>CM076689.1:53638885-54838885 GCA_038501925.1 Xenopus petersii
CCAATTTACTAATGGTTGCAGGTGTCACTTCGCTGGCAAAGGAGATAGACGCTAGTGGTGATTCGTTCCGGCGAATGGACGCTGTGGATTGTACTGAACGTTACATCTTTCACCAGACTTGCCTTCTCCAGCTCAGACCAGGCAAAGTGCCCTAGAATGCATAGATCTTCCTCATTCTTCTGTTACTTACATCATATTTTTTTTAGTGGAAAACGTTTCTAAGTCCAAAAAACGCTGGCATTTTTTCCTTTTTTTTCAGAGTGATAGCTTGCAAAAGTCCTGAAAAATGTTTAGGGTAACCAGGTTCCCCCATACATTTTCTGACATATGGAACATAAACTATACAGTGGACTCATGTGTAAGGCATTATAACAACTCTATTTTCTTTATTATAGTTTCCAGGACTTGTGTAATGTAATGTATTTGCTACAACATATATGTCCATTTAACTTTAAATGTAGTTGCGCTAGGCAGAATTTAATTGAATTTTAATTTGCAACTTCTCATTTTAGTAAATTAGTGTTGTCTGAGCGAATTTTCGCCTGGCGAAGTGTGGCGATGGCTGCGAAGTCGACGCTGGCAAATTTTCGCTGCTTAGTAAATTTACCCCTATATGTGGCAAGTAAGACATAAAGATGAAAAAGAATGGTCTGAAAGAAGACATAGTTATTAAGCATATTATGAATAAACATATAGGCGCAAATTCACTAAGCGCCGAACGCTATCGTTAATTCGCTAGCGTTTGGCATTTTTCGTTACTGCACAAATTCACTAACGAACGCTGGCGTAATTTCGCTAGTGTTACTTCGCACCCTTACGCCAGGCGAATTTTCGCTAGCGACGTAACTACGCAAATTCACTAACTTGCGCAGTGTACTGAACGCTACCTTTTACGCTAGACTTCCTTCGCCACCTCAGACCTGGCGAAGCGAAATAGAGTAGATAGGGATTGTTTAAAAAAAAGTCAACATTTTTTCTAAGTCCCAAAAAACGCTGGCGTGTTTTCTACATGATGGGTGATAGGCTGAAAAAGATCGAAAATATTTTTGGGGCTCCCCTCCTTCCCCCCTACATTTCCTGACTCATGGAAACTTACCTAGACAGTGGGCACATGTGTAGGGCAAAATAAAATTTTTATTTGCGATTTGAAGGTTTTCTAGGCATTTGAAGTGGTGATACGTGTTCCTCCATTGAAATTTGAATTTCGCGCCGTATGCAAATGAACCATCACTAGCGAAACTTCGCTTCGCTTGGCGAATTAACGCTAGCGCAACTTCGAAAACTTACGCTACCCCTGCGCGCAACTTCGGATTTTAGTGAATTTGCGGAGCGCTGGCGAAAATACGCCTGGCGAAGTGTGGCGAAGTGCGGCGAAGTTGCGCCTGCCGCAACTTCCCATCTTAGTGAATTTGCCCCATAGCCTCTGTATTAAGCTGATTTGTGATGGTTGGGGTCCAGCATCCAGACAGCAATTTAATAGAGAGAGGTAAAACTGAAAGTAATTTAAATTGGATTACTAAATACATCATACATGATAAAGGTGCACTGTCTGTTTAAGTAGTAATTGCAACTGTAACTGTTCTGTTTCAATTGACACATTGATAACAGTCAAGCCATGACTCTGAATTATAGCATACGAATATCATCAGTTTACTACCAAACCACCAATAACATGTGCCCTAGTCACCAGGCTTCCGTTCATTTGTCTGTATGTACAGTTTACCTGACTGCGTTTCCAATTGCAGAGAAGGGGGCCCCTGGCTTGCAAACTGCTATTGCTTCATCTCTGCATCTTCTTGCAATTTCCACTAATGCTCAACCACATTTATCCACATTCCCCACAAAAGATGTGTCTCCATGGTATCCTCTGAGATATACCTAATAAGAGGAAAAGATTTTCAACCCTTTATTTTGTGGATCAGTGTAGTTACTGTAAAATATAGGAATCCTGTCGGACTGTTTGTCATAGGATGAGGATCAAGTTTAGTACTATATAAAGTATATATAAAGCACTCTACTGACAAATGGCTGCAAATCTTTGCAATTGATCAATAAACCAATATTCCTTTGACTAGAATATAAAAAGTTCACAGACAAGCTCAATAAAAACACTTTAAATATCCAATATTCAACAAACCACCTGAATGACCAATTTTCCTGTGGGTTTATAAAGAATTTCTATGCATGATGCACACTATCTTACCAGTCAGATTTAAAGGAAAAATAAATGAAACATAAAAATTGCTCCTACTAAAATGTGCATACTGTAAAATTTGGATTTATACAAACATATTTCAAAGATTGATTTGTGACCTGTGCAAGTTACTACCTCAGTTAGTCAGATACTCATATTTATGTGGTTTCCTCTATTTCCCAGGAACTTGTTTTATGTTGTAAATAAGCAAACCTCCAGGGGCACAGACAGACCATCCCAGCATACAGTTTAAAGGCACAGGGGCTTTTAACTTTAGGAATCATGGTTTATGATGCAAGAGTAATTTTGCTTCCCCTTTACTACTCAGTATAGACATTTGATTTTCTTTGATCCCCTTATATCCCGTAAGAGAATAAAATATCAGAGGCAGAGATTCTTTATAAGTGCATGGCAGAATAAAATAAGGTTAATAAATAATCACTTGACCATCTATAACCATCAAAAAATGTGTTCAGTCTGGAGGTGAAAGTGCTTGGTTAAATTATACAGCATACAGTATAGTAAGAGGGTTCCCCACTAGATCTCAGATCCTTGAAATAATGGTTTAATAGAATAGTATCTGTGTGGAACCTTTATGCACTTTAAGGGGTATTACGTTTACAATAATTCAGCCTCTTATGGATCTTTGTCTAGATGCACTTATAAACCTAGCATATATCCAAGTTTATAATGAAAGGTACTTACCAACCAACTTATAATATAACCATACAACAGTATATTGAAGCATTTGGTTAAGTGTTTTATAATTACTACTGTGAAAAGATACCATGAATCTGGAATATCAAATTGGAGTACCGAAAATTATCCCAAAAGTATGTTTCTTTCTAACTTAAACAAGTATTTACTGTTTATTATTTATTGCCTTACTGGATTACTGAGGGCATACAAACAGCCTAACGAAAACTCAGAATATACCAACATGAAGATTTATGGAATTAGAAAAGGATGCCCCTTCAGTTTCATCTATTTTACAATTGATCAAAAGAACAGTAGAATGCCAATCTGCCCTATGAAGTTATAGTGATCAGCGAAAAGCTGAACTTTAAAGAAAAAGCCGGCTATTTTGTTCTACTGAGCATGCCTATCGCTCCGTGGTTCTGATTGGCAGAACCCTGGGCCAGTGCAGTTTTTTGCTGATAGGAGCAATGGCCTGGGGTGTCAGGTAAGTAAATGCAACCATTTGGGGTGCCTAACCTTTGCCATCCCCAAGTATAAATCACTTTCCTTCTTGTTTAAGCATCAAGTGGTAAAACAGATTTAAAAAAAAAAATGTAACTGTGCTTTCTGATTTCATTTCCTTAGAACATATGATAAACCAGGTTATACTAATATTACTCGATATTTTCTTAAAATCAATGTTAAATTAAATGGAAGTTGTAATTCAAAATTAACATAGCACAAATTCATTCATCTCTTCTCAGTCTGACATTTCAAATGTTTTATTTTCATTTATTGAGGAACCGATGCAAATGCTAATGCAAACCAGGGCATTTTTTTTAAAATCAATTTCTGTGCTTAAGTCCAGCATTTATACTGCAGAACTATTCTGTACCTACCGCTATGTAATGTCAGCACATCCACATTATTTTACCCATCCTCCAACTTTATATGTCAAGGAGTTATAGCATTCTCATTTTTCTAAAATACGGTTCCCTGCTTTTCCAATCCGTGAAAGTAATGTATTTGTAGGTTTCTTGCATACGATTCCTCTGTAATCGCTCCTCCAACCTATACATATTAAGTCTTTTGTTTTGCAATTCAGGACATGTACATTTTCAAAACTATTTTATCTTACAGTAATAGAGTGGTTTTCATTAACTTGTAGTGTGGAAAATGATTGAAGTTTCATGAATAAATTCAAGGAACTAGGTAGTCAGGTTTCCTAAAAGGTCCCTGATGGTGCCCCCATTTTTTAGGTACTAAAAAAAATAAATGTTTTATACACGTTCTTCTATGTTTTATTCCTCAATGGATAGGGACTGAATACATACAAGATAGGCCCTCAGATGGAGGATACAGAACAAAAGACTGTTGAGGTTCTTACCAGGAGATGTCCACCAGCAAAACATCATAAGGAATCACTGTTGGTACTTATATTATTCATGTAGTTCTTTAGCACTGCAAACATGGACTTCGAAAGCTTAGTCATTTTATCTGTATTCTCTGCTAGAGACACAATCCAAGTCCTTTTTTCATACAGGGATTTATTGTCAAGCTAAACTTTAGTCCATAAGCACAACTGGTCACGTAACATAAACCCATTTAGCAAGATCAATGTGCTTAATAATATGAATATATCAGAAAACAGACTAGTATCAATCTAAAACCAGACAAAACATTCACTTGTTTTAAAGTCGTTTGAAGATCATAAATCAACTGGAGGAGGTTAGCTTTAACTTAGGCAACTGAGAGGGCAACAGAAAGAGGGAGAACATGTGGACACATCATGAATGCTCTTCCAAACTTGCTGACATAAGGAAGCTTTGTTTGTATGAGCAGGCCTCAAAGCTAATATAGCCACAGGCAAGGTTTGTTAATCAAACCAAGGGCAAAAATGCTTCCGACGCCCGAAATATCTCATTCAGCTTTAGACTGTAGGAGTTTCAAACCAGGCAATCATGGCTTCCCTTTGAGAAAAATAACTCTGTGGCCTGGCCAAATCCTCTAATTCATTTTTCTTAACTACTCTCTTTTCTGTTTATGATTTAATAGGTAGACGACTCTACTGACCTCTTAGCACGGATGTAAAGATGACATTTTAGGAATGCTCAGTTGCAGTCTCTGTGTCACTGGTTCCAACTGCAGGGAACAAAACAACCAGATGTGGAGGAAATAGCAAGCAAACAAGACAGCTGAGCTAAGTATAGCTGCAGTAAACTCATACAGCATGATATGTATGCGGTTTTTGTACCAGATCATTTATATAGAAAATTAGAAAATTAGAAAATTATGTTGAAAATGAAAAGGTTTGCAACAATGCATACGTTAAAACATTTTAGCAAACATTTTTTAAGGATTAAATATTTATTATTATTTACAAGTCACAAACTACTGTATAGCTTTGAAGATTTTGAGCTACAAATCTCTGTCCTTCTGTACCGTGGAAAAATAGCAGTACTAATTATATTTGTACCTTCTTTGCGATGTTTCAGTGCTATGTTGCTCTTTACTAAGGCACGTGTGCAATAGTGCTTTCTACTAAAGTCTATACCAGGGGTCCCCAACCTTTTTTACCTTTGAACCACATTCAAATGTAAAAAGAGTTGGGGAGCAACACAATCATGAAAAAGTCTCTTGGGATAGCAAATAAGGGCTGTGATTGGCTATTTGGTAGCCCCTATGTGGACTGGCAGCCTACAAGAGGCTCTACTTAGTTTTTATGCAATTAAAACTTGCTTTCAAGCTTGGAATTCAAAAATAAGCACCTGCTTTGAGGACCCTGAAAGAAACATCGAAGGGGTTGGAGAGCAATGTGTTGCTCACAAGCTACTGGTTGGGGATCACTGGTCTATACCAATGGTTCCCAAATTGGTGAAGGCCAGTTAGGGTAAGAACTGGAGAGGATGAATGGGCTTTGCTCTCCTGAAAAACATACCTTAAATACCAGCTTGAAAGCTGTCTTAGACATTCTTGAAACTATGAATGTATGACTGATACACCAATAATTCCCTATATCTGCACTTATATCACAAAGGTGGCACTGCAAGGGGGATGCTAAAATGTTGGATGCAGTTGCTACTTTGATTATCCAGCCAAGTACGCAAAATGAAATTTTGGATGTGAGAGGTAGCCTCTTGTGAAAGATTCAGGCAAATACTGAACCAAATCCAAACACTAATTTAAAAATGGTTAACTGGTTCCAATAAATGCCTTCCGTGCCCTCCAGCTCTGCCTTTGTCCAAAAAAAGGCCTTTGTAATCAAGAAGAATAAGTAGAGCCAGGCACTCGCAGGTTAACTGCAAAAAGTGTTTTTTATTTGCACAAACACTAATTTAAATAAGGGGAAACAAGAGGGAAAGAGAACCGTGCATGCAGTTAAACATTTTTTTACTTCCTTGTTTATGTGACAAAAAGTAATGTGATTTTTTTGGTCATAGTCGGTTGAGCCAGATTGGATTTGGCCGGATCCGAATCCTGCTGAAAAAGGCCAAATCTTTGGCCGAATCCTAAATTCTGGATCTGGTGCATCCCTATTCCAAATATACACTTTCTAAATAATCTATCTCCCCCCATTTCTTAATGGTCTCAACAGAAGAGAAACATTAATAACATAGGGCAGCTGTCCCCAACCTTTTATACCAGTGAATCACATTCAAATGTAAAAAGAGTTAAGGAGCAACACAAGCATGAAATAAATTCCTGGGGGGGAGCCAAATAAGGGCTGTGATTGGCTATTGGAAGCCCGTATGTGCATTGGTAGCCTACAGGAGGCTCTGTTTGGCAGTATACCTGGTTTTTGTGCAATTAAAGGCCACTGGGAACAACATTCAAGGGGTTGGTGAGCAACATTTAACTCACAAGCCACTAGTTGGGGATGACTAACATAGGAAGTTATGTAATATACCGTTCTTACTTCCTATAGCAACCAATCATAAGGAAGCATTTCCTTGTCACCCATTTAAAAGCTAATGTTTGGTTGCTCTGGGTAACTGTACTTAAGCAAAATATGTCTTATTTTTTTACATATGTGGGGTAGAATGTTATTGGAACCGTTACAATTCCCTAATTGTTATCAGTGACAATTCCCTGAATTCTGTTGCAAATAATTTACATGGAAAAGTCCACTCAATAGAGCAAAAGCTTTTCTGCTGACAGCTCTCCCGCTGAAGTCCCAACTTCCTATAAGTTGTTTTTGAATTTGGTACAATAGCAATAGTGATAATTTAGTATACAACAAATATGTTAATACCAAAAATCACACATGCAGATATATACAGACAAACTAAACCGCTACGCCTACTCCAGTGAAAAAAGGAGACTAATTACCTTTCATTAAGGGTCAGAAAAATGGCTGTTAGCACTGACTATTGCTCTTCAGGGAATACTTGCATATTAAAACCTAATCATAATGCCAAGTACAAGCACAGTAGTATTTTCTGGACTGGAATTAGTTAATTAACCAAAAAGAAAATAAAATCTCACAGCCTCCGGCTATACCAGTGACCAAAAACTGACCAATACATAATTAATAATAATATAAAGGCTCTAAGCCATACCCCAGCTGTAACCCAAGAGTAGCTCTGAGGCTTATAACCTGATGAACTCAAGGACTTTGCCTTTCAATTCTATTGTTGGCTTTGCTTTATGGAGTCCAAAACCCTGGTTAATATGGAAGTTGGGAAGGTCATTTTCTGACCCAACTTTGGCAAGTACAGCAGCCACTGCTAAATATAATGCTTCCTCTCATATCTTATAAAATAATCATTTGGTATTATAATGCACATTATAATTTAGCTTTGCTAAGTCAGTTTTAGATTTGCGTACACAGACATGACAGATGCCTCCTACTGGGCAGCAGATTTAAAATGCCCAGCATGGTATATTTTTAAATTTGACTGCAGATTACAAAGGCATATGATCTAACATTAAGGCGTGAGTTCATAGAAATAATGGGTCTTGGAATTAATATGCCACCACAAGCTGTGTAAACCAAACTCCGTACTTTAGGGCTTGAGATTTACAGTATTTATATTTTTAACAAATGCTGACTCGAGAGAGCAAGTATATAAATTACTTTGAATCCTTTTTTATTATAAGATTGATTTTGTTGCTTAAACGCACAGATTACCTTTATTTTTTACTCTTTATCAGTAACTGTTGAATGTATATAGAATGTATAATTACAGTGAAGCCTCAATTTTACATTCCCTGATTTTGAGTTCTCGATCATTTTACACCATTTTACACCAATAATGCATTTCCCTGATTTTACAATATTTTTCAAAAAATGTTCTACTCTCATAAAAAAATTAAAAATAAGGGTTTTACTATATTAACTTTAAATAAAGTAATAACACCAAACTGCTGATGTCTCAGAGAACACCAATTAATTTGAAAGCTATCCCAGGAATGGACAAAAAGTCCAGTATCCAATGTAAAAGTATTAAGACCATTGTCCATTCTGTCATATCAAAAAATAACAAGTCCTACATTGAAATGTTGTTCACTATGATATTTATTTTTCAAAGCACAGTAAGTGTGTTTCTTTAGTCAAAGAAGAAGTTGCTAAGCCAAACACTGTGGGAACATTTATCAAAGGCTGAGCTTATCTCAATATTATGTTTTTTTGAGATTTACGATAAGTTATACTCATATAGATTAAAATCAAATGCAACTGGATGTTCTGATTTAGATAACTGTAATAATAAAAGTTATTATTATTATTAGGGATGCACTGAATCCACTATTTTGGATTTGGCCGAACCCCCGAATCCTTCGCAAAAGATTCGGCCGAATACCAAACCGAATCCAAATCCAAATTTGCATATGCAAATTAGGGGTGGGAAGGGGAAAAATAAGTATTCGGTTGAATCCGAATCCTGCTGAAAAAGGCCGAATCCTGGCCAAATCCCGAACCGAATCCTGGATTCGGTGCATCCCTAATTATTATTGTGTTACTCAAAAAGGTAAGTTTATTCCAGATGCCGCCCGAGAGACTGGAGACTACAAGGAATGTAGGGAAATAAATCACTGTCAATGTCGAAGTATAATTTCGACTGAGTGCAATCATGATTAAACCATTACAGGGTATTTCGTTAATACAATCTTTAGCATATTGGTAAGCACAAAAGAAACTACTCGAGATTATGTAAGATTCAACTCCCTGCACAAATTATGATAAATGTGCCTTTCTCTATAATTTCTTTGAGGTGATGTGCACAAAAAAAATATTTTGAGTGTAATTTTAAAACTGTTGTACAAAAGCAGTTTTTCTTTCTTCAGCAAGAGGTTTGTGGCCAAGAATATGCAATAAATAGTTTTTTATGAACTAATTCTGTGTGCACATTACAATTTGTTTGCACTGGCTTTAAAATTTGTGTGTGTGCAGATATGTGTACAGTTGAAATTGTGCAGGTTTTATATATCTATTTCTGTATCTATATATATATATATATATATATATATATATATATATATATATATATATATATGTGTGTGTACACTTACTCAGTTTGGTCGCACACGCTCTCCTTTTCCTAATTAAACATTAATTAGCGGGTGCTGTGCACAAATTGGAAAATTTAAAAAATACTGGTATTGCATGCACACCAGAAAAATTGCTGTTTATTAATCAAAAAGTAGCATTATAGCACATCAACGTTTCTGTTCATGGTTTAGAACCTTTCTCAAGATGTATAATCATATGGAAAGGTTCTAGACCATGAACCGAAACGTTGATCTGCTGTAATGCTGCTTTTTGATTAATAAACAGCGATTTTTCTGGAGACAAATTCTTCCTGCTTCCCATATTGGCTTAAACAAAACAAGACTTTCCTACTGTACTGAGTTTGCGTTATATAGAAGAGTTCTTCAGCATTAAAAAAAAAAAAGCTTTGCCCATTACTGAGATTTGAGGCCATAGTGTGTTTAGCAGTAGAGGGTTAAAGGCACCAGTGCCAGAAATGGAACACAACACTATCTTCAGAGATTTTAATAAATGTAGGGAGCACTGCTAGCAAAAGAGTTGCTGTCCAAATAGACTGACATACACAGGCCAATGTAGCCTCTAATGACAGAGTAAGATAATGACAGGCCCTACTCAGCAGGAAGAGGAAGATCAATCTCGGCAGAGTGAAAGAAAAATGCTGGCTTTCTTCCCGTTAGCTCATCTCATACATATCTATCTAGAGCAGCTGCACAGTACTGTGGGGCGTTGCATTAACTGCACACAGGATCAATAACAATTACACCTTCTCAAAAACATGACACATAGCAGGATTTGGCTGACATTTCACTTAGGCCAACATTGATCCCAGTTCATTTGATTCCAGCCTTAAATTCATGTCAGGCCAGGGTCCACTTGGAATAAACCCAGAGTTGAAAAGGTAAAAATATATAAAAAAAAAAAAAGAAAATAAAACAGCTGTGTTAGAAATAAACACTGACTTATTGAGCCATTCTTGTTTCTAAGTGCTGTATAACCCCTTCCACCCTAGAGAGCTTCCAAATTGTTTGCTGATCTTGCAGGAGCTCAAATGATCTTTAATCCATAATGTTCAAATTGGTATTGCTGTAAACTCTGTAAGACAGAACCTAAAATATTTCTGTGAATGAATAAGAAAGATGTAAGAGTTTCAAAATGCAGCAGAAGACACCTTTTTTTTAAAAAATTCTCAGTTTTCTGTTGTCTAAACACAATAAACCTTTAGGGTTAAGACTGCTGCATTTGCACAGTTTTTGCTGTTCTTATAATACATGAATAATGCTAATAATATTAGAATACTAAAATCCTGAATAGCTTATTTATTTAATTATAAACTGTACTTTAGGTCATTAGGAAGACTCATTGCTTGATGATGTCATATGTGAGTAGACTGAGAGATAATGTACCCCACTTTAGAAAAAGTAAGACTATAATAAGTCCCCTTGAGATTCATTACCTCCATAAAATAACTTTGCCTGTACTGTATATATTGCACGTTTGTCCATTTATGATAGTTTTGTTTTTTATATGTTGGAACACGGAATAACCAAACGCAACTTCTTAGTAAACATCCTCTAGTCCTGGTGAAGTTTAAGCCACCCCTTTTTGCAATGGCTCTGCTTGTCTCAGACAACACCAGCATGTTACTACACATATTTTAATCTAGGAAAATGTCCACAACTACTTTTGTCTCACACTTACACGAGTCTCCTAATCTATCTGATCAATCAGATTTCAGCTTTCTATAGGGTGCGACATGTACCTACGAGGCACGCAGGCCAGCTTTTTTGGTGGGCTGATAATAAAAGATGCATAGTTTGCTACATCTTTTATTCCTTAAAAATATTAGAGCTCATTTATGAATATTGGGCAGCTTTAAACAAGTGCACAAAATCATTGCAACCATTTAGCACTTTGATTGCATAGTTCTAACTACCGTGGACTGATATTATTAATTTTTCATTAGTTGCTATTGGTGCCAGTATTGGTACAAAATGTGTCCTCTGTCATTAAATGATCTCCAAGGATACATGAAATGGGATACCAAATACCAAGAAGTCATACTTCCTGTTACTACTATCATGTTGGTGATGATAACTATAGAAGAAAAGAGCAGGAGCGCTCTAACCCTTTGCTGTATAATTAATTTATTGGATGATCTTTCCTTTAGCAGTCAATATTAGTATGGGTCACTCACCCATACTAATATTGTGCTGCGCCCCGAATCCTCAGCATAGGTCCTGCTGAGTGCGTGCCAATTTGCCGGTTTCAAGTCTTGATATGATAACTATGTATAAATATATAAGGGGATCATATAATAATCTCTCTAATGCTTTATTTACCAGTAGGTCTTTCCAGCTGACACAAGGTCACCCATTCTGATTAGAAGAAAAGAAGTTCCGCCTAAATATTCGGAAGGGGTTTTTTACAGTGAGAGCTGTGAAGATGTGGAATTCTCTCCCTGAATCAGTTGTACAGGCTGATACATTAGATAGCTCTAAGAAGGGAATTTTAAGCAAGTGAGGGAATACAGGGTTATGGGAGATAGCTCATAGTACAAGTTGATCAAGGGACTAGTCCGATTGCCATCTTGGAGTCAGGAAGGAATTTTTTCCCCCTCTGAGGCAAATTGGAGAGGCCTCAGATGGGTTTTTTTTGCCTTCCTCTGGATCAACTGGCAGGCAGATTAAAAAAAAATTGACCTTGATATACTTGTGTCTTTTTTCAACCTTACTTACTATGTTACTATGTTACTAGATGTTAGAAAGAGCTCAGTTTCTTGGCATTTCAAAAACAAACCCAAAAATACATAATATATAGTTACTGAACACTTAGGAGCAGATTTACTAAAGTCGAATTTCGAAGTTAAAAAAACTTCTAAATTTGACCCTCGAATTGAAATCCCTCGACTTCAAATATCGAAGTCGAGGAATTTTTACCGTATTCACTCAAGCTTAGTAAATCTGCCCTTTAACCTTTGTGGCCCTTTTTCTTTTCTACACCTATACCCAACAACTCACAAAGGCCCAAATGGGGCATAAAATGTCCTCTACAAGCATACATTTTAGTTAACGTGAAGAATAGAAGGCCACAATGTATTAAATTACTCAAACAAAACAGATAAGGATGACTCAGAGTTACGTCAATGTTGATAATGTCTCCATCTTGAAGTACTTGATGTAAACACATGGATGCCTAATTAGGGCTTGTTTTGTTTAAGTACAAAGGGCTTGGCACAAAAACCCATGCAAATTGCCACACATATTTTACTTACACTGATGTTTTTTTTCAGAATTCAAGAACAATGGTGGGTGCCTACAAAACAGTATCTACCACAACTCATGCACCATTTATTGATACAGAAGCAAATTTGTGTCTACTTTGGTAAATCTTGGTCAAGTTGCAGCAGCAGTTTTCTGTTTTGTTGTGAGCTCAAATAGTTACTTTCAATGTACCTGGAGCCAATTCCCCCAAAAACTAGACGCAAGTCGGATGCATGTAGGTAAAAAAATGCAAAGGGAACCTTGGAAGTAACAACTCCTAAAGAGGTTTATTCCAGTGCATGAGTACATCTGTGCACCATGTACATACAGTACATATTGAAAACAATTTATCAAAGCAGGCTGAATTATTACTTTGGCACTAGGAGTAAACTGCAAGGAACAAGCATAGGTACCTTTGTTATAAATTTAAATGTGAGAATTTGTTAAGCACAGCAGATTTAATTCTGATTTTTTTAATGTAAAACATAAAAACTAAGGAAAACAGCATAAACAGCATCACTGTTTAGTATACTATATTTTTTTCTTATACTTTAGAGAGCTGGAGTGAATGACATTTGCCCTCTAATTACTAAAACGATTTGACTCTAAATAGCAAATTCCATATCTGCTATTCAAAGTGAGTGCTGTGCCTTGCAAGTCCCTACATGGCAGCTTTCATAGCTATGAATAAGTTTATTTGCATAAAAGGTATTGGTGTTCCTAAAGAAAATACATCATTTTTTCATGTGAAGAAAAAAGGTCTTATTAAATTGAAATTTCTATGAAGCCATATTTTTTTTTCACATTACCAAAACCTCTAAAATCTGAAACAATCTGTTAAAGTCACACTGCCAAATTAAATTATGTTCATACCTTGCTGGAATAAATTATATAAGCTGCATTTTGCATTTATTTATCAACGTCAAACTTTTTATTGCTCTGTACCTAACATATTAGGGCACTCTTTCTTTAACTAAGAATTTAAAAACATTCATGTCTGTGAATTGTCTCTTAATGAAATTAGCCCTAATGTGTTGTTTGTATGTGATGGGGACTTTAGATTGTAAGCTCAATTAGGACTGGGACTATTGTGTCTATCTTTGTAAGCTACTGTGCTAATGCGTTGGGGCAATATAAATAATGGATAATAATAATAAATACAATTATAATGTCAATGGAAATTATGTCCTTTGAGAAACATCGACCTTTGCCTAAACTTTGAAAAACATCACCTGCAAATTCTAAAGGGATCCAACTATCTTTAATGAGCTAAAAGAACAAGCTGGCAGAGGATGTTGGGAAAAAAACTAGAATGCTGCATTCCTGACATAGAGTTCTATCTACCTGTTGTGAGTCTCCACACTATATTAAAGGGGAACTATTGAAAATTATCGAAAATTTAAGTTTTATATAAGCTTCCTCATACTTAAGCATGAAACATTCTAAATACAATCAATTAATAATTCTGCATTGTTTCTGAGATAATCAAGTTTATGTTCACTATTCCTCTCTCAGCATCTGTTTCTCCTCATTCTCTCTTCATGCAGGAGTTGGGTAGTCATTGACAGTAGATTCAATATATCTTATGGGGGGGTCTTCCTTTCCTAGCAGATGTATTAGAGCTCATTCAAATAACTGATTCCAGTACGAACAAAATCTAACAAAATAACTGCCTTTTGCACAAATTCCTCATGTAGAGCGACAGGATGTCTGGTGATTTTAATAGAGTGAACTCTAATACATCTTCTAGGCAAAAGGAGCCCCCTATAAGATCTATTGGATCATTTATCTGACACCCAACTCCTGAATGAAGACAGAATGAAGAGAAACAGATGCTGTGAGAGGAATAGTGAAGATAAACTTGATTATTTCAGAAACAGTACAGAATATTTAATTGATTGTATTTAGAAAGTTTCTTATTTCACTATGCTAATATTACATTTTAATTTTGCGATAGTTCCCCTTTAATGATTTAAATTCTGGTGTGTGATATATTCAGATTACTGCATCATTTGCTGTATACCAAGGTTTTTTGTCTGTCTCCCTCCAGTGGTAATAATACAATGAATCCCATCACTGTTGACAGCTAAAGGCTGGTATTGTAGGCCAACAACAGCTATAGGAGAGCAGGTAGTAGCTCCCTGAACAACAGGACATTGGTTGGACAGCCCTCCTGTATGAATTGCTAAGCACAGGGCCTGACATATCTGCTGTTAAGGAAAGGTGTGAGTAGCTTAACCTCTCCAACACATGGAGTCAATCCTCTCCAATACACAAATCAAATGTTTAATGAGCACATTAAAAAGGAAATGTTGTTTGCTCTTCAAACCAGCATGGATTACAAAAATGAAAATAAAAGGTTTTAGGGAAGTTTATTCTCATTAATTGCAGTTTCCTATGTATATGAACAATTTTTGTAAAACTGTTAATTAATGTTGTGATAATGTGCCAAATGTTTAGTATATAATCAAAAGGTATAGATCAACAGATAAAGATTCTATAAAGCTCAGTCTGGGTCTCCTAACTGCGTGATCGCTTGTTAGGACTAATTTTATTGTATTGGTGTATTGAGGAATATTTTATAAGACTGAAATGTGTCATATCTGTATTGGATTGCATATTCAAATTTGAGAGAAATGAAAACAATTTCATAATTTGTAGCATTCTGTTGTTGTGAGGTTTAAAGTCATGTAACTATAGCATTCAGCCAAGCAAAATCTAAAACATAAAGATTTCAGCCAAATTCGAATCCTAAATCTGTTGCTGCGACTAAATCCCAAGCCAAATACTGGATTATAGTTATACAAGCTGAAGTTTTTTTGTCTAATAGTGAGTTTTTCCACATGATACATTTTTGCATAAATTCGGCTTTGGTTGCACCAAGAAGATTTAGAGCAGAACTGCTATTAAAGGAAAACTATACCCCCAAAATGAACACTTAAGCAACAGATAGTTCATATCATATTAAGTGACATCTTAAAGAATCTTACCAAACTGGAATATATATTTAAGTAAATATTGCCCTTTTACATCTCTTGCCTTGAGCCACCATTTCGTGATGGTCTGTGTGCTGTCTCAGAGATCACCTGACCAGAAATACTACAACTCTAACTGTAACAGGAAGAAGTGTGGAAGCAAAAGACACAACTCTGTCTGTTAATTGGCTCATGTGACCTTACATGTATGGTCTGTTGGTATGTTTGTGAGTACAGTGAATCCTACGATCCCAGGGGGAGGCCCTTATTTTTTAAAATGGCAATTTTCTATTTATGATTACCCAATGGCACATACTACTAGAAAAGTATATTATTATGAAAATGGTTTATTTACATGAAGGAGGATTTTACATATGAGCTGTTTTATGCAATATCTTTTTATAGAGACCTACATTGTTTGGGGGGTATAGTTTTCCTTTAACTGCATGATCTCGCCCAGTGAAAAAGCACATGATCATTTTGTCACTCTGCAGGTTATGAAAGTAGTAAACCTACACCTGTCAGGGATTCCATGGCACACCACATTGTGTACTGACGTGCACACAGATTTGGGGAATCCTCCATAACCTAGTGAAGAAGGATATGCATTTCAACATCCGATTTTATCATGAACAAGTGCATCTATTTTTTCAGTTGTCATGCCAACCTAGAGCAGGAAGGAACAATGAACTGTTACTATAGATTCAGTGGAGGGTATGAGCCATGAGTGGAGTTCAACATTAGAGATGGCGCGAACTGTTCGCCGGCGAACTTGTTCGCGCGAACATCGGGTGTTCGCGCTCACCGGAAGTTCGCGAACGTCGCGCGACGTTCGCCATTTTGGGTTCGCCATTGTTGGCGCTTTTTTTTGCCCTCTCACCCCAGACCAGCAGGTACATGGCAGCCAATCAGGAAGCTCTCCCCTGGACCACTCCCCTTCCCTATAAAAACCGAAGCCCTGCAGCTTTTTTTCACTCTGCCTGTGTGTGCTGAAGAGATAGTGTAGGGAGAGAGCTGCTGCCTGTTAGTGATTTCAGGGACAGTTGAAAGTTTGCTGGCTAGTAATCGTTTTGATACTGCTCTGTTATTGGAGGGACAGAAGTCTGCAGGGGTTTGAGGGACATTTAAGCTTAGGTAGCTTTGCTGGCTAGTAATCTACCTTCTACTGCAGTGCTCTGTATGTAGCTGCAGTGGGCAGCTGTCCTGCTTCTGATCTCATCTGCTGACTGCTGCAATAGCAATAGTCCTTGTAAGGACTGCTTTTATTTATTTTTTTGTTGTTTTACTACTACTACTACTACTACTACTACTACTACTATAAGAGCCCAGTGCTATTAGTCTAGCAGTGTTGGGGAGTGGGACTGGTGTGCTAATCTGCTGCTCCTAGTAGTTCAGCAGCACCAACTTTAATTTTTTTTTTTTTAATATTCATTCTTTTTTTATTTAACTTTTTTTTATTTTACTACCGCTGTAGTAGTGTATAAGTTGACCTTTTAGGCATTATTTGCCCTGTAGGCATTTTTTGCCCAGTGTGTTATTCAACCAACTGCTATCTAGCTGTGTGACCGTGTTCACATTCTGTCTAAATATCCATAATATTACCGTCTCCAGAAAAAACACCGGAGTGACTTTTTTCAAGCAGCCATAATAAATTTTACGTAATCCGTATCCATCGCTGTAGTAGTGTATAAGTTGACCTTTTAGGCATTATTTGCCCTGTAGGCATTTTTTGCCCAGTGTGTTATTCAACCAACTGCTATCTAGCTGTGTGCCCGTGTTCACATTCTGTCTAAATATCCATAATATTACCGTCTCCAGAAAAAACACCGGAGTGACTTTTTTTCAAGCAGCATTCTTATATTTTACGTAATCCGTATCCACCGCTGTGTATACGTTGACCTTGTAGGCATTATTTGCCCTGTAGGCATTTTTTGCCCAGTGTGTTATTCAACCAACTGCTATCTAGCTGTGTCCCCGTGTTCACATTCTGTCTAAATATCCATAATATTACCGTCTCCAGAAAAAACACCGGAGTGACTTTTTTTCAAGCAGCATTCTTATATTTTACGTAATCCGTATCCACCGCTGTGTATACGTTGACCTTGTAGGCATTATTTGCCCTGTAGGCATTTTTTGCCCAGTGTGTTATTCAACCAACTGCTATCTAGCTGTGTGACCGTGTTCACATTCTGTCTAAATATCCATAATATTACCGTCTCCAGAAAAAACACCGGAGTGACTTTTTTCAAGCAGCCATAATAAATTTTACGTAATCCGTATCCATCGCTGTAGTAGTGTATAAGTTGACCTTTTAGGCATTATTTGCCCTGTAGGCATTTTTTGCCCAGTGTGTTATTCAACCAACTGCTATCTAGCTGTGTGCCCGTGTTCACATTCTGTCTAAATATCCATAATATTACCGTCTCCAGAAAAAACACCGGAGTGACTTTTTTTCAAGCAGCATTCTTATATTTTACGTAATCCGTATCCACCGCTGTGTATACGTTGACCTTGTAGGCATTATTTGCCCTGTAGGCATTTTTTGCCCAGTGTGTTATTCAACCAACTGCTATCTAGCTGTGTGACCGTGTTCACATTCTGTCTAAATATCCATAATATTACCGTCTCCAGAAAAAACACCGGAGTGACTTTTTTTCAAGCAGCATTCTTATATTTTACGTAATCCGTATCCACCGCTGTGTATACGTTGACCTTGTAGGCATTATTTGCCCTGTAGGCATTTTTTGCCCAGTGTGTTATTCAACCAACTGCTATCTAGCTGTGTGACCGTGTTCACATTCTGTCTAAATATCCATAATATTACCGTCTCCAGAAAAAACACCGGAGTGACTTTTTTTCAAGCAGCATTCTTATATTTTACGTAATCCGTATCCACCGCTGTGTATACGTTGACCTTGTAGGCATTATTTGCCCTGTAGGCATTTTTTGCCCAGTGTGTTATTCAACCAACTGCTATCTAGCTGTGTGACCGTGTTCACATTCTGTCTAAATATCCATAATATTACCGTCTCCAGAAAAAACACCGGAGTGACTTTTTTCAAGCAGCCATAATAAATTTTACGTAATCCGTATCCATCGCTGTAGTAGTGTATAAGTTGACCTTTTAGGCATTATTTGCCCTGTAGGCATTTTTTGCCCAGTGTGTTATTCAACCAACTGCTATCTAGCTGTGTGCCCGTGTTCACATTCTGTCTAAATATCCATAATATTACCGTCTCCAGAAAAAACACCGGAGTGACTTTTTTTCAAGCAGCATTCTTATATTTTACGTAATCCGTATCCACCGCTGTGTATACGTTGACCTTGTAGGCATTATTTGCCCTGTAGGCATTTTTTGCCCAGTGTGTTATTCAACCAACTGCTATCTAGCTGTGTGCCCGTGTTCACATTCTGTCTAAATATCCATAATATTACCGTCTCCAGAAAAAACACCGGAGTGACTTTTTTTCAAGCAGCATTCTTATATTTTACGTAATCCGTATCCACCGCTGTGTATACGTTGACCTTGTAGGCATTATTTGCCCTGTAGGCATTTTTTGCCCAGTGTGTTATTCAACCAACTGCTATCTAGCTGTGTGCCCGTGTTCACATTCTGTCTAAATATCCATAATATTACCGTCTCCAGAAAAAACACCGGAGTGACTTTTTTTCAAGCAGCATTCTTATATTTTACGTAATCCGTATCCACCGCTGTGTATACGTTGACCTTGTAGGCATTATTTGCCCTGTAGGCATTTTTTGCCCAGTGTGTTATTCAACCAACTGCTATCTAGCTGTGTGCCCGTGTTCACATTCTGTCTAAATATCCATAATATTACCGTCTCCAGAAAAAACACCGGAGTGACTTTTTTTCAAGCAGCATTCTTATATTTTACGTAATCCGTATCCACCGCTGTGTATACGTTGACCTTGTAGGCATTATTTGCACAGTGTTTTCTTCAAACCGCCATCTAGCTGTGTGAGCTTGTTCACATTTTGTCTAAATATTGATAATATTATCGTCTCTAGAAAAACCACTTGAGTTACTTTTTTTCAAGCAGCATTCATATATTTTACGTAATCCGTATCCACCGCTGTAGTAGTGTATACGTTGATCTTGTAGGCATTATTTGCACACTGTTTTCTTCAAACTGCCATCTAGCTGTGTGTATTATCGTTTCCAGAAAAACCAACTGAGTTTTTGTTGTTGTTGTTTTTTTAAAAATAATGCCAGGCAAAGGCAGGCCGCCACGCAGAGGCCGTGCTAGGGGCCGTGCTGCTATGCAATCCTGTGGCCCTAGCAAATTGCCCAGTTTTAAAAAGCCAATGACCCTGAACTCCCAAAATGCTGAAGAGGTAGTTGACTGGCTTACACAGCACACCCCATCCTCTACCGTTTCTAACTTTACCACAACATCCTCCTCATCCTCCACTGCTATGGCCACCCCACGTAACACTTCCTCCACCACCGGTGCCCCTTCTTCACTGGAGTCAGAGGAGTTATTTTCCCATGAGTTTCTTGAACTGAGTAATGCGCAACCATTATTGGCAGAAGAAGATGAAGGAGATGAGGACGTTACACCAGATTTAATTCTGGCAGAGAACACGACAGAGATGGACATAATGATGAGTGATGAGGAGGAGGAGGAGGTCCCCGCTGCTGCTTCCTTCTGTGATGTGTCAGAAGAAATTTATGCATCTGAGGAGAATGATGATGAGGAGATTGATGTTTTGTGGGTGCCTAGTAGAAGAGAGCAAGAGGAGGGTAGTTCAGATGGAGAGACGGAGAGTCAGAGAGGCAGTAGGAGAATAAGACTTAGAAGAAGCAGGGAGGCCAGCCCGCAGGGATCAGTAGGGCAACAACATGTATCGGCACCTGTGTTCAGCCGGCCAACGCACCCGCCATTGCCGCCAATGCCGCCAACTTCTACTGTTACCGCCAGATCGCAGACTTCCAAAAAGTCAGCAGTGTGGCATTTTTTTAATGTGTGTGCCTCTGACAAAAGCATTGTAATTTGCAATGAGTGCAGTCAGAAACTGAGCCTTGGTAAGCCCAACAGCCACATAGGTACAACTTCTATGCGAAGGCACATGAGCGGCAAGCACAAAGCACTTTGGGAGCAACACCTCAAAGGCAACAGGCAAACTAAAAGCCACACTCCTTCTGGTCCAGCATCTTACTGCTCTACCTCTGCTCTCCTTGACCCATCTGAACCACCCTCCACTCCGCCTTCCACCTTGACCACCTGTTCCCATTCCCAGTCATCTGCCACCAGCCAAGTTTCTGTGAAGGCCATGTTTGAGCGTAAGAAGCCAATGTCTGACTGTCACCCCCTTGCCCGGCGTCTGACAGCTGGCTTGTCTGCACTCTTAGCCCGCCAGCTTTTACCATACCAGCTGGTGGACTCTGAGGCCTTCCGCAAATTTGTAGCAATTGGGACACCGCAGTGGAAGGTACCCAGCCGCAATTTTTTTTCTAAAAAGGGAATACCACACCTGTACCAACATGTGCAGAGCCAAGTTACCGCATCTCTGTCACTTAGTGTTGGGCCAAAGGTCCATATGACTACTGACGCATGGTCCTCCAAGCATGGTCAGGGCAGGTATGTCACCTACACTGCCCACTGGGTGAACTTGGTAATGGCTGGGAATGGGAAGCAGGGAATGGGTAGCTCAACAACAACAACAACAGTGGAGTTGGTGTCACCGCCACGGATTGCACGCGGTTCTGCCACCACCTCTACTCCTCCATCGCTCTCTACCTCGTCTTCTTCCTCTTCTTCTTCTTACTCTGCTGCTGGGTCCTCCTTCTCCTCCTCCACACCTGTGCACCCCCAGCTCCCCCTAGGCTATTCGACGTGCCAGGTACGCCGTTGTCACGCTGTCTTGGGGATGACGTGCCTGGAAAGCAAAAACCATACCGGATCTGTACTCCTGTCATCTCTGCAGTCACAGGCCGATCAGTGGCTGACCCCACACCAACTGCAGATCGGAAAAGTGGTGTGTGACAATGGAAGCAATCTGTTGGCAGCGTTGAGACTGGGAAATTTAACACATGTGCCCTGCATGGCACATGTGTTAAATTTAATAGTCCAACGTTTTGTCTCCAAGTACCCAGGATTCCAGGACGTTCTCACCCAGTCCAGAAAGGTGTCGGCCCATTTCAGACGTTCCTACACAGCCATGGCACGCCTTGCTGACATTCAGCAGCGCTACAACATGCCAGTCAGGCGTTTGATTTCTGACAGCCAGACTCGCTGGAATTCAACGCTCCTTATGTTGGAACGTCTGCTGCAACAACAAAGGGCCGTCAACGAGTACCTTTTTGAACTGGGTGGTAGGACTGGATCTGCAGAGCTGGGGATTTTTTTCCCCCGTTACTGGGTGCTTATGCGCGATGCCTGCAGGCTCATGCGACCTTTTGAAGAGGTGACAAATATGGTCAGTCGCACCGAAGGCACCATCAGCGACCTAATACCCTTCGCTTTCTTCCTGGAGCGTGCCGTGCGACGAGTGACAGATGAGGCTGTAGACCAGCGTGACGAGGAGCTGGAAGCGCACGATTTATGGTCGCAATCACCAGAACGAACCCAGGCACCTGCTGCAACGCAGGGAGAGGTGCCAGAAGTGGAGTCAGAGGAGGAAGGTGGCTTTGTGGAGGAGGAGGAGGAGGACCAACAGGAGCAGGCTTCCCAGGGGGCTAGTGGTGACCTTTTGGGGACCCCTGGTCTTGTACGTGGCTGGGGGGAGGAGACCGTGGATGATGCAGTCCTTGATAATGAGGAAGCGGAGATGGATAGCTCTGCATCCAACCTTGTGAGAATGGGGTCTTTCATGCTGGCATGCCTGTTGAAGGACCCCCGTATCAAGAGGCTTAAGGAGAAGGACCTGTACTGGGTCGCAACGCTACTAGACCCTCGGTACAAGCATAAAGTGGCAGAAATGTTACCAACATACCACAAGTCCGAAAAGATGCGGCATTTACAAACCAGCCTGCAAAACATGTTGTACAATGCTTTTAAGGGTGATGTCACTTCAGGAACTCATCAACATTCCAGGGGCAGAGGTGCCAGTAATCCTGCCACGAGCACACCTGCAAGGACAAAGCCCTTTGGCCGGTCTGTAACATCAGACATGCAAATGTTTTTCTGTCCAAGGCAGCGCCACAACCCTTCTGGATCCACCCTCAAAGAACGCCTCGACCGGCAGGTAGCGGACTACCTGGCATTAACTGCAGATATCGACACTCTGAGGAGCGATGAACCCCTGGACTACTGGGTGCGCAGGCTTGATCTGTGGCCAGAGCTGTCACAATTTGCCATGAACCTCTTGTCTTGCCCAGCCTCAAGTGTGCTCTCAGAAAGGACCTTCAGTGCAGCAGGAGGGATTGTAACTGAGAAGAGAACTCGCCTAGGTCACAAAAGTGTCGATTACCTGACCTTTATTAAAATGAATGAGGGGATCTCGGAGGGTTACTGCACGCCGGAAGACTTGTTCTGACTTCTATGCAGCTGTCCTTCTCTTCAAGCCTCATGACTCCACACACAGCTGTCCTTTAGCGTCCTCCTCCCTCCGCCACCGTTACAAACTAGGGTGCAAACCCTACTGGTTTAATTTTTTCTGGCCTCTGTGCTTCAGTGGCTGCGTCCAAAAAAACGGGGCAAACAATGTCTACAAGGTCAACGTATGGCGAAAAATTACTATTTTCAGCATTTATATGGCATATTTTTTCTGGCAACTGTGCTTCAGTGGCTGCGTCCAAAAAAATGCATATTTTCTGCATTTATATGGCATAATTTTTCTGGCCTCTGTGCTTCAGTGGCTGCAACCAAAAAAATGCATATTTTCTGCATTTATATGGCATAATTTTTCTGGCCTCTGTGCTTCAGTGGCTGCAACCAAAAAAATGCATATTTTCTCCATTTATATGGCATAATTTTTCTGGCCTCTGTGCTTCAGTGGCTGCAACCAAAAAAATTTATATTTTCAGCATTTATATGGCATAATTTTTCTGTCAACTGTGCTTCAGTGGCTGCGACCAAAAAAATGCATATTTTCTGCATTTATATGGCATAATTTTTCTGGCCTCTGTGCTTCAGTGGCTGCAACCAAAAAAATTTATATTTTCAGCATTTATATGGCATAATTTTTCTGGCAACTGTGCTTCAGTGGCTGCGACCAAAAAAATGACTATTTTCAGCATTTATATGGCATATTTTTTCTGGCCTCTGTGCTTCAGTGGCTGCGGCCAAAAAAACTGGGCAAACAATGCCTACAAGGTCAACGACGTTGACCTTGTAGGCATTGTTTGCCCAGTTTTTTTGGCCGCAGCCACTGAAGCACAGAGGCCAGAAAAAATATGCCACATAAATGCTGAAAATAGTCATTTTTTGCCATACGTTGACTCAACGTATATGGCAAAAAATGACTATTTTCAGCATTTATATGGCATATTTTTTCTGGCAACTGTGCTTCAGTGGCTGCGTCCAAAAAAACTGGGCAAACAATGTCTACAAGGTCAACGTATGGCGAAAAATTACTATTTTCAGCATTTATATGGCATATTTTTTCTGGCAACTGTGCTTCAGTGGCTGCGTCCAAAAAAAACTGGGCAAACAATGTCTACAAGGTCAACGTATGGCGAAAAATGACTATTTTCAGCATTTATATGGCATATTTTTTCTGGCAACTGTGCTTCAGTGGCTGCGTCCAAAAAAACTGGGCAAACAATGCCTACAAGGGCAACGTATGGCAGTTGTTTAAAGAGAACAGTAGATTACTAGCCAGCAAAGCTACCTAAGCTAAAATGTCCCTCAAATCCCTGCAGACTTCTGTCCCTCCAATACAGAGCAGTATCAAGCAGATTACTAGCCAGCAAACTTACTATCATCTGTCCCTGAAATCACTAACAGCTCTCCCCCTACACTATCTCTTCCAAGCACACACAGGCAGATTTTTCAGATACATTTTTGCCCTTGATCCCCCTCTGGCATGCCACTGTCCAGGTCGTTGCACCCTTTAAACAACTTTAAAATCATTTTTCTGGCCAGAAATGTCTTTTTTAGATGTTAAAGTTCGCCTTCCCATTGAAGTCTATGGGGTTCGCGAACCGTTCGCGAACCGCTCGCATTTTTGCGCAAGTTCGCGAATATGTTCGCGAACTTTTTTTCCGACGTTCGCTACATCCCTATTCAACATGAGATTCAATCATGTTGGCTTGATTGCAATCTACTGTGAGTAATTTGGTAACAAAATAACTGGCACTTAATTATCATATTATTTTGTTGTGACACATGAACCATAGAAAAATAATAATGGCTAAATAGTTTCTTACTAGTTAGGCAAGAAATCTTTATTTTGATATATAATAAAACAGCAGCAGCTCATGCTGGGAATTTATACAGAGAGATTTTTACCTTTCAACTCTTTCTAAGCCATAAGTAAAATATTACGGGCTAGTTGACAAGCCTGGCGAAGCCCTTGAATCTGGTCTTAGTCCTTAATTTCAATGTAGTCTCCCCAGTTGGGCACAAAGCCTGTCGTCACA
Organism: Xenopus petersii; assembly: GCA_038501925.1. Classification (NCBI taxonomy): domain Eukaryota; kingdom Metazoa; phylum Chordata; class Amphibia; order Anura; family Pipidae; genus Xenopus; species Xenopus petersii. The sequence goes on from CM076689.1 coordinate 53,664,030, forward strand.
TAGTCTGGTTGCATTATGTGCTTAAAGGAAGAGGATTGGAAAAGAAGATCAGAAAAAGAAGCATGACAATGGGATCATTTTCTCAGATAGTTCCTCTTGCTCCATGGCAAGTTGCCCTTTGAGTTCTATGAGCGACCTTCATAAGTCACCAAGAAAACCCCTTAAGGCTGATTCAGTATCCTTTCCAGGGCCCTTCTGAACTTAACACAGCCTCTTAGAACTAACTTACATATCCTTTTAACCACATACCCCAGCAGAGAGGGAAATGATTGCCTGGGAAAATTAATTGAAAAACAAAAAAGATATTCCTCAAAAATAATTTACAGATGAGATCCCTTCCAATAAGTAATGACTAAAAGAAACCACTATATAAACAAATTGTACTGTGTGCCATAAGCAACGCAATTAAAATAGTATAACAACCCAATTTAAATGATAAAGATATATATTTTCCTATATTTATCTTTAAGCACTAAGTTACAGGTATGGTATCCTTTATCTGTAAACCCATTATCCAGAATAATTATGGAAAGGCCCTCTCCCATAGACCATTATGATCAAATTGTACTTGATCCAAACCAAGATTTAATTATTCCTTATTGGAAGCAAAACCAGCTTATTGGTTTTATTTAATGTTTACATGATTGTCTAGAAGACTTAAGTTAGGTATGAAGATCCAAATTACAGAAAGATCCCTTTTCCTGAAAACCCCCAAGCATTCTGGATAACAGGTCCTATACCTGTATATGTAAGTGTGAAGATTTAAGCACAGGTGTGCACCATGCACTTTTCATAACAAATCACTGTTTCAAATGAATTTTACAAGGCATCTTAAATGCATATAAAAGATGACAGATCTAGAATTAGAGTTGGAGAAATTAAAAAACTATTACTCCGTGAAGCTCTACTTTTTTAATTCACCAAACACAAACAATGATAATGTTTTGGATTCATAAACAATGCTAATGCAAGCACCCTGTCAACAGTGAGGGTTTGAATTGTCCCATGCTAAATTGTATAAGTACATAGTAGGTGAAATAAAATTTACACTTTCTATGTAAAAATGCCTTACTTAATGAATATGTCGACTAAAACCTGTTTGGCAATGGTTTTGAGACCAAATCTTCCATTAATTTCAATACATTTTTCCATCTACGGTTTCTTCACAATAGATTTAGCAATTTTAAAATGGTTTTATGTAGACACATATTTAATCATTTGTTTTCTTCCTATTACAATTCTAGCTCCAAACAGGAAAATACCAAAAGAGGCTGCTGAAAGCTGCCTTGGGCCTTTGTGTACTTGAAATGCCAGGATCTTTTACTTGGCATTATTAAGCTTTTGAGGCTTTGGAAACTGCAACATGTTGCTCTGTATATGTAAATGCTTTAATGCTAAAGGACAACTGAAGTTCTGCTAAAGTCAAACCTGATAACACATATACAGTGCAAAAAAAATAATTACAAAACTCTTTGTTTATCTATGAGCTGCAACTAAAAACTGATGGTGTAAATTCAGGACCATACACTCATACTATCTGATTTAGATGCTACATCCACCCAAATACTGTTTTTCCAATATAAATGTATTTTAGCCTGATGCTAAAACTGTTCCAACCTTTCAAGGGGCCAATGATTTATTACCAACACCAAGAAGTTATACACTGGTTTCACAATGGCATAAACTTGGTGCCTGTACCCTAGTGTTTGGGCTGTTATGAATCCTTCAACAGACAACAACAGACACCCCACTGGCAAACAAGGAGTTTGATGATACATGAAAACTGGTCTTTTCTCCACCTTCTACACATCTAAAGAGGTTCTAACTTCTAACTAGAAACAGAATGGATTTTTTCCAAACTAATTTTGCTCTTACTGTTGTGCCTCTTATGTGAAGCTCCTGCAACCCGCAGTGTACAGAAAGATGTATTATTTTGAGCCGATGACTCTGCAAAATAGTATTAGCAATAATAAAAACTTATTACAGTATTTTGTAGTTTCCCTTAATGGCAACCACATCAGATTCACAACAGTAAGTCTAATAGTAAAAGAACAAGGTGGCTGGAAAACAAAATGTGCAAAAAATTATTGTTTATTTTTATAATCTAGCAGCACCTCTGAAGCTGATGCCCTCCCCCTCAGCATTCATCATTTGCCAGATTGCCTATCCTATATAATAAAGTTCAAGTGTCTCTGCGTCCAGTCCCTGTGTCCGTGGGATTGCGCTACTGCGCATGTGCCCCACGGACAGTCTCTGGTTACATATGTTCTAGCGCCCGTTAATTTAACGGGCTTAATGTCTAGTAACCATATAACTGGAGGCTTTGCTCACCTATATACTGATTGTATACACTATACACACCTATTTTTCATGACATTGTGTACTTAGAAGTTGGGAACATGCAAGCCCGTTGTCTAGGATATAAATCCCAGACCAGGTAACAAGACCAGGAGTTTAGATCATGGCTGTCAGTGGATGAATATATTTGATCAGCAGTGCAGTCAACCTTTTTATTGACTGGGAAAAAAATCAGGTAATAGAAACGACAGTACCTCAGGAACTGGATGAGCTGGGGGAAACTGTACCTGGCCAAACTATATTATAAGCAGCACTCCTTTGTCTCCGGAAAAATAAATATCTTCTTTGTTGAATGTTTAACTGCCTGTGTAAGTAGATATGATTGACTGCTGAAGGGAAAACTCTGTGACAGCCAGTCACAAAACCTGTAAGGGAAAACATGAAAAGAAAAATCTTGGTTAATGTATCCTTTCATTTCTCAGACATCCTCAAGTCATCAACTGTTTAAAGCACTCATTATTCATTAACAGGACTTTCAGTGTAAGGGGAATGCCAAGTTGTATGTCGTTCTGAACATTTATTTTGTTCAGAGCACTACAGACCAAGATCTGTCACATGTCTATAGCTTTAGTAAGTGGGAAGAATGAACCAATAAAATCTTGTGACTTTTGCAAGGTGTATGGTGGGCCAACAATACAGACCAATATCCATAGTGCACTATGAATATTGGGTAGTTCAATGATTGGGCATGCTTCAAAAGTTTGTTCACCGATGGACCAACTGTCAGTGTTGTATGCAGGCCACCATTAGAAATCACAGGGCCCCGTACAACAAAATTTTCGGGGCCCCGGTCCTCAAGCCCCGGCCCGGATCCCACCCACTCCACATCACAGTTAAAAGACCACATAGACATCAGCGCTAAAAAAGGTAACCCCCCTACACACAAGTTATAAAAAGCTATTGGGGACCAGGGCCCCCCTATAAGTTAAAAAAAGCATTGGTGCTAGGGTCCCCCTTACAAGTTAAAAAAATTTGGGGCCCAAAGAACAATTTTTTAAAAAACATTGGTGCCAGGGCCCCCTTACAAATTAAAAAAAATTGGGGCCCGAAAGAATATTTTTTAAAAAAATATTGGTGGCAGGGGCCTATAGAGTATTAAAATAATACTTTGGCGGCCAGGGAATTAAATTTTCGGCTGTTTTCGTGACTCCGGGTCTTTTCGCGGCTTCAGGATTTCAATATGCCTGTTTTCGTGACTTCGGGTCTTTTTGCCGCTTCAGGACTTCAATTTCGGCTGTTTTTGTGACTTTGGGTCTTTTCGGGACTTCAGCTGTTAGGCTTTTTCAGCACTTCCGCATTTCGGCTGTTCGGGACTTCGGAAGGAGGTGGCACAGCTTTGGCGATGTCAAGGGGGCCATGGGGGGCCTTGGTGCTGTCAAAGGCCCCTTCAGGCCCGGTACACTTGTACCTCCTGATGGCGGCCCTGGTTGTCTGGTGCATCAACAAATTGTTCCAAACATTAAGATTGTCAGCCCAAAAAAGTGGGGGGAAAAAGATGGCCATATTAGACATGACCCCTCACAGAGTATCCATCCATTCTGTTTGGCTGGCAATTGGTTGGCTACTTTGCGTGGTCAGCCTCATACAGCCATCTTTATACAGATTAATTATTATGATATGGATCAACGGCAGCTAGATGATAGCATTACACACTGTATATGCCTTACAGTTTCATATGGTGCTAAGGAATGCCTCATTGACTGGAATATTCTGATCTTGCTGTGTTTTATGCACCTCTCTTCACAAACTCTAAGTTACAGACTGTGAGACCCAGACCCAGAATTAGGGGCACTTAGTAACTATTCATATGTACTATTCACAGAAATGACCAACTGCTGTACAATATAGCAAGAAATAATAATAATCAGCTTTTAAGAAATAAATATCGGAATCCTGACAGGATCACGTCATATGATTTTGTTCTTCCAAAAAGGCTTCAGCTGAACTCAGAACTCATTCAGTGTCCCCTGACAATTGTAATCTGTGCTTCCTGTGCTTAAGCCTACAAAAAAAGTCATGCAGATAAACCTTGCTTGCAAGCATTATGGTAATCTTTTCATAAGAGTGAAGAGTTCTTGAAAAATCTTTAAGTATAATATGAGCTCACGCATTTCACTTTTCAAGGAGCAAAGAAAGCCTAGCTATTCAATTCTTTTCCTCCCTGAGCAAATGGATTTAAGGGGACCAAGCAAACAAAATCGCCCTAGTACATACCACATGTGCGTTCTTGAAATCCCCACACAATGCATGGGTTTGCATAACATGAGGACATTTAAAGATTACAATGCTTTTAAAGCACTCAACAGAGCGTTACTTTTGCATAAAAACTGAAAAAATAGTTTTAATATATCTTGGCAAAATGGCAACTAGTGAATGGTATGGGAGTGGCAAGCAGATAACAGGAAAGTGTTAAATGACAATTAAAGGACTTGGCAAAGTCCACTGTAGTGAATGAAATGAAAAACATATTTTCCATATCTTCTGCATTTTTATTAACTATGGAAGTTTTATGCACACATTTATTATACTCAAGTAGTGTTCAAGCAAATTGCAGCTTCCCAGTCACTTCTTTGTAACCCTGTATTATTTCACTTTCTAAAATAGGCACCCAGTCCTTTTTAAAACTATCTAATGGAACTGCCAGTTCAACCACTTCAGGGAGAGAATTCCATAACTTGACTGCTTTCACTGTAAAGAAAAAAAAAACAATTTCACATCTTAGCAGGGATGTTTACCTTCATGTATCATGTACTCTTTATTTTCTATAGTTTAGTTCTTGCAGACGGCATACTATCAATTTCTGGTGGCAAAAACATACTGTATATAAGTTGCCTGCATTAATTCTGATGCAGGCGTCGATTTTGACACCAGCACTAAAGTCAATGGGCATCTGAACAATGTTAACACGCAAGGTTTTGAATCAAGCGACTTTTCCGACATGCGTCCAAAATTTTTTGACACCGGTGAATTTTCATCGTAGCTTACTTAATTCGCTAAGGTGAGTATTTTTAGATACTCAATGTCTGGCAATAGAACTACATTGCATATAATCGACAAATTGAATGTTGGATCTAAGCAAAGGTGACTGTATAAAGGTAAGCATACCCTTTAAAATGGAACCTCCTGTTGAATAACGCATCAAATCTGCCATGGTTAGCGTGTCAATTTTTGACCACACCCATTTTATAGCCACACCTCCTAATTACCACATCCATTCTACAAAATTTGTCAGGTTATTTCAAGTCTGAACACATTTCTTTGAGTTTTAGGTGATATTGCCCTTTAAACTGTGAGTCACAGTTCTAACAAGAGACTCATTTATCTTAAATAGTTACAAATGTATCCAGATTATTTAATTAAGTTTCAGAAACAGTGGCAGGTGGGAACATTAGTCATCTGAGATTTTTTAAAAGAGCGTTTTGGCCACAAGTTGCTCTTGTTTTTAATGCAAAGATTTCATGTGATTTCTGCTTCAGAACGATTTAGTTCCCATAGTGCCACATGATCATTTTCCTACCCATAAGGGACAAAACAATTCAAAATTTCCGCCCATGTATTAACATTGACATCATTAGGTGAGATTTGCATACTATCATGGCTACTAATCTCCCAGTGTGTTTTTTCCTTTGATAGATTTCAATAGTTGTCAATGGCAATGCTATTTCAGTGAAATAACTCATAAAAGGGTCTCTGTGCATTTTGGGATGACGTAATTTAAAGTAACTTTAAGAGGGTTATTTACTAAACGCCGATTGCAAAAATCACGAAAATGTTTTTTTTATAAAATCTGACTTTTAAAAAATCATGAATTTTTCGGAATTTATTTTATTTAAGTCCAAATCAGAAAATCCGGCATCTCACACCTGTCGAGGTTGCATATAAGTCAATGGGAGAATTCCCAAAGATTTTTTGATGTGTGCTGGGTTTCGTGCAATACCCCGGTAAAAAAAACGGAAAAATCTAGAAAAATGTAATAATAAATAAGCATAAATAACCAGAGCGGATTTGATCAGAGTTTGTAGCAGAAAATATTGAGATAAATTCAGACTTTGATAAATAACCCCCTAAATGTTTTGACGCTGGCCATTTGCATTGTCGTCTATTGGAAAACAAAACAAGTGATTTGTAGCAAAAACTCGAGGGTGACTAATATTCCTGTTAGCCACTGCTCTAAGGGCTCTTACACACAGTGTTTTTTTTATATGTTTAAACACAGGTTTGAGTGCAAATAAACGCATTCGCTAATTGATCCCATTAGATTCTGCCTGGTTTTTGCAATTTATTCTTAGCATGTGTTTAAAAAACATTTGTGGGTAGGAGCCCTTATTAGTTACAATTGTATCTAAATGCACGTGCTGAGTATTATTGGCTGCCAAAAAGTCTCTAATTTAATTACATTTCAGAAACTTTGTATAATTTCCTGGCATCAGTGCAGGAAATCAAAGAGAAACTCTGGACATAATTTAAAAAATTCAGGACTGAGCTGTCAAAATTGGTACTGTCCAGCAGAAAACAGGAGAGTTTATTGTATGCACCTCTTGTATATTTATATATAATTATTATATCTCCCTTATGAGTCTCTTCTTCAGTCATCCATGGGGCACTGTATCTTAAGCTCTGACAAAACATAAGTAGATCAAACCTACTGCAATCCCACTGTCCCATCATAATAATATAATTTGACTTAATTTGTCTTTCATAAAGTCACATTAATTACTACTTGGAAAGCCATTCCCCAGAACATAACCTTGAATGCAGTCCCTGCAAATACGTTGCCCACAACAGAAATCAAATTTATGGGCCTATAATTGCCATTTTAAGATCATAATCCCTTTTAAAATATTGGGATTAACATCAGCTTTCCTCAAATTGATAGGTATCAAACCAGATGACTGGAAGTCTGAGAAAATCAAAGAAAGTGACCTGGTTCACTACTGAAATAATCTCTCTAAGTATTTCAGGGAGAATTAAAATAATTAAGAATATTAGTATCTGAGCATGGGATTAAGCGTTTTCATTATAAAAATACATAAATTAATAACTCAAGGCTCTAGTCATCAATAAAAAATACATAGAAGTCATGTACTGATCAATACAAAAGCAAAACTGTTAACATTCTTAGAACTCTTGTAACCAAAGGAAAAGTTATAACGTTTATTCACATTGGTAATTTAATCTTTGGACTGTGCAATTCAACTCTCCTGCTGAAATCAGGAAATGTTGTGGTTAAGAAACTGGAATTTTTGATTTTCATATAACTAGGGATGCACCGAATCCACTTTTTTGGATTCGGCCGAACCCCCGAATCCTTCACGAAGGATTCGGCCGAATACCGAACCGAATCCGAACCCTAATTTGCATATGCAAATTAGGGGTGGGAAGGGGAAAACATTTTTTACTTCCTTGTTTTCTGACAAAAAGTCACGCAATTTCCCTCCCTGCCCCTAATTTGCATATGCAAATTAGGATTCGGATTCGGTTCGGCCAGGCAGAAGGATTCGGCCGAATCCGAATCCTGCTGAAAAAGGCAGAATCCTGGCCGAATCCCGAACCGAATCCTGGATTCGGTGCATCCCTACATATAACCAGGGGTTCTCAGTTTGCCTCATGGCAAATATGCCACTGGTTGGCTCTGTCCAGGAGTACTTATGGAGCCGCACTGCAAAGTCATTTTATGACTTACTAGAACTGACATTTTCATCAGTTAGGGGCCCACTGGACTCTCTACATTTATGGGACCAGGGTTATGCTTTTGGTTCTGTTTTGTTCTGTGTTTCTAGAAATAGTGCAGTAACAATATATATTAGAGGTTTCACTAAGCCATTATTAAATGTAAGAAAGGAAGCAAATGTATATAAACTGTGGCTGTAAATTATATGTACATAACAAATATCTGTAATCAGCTTGAGAAATAATAGAGTACAGCACAAAACAAGGTTGAGAATCACAATGATGTAGGCAAACTACATAAAATTTAGTTGGATAGCAGTAGGAAAGAATTACTATGTATGGAAAGTCCCATACTACAAAATAGATGGTTAACATAAAAATAGATGGTTAACATTAAAATAGACGGTTAACACAAAAACACTCATTTCAGGGATTACAAAGAAGGTAACAGTCACAAGGGTTTATGTAATAAAAGGCACTAAGTTTGCCCATGTGCAGCAACCTATAGTAACCAATCAGCAGGCGGAATTTACTGGTCATCTGTTTAAATACAAACATTTTACTAGTTGTTATGGGTTACTGTTCCTGATATAGGTATGGGATCCATTATCTGGATATCCGTTATCCAGAAAGCTCAGAATTATGGAAAGACCATCTCCCTTAGACTCATTTTAATAAAAGAATCCAAATTTTAAAAAAAATATTTTCTTTTTCTCTGTAATAATAAAATAATACCTTGTACTTGATCCAAACTAAAATACAATGAATTCTTATTGGAAGCAGAACTAGCCTATTTAATATTCACATGATTTTCTAGTGGACTTAGGGAATGAAGATCCAAATTACGTTAAAATCCATCATCCGGAAATCCCCAGGTCCAGATAACAGGTGTATAACAGGTTCCATACCTGTTTGTACAACACCCCAAAAAGGCAAGGTATGCACCCTGCATATTTAATTATGCCATAGATCTGAAGATCAAGTAATATTTTTAAAAAAATATTTCCCTTTAATCCCTTAGGTCATAATGACCCAACCATCAATTTAACTGCATACAAGACCTATTTCATATGTTTCCTCCATGATCAGTTTTGCCTGTTTTTCTTCAAGCTCTCACAATTACAGTGATTTCAGTATTCAACAAAACTGAATGCATTTAAATGAATAAGTATATTCTTCCACTGAGAGGTTTCCGTGACATCATACACACAACAAGAGTGGTTTTCATGTCTGGCATTTGTACTGTCAATATAATGTACTTGATGTATATGTGTGTGTGTCATTACTTTCTGAAAGCCCTTTGTCCAAGCTCTGTCCAAACCATATTACATTGAAGCTTTTCTTTAGGACAGTAAATATTCCCATTTTTAGATAAGATCATTTTAGGGTAGCTATAATGAGATTATTTTCAATTTCGTCAAAAGGATAAAGAGAAACCCCCCACTTGAGGAGATGCATGGAAGGGAATGTCACTGACACTTTAACTCATCCTTCATTAAGAAGAATGGTTTCAATTTAATGAGCATCCAATGTTTTAGAGCACAGGGTCAGGCACAAAAAAGGAAGTGAACAAACTCTGATAGGAAATGGAGGCGGAGAAAGGACAAACAGAGGGAAATCTGAAAAATATGTGAGGAATATTAAAAAAGGCAAGATACAACAAGAACTAGCTTAATCTATCTTGGTGGAATTTGTACCAATGTTTAAAAAATGATGGTCAATTGCAAATTGTCTTAAAACAATATCTACTGTATATCATAGTAAAATGTAATTATAAGTAATACTACCCCTTTAAAATGATAAAGGAAAATAATTTAGTGAGATGGCCGAGGCCTAAAGCAGGCAATAATGGATGGAAACGGCCATATTCAACAGGAAACAAAAGCAGGTTTATTCTATTGAAAGACACTGATTACATCAAAGACATTTTTGTAGGTGACCCATACCTGTTTCATGTGCTCATTTAGGATAGTTGATGTCTTTAAGCAATTGTAATCATCATCTAACATGCTAGGGCTTTTAAAGATCTTTGAACGGATAGTGTCACGAGCAGCAAAATTACCAACTCAGAGAGAACAACAGCCCATTCATATTTGGACGTTTGTTCTTCAATGCTGGTCCTGCCATCCCCCAGCAGTACAGCCAGGGGTTAATTGCTCACACAGCCAAATGCAATACAAAGAGCAGCGTATAATTATGGAAACACTGAATGGCCATGCTAAATGTTCTTGCTTTCGTCAATGGCTAAGTTGGAAAAAATGCAATTCGTAAATGTTTTCCTTTCTGTTTTGGCAGAGAACAACAATTTGTATACACACAAGGACACAATCAGGAATGTGCCAAAGGTTACACCAGCTCTTCACTAATCAACTGGATACCCAGCAGACACAGTCAGCACTAAGGACCCCCAAGCATGGAGCACACCTGATGGGCATTTCAGATTATTCTGAATTTAAATATGTACATCTTATAATCTCAGTTTTGCAACTGCAGTCAATTGTTGTAGTGGGAGCACAACAGTAGTATAATTCCATTATAGTCACATACTCTGTTCCATACCTCCCAACTATCCCGTTTTTGCTGGACAGTCCCGATTTTGACAGCTCAACCCACAGTCCCAGATTTGTTACTGAAATGTCCCGACTTTCTCTTTAATCTCCTGCACTGAACAGCCAGTAAAAGATACAAAGTTTTTAACTTAATTTGCTTTTGGTAGAGAGCCCAGAATAGATACTTAGATACTTTTGTAACAATCATAAGATAAGCATGTATCTTGGGGAAACTGAGGGCAATTCACTTTCATTACCTAAACTGTAATAACACATAAAAACCTAAGCCTAATTGTTTAAAATGAACACAGTAATTAGGGACACAACACACGGCAAATCGTCTTGTCCCTCTTCTCTTTCCAAAATGTTGGGAGGTATGGAGTTCTAGTTTTGCTAGTCAGAGATGACCCCAGCACCAACTTCCTAAAGTTTTCAGCAAGTAACTATTGGTGTGGCCATACACTTGTAAGGCAAGGTTGCAGATTTGTCCTGTTAGGCTGATTCAATCTTTAGGCTGTGATCTGACATTATTTGCCTATGCAAATTCAATGAGAGAAGACAGCACACATGAGCCAATGCAGATCTTGTCCCACAGAGTCTTCTAGTCAGCCTGATTGATATGATATTTGGCAAAGCTCTGACCAAATTCCCATGGGACAGGTTTTTATTCTGGACTCATTTACGTATCTACCCATGCATGACATCACCACTGACTTTTGACTTATCATCTATTTTAACAAAATAGACTCCCCTGTTTCCCTTTTTTATATACTCCAGCTCCCAGCTATAAGGGTAAGTACTTCAGCATTGATATAAAGTGGGTTTCTTCCAGCTGGGGCCAGTAGGGATTACAGATTACTATGTAACAAAGCCCTTGGTTTAGGACAGTGGTTGTTGGATTATAACAAGGTTGAAACAAATGAAACCATTGCTGAATCAGCCATTCAGTCATAGTACCAAGAATATTTAGATCAAAGTAATGTTCACCCCATATTTTGCTCAAATTGACCTTCAAGATGGGCTTCCAGGAGTACCTAGGACAACAAATAGCCATTCTGTCCAAATATGTCCCTAAGTGGCCTTTAGATAAAACCCACCAATCCTACAGGGGTCAGCTCCATAGTTTGGGAACCACTGGTCAAAGGGAGCACATATGAGAGATAATGCTAGCCTCTCTGATAAGCCAGCTAAATCTCTCTGGTGGGCATCATAGCTAATGTAGTCAGGCCCACTACAAATAGATATTCACAACCTGACTTAGAAACAAACTCCAAAGTAATCTTCCTACCAAACCCATACCTCAAATTCACGCTGAGCCAGAGAACATTAATAGAGACCATTAATAAAGACTATTAATTTTAGTTTAGATGTCCACATCAAATAAACAAACAGGGTAGTTACATAATTATATTTCTTAGAGATACAATCACTTTATTGTATGAGAACTTTGTCTTATAATTTTAAATTGGATATACAGATTATACTGAACAAAGAGTCAATAATTATATAGCCTAGGTGTCTACATCCCAGTGGGGAGAACTGGGAGAAACTGTTCTAAACAAGATCTGCACATTGTAAAAACGTATGGAGTCTATTTAAGGACAGGCTGTTACTGACAGGACCACCAGGACAGCATCTGCACAGGTCCACCTAAACCTTTCCACTTGACCTTATTATTACTATAATAAAAAAAATAAAGCAGTTTGTTGGGCTGTTCAATGTCTGTGTTGTCCATGACATACAAAGTAGCATAAGAATTTGGTTTAACAAACAAACAGTGAAGAAATGAAAATGATTATATGTGGGATATTAGATATTAAAAGACAGAAAACTGTCTTTGTTTTATAGTTGTAGAGTGAACCAGACACACTGAGCAGTGGATATACAGCAAGAAGTATGGTGGACCATTGCGGGTGACTAAAAACACTAAGAAGCAGATTTATCATTAGTTGATGGTAGGGTTCAGATTTGGCCAAATACCAAATCCTCCACAAAATATTCAGGTAAAAACCAAATCTGTAAGACTAATTTGCACATTTAGGTTTGAGAAGAATCAGAATATAAATTGTCACTTACAGTTACCACAGCCTTACGGGTTTCATGTTTCCAACACTTAGGGGCACATTTACTAAGCTCGAGTGAAGGATTCGAATAAAAAAAACTTCGAATTTCAAAGTATTTTTTTGGGTACTTCGACCATCCGAATAGGCTACTAAGACCTTCGACTTCGATTCGAACTAAAAATCGTTTGACTATTCGATCATTCGACCATTCGATAGTCAAAGTACTGTCTCTTCTTTAAAAAAAAATTGACTACATACTTTGTTAGTTTAAACCTACCGAGGTACAATGTTAGCCTTTGGGGACCTTCCCCATCACTTTTCTAAGCTTTTTTTGATCGAAGAAAAATCCTTTGATCGATCGCTTAAAATCGTTCGATACAAAGGGTTTTATCGATTTTTACTTCGATCGATCAATGGTAGGATTTTTCGCTAAATCCTTCGAATTCGATATTCAAATTTGAAGGATTTAAATTCAAGGGTCAAATTCAAAGGTTTATTGACCCTCGCTATTCGACCCTTGATAAATGTGCCCCTTAGTCACAGGCTAGATTAAGTGTTGAAAACACGAAACGCGCAAGGCCGTGCATCTATATGTGGCATAATAAATCATTTTACCTATATCTACTGCCGGGTGGAAGATTGCCTTTACTTGAGTGCCTGCTCTACTATTTTCTGGTTTGAGGTATGGAGAAACAAATTACGGAAAGACCCCTTAATCAGAAAACCCCAGGTCCCAACCATTCTGGATAACAGGTCCTATACCTGTATTATAACTTTTATAAGGGAGGCTTAATTCCTCTTTAAAGGCTGTGGAAGAAAAATAAATTCCCCTTACAAAACACTATATATAAAAATAGATTTGGGATACTAGCTACCCCAACAACCCTCCCCTTTAAGACTTCCTGAATGGATATTAATAGATAAAGGACATCCTGGACCAATAACAACATTAAATGCATGGTGTCAGGTCTTGACAAGAGTTGACCTCCCTCACTTTATTTGTCACCTCTTGCTCTCTCAGGATGCTGGCTTGCTGCCACTCTGTATCAATAACGGATGATTATGTCCTAACATGTGAAAAGCCATAGGGGAAAAAAATAAATTGCCATTCTCTTAACATTTAAGCTCTGCTTCTCAGCACTGCATTTCCGGGTGTCTAATACAGCAACACATGGAAAAATTACACACATTTGTGTAAAACAGCTGGTGTGTTCTTCTTGTGCAACACTGCACAGAGCTCAATTATAAAACAAAATGTAATAAAAGCTAATGACTGTTATAAACAAATAATTACAACAGTAGCAATTGCAGTAATTTAAATATTAGCCTGGAAGTATGATTTATGCATTGCCAATAAAATGCAAAGCACAGGCAAGAAACAATAGTGTATATCAAAGGTGGGCTGGATTACAGAGACTTGAGCTTTTAACCCATTGATGACTACAGCTTGTGGCTCTCTAGATGTTGCTGAACTATAACTTTCAGAATTATTCAACAGTCAAAGGACGCCAAATTATTTTGTCTGTTTATGAACAGGGCTTCGTCTCTCGATTTAAAGGAAAAAGAATTAAAATGGTTGAAATTCTGTATTTTGTATGCTGAATCTAGTCCACTGTACCAGCCCAGAGGTTCAAGCAGCCCTATAATCGCAATGGTCCAGTTACTTGTCATCTTGGATCTTGGTAGGTAATCTTTTGACTGTCAGTGACACTGCACATGCTCAATTTGCTCGGGCTACTGTTTACAAACTAAGATTAAGGGGCAGATTTATCAAGGGTCGAAGTTCAAAGTTTAAAAAACTTTGAACTTCACATTCAAAAAGACCAACCGAATAGAGGTCGAAGGTTTTTGGGGATCGAAGTGGTCCGTATTCAGCCTACTTCGAATCATACGATCAAAGGAATAGCGCCTTCGATCTACTTCGATTCAAAGTTCCCCCCCCCAAAAAACTTCACCAACTGCCTCCATATAGGTTCTAGGAGGTCCCCCATAGGCTAAAACAGCACTTCAGCAGCTTTTAGGTGGCGAATGGTCAAAGTCAAAGTTTTAAAGAGACAGTACAGAGCATATTTATCAAGGATCGAATTTGAGTACGAAGTATTTTTTCCAGCGAAAACGGCCGTATTAGATCGAAGTAAAATCGTATGATTCGAAGGATTTTAAGAAAAAACTTCTACTTCTCAAAATTTGCCCAAAAGCCTCAGATAGGTTCGAGGAGGTCCCCCATAGGCTAACCAGAAATTCAGCAGGTTTAAGGTGGCGATGTGGCGAAGATTTTCGAGTGGTCGAATGTTTGAAGTTTTTTCAATTCAAAACTAATTTTGGCCTATTCGATGGTCGAAGTACCCAGAAATTACTTCGAAATTCGAAGTTTTTTACTTCGAAAATTCACTTAGACTCTTGATAAATCTGCCCCTACATGATAAATTTCGATATTCGAATTTCAACGTTTTTTTTCAACTTCGAATCAAGTTGGACTATTCCCTAGTCGAAATACACAAAAAATAGCTTGAAACTCGAAGTTTTTGACTTCGAAAATTCACCTCGACCTTTGATAAATCTGCCCCTATGGGTTGTTGGAAGTCATCAGACATTATTAGAAAGCAATGTTACATCTGACAAAGTAGCTAATGATGAATGCATTAATTGTTTTGTACAATGTACTGGTATCTATGTTGCTACAGAGTAATCTGAAACAAAATTAATTACTAATCAGACCTGTACAGTGAATTTTATATTGTATCAGAGGTCCCCAACCATTTTTTACCCATGAGTCCACATTCAATTATAAAAAGAGTTGGAGAGCAACACAAAGATAAAAAAAAGTTCTTTGAGTGCCATATAAGGGCTATGATTGGCTATTTGGTATCCTTATGTGGATTGGATGCCTACAGGAGGCTCTGTTTGGTCATAAACCTGTTTTTTATGCAACCAAAGCATGCCTCCAAGCCCGGAATGGGAGCAATAATCAACATGTTGCTCACAAGCCACTGGTTCGGGATCACTGGTATAGATTATGCATTTTGTGTCTGTCTCTAAGCTCAGGTAGCTAAAAGTATTAGAAAAAGTATCAGCAGAAAATGAAATGGGGAACCACTGATGGCAGATTCAGAGGCACTGATCTTCACTGCTGAAGGTTTATGGTGTCTGTGGGCTGCTCCTAAAGCCCAAAACATAAGGTTTAACATGTCTAGCTTAACTTTTTATTGACCTTTATTTATCCTTTAAAAACAAATGATGTTACAGGCCATTACTGTAGCTGTATGTAGCTGCATGGGCAGAGTACAGCAAACAAGGACAACAGGTTGGTGACAGCAGTGGCTATGGGCAATTTATCTTTTTAGGATAAAACAGAGTGAGAGTAACATTATAAGGATCACAGTCCAGCTACAGATGTGGTCCTTTAAAGGTTTTTCTTTGTGCCCACCAGTCTTTCCAAGAGATACCTATACTTTTTTTGTATGAGATCATCATTGGCTCAGCCCAAGGAATTGGACAGAATTGGGTGTTAGAAGAGGAAAGTAAACAAACATAAAAGAAGAGGCGCACTCCCATTGTGTAAAATTGTATCAGCACCTTTATTCAAATAGACTTTGCCTGCTTGGGACCAGCAGATTAAAGGGATACTGTCATGGGAATTTTTTTTTTTCAAAATAAATCAGTTAATAGTGCTGCTCCATCAGAATTCTGAACTGAAATCCTTTTCTCAAAAGAGCAAACAGATTTTTTTTATATTCAATTTTGAAATCTGACATGGGGCTAGACATACTGTCAATTTCCCAGCTGCCCCAAGTCATGTGCTCTAATAAACTTCAATCGCTCTTTACTGCTGTACTGCAAGTTGGAGTGATATCACCCCTCTCCCTTTTTCCCCCCCCAGCAGCCAAACAAAAGAACAATGGGAAGGTAACAAGATAGCAGCTCCCTAACAAAAGATAACAGCTGCCTGGTAGATCTAAGAACAGCACTCAATAGTAAAAAAAGACACATTCAGTTACATTGAAAAGTAAAAACAGCAGCCTGCCAGAAAACAGTTCTCTCCTAAAGTGCAGGCACAAGTCACATGACTGGGGGCAGCTGGGAAATTGACAAAATGTCTAGCCCCATGTCAGATTTCAAAATTGAATATAAAAAAATCTGTTTGCTCTTTTGAGAAATGGATTTCAGTGCAGAATTCTGCTGGAGTAGCACTATTAACTGATGTGTTTTGAAAAAAACATGTTTTCCGATTACAGGATCC
The DNA here is from genome assembly GCA_038501925.1 of Xenopus petersii. NCBI lineage: Eukaryota > Metazoa > Chordata > Amphibia > Anura > Pipidae > Xenopus > Xenopus petersii. The sequence goes on from CM076689.1 coordinate 53,680,910, forward strand.
CTTTAAGGAGACAGAAGCCCATGTGGAACATTTGTTGGAGTTATCTGACTATTTTCATTCATAACTAGTGGGGTATCAAACATTTGTATTTGACCTTTGGAGTTCTAGAATTCTACCCTTTTTTTACCCTCCCACCAGGACTTTGTTATCCATGTGCATTATTTGTTTTGATACAAAACTGCTTTAAACCAGTTAGCCCCCTTCTCTCTTATATACAGCTGAAGAGGAAGGGCAAGAGGTAGAACAATTATAAATGTGTTACTGGCAGAACCAGACTGGGATTCAAAATATTCCCTAGTATTTCAAGTACAGAAAGGCCGGCACAGCTCTCCACTAACCTACTAAATAGTGGGGCTCATTTATCAACACTGGGCAGATTTCCCATGGGCTGTTAGTTATTTGCCCAGTGTTGATAAATGAGCCCCAGTGTCTATTAGCATCTTACAGCAGCCCTCCCTGGCATTTGTCAGAATCCAGAATCTCATTGTGAATTCATTTATGTCAACCCAAACATAAAGATACATTATAATATCTACAGTAAAGAGTAGAATTGCTATTATTGGATTTTTCTTTTTCTTGAAAAAGCGTCTTTTCCACTATTTAGTAAATTATTTTTTGTTTTAGGATTTTTTCTAATAAAAGTTTCACCAGCACCAGTAACCATTATATCAGATTGCAAACCTATAGCTAATTTTTTAGCATAAACTATTTTTTTATTTGAAACATCACTAAAATGTGCATGCACCAAGAGAAATATTCTTATCATGGTCAGGCCAAGTGATTGTGTGTGTGCACAGGACCACATGTACACATGTAGTGACGATCAGACAGGGGAGTGCACAGTTGAACAAGGACCAGGAATGGGCCAGCGATGAGAGGACAAGGGCACAGACTAGGGGTAAGCAAACAGAGGAGGTACGTGCCTAGCGCCTCCCCAGCATTGCTCCCTATGAATGTGCCTCTTCTGCCTGCCCCTAGTTCTGGCCCTGATTCTTAAAATTATATCAACTGGGAAAGCTCAGTAGTTTTGATGACAAAAAATATTTATGCAGGCAAAATTTTCAAATGTTAGTAATTCAGTTCTTAACTGCAGTTGGAAATAGATTTCTTAATAGTTAAAGTAAATTTATTCTAGGTGCAGTGCCGCCACACGGAAGGGTTCCCTGTTCACGTTGCCTGCCTATTTATGCCAGCACTCCCTCACTTACATGTCTAACGTGCAACACAGGGGACAGGTAAAGGGTGAGTAAGGAGATTCCTATGTTTCTCACCTGCATGCACCTCATGAATACAATGCTGCCAAACACAGGCAGCAATGTGTGCAAGGACCTGCTCCTATGGCCACTCATGGAAGGATGCAAACTGACCAAGTCATTTTTAATAGCACTAGTAGGACATGATAATCAGTGTCAAAGAGAATATGATACCTCTTTGGCATGCTGTAATTCCTTTGAAAGACTAGAGTTGCAGTCATTTTTGGCATATGGAACGCACAAAATAATCTCGGTACAGAAGTTGTACAGTATATGAAGTATGCATATTTAAAACAGTATCTATTCTCTTCCCCTTTGTTAGTGGCATATGTAGGAAGACAAAACTTCCTAAAGATGATGGTCTTCTGAGATATCATACTAAGGTATAGATCTCTATCAGGAAGAGCAGCTCTGTGATACCTAGATCCCAGGCTAATACTTTTATTTTCTTTTATTGGGTGTATGCTTAGAGTATGTCCATATGTCATATTCTGCACCTGACATCAAATGAAATCGAGTGCAGGTATGGGATATGTTATTCGTAAACCTGTTATCCAGAAAGCTCAGAATCACAGGAAATGCCATCTCCATAGACTCCATTTTATCCAAATAATCCACATTTTTAAAAAAGTATTTCCTTTTTCTCTGTAATTATAAAACAGTACCTTGTACTTAAACCAAACTAAGCTATAATTAATGCTTATTGGCAGCAAAACCAGCCTATTTGGCTTATTTAATGTTTACATGATTTTCTAGTAGACTTAAGATATGAAAATCCCAATTACAGAAAGATCCATTAACTAGAAAACCCCAGGTCCTGATATTCTGGATAACAGGTCCCATACCTGTAGTACTACACTTTTTTTAAAAATCAGATCAGTGATTAGTTCTTAACAGCAGTCCAACTGGAAGTGGACCACAGTCTATCATGTGAAAGAAAACCAACTTAAATAAATTCTCTTATTAAATAAATTTGTGTGTGTTTACATTTAAATGTTTTTCCTGGTCTCAAACAACCGTACAAGCTCTTTCGCACATTGTGTGCCACTCATTACAAATACCTGTAACTATTTTTTCAGATTTTTAACTAACCTATCTTCTTCTGTTTCTATATTTAGGAAATGTATCAACATTCTATACTTTTTCCTTTCATTAAATTTCTGTCACTTGTTCTTCAGTCTAAAAGGACATCTCTGGAATGTTAAAAACTCTTACAATATCCTTTAACGGACCTTGGGCCATGATAGTAATTTAGCCTGCTCGTCAAAAGTTAAAGTCAAAACCGTCTGTGAAATAAATTTAAGGACTACTTGACCTTGTTGATTATATAATAGGAGTTCTTCTTTTTGGCAGATGTATGTCTGTCCCCCCAAAAAACATCACCTTGGACTAACTGAAGTGCAACATATCAGTCTGAATACAATCCTCTATTACCAAGAAGGTCACACTGCACTTATTTGTTAATAGAGGTTATTTCTAACATGAGTTGAGTTTTCTTTATAACTTTTTCTTTTTTCTTGAAAAGCAAAAACAGGTTCTGTTAGCAAAGGGAATTCATATTTACATAAATGTGTTAATTCTTTGCTGTTAACACAAACAGTACTTTTTTTCATTCTATTGCACTGTTATAGACAAACAATGGGGGCATTAACCATTAATAAGTACAGTTATTTTCCATTTCTACAAGCAATGGTTTGCCAATTGGTATAAATGGCACAGGCTTTTAAAAACGTCTTAACTTTTCAGCATACCAGGGTAGATTTGGTCAGGGTCAGCTAGAACGCTTACACTTATAAAGATACTTGCTTTACTTTGTATTGAAAGGTTTTGTGGAGTCCTCTTCAATATGATAAAGCTTGAAAAATGAAAGCCAACTCATGTCATGAGACTTTATGTTGAAAGGTATGGTCAGGAACATGTCTACTGTTTTGAGGCTAGAGTCAATAGCACCAAAAGCAAACCACTAGAAAAATGGTTGCATAAATATATGGATTTATTATTTATATTCAAAGCATATGTAATGCAGAATTAAAAATTGCCTATGATTCATTTTTTTTCTATATGGATCATGAAATGTAATTTATGAAAGTGTCAGCAGTTGCACGTACATATTCTTTACCTCCAGATACAACTTGTTAGCTCTGAGGAATAATCAGATTTCCCTCCCCTTCATTTGGCTAAAGTAAAGTCACTATTTGAGCAGGTGGCAAATAAAGAGAATAGATTCCAGGCGTACACCGTCATCTGATAATAAAACTAATAACCCTGCTGAAATACTTAAGTTCCAAAGGGAATCCATACACAAATAAACCCTATCTCATGAGTAAGTCAAGAGAAAGTCAGATAACAGAAGCTATGGTTTTTAAGCAGAATCAGCTGATTATTGTTACATAGAGAACACGGCAATACTTAAATGAAAATATAAGACTGAAGCAGATGTTACTGTGCACCAATTTGGAGCTTTTTAAGTTCAACATTTTTCCAGATTTAGAAGTAGAATGTGTCACTCAAAAATAATGTCTTTCTTGTAAACTTCTGTTGTACTATTATACCATTCTGATTCGATTAGTTATTAATATTAATAGGGATTAATGTTGTTATACTATACCATTATAATGCAGATTATAACTATCCTAGGCTAGTGAATGTGCAAATATATTATATATATATATATATATATATCACAATTTAATGCTTTCTGTCGTAAGATAACATGCAGCCAAGAAGAGCATTTATTAACATTAACATTTATTTATATAGCGCCAGTATATTTCGCAGCGCTGATGAAACCATCATGTGAAATACTTAACCACAGTGGCACAGAGAAAGTTCGAACTCTGGGCTTGGTCACCATTGTTTCTCACTCAGCTAGCACTAAGGGATTAAATCCCTTTTGCTTGAACATCATGTCTGGAAAAGATCAACCCCTGGCAAATGAAACATTCTTATTCACTTACTAAACTATAAGAAAAATACATAAATATATCTTGAACAATCTAAATCAATTCCAGAAACGAATGCCCTCTATAACTAACACTTTTAGCGACACTTAAAAACCATAAAGATGGGTTTCCTGCTGCACAACTTGATCTTAAACTGGTGATGTTATCATTTTAGAAACCCTGCGATCTCTCTAACAGATAAGTCAAAAGTCATTACTCTCACCCCAGCAGAAATGCAGTTGCCAAATTATCCACGAGAGATCTGAAAATAAGATATTTTAAGTAGGAAGGAGTCAATTCGATAATGGTAAATAACGTTCTTTTTCTAGAGATAAATTAATTTAGGAAGCTGGGCCATCCAAAATCCCTCTACTGAGTCTTTGCCAGAATGACAAATTACATTTGAAAATAGGAAATTAGGTGCAAACTATATGAGCTCCTTTTGCCACCATGTGCTTATCAAATCTAAATTAAATATTTTAAAAAAGTAATTGGAATACAAATAGTGACAAGCAACTCTTGACACTTAGGGGCAGATGTATCAAGAGTCGAATTTCGAAGTCATGGGAGTTTTTTTTAACTTCAATAACTTCGATATTCGAATTGTCAAATCCAATGGAAATTTATCAAAAAATCAAAGTGTTTTTTTTTTTTTTTGGCTGAATAGGTCCATTTTGATTGAATAGGTCTTCGATCTAATTAGAATCATATGAATCGAAGTATATTCGATCTAATTCGATTATTCAATACCACCAATTGACTCCAAATAGGTTCTAGGAGGTCCCCCATAGGCTAAAACAGCAATTTGCAGGTTTTAGATGGTGAATAGTCGAAGTCGAATTTTTAAAGAGACATGATAAACTTTAATATCAAATTCGAATTGAATTTGGACTACTCCCTAGTCGAAGTACACAAAAATTAGCTCAAAATTCGAATTTTCACTTCAACCTTTGATAAATCTGCCCCTTGACTGGCTGATGACCTCTTATAAATTTAAGGAGTTAATTGGTGAATTTTCACTCCTAATCACTATAGCACTGGACATGCCCCTACCGACGATGCAATTGATTCAGTCACATATTGACTGTACAAAGCAATAGAATGAAGGTTCTATGGCAGAAATTTTGGTTAACTGGAGAAACATTTGTTGACAGGTCTAAAGGTTCCAATAAGAAGACAAAACATCTGCTTGTTAGATATATTTAAAAGAAAAAGAGGTATATAAGAAAACCCAGTGCATTTATTTGAAATAAAACAGGCCAACTCCAAAACTAGGTATGGTTATCCCATAATGATAAAGGAAAAGCTTGTTTACACAAGTAGCACTAGAAACATACATCACTCATGACAAATAGAAACAAGCACTCAATATGAAATTCTCAATAACTGCCAATCATGCACAGAGGGATCTACATGAACCAAACTAAGGAGTGTGAAGTGTGCAGCCTTAAGCTAAACAATAAATTACCAGGAAAATAAATATCTAAACAAGCAATCATATGCCACTATCATATCCATATTTCAAGTCTGAGAAGGCAGCACCCAGCAATGTCCAGAGAAGGAAGCTGAGTACTGCTGGTGAATAATCCATTGTATTTTACAAGGGAAAAAGGAAACAATCAGTGTCTTGCTATGCTGGTTTAAGGTAAATTATCAAAGGGAACTACAATGCCTTCATATAATAGCAGTATACTACATTTACCTTGTAATTTAGTTAAGATAAAATGAAAAAAAACCCTCTTGGGGATTTCCTATATTTGGGTTATTTCAGCTGAGACGTTTTTGGCTCATATTATACTTACTGGAAAGAAAAGTATCACAATCCCTTGCTTTGCTAATATATGGTGTCCCTACTGGTCAATATATTTCTTAAAAGATATATATATTTTTTAATGTACTGTGGCAGAAAAAAAATAGTCTATGTAGTAATAGTCTATTTGTTAGTTAAGTGCACACATTTCTGTGTAGATCAGATCATCAGAGGGTGGTTGGTCTGGTCTATTAAAAAAGTGTCTCGCTCATATGAAGCCAATGAGGTGTCCATTTGTTCACGAATCCAACATTTTAGATGTTTCCATCAAAAAAAGATTTGAATATATTTGAATAATAGCAGAGGATAACAATGAGTTTCTTAGGATTGCAATATATGACAATAAAACCATAGATATATTCTTATTACTTTTACGTCTGAGATTTGGGGTCCTATAAAGCAGCACCTCTTTTTTCATCACCCTTTTTTTATAACACAAAAATTAACAAGAGAATTGTGTGGCATACAAAAGAACCAAATTGACAGGTTGCAAGGTGCTAGAGACATAGAATTCTGGGACACAATCGGGAATCCCTGAAAGTCAAATAAATATTTTTTTCCACTAAATGGGCCCTCAATATATCTGTGGACACCGGAAAACTGACCAAGACTGGCTGGGTCCCCCACCCACCCTTGGAACCAGAGAAGGCCTCCTTTTCGAACATGACTGGTTGGCAATGACCCCCCCCCTAATTTCTTCTTGTTGGTGTGCCTAAAAAATATCTTTTGTAAACACTGTAAATTGTAAGCAAATCATTTCTTCTTTGCTGAGAGGTGGAGTCCTAACTTATGTGTTTTCAATCAAAATACTTTGTGCATGTCCCGCACTGGCCTCAAAATGTGTGTGTTGCATGTATATGTGCAGTGGCATAACTAGATATTACTGGGCCCACAGCAAATTATTTTTCAGACCCCCAAATTGTCTAGAGGTTGACCTGTTTTAACAATTACTATTGAAATTGTATATGAATAGGGCCTCATGGGGCCCATATACCTACTTGGCCCCCCTGCTGCCACAGGGTCTGCTTCCTCTGTAATTAGGCCCCTGTATATGTGCACAGTGTAGAGGGGTTATTGGAAAGTCATAGATAAGTTACTTGATATTGGGATGTTTTTAAGACCTGGTCCATAAATAGCAAGACTCTCCATATTTTAAATGTCTACCACTCAATACATTGATTCTCTTGGTCATGATGAGGAACAAACAATCTGGTTCCCCCAAAAATGTGCTGTCTGAGATTCAGAACACAAGAAAAGTAGCCTTGTTATATTTGGCATAGGATCCCAGGGTCAGAACTAGGGGTAGGCAGAAGAGGCACTTGCCTAGGGTGCAAAGCTTGGGGGCACCAGGCAGGTACCTCATAAGCAGCCTACCCCTAGTCCTCCACTGAAAAACGAGATGCACGCGCATTCTCCTTTGTGCATGGATGCGCCCGCGCAAGGGGGGAGCAGGACGTGACTGGCTGGGTTGCCTGGGGCGCCCAGCTGGCATTGCCCGGTACTGTAGGATCCTATTTTCATTAAAGTAAAACTGTACTCCCCAAACAATGAAGGTCTCTATTAAAAACATATTGCATAAAACAGCTCATGCATAAAACCCTTTTTCATGTAAATAAACCATTTTCATAATAATATAATTTTTTTAGTAGTATGTGCCATTGGTTATCCTATATAGAAAATTGCCATTTTAAATAAAAAGTGCTGCCCCCTGCGATCATAGGATTCATGTTGCACACAAACCAAACAAACCATACACGTTAGGTCACATGAGCCAATTAATAGACAGAATTATGTCTTTTGCTTCCACACTTCTTCCTGTTACAGTTAGAGTTGCAGTATTTCTGGTCATGTGATCTCTGAGGCAGCACACAGACCATCATGACCTGTTGGTTCAAGGCAAGAGATATAAAAGGGCAACATCTGCTTAAATATATAACAGTTTGATAAGATTTTGTAATATGCCACTTAATTTGATAAAACAACTCTGTTGCTTAAGTGTTCATTTGGGGGTATTGTTTTCCTTTAACTGTTGTGTACAAATTACAATTGTTAGAGGAGTAATTTATCAGGTTCAATTTTGAATTTTTGCCACAATTCAAATTTTTATTTGCACAAAAACTCTCAAATTCGAATTACATTTGAAAAAAACCCTCAAAAATCTGGTATTTGTTAAGTGAAAAAAATTGATTGGAAAAAAATCAGCATCTAAAAGCTGTCAAGTTCATGTAGTTCAACATTCAAAGTTCAATGTCCTAGGCAAAATTCAAGCCATTTTTTAAATTTGAGTTTTAATTTGCATTTTCCAAGTTGTAAACTCACAAATTAAAGTTTTTTTAAGCCTATAAACATGAAAAATTAGAGGTATTCAAGTTTTTTTTCACAATTGTATTCAATCGAGTTTTTTACATTCGGATATTTCCATAAATAAGCCAACATTCAAGTTTTTTTTTTAAATTGTGCATTTATTCGAAGTAGAAAAAAAACCTCTAAACCTCACAAATTCGAATTTTGATAAATAGGCCGCTTAACACATTAAAATACATAACATGCATTTAAACCAATATTGTATTATTTATCAGGAGAATAAAACTAAAGTATTACATATAATATGTATTTCTTTTAACTTTTAAAAATTGCCTGGGAAGAAACGCCACTTATTACATTGCACATTTACAGGGAAGGCACAGGCAAGAACGAATAATAGAACAAATTCAAGAGGTGTATATTTATTTTCTTAAAGCTGGAATTAAGAATCGCTGTAACTCCTTATTAACTTGTAAGCAGTTAATTACTTTGGGGAAAAAAAAACTTATGCTTAATAAACAGGAGGTTGAAAATTCTTATTCCATGTCATTGCCTTGCTGTTCATTAGTGTCTGTTTCACAAACATTATGCTCAAATTTATAATTCTTACTACTTGACGATTACATTAGCATAGACTAATAAATTATCCTATGATTAACGCTGATGTCCTCTACTTTACCTTATAATCTGAAAGAGTAAAACACAGCTTTGTAGTTCACTGATTCCTCTGCTTACAATACAACGAACTGTGTGTTTCATTATGTAAATTAGCAATGAATTTGACATGATTAAAATGGGTCAAAAGTACTTTCCTATTAATAATTTTCAAAGCATAAGCAGGGGAAAAAACAAAACAGACGAAAAACTAAATAAATAAAGGAGTGAGGAATTTTTAAACAACTATGTTAAAGAAAGAAATCTAATTTACTTTTTATAGGAATTTACAGAAATGTAATATTTTGTAAAATTATATATATATATATATATATATATATATATATATGAAAAAGTTTGAGAACCCCTCTCAGCCTGCATAATAATTTACTCCACTTTCAACAAAAAGATAACAGTGGTATGTCTTTCATTTCCCAGGAAGTACTGGGGTGTTTTCTGAACAAAGATTTTTAGGGAATCAGTATTCAGTTGTATGAAATTAAATCAAATGTGAAAAACTGGCTGTGCAAAAATTTGGGTACCCTTGTAATTTTGCTAATTTGAATGCATATAACTGCTCGATACTGATTACCGGCAACACCATCAAATTCAATTGAACTGGAGAGATTTTGAATGGAAGAATGGTCAAAAATACCGCCATCCAGAATCCAGTCACTCATCAAAGGCTATAGGAGGCGTCTAGAGCTGTTACATTTGCAAAAGGAGGCTCAACTAAGTGTAATATCTTGGTTGGGGTGCACCTGCCTAATTAAGTTATGATGCATATTGCATATTGGTTAATCCAATAAACTTTATGTCACTGCTGAAATACTACTGTTTCCATAAAGCATGTTATATATTAAAAGGAAGTTGCTATGTTGAAAGCTCAGCCAATAAACAAAACTAACTCCAAAGAATTAAAAGGGGTTCCTACACTTTTTCATATAACTGTATATATATATGTATATATATATATATATATATATGTATATATATATATATATATATATATATATATATATATAACATTTTTTCAATATTACTGTTATATTGTTACAATGAATTTCCACTTTGTTATGTATCTCAGGTTTCTTAGCCGATCGAACTTATCACATATGCTGTAAAGTGATTCTTTACTAAGATTTTTTTATTTTTTTACAACAGTGTTTTAATCACACTAAATGGTTAATTTACTACTTGTCGGTGATTGGTTCTGCTCTCTTTGATCACATGATTCTATATGTGGCACGGGATTGGGTGAGTGTTTTCCCTTTGCTTATTTAAGGGTACATTTTAAAACAAACAGTGTCTTGATATAGGTCCTAGGCTTGGACCAAAATGTTGACCTGTTTTAATGTAACAAAATAACATTATATTTTTAAATAAACCCCAGTGTGCACTCATGCCTCTCGGACTATATATATATATATATATATATAAAATTGCATTTAAACACATAAACCTGCAGCATCTAACTGTACTGCATAAGGAGCAGTCACCCCGCAGTGATTAGGACTGCTAGTCTTGGACTCCAGGCCGATGCTTCTCTTCAATGAAAAACAAAACAAACTGGCCCATGGTACCTCCCAAAAGTCACTTTCTGCTGTACTGTGTGCATGTGCGATGTAGTATCATTTTAGATTCGATTTTTACTATACAGGTATGGGAACAATTATCTAGAATGCTTGGGACCTGGGCTTTTCCAGATGAGAGTTTTTTTTCACAATTTGGATCATTATACCCTAAGGGGCAGATTTATTAAGGGTTGAATCGAGTTTTTAAAACTTGTATCGAGTTTTTAAAACTCGAATCGTATTGATTCGAATTTGATTTGAGTTTTCGGCTCGATCCTATTCACCTGAGTTTTGAAAATTTCATTTTTGAATAAGTTTCGTTTGGTTGAATTTCGAGTCCATTGGAGTTTTTAAAAGCTCACATGAACTTGAAATCCGACTTTTGATAAATGTGGCCATAGGTGTACTAAAAAAAATGTATTAAACATTATAAGTAAACCTAATAGGATTGTTTCATGAGCAATATGTTATTTTGAGTAATGCAGCTTAGTTACTCAAGAACAAGGTGCTGTTTTTTATTACAATGAAAAAAGAAAGAATTCAAAATAATTGTTTTCTTATTCATTACAGTAAATTGACTCTACAAGAGATGCCTTTTTGTAATATAAACTATTCCTCATAAGAGAGTCCAATCTTGGACAGTGCATACACAAAGTCCTAGACTGTCTGTACATAGAATTCAATCCACCAAACAAAACATGTGAAACACTACTGAGATATGTATAGACTCTAATTTTAATCATATTCCTTAAAGAAAAAAAGAACGGGTATTTTACTGGGTAGAGACTGACCTTGAAAAGAAACTATAAATATATACAGAGGTGCACACATGCAATCCTGCAGGTCTAGCAACACATTTTTCTTTAAACACCACACGTAGGTGTAACTTCATAAAAAGGATGTTGCCTTTCATTATTGCATACACACTAGTATACATTACTCGCATTGATAAAGTAAGGGCACTCCTGCTATAGATGGTAGTCATGGTGCATTACAAAAGGGGACATTAAAGCTGAAAATCCAGCAGTTCTTCGGGCCTTAGAGAAAATGGTGTACAGGTAGACTTGGAACATAAATTGCATCAGACGGAAACTGAGCAAAGCAGCTGTTTAATGGTAGTCATGGTGCATGCCAAAAGGGGACAGTAAAGCTGCAAATCCAGCAGTTCTTGGGGCCTAAGGATAGTTGCACACAGGAAGATTTGTCATCCGTGCGGGCAGCATATCTCCTGAAAATGCCTCTCCATTGCCATTTGCCAGTAATTGAAATCACTGGCGGTATATCCAACTTATCGCTAAATTGCCTGAAGTTGCCTCCGGAGGCACCCACAGCCCGATCAAGAAAATCAAGGGAGACCAATCTTTCTGTGTGCCACTACTCTAAGAGAAAACATTGGTTAACAAGGGGACATATGGTGGATCTGCCCCCAGGATGTTCATTTTTGGACTAAGGTATATAACTTGATTTTTTTTGTTTGTGTATGCTTCATGTTAAAGGAACAGTAACATCAACATATTAAATTGTTTTAAAATAATAAAAATATGGTAAAACTGGCGTGTTTGCTTCAGAAACTCTACTATTGTTTATATAAATAAGATGCTGTTTAGCATTAGGGTAAGGACACACGAGGAGATTCAGGGAGATTTTGTCGCCTGGCTACTAATCTCCTTGTCTTTTGAGCAACTATCTCCCTGAACTGCCTCAGCGTTTTTCCCCATAGGCTACAATGAAAAGTCGCCTGCGCTAATGCACACAGGGCGATGCGTTTTCAATAGTTGCCTGAAATTGCCACTTTGGGCAACTATTGAAAACGCATCACCGTATGTGCATTAGCGCAGGCTACTTTTCATTGTAGCCTATGGGGAAAAACGCTGAGGCAGTTCAGGGAGATAGTTGCTCAAAAGACAAGGAGATTAGTAGCCAGGCGACAAAATCTCCCTGAATCTCCTCGTGTGTCCTAAACCAAAATGAAGCGGAGAGATTAGTGATTCAGAAGACTTAACAATTAACTTGCAATAGCTTTGAACAATCTTGTAGTGTACCCACCAGACAGACTAGATAAGGCACTTGGGTCTGTCACAGGGAGCAATAGGGACAATAGATGTTAAATGGTCATAGATGACTGATTCCTTTTCACCTGCCTCCTGCAACATTACAGCCCTGGGCTAATCACTAGGTCTGCTTCTGCACACAAGCAATTTTTGTGTCAGGATAACAGAATCCCTTTAATTGAATACATTCCTTTAAAAAAAAAAAACAGCTTGTTGGCAAATCATGTGGATCAAACCTAGGCACAGGTTAAATGTGGGACTACAGTCCATACTCTATTTACAGTTTTGGATCACAATTTTGCTACAATCCCTTGGGAGTATTTTTGTTTCTTTCTTTTGTTGATATTTGCTGATATTTCAATTCAATTTTCAACAAAATTCAGGTTAATACAAACCTTAGAGAATCAAAGTTTAAAACAAAAAAAAATTTAAAAATAAAACTCTAATTCTGTTCTCTTTTTATTAACAGGAAGCATCTCGCCCTTAAAATCTATGATAAATTAAACTAGCCTAAACTAGGTAAATGTCATGATCGGCTTCCTAAATCCAGAACAGGTGCTAAGCTCCCTGGTCACTGCTCTGCTTCCGCCTGTAGCAGCTGCCTTTGGCCTCAGGAGGAGCCCTCAGCTTCTCAGATCCCACCAAGTCTTAATAAGAGAGGGAGCAAAGCAAGAGTTCTGGACAGGCAAAGGGGCACAGTCATTACTAGGGTTGCCACCTTTTCTGGAAAAAAATACCGGCCTTCCTAAATATATCTTTTTTTTCCTATTAATAACATTGGGACCAACAATATTTTTTACCAGCCAGGTCACTAAAATACCAGCCAGGTGGCAACCCTAGTTGTTACTAAGGTTTTGGATGGAAGGCAACAGTTCAGGGAGTAGACGAAAATCGATGTAAGGCAGGCCAGGGTCGGTTCAGGTGGAGTTCAAGCAAGGTCGATCAGGCCGGGGTCGGTACAAGCAGCGTTCAAAAATTGTCAGGCAGGCAAGGGTCAATACCTGTAGAATCAGAATAGTCAGGCAGGCAAGGGTCAGAATTTGCAGAGTTCAGAATAGTAAGGCAGGTAAGGGTCAAAACAGGAATCGAACCGGACAAGAATCACACCCAGGATACTAAAAATATAGACCTAACAACGGGCAATGAGTTTGGCCCCAAAGCCCCTTTAAATAGTCAAATTTCACGCCAAAATAGCGTGATGACATCATGCTCACGGTGCGTAAAACCCGTATGTGTGCACTGTGTCCTAGAAACTGCCAGTTACAGCACAGAGGAACCACGCAGCAGCCAGAGGCGCAGAGGGTGTACCCGCCGACCCACTAGACCACCAGGGTGAGTTGTTACAGTAAACTTGGCAAGACTTCACAAACTATTTAGCCTGCCAAACTCTATTCGTGATTGATTAAACCCTCCATCCTCAGTCAGAAGTTTCCATCTTGTGACCTAAGCATACATATAAATGCATGGTTATCTACTACTATCTAATTCCTTTAGGATGTCCTTAAAATCCACATAATCTCAAAGCATCTAATCCAGTTAAACCTTACAATTAAGAGCCTAGAAGTATCATCTGACACTTTGGTACTCACATAATACTGATGGTTAAAATACTTCATCTAAATATCCCTCAGTTACTAGACAGACAACTAGATAACATCCAGTGATCGGAAGCAATTTAGTTCTAGCAATTTCCAAAATTGGTAATACAAGGAAGCACAAAGCAATTAAAAAATGCTATCACATCTCCAAATAAAAAAATTGTAAGAAAATATGAGATACTATGGTACTGGCACACAATCAAAGGGCAAGACTATGCCCAATTTGTTAAACAATGGATAAAGCTCACAGATCTGATTATTTTCTGTAAGACAGTACAAGACGATGGCACCACTACCTTCTCTTCAGAACAGTATGGGGCTCTGTGATATTCAAGTATGTTCTTTCTCCTGCAAATTGAGACTGGAATATACACTGCATGAGGCACCTTGGCTTCACACAACATAATTCTAATAGTTTGTTATTGATGGTTATCTTTCTGTGGCTCAGCACAGCGCATTCGTTGTAAAGCAAAATGGCATTTACTTCCTAAACACACAACAAATATATATAAGCAAATGCTCCTTTCCAGGGCAGCAATGAACATAAATGTTACCTCTGGCATCTACCGATATCTCAGAGGTAATCATTTTACCATGGTTTCCAACTGGCACTGTTATGAAAATAATGCTCATCTAACAATAAATTTATTTTTATGTTACAAAGTAGATACACTCCGACAGGATGTCTGGAAATGAAAAAACAATCGCAATATGAGATCATGAATATAACTACCTTTAAGAAAAATCAGCTATATTTTACTGCCCTCAAGGGGTTAAATGCCAGGGAATTTCCTAACACTTCAGTTGAACTAAAAAAGCAGTCAGATGAGTGGTGAAAAGTTTTCAAGAAAAACTCGGGGTAACTGTCCAGTTGCTATTGAATTAATTCTGCTAGATAAAAATTATCATATTTGATCATGTATTTATTGAAAATAAAAATCCAATAACATGTGCATGGCAAATGTAAGTGAATCCTTAAGATTGTCATATAATTTGAAGGTAACATCTTCATCATGTGCTTTTAGGACGTGTTTGAAAAGCAGATGATGCTTTAGCTCACATTCATATAAACATATAGAAAATGTTAAAGGAGAAGGAAAAGTTAAAATTAAGTAAGCCATATCAGAAAGGTCTATATAAATACACCAGTAAACTCTCAAAGTAATGCTGCTCTGAGTCCTCTGTCAAAAAAAAATCACATTTCTTTCCTTCTATTGTGTACTCATGGGCTTCTGTATCAGACTTCCTGCCTTCAGCTTAAACCTCCTTGCCCCGTGCTTGAGCATGCTCAGTTTGCTTCTCTCCCCCCTCTCTGCTGTAATCTGAGCCCAGAGCTATAAGTGAGCAGGGAGAGACTCAGGCAGGAAGTGATGTGACACCAAGCTAATACTGCAGCTGCTATCCTAAACAAACAATATATATATATATATATATATAGTATAGTATATATATATATATATATATATATATATATATATAGTAACATTTTATCTCTTACTTGAACAAAATCTAAGTTTACTGTTCTTTGCATTTGCAACCTAAAGAGTACCAGATAAACAACATATTCTTCCAGCTATGTTCGGAGTAACATTTCAAAAACAGTTCAACTGCTTCTTTTTCTTGGTTACTGTATAAAAAGTTAAATTCTCATAATACTCTTCATGAAGATTTGCTTAAAAGCAGATATATTTAGTAGCATAAATATCCACAGTTTTTACAAATGCCTAAACAAATTAATATTTCACGAGAGTTATGAACCAAAGTTAAATTAAACTGCGTATAGGTCTCTTTAGTTCTTTAAAACTCGATTCAAGATTTATGAAATTATCAATATAGGAGCAGTCAAGGTCCTATAGAAGTCAATGGGAACTGCGCTGGTCCTATGGACTTTGAGAGGTTTTCAGATTTTTTTTTCCGCAAGTAATTGTCTCAAAAACGTTTTATATACAGTACTTTTTATATTCAGACCTTTTAATAAAATACAAAGCATTCATGATTTTATAGGAATTGAGTTTAAAAAAACTCTGCTAAAATTCAAATGTTGATAAATGGGACTCTCTGGCTGAAAATGATAAATAATGTCCATTGGGTATGTATTTTTCAAATACAAAAATCCTTAAAAACATTGTTAAAAATCTGCAAGTTGACTATTATTTTGAAAACAATTTCCTCGCTCTCTGTTTTACTATGAGCTACAGTTGACTTTTAGTAGTAATTAGGTATTTAGAGAAGCTGTTTTTACAATATATTTCTCTTTAAATTTCACTAGAAATGCATGGAATATATGGTAGAGAATGGGTTAATGCTTATCCTTTGGACAAGTGAACAGCTCTAAGGCTAAAATTCCATTTGTGCAACTAGTAAAGTCACAATGGCACTGGTAGCAACAGTTTCTTTGTGCTTGCTTCACTGAGCAGTTGCAGTTAGTCGTTTTTCATCTGCAACAATCAAAACCTGACAACGCAAGTCTTTGACGGCATTCCCCGTTACCTATTCTTTTGTTGATGCTATCTTAAAAAGAATATTTGACCTTAATTACCAATAAAGCAAAGAGGTCTAGGTAGTGTTTTAACCCATGGGATATAAGGTGATACTTTACAACTGCAGCAAGACTGTCAAGAAGCAACATTCTGTACCTGAACACAGCTTTCTTTGAAATGCCTTGGGAATTCTGCTACCAAAGGTCTAAAATTCCTTAACAGGGGAGATCATGTTTATCAGCTTCAACAGTTCAGCTGGGCCACGATCCAGGTAGTCTGCTTGTCTAAGCTTGATGAAACCTAGGCGCCATCGAGTAACAGTAGTGGCCCGAGAGGCTGCCAGTAAGGTGTAATTCAAAACGAAAAAAAAAATGAAAATTAAAACACTACAATAGCCAGGCAGTTTCTTTCTGCAGATTGTAATAACTGTAAAATAGATGATGTCTATGTAAAGCTCGCTTCGTGTATACTTATAATATCTTCTCACACATATCATTTCAGACATTGAAAAGCTTATAATATAGACCAAAGGTTTATATGGTCTTCCCATCATCGTCGTGCAGTATATGGTTCCTGGGTTGCACTCTGATGGCTGATTAATATTTTTGGACAGAGGTGAATATTTGCCACCCCCCCTCCCCATGGGTATCGATTCAATACAGTGACTGCTGTCTACTCATTTAATTTAGTTGAGTAACAAATGCATTTACTTTGTGACAGATTATTTGCAGTACAGGATCTATTATCTGGAATCACAGTCGAGGGAAAGCTCCAAAATCTAGTACGACTATTCCATAAAGGGACCTTTTTAAATTAAAAAAAAAAATGCATTTATCCATTTTAATGGCAAAACTATCCAACTTGTGTTTTAAAATGTTTTAGTGGCCTTTACTAGTAAGCAGAATAGTAAGCAAAGTATAGTATCCTGAGCATTTGGGATTACAGATAGTGTTCAACTAGCATGATTTATTCCTTGCTGGGTTAGGGTTTCGTTTCTCAACGGTGAGCAGCAAAGAGTGTAACTGCCTGTGAGTACATAAAAATCGTCTTTAAAGGTCAATTTCTGTTTTCCATTCCAGATATAAAATATAAACAAAAGATGGGTGATGTGTGTGTCCATGTTAACATTTTGACATTAGAATTTTAATCTTCCACACTAAAGTAAAAGATACGAGTAGAGAAAACTGTGGCTCACCTAATTCTAGAAAACCAAGGTTAATTATATACAAACTACAGTTAACAGGACCCTCGTGTCTCATAGCTCAAGCCATGACCTAGGACGTGGGAACTTGAAACCAATGCACAACATAAAGGCCCACAGATTTATTGCAGTGCAGTTCTAACAACATGAGAATAGGCATGTAACAAGGATTGGGCCGCTGATTGAAATGAAATAATCAGTCTCCTTAGGAAGTATATCAATAGCAAGACTAGACTCGTGCTGACAGATAAATGTTCTATTGAAACCAATCCAGTGTGAGAGGAATCAAATGCAAAATATGGATCCCACTGTTGACATATAGAACAATTTTATGGTTTTCTTTCATTTGTCATGCGGGTTTTGTGCTGCTGTCGAAATGGGAGTGATTTATTTCAGATGAAAGCAAAAGAATAAAAATAACAAAAACATACACTAATTGTTTTCCAGTCAATTATAGTTACTAGTATAAAATTTGAAAAATTACCTTAATTAAAAAAAATATATTTATTGACCTTTTTTTTCTGCAAGGAAATACAAAAACATTGCAGTGTACATTTGTCAGTTATCTATGTTAGATGTACGGCTGTGTACAGAATAATAGCAGTGAGTTTTAAAAAGTGAATAAAGTTCAAAATACTTATAGCTTATAATTCCATACATGCAAATCCATTGGGAAAACTGCACATTCTATTCTAACTCAAAACTGTATGAAATTTGTGTTATTCCTTTGCAGAAAGTGAAGCTAGGGAATATTAGACTGTTCTAAAATATAGCAGTGTCTGAATTCTTCTTTACAAAATCAGATTCATTGTATAAACGGAAAAATGTTTCAAGATTTTGCTTTCCTTTGAATCACTGAACTAATATTGTATATGTTTCTGAGAACTGCTGCACATCTGTGTTGCATGAAGTCTACACAATTCTTCTGCATTTCTTGGTTTTGCCTCAGAAATAACATTTTTGATGTCACCCCACAAGTTCTCTATTGGATCAAAGGAGAACTAAACCATACCAATTAGAAAATCCCCAACCTACCACCCTAGGAAGTCCCTCCTCTCTGCTCCCCCTCCCGCATTATTTACCCCTGAAATTGCCACTAAGAGTTTGCTCGTATCTGTGCAGAGTAAGCGCAGCGGAGCTCATGGGCGCCATCTTCCTGGATCTCTGGTCTTCTTATGTAAGTGAGCTCCATATTGGCACGTGCACAGTTGGAGCAGACTTCTGTTTTGTAGCAACTACGCATGCGCCTAAAGTGCCAGAAATTGCCAAAAGGAAGGAAGAGGACCTTCTTGGCTATTCTTCTATCAATTCAAATGGTAGTTCCACATCTTTCAAGTTTTGGTTGCCATTTTAAAGCATTTGAGATCATTTTAGCTGAGCAGCTTATCATATTCGTTGTGTTTTCCCCTCTCCAATCAACCTTTAAATCAGTAAATATAGGAGGTTCTTCTGAACAATGTCTGGAACGACCCATTTTACTCAGAGTCCCCTACTTAGTATAGTTTATCACATTCGAAGAATGTTCTGTATGTAGTTGTATACATGCTTATGAATGGATTTGCCATAGTTATCCCATTAAAAGGGTCTTTTATATTCAAGCAAATTAAAGGGGACCTGTCACTCTAAGATAACATTCCTAAATCTTTTCTATCATGTTAGTTAAGCAAAATAAACTTTTCTTACACTATATTTGTTATTTAAATTTTGTTTCCTTCAGTCTTGGAATTATAAAGCCACAGCAAGCAGGCAGCGGTCATTTTGTGTACATAGCTATCAAGACAAGTTTTATATCACCCCAAAATCTTGTATATGCACCAGAATGAGGCACCTAATGCCCATGCGCAGTGCCCTACACAATTATTGAGTGTTAGGAGCAATGTGAGGAGGGCAGTGATATCAAGGAAGTGCTGAATGGAAAGTGAAAGTAGTTGCCTCAGGCATAGAGGTGGGGCAGGTAATATTTGATTGACAACTGAGATATTTAAATACCTTTATAACAAGTATGGATGTTTTAATTAAAAAAAAATTTGGATTCCATTTTCAATTTGCAAAGGACTTTCATTATACAATTTTTTTTGTGTAGGTGACAGGACCACTTTAAAGCATCATCATTTATGCCAATGTTTCTTAAAAGTTTTTAAAGGGGACCCAAATTGTCTAACCTTATAAAAGAGATCATTGGGACCCACCTCAACAGAATTCCTGCCATAGGCACTATTAAGAGAACATCATGACATTTACACAAATGTCATGGCAAATAAACAATAAAGCTATGCAGATATACAGGAAAAGTTATGTGCAGTCAACAAGCAGTGCATAATATATTGCAGTGGTTTCCACACTGTGGGGCTGGTTGAAGCAGTAGGCGAGGACCAATACTGAAGGCTAGTCAGTGTGAGATTTGGGAATAATACCAATTTGCACGCCTAGAGAGTGCACTCCCAGTGTGAACAGATTTGGGGTTTACACTCTAGTATTCTAGTATTTATTCTTGAAACCAAAGGCTGCATGGTTGATACAACAATACTTGTATTTCTACTACGGATGCACCGAATCCACTATTTTGGATTTGGCCGAACCCCCAAATCCTTTGCAAAAGATTCAGCCAAATACCGAACCGATCCTAATGAGCATATGCAAGTTAGGGGTGGGAAGGGGAAAACATTTTCTACGTCCTTGTTTTGTGACAAAAAGTCACTCAATTTCCCTCCCTGCCACTAATTTGCATATGAATCCACTTGAAAAAGGCCAAATGCTTGGCGAATCCCGAACCGAATCCTGGATTCGGTGCATCCCTAATTTCTACACAAATATCTGTAAACTTGTAATGAGAGTGAAGATTAAACAAGGGATGCACCGAAAACAACTGCATCCTAAGTTATGGAAGATCCAAATTATGGAAAGACCCATTATCTAAGCACTGAGTATCTTGACAGCGCTATATAAATAAATGATGATTATCACACAAGTTTAAAGCACTGAAAAAACAAATCAAATTTGGTTCAAGAAAATACTTGGCACTCAGATTTGGGAAAATCCAAATCCTGCAAAAAGTCACAGGATTAGACTTAAACACAGATCAGACATTTGATTCAGGGGCGTAACTACAGAGGAAGCAGACCATGCGTCCGCAGGGGGGCCCAGGAGTTATAGGGGCCCCATGAGACCAAATTCATATACAATTTCAATACATATTGGTAAAACAAGTCAACTTCTAGACATTTTGGGGGCCTGAAAAATAATTTTCTGTGGGGCCCAGTAACATCTAGTTACGCCACTGATTTGATTTGTAGCAACCCGAGTTTATATCTTTGAAGCTGTAACATACAATGCTGCCCCAACTATTTGTGTGTTCAGTATCACTAATTGTATGGGTGTTCAGAACTATGAGGAAGCGGTTTAATGCCTCTCGCACCACACAAATTAAAAAAGGTAGCTAAATAAAAAGAGCTGGCTTCATTCTCATGGGAATGGCACCAGTAAGCAGATCACTGACTACAAATCAAGAACAGCAAAGACACTAAAAATCAACAAATAAATTGCAAGGTTTTCAAACAAGAGCACTTAATAAAATACAAGATATCAGCATTTTAGTAAGGTAGCACCTATTAGCACAAAAGCAGCAATATTGTACTTTCTTCTATATTCTAACAGGGGATCTTCTGGGTCTAAGGCCCCTCTGCCTTTCCCTAAGACAATAATATAACAAAAAGACCTGAGATTTTTTTTTATTAACTACACATGATTCCTAGATACAGTACACTATCCATTGAGAAATCCCCACACAATGAACAATGCAGTCTGCTGAGGCTGCAACATGAAGACAAAAATATTTCTCAGACTTCCCCAGCTATTAATACAAAGTTGGTTCCATAATAAAAAAAGAATTGTACATGCAGATAGCTCAAATGGTTTTATTTTATGTCCTCTGCCAGCAATTTAGTCTTTCATGAGACACTGCTAATTGCTATGGAAAAAGTGGGTTGGACTAAAGAGAACAATGGAGCTTTTGTATGTTTTGCAAGGGCAGCCAATGGTGCAAAAAAGCAGATCACTTTTATGTGAGACTACAATGAACTGTGATTGGCTATTAGCATAGTAGAATATATAGTAGCAACTCTAGCAACATCTGAACAATTTCATGATGGGGCTGCTGGATATTGTAAATCAGCTACAGACTGCAGCTTCTGATAAGAACAATAACAAGAAAGCTGAAAGTCCAATAAAAACCCCATGTGGTAGCCTAGCCCCAAAGCAAAATGTCACCCACTCTGGACCCTAGTACCAATGCTGCAGGAAAGCACAGTCTAGAACACGTCTGACTTTAACTGGGTCAGCCGAAGCTTTACATTTCTGATCCATAAAAGCAGAACTGAATGATGGACAGGACAATTGTTACTACACGCATAGGATCCCTTATCTGGAAAACCTTTACCCAGAAAGCTTATAATTAAGGGGAGGCCTTAATTCAGGGGAGGTAATGACAAAACAGTACCTTGCACTTCATGTAAACTAGGCTGCATGAACACATATTCGTGGAAAAACAATTCTGTTGGGTTTATTTAATGGTTAAAGGCTTTTTACTAGACTTGAGGTATGGAGATTAAGCCCCGTAATTAAAGGTATGAACTAGAAGATGAATAGAAAAAGACTGACTAGCAAGATAAGTAATAAAAAGTAACAATAACAATACAATTGTAGACTTGCTGAGCAATAATGTTTTAGCTGGTGGGGTCAGTGACCCCCATTTGAAAGCTGAAAAAAATATAGAAGATAATTAAATAATAAAAAAATGAAGACTAATGGAAAAGGCACTAAGAATTGGTCATGTATTAATATTGAACGTATTGACCAGGCAAGACCAAAGCTATCATTTTCCTGGTGAACAGTGCCATTTCAGTTACCAGGACATTTAAAAGATTCATGTACATCTATGGTCTTATGCTATTCACCCTCAGCCCCCTTTAGATAATTATTTACCTGTGCCAAGCATGATTTATCTGGATAGGTATTTACAAGTATCCCAACCAGACCTTAATTATGCAGTATAAACACATTACAACCAATGTTCTAGACATGAGTCATAAGGCTTTTTTTCCCCAGCAAGCTATTTCCACTTAACAAGGTGCTCACTTTATCACAATGGCATTTTTAGTGAAGGCAACTTTCTAGGTTACAAATGAAACATCTCTGGGTATTTAGGAAATAGTAAACAAAACAACAATATAAAAAATGGGTGAGCTAAAATGTGATGCAGCTGTTCTAAAAAATAATCCCCAGTGAAGTCAATAACATGGATCATTGTAACTGAAGTGGGGAGATACAGTTGTGTTCAGAATAATAGCAGTCCAACATCACTAACCTGATCAATCTGTTTTTGGTAGAAATTCTATTTCTACATGGCAAATAATTTACACGTAGGTGCAGTAGAGAAATAGAAAAGCAACAGACCCAACAGTCATGAAATGCATGCTACTGATTCTGTGTAATCATTATATGAGGCCTGCTTAAAATAATAATAGCTTGTTCCAAATAAAAGCAGTGTGGAGTTCAATTAGTGAGGGCATTCATTCTGTGAAAAAACTGGTGTCAATTACGGCCCTTATTAAAGGAAGGAAGGCAGCAAATGTTGTGCAAGCTGGTTATAGTGCATTTCTCTCTGAAGATCTGATTAAAAAGGGTTGTTCCAGACATTGTTCAGAAGAACATAGTACTTTGATTAAAAGGTTTATTGGAGAGAGGAAAACATATGAAGAAGTGCAAAAAATTATAGGCTCCTCAGCCTATAGGCCTATTTATCACATACCAGAGATCACGGATCAGTTTCACTACATCAAAATACTTGAAGAGTCAAAAATGGGAAATGCCCTTGAAATGGGTGATTCAATAAGACAACGACCCCAAACACACCAGTAAACGAGCAACATTTTGGTTCCAGACCAACAAGATTGATGTTATGGAGTGGCCAGCCCAATCCCCAGACCTAAATCCAATAGAAAGCTTGTTGTGACATCAAAAATGCTGTTTCTGAGGCAAAACCAAGAAATGCAGAATAATTGTGGAATGTAACAGGAGGCAGAAGTTCTCAGAAACACTGCTTATACAACTAAATGTTAGTTCAGTGATCCATAGGAAAGTGATCCATAGGAAATATTTTTCAGTTTATACAGTGAATGTTTGTGTTTGTAAAGAAGAATGCAGACACCGCTATATTTTGGAACAACCTAATATTCCATTTTCTTCACTTTCTGTAAAGGAATAACACAAATAAGATACATTTTTCTACAGGTTTTGATTTGGAATAGAATGTGCAGTGTTCCCAATGCAATCGCATGTATGGAAATAAACACTATTAAGAATTATAAGACTTTATTCACTTTTTTTAAACACACTGCTATTATTCTGAACACAACTGTAGCTGGTTATTTAAAAGTATTGGGCCGTTTAAATAGTTTTTACATCTTGACAAGTGCATGAAGCTCATTTTAAGCCACATGTTAACCTGTGTTAGATATTGATGGATCTTTATTTAGAGTCTGATCCAGGAATCTTGATTTATTCTGCATTACGTTTATCACATTTCTGCTGGTGGCTGTGTACTAAAAACATTGCAATGCCTCTCCTCTCTGATCTCCTCTGATCCATTTATATGGGCCAATGACTGCAATCAAACATCTTCATCTGCCAGTCTCCCATGCTGGTGCCAAGAAGAGGGCATCAAATGATGAAATATTCAGTTATGGACCAATATGACTGCTAAATTGCCAGATTAAATTTGCCCATTTATGTTTAACTGAACAATACAGCAATAAGCCTTTCTTATTAAAAAAAAAAGGAAAAGACTATAGCTTGCAATGGAAAAGGTAATGGTTCCAAACAGCATCAAATAGCCTAATTCTTTCAAGATTAAGGAACTCATATAAATATACACTTAGGTTCAAATATGCATTCATGTATTTTACATTTTGAGGCCGTCTAAAAACACATGTATGTAATGTAATCCTTTTGCCTACAGCTCCATAAAGCTCCACACATTTAGTCTCTAGAGTGTCAGCAACCGTCTGTGCCCTTTCTGCATTCATGAGACTACAACTCCCAACCAACCCATAATTCTGTGAAATCTTTGGGCTCAATGGTTGTGAGGTATCTTTAATGCTAGGTATAGTTTCATACCTGTAACTTCAATGTTTCTCATATATTTGTATGCATGGGGTGGACATTAACTGGTTATGGGACCCCTGCTATAGTTAAATATAATCTTGGAGCACAATGGCTATTGGTCAGGCTTAAAGGAACAGTAACGTCAGAATAAAAGTGTTTTAAAGTAATGAAAATAGAATGCAGTGTTGCCCTGCACTGGTAAAACTGCTGCGTTTGCTTAAGAAACACTACTTTTGTTTATATAAATAAGCTGCTGTGTAGCAATGGGGGCAGCCATTCAAAGGAGAAAAGGCTCAGGTTACACAGCAGATAGCAGATAAGATCTGTCTGTCTAATGGTGTTATCTGTTATCCATTAGTTAACCTGTGCCATATAGCCGTTTTTCAATTTCCGCCATTGCTCCCCAGCAGCTTGTTTATATGAACTATAATAGTGTTTCTGAAGCAAACAGATCAGTTTTACCAGTGCAGGGCAACAGTACATGATATTTTCATTACATTAAAACACTCATTTTTTGGTGTTACTGTTCCTTTAAAGCGAACCGGTCACCTATACATAAAAAAGCTGTACAACATGGAACACAAATTCTTCTTTTCGTTACAACATACAAACCTGTTAAAAAGGTGTTTAAATATCTGAGCTGTCAATAAAATATTTGCCCGCCTCTATGCCTGAGGCATAACTTTCCATTCAGCAAATCCTACATGTTACTGCCCTCCTCACATTCCCCCTTCCCTCCTCAGGCTCTATGATTGTGTAGGGCACAGCGCATGGGCACTTTACACTGGATATATATATATATATATATATATATATATATATATATATATTATATATTATATATATATTTCTTTTTTTTTTTTTCTGTTGCGCCTTGTTTATGATTATTCTGCTCCCTAAACAGACTAACCATCAGCAAGGTTGGATTATTACAATGGGGTGTCTATAGAAATAATGGCACTAAATATTATTTAAAACAATGGCACTGGCCTACCATACCTACAGTATATGTACAACTGACGTGAATAATGTACAGTCCATGTAAAGTGTTGTAGAATATATCGGCACCCTATAAATAAAGGATAATAACAGCTGGGGTGTGGATAATTGCCTTTCTCTGTTGTCATCTATAATATGGCCATTCCTTTGCACACAAAGATCTTCCTTTAGATATTTTAATGCTCTACCAGTAGAGACTAAAATGTATTCACAATGGTTTAAGACCTCCTGGTGAGAAAACTGGTTCATATTCCATTTCTGGTTAATGAACCAGAATGATTTTTTACATTAACCATTTATACATCAATACAAGGGAATAAAAACAAATACCCACAACAACCATTCCATTTTGCTGTATTTTTATTTCAAACTGTGTCATTATGAAAACCCCACAGTTTTAAACCAGTATGATCACAAAAACCCCAGAAAAATAATGAAACCTACTCAACACAATAAACCGTCAAAGGAGGAAATATATATGCATTAAGAATCAGGGCCATTTCAAGGGCAGTAAATGACTTTAATACTCTACAGCCATGATGAAACCAAAGAAAATTGCCTGGGTAATTATCACTGAGTGCGCAAATCCCTTTCCTTCTAGAAACATACAATGAACAGTGTCTGAATGAGGCAACCTCTGATTCATCCTAGAAATTATGTTCAACAATAAGAAAAGCTTTTTCCCTCCCGATGAACAAAGAATTCACTAAAATTATCTACAGAAATAATGTTATCTTCCTTTGAAACAAGCAGTAACATTTCAGTTATTGCATATAAACATATTAAAGGACCAGTAATACAAATTTCAAGTTCAAGTTCAAAATCCACTCTATCCTTTTCCACCTGCAGATCCATCTCTCAGAAATGGTACTATGATTAATGCTTAATAAAAAAAAATACCATTATAAAACACAGCTTCCGGATTTACTCTGTCTTTTCCAAAAGGTGACTGCAAGATTCGATGTGCATTTCTCAACATCTCCTCTTTGCCAGCCTTCTAAACCTGAAGTTAGTTTGGCGGTGGGCAGTGTAACTTTTTTGCCATAATTTATTTCTGTAAAAAAAAAAAAAATTTGTGTTGCTGGTCCTTTAAGTTATCCATAACTGGTACTGATATTTAGACATATGCTGGCTTGGTGGCCTGTTAATATGGGGCTGTTCTTGGTTCTCAGTACGGGGAGGGGGTGTAAGTCTAAATGAAAGACTAAGTACCAACCCATGTATTTAAGCAGGGACAGAGAGGTATCTTTCCTTTGCACCTTTGTCTTAAAGGGGTATAAGCTTCAGCATACTGAAACAAGAGGTTTTCTAAATATAATCAATTACGGTAAACATTCTGTACCGTTTCTGAAATAATCAAGTTTACCTTCACTATTCCTCTCAGCATCGGATTCTCTCCATGCGGTCTTCATGCAGGAGTTGGGTGTCAGATATTCATTGACAGTTAGATCTAATATATCTTATAGGGGGGTCCTTTTGCCTAGAAGATGTATTAGAGCTCACTATTAAAAGCATCAGACATTGTGTCTCTCTACATGCAGGATTTGTGCAAAGGGCAGTTATTTTGTTAGATTTTGTTTGTACTGGGATCAGTTATTTGAGTGAGCTCTAATACATCTGCTAGGAAAGGAAGCCCCTACAAGATATATTGGATCTGTCAATGAATATCTGACACCCAACTGTTGCAAGAAGACATAAAAAGAGAAATAGATGCTGAAAGAGGAACAGTGAAGATAAACTTGATTATTTCCGAAATGATGCAGAAAATTCATTGATTGTATTTAGAAAGTTTCTTATTTCAGTATGATGAAGCTTGTATTACATTTTCATTTTTGCAAGAATTCCCCTTTAAGCACAGGTAAATGCAATTCCAAGACAAGACATGATAAATTGCTTAATAAGGTTGATTAAGGTTCATGCCACTGCTTGATTTAATGGAAAGATCAGAATATTGTAAAAAAGCAGATGAGTCTACATAGACAGATACCAGAATTAGTGATCTATCCAGGCTCTCCAGGTGTATATATGAAAAATATTACATTCCCAATTCACAGTATTTCTAAATGCCTGATAGCGACAACAGAAAATGAGGGAATATGAAACATTCAACCTGTAAATTTTACAGGTATTCTAATCTGTACCATAACCCCACAGTGATTTAGTTCTTAGTAAGTCACTTGCATGTGGTATCTTCTTATTAATGACTTGCCAATGGTTAAATTAGTGATTGTCTCCTATATCCTGACCCCTCCCCCCCAAATCAATCCCAAAGAATCCCCTATGTTTTGCAAAGATGGAGTATGCCACTGAAGTCACATGACATTGGGCAGGTATTTGGCTCAGGAAAATGCCAATAAAGCCAGCCTATTAATTACATGACTTTTTGAGCAAAACAATACAACTGGAAAGGAATTGGTATAAGAGTGACTTAGTGGCAAGGAGGCTGTACTTAAGTGAAAAGTAGGATTAAAGAAGCACTGGTAAATGAAGATCTGTGCCAAAAAATTAAGACAATTCTTAAACCTAAACAGATAAAAACCTATAAACAGCATAGCTCTGTAAAAGAATAAAGGCTGCAGCACTCCAAATGGTATTTGCATTGAAAACATTATTTAATGTGATGTTATATTTTGGTATTTTGAATATTTGCACATATGTCAAATACAACCTACGTGGATTTTAGCAACTGATTTCCCTGCAAAACATAATATTTTCATCTTATGCTGTAAATTCTTAACCAGTGCTAGAAATTTTGGGAGCTTAAGTTTAAATATGACGATTGACCTTAATGATTCACACCCCTGATTCCCAAGCACTGGATATTTAAATGTTTTGCCCATAATAACTTTGCATGGAACGTTAACTAAGTGCTGAGAAAGACAGGCTATTACAATATTTACTGTGTGTCAGCTCTGAATGCAAACAGATCTAACATTAACAAAAAGCAGCTGAAGATTCCAGCCCAGTGGTAGTTCAAAAAGTCCAAGAGAACATTAACTGTAACAGTACATTAAGAACTGTACTAAGATCACAGTCTGTTGGCAATATCAGAGAAAAAGCTGAAGGCTATACTGTGAAAGATCTGTGACCATGCTTGAGAGCTCTAGGCCTGAGCCAGTCGTTCAACTATCCGCCTGTATTCCTCGACAAGCTGCTGATAGCTCTCCTCTAACTGCTCGTGCTGTGTGTTTAAATCGATTTGGTTCATCTGGTTGGTCAACTCTTCTGGCCGAAGGCACTGCTGCATCTTAGTCATCTCTCTCTGATTTTTCTGTGTAAACAAAGTTAAAAAGTACAAATAATTAACTCCAAAACCAATAGTTAAAAAAATTGTAGGCCAATAAAGGACCAGATCAAGTGGGCATGCAAATTAAGTCCCTTTGCCAATAATAACATGCACCAACCTGATTATTAGCCTACAGAGAAGCTTGAATCTTGGCCCTGACCTATTCCAACACAGCCCTGCTCCTTACTGTGCTCTCATTTCTGCTGCTTCAGATGGATATCCAAGGAGGGAAGGTTAGGTTTTGAGGGCAAATTACTAACAGTGGGCATTGGACCTCCTACTCTACAGGTGATCAGATGAAGGGGACTTAAATTAGGGTGACTCCAAAAAATACACTGAGTTGAGATGTCTGAGCCAAACTGGCTTACTAACACCTCCAAAAGAAATCTACAGTAGACTGGGAGAATCAGGTTGGAAAGTAGTTGCTTAACCATGGTCAGACATTTGCCAATTGTCCTTCTCTGTGATTAACAAGCTTAAATCTACCCCGGCAGAATTGTGTTTTCTAAGAATGAATTGCTATATTTCCCTTTAATTGCTACACACTTATTATGCTTAATACTGTATATTTAATAGTATACATTTCTGTTCTACTCTGGATTATATCAGCAAAAAATGGCCAATTATTCCCCCAAATACTCTGCTAATATTCATTAGTACGTAGACACAAGCTTATGCTGAGTGAAATATAAGCATGCCAAGAACACATTCCCTAAATACATACACTCAATACAGATGTGACAGGAAATGGGACGGTTTCCTTTAAAAATTACATCACTTAATCACTTGTCCAACTGCACTATGGCAGAATAGGACTGTTTTTGTGTTCCTGATTGTGCAGGCAGGGGAAATGTCTCTGGAAACGATTTATTTGTGGGACTGATAAAACAATAGTTTTCTTAATAGTTTTGCATAGAAGTAAAAGAAAAAAAAAATAATGTTAACAATTTTGATCTGTACAAGATAACTTTGCCAAAAACAAACAAATGATCTGCTGTTTTTCAGCAAGGTATAGGAAGGTGCTTACCTGCTATAAAGGGCAAGGGGCTTTAAACAGTCACTCCTTTCCAAGTATCTTGGCCCTGCTCTGGCTCCTCAATAGATGCAAGTCAATGTGCCAGTGTTTCATTTTTTAGGAACACCCACAATTTTATTTGGTAACAGGCAAATGCAAGCATTCTGTTCTGTCCATTAGCCAGCAAGTCGCCATATAATGAAGCTTTACAAAAAATATCACATGTATTTCTAAAGTGAGGGCAAAACTTGTAACAAGTGAAAATATTTGGATATAATGTACAAAGGAAGCCTTGATACATTCCATATGCATGCTGGATCTAGCATTTCCACTCCTGTTTCTCCTGTTATTGCACATTTATATGTATGGATTGTTTCTTGTTATCCAGAATGCTCGGGACTTGGGGCTTTCCGGATAACGGTTCTTTTCATAATTTGGATCTTCATACCTTAAGTCTACTAGAAAATCATGTAAACATTAAATAAGCCCAATAGGCTGGCTTTGCTTCCAACAAGGATTAATTATATCTTATTTTGGATCAAGTACAAGGTACTGTATTATTACAGAGAAAGAGGAAATGATTTTTAATAATTTGGATTATTTGGATAAAAAGGGAGATGGCCTTTTTTTGTAATTTGGAGCTTTCTGGATAACGTGTTTCCAGGCCATACCTCTACCACCATGTATGTAGAATATGATTTACATAGCACTACTTTTATTGTCTGTATGATGTTCTTACTATAAGTCTGCATCTGCTTTATGCCAGACATAATGGGATATGCCCAAAGAATGCCACTTTTGACTTGTGTGTCCACAGGCTTGTGTGTGTTCTTTGCAACAATCCAGTGTCTTTCATATTAGGGAGGCATGACCAACTGTACAAAAAGCAAATCTAGCAATATATGACAAACATTCTCCCAAATTACAACAAGCCAAGCTGAATATATGCCTTATCAGGCTTGAGAAAGGGCAAGACCAGGCCCGAAACGTTGCCTGTTGGTTACTGACCAATAAACACAAACCTTCACGTTTTGCAACTAAGAGGTGCTGCAGTTTTTTCTCTTTTCAGCTGTATATTTGGCCCCTGGCAAGGGTCTGTAGACTGCTCTGCATTCTGACTCTTGTGAGGTGGTTGAAGCACACACATCTGTATACTTATATGCCTTATCAAGACTGCATAATCTGAACAGTACCAGTTAAACTACCCATAAAGTATTCGCAAGCCATGTAAAAGAATGACAAGAGAAACTGAGGGCTACTTGCATCTGGGCACACTTCAGTGGTACAGCATATTGTTTTCAATACAAATCAGGTGAAATCAAATTGAGTTTACATTGAATTACTCTATTAAAGTCTATAACAAATTATGTTCAGTTGTCTGTTATGATCAGCAACGGAACTATCACTGCCGGGTTCCAAGTGCTGGCAGAGCATTTGTGTGATCGTCCAGAGTGCCCCAAGGGGGTGCCCCAAGTAACGTCAGTAGTAACCCTTGTTTATGATGTAGGTCACCTTTACTTTAATCTAGGGATGCACCGAATCCAGGATTCGGTTCGGGATTCGGCCAGGATTTGATCTTTTTCAGCAGGATTCGGCCGAAGCAAATCCGAATTTGCATATGCAAATTAGGTGCGGGGAGGGAAATCGCGTGACTTTTTGTCACAAAACAAGTAAGTAAAAAATGTTTTCCCCTTCCCACCCCTAATTTGCACATGCTAATTGGGATTTGGATCGGCATTTGGCCGAATCTGTTGCAAAGGATTCAGGATTCGAATCCAAGACAGTGGATTCGGTGTAGGGATGCACCAAATCCACTATTTTGGATTCGGCTGAACCCCCGAATCCTTCAAAAAAGATTCGGCCGAATACCGAACCAAATTGATTTCCTTGTTTTGAGACAAAGTCCCGCGATTTCCCAACCCTTAATTTGCATATGCAAATTCGGACTTGGTTCGGCCGGACAGAAGGATTCGGCCGAACCCGAATCCTGCTTAAAAAGGCAGAATCCTGGATTCGGTGCATCCCTATTTTATTCACATGTACCTATTGTGCTATAAAAGAAAATGTACTACTGTATGTATGATCTTACCTCTACCTTATACTGTAAAAGAACTACTTTTTATACTGTACCAAAAAATCCCCTTATCCAATTACAACATATCAGCATTATTATCAACTGGCAACAGAACTATTTGTTTGATGGTAAGACAAATCAAGCTTGCAGTGCAGGGCTCACAAAGAAGTCACTACACCAATCAAAAAGAACAAAATAGTCCAGGCATAAAAGATCTTTCTTTTTTCAGAAAATGAATGTTAGGCACTAGGCATTGCCTGTAGGGCTTTGTTCACAAGATCGTTGGCCCTTAACAAACACTGATGCTTTTATTTGGTTTTGTACTATGATCTCGGGAGTGAACTTTGAAGCTAAGAAAGATGTTTACTCAACAGTCTAGTCTAATAAAAGTGATCGCTCTGCTTTGTATAACGTACAAAGCTTCTTCCTGCATACAAGAAATGCAGCACTGCAGTTATCCAAGAACATGGATAACTGCAACGCTAAAATAATAAACAGATTTAAGGTCTCTCACACAATTCTCACAGGATTCAATGCTTGTTCCTAAAATGAAAAGCTTCTAAATTATTTGCTTAAAGGATTATCTTACATATAGCATTTTAATATTTTAAATAATTTCGTCCATTTTTAAATAGATGTATGAGTAACCCTACTTGTTTGGTTGATTAATGAGCTTTTTCAACATCTGTACTGCATAGTCTTAGTAAGCACATTAATCACACGCACAAGTAAGGAAAAAGCATTCATTTGCTAGACACATAAGGTTGACAATTTTATCCTCAAGTGCTCATACAGATGTGTATGGCAGAACTACATGGGACTGTACAAGAGAGGTCACGTGCACACTCAGGCCCTTCAGTACTGTTTCCGCTTGGTGGTAAAAAGCCTTAGGGAGACGGCACCCCCAAAATATCGAGTAATCAAAGTAAAACAGGCTAGCACACACCGTGTTAAACCGGGGTCATACCCCTGGTGCGTTTATAGCGTCACAACGTTTTGGGGGCGTTCCCTGAAGAAGGGGGGACGCCCCCTAAACTTTGTGATGCTATAAACGCACCAGGGGTATGACCCCGGTTTAACTCGCTGTGTGTGCTAGCCTGTTTTACTTTGAGAACTACATGGGATCCATTGCAGTCCACTGTTTATACTGTGCATATAAACCAGGCATGGGGGCCAATTGCGGCCCGTTTTCAAATTT
This sequence comes from Xenopus petersii, assembly GCA_038501925.1. Lineage (NCBI taxonomy): Eukaryota > Metazoa > Chordata > Amphibia > Anura > Pipidae > Xenopus > Xenopus petersii. The sequence continues at coordinate 53,714,510 of CM076689.1, forward strand.
ACACCGGCCTTCAGCCTCTGTCATGAAATTAATAATAATGAGGCCCCCCCCCCAGCAGAGTGTGATCAGGAATCGCGTATCCGTAGTAGTGATATTAGTGAAATGATCTGTCACTTGGTCTATACTGCTGCCTTTGTGCTGAAGGTGTTAGTAATAGACACGTACTGGCACATAGAGACGCGCTGTTTTTGCATATTTCTTTAGGGCTGAAGGTGTCAATAGATGTACTAACGTGCCAGTACTGTAAACTAAAGAAGTATGCCGTCAATATGTTAAAGTACGTGTCTATTGCGAACACCTTCAGCACACAGGCAGCAGTATAGACCAAGTGGCAGATCATTTCACTAATGTGCCCAAATATTACTGCTACGGTTACTCGATTCCTGTAATTTAATGTTATGCTAATGGCTCAAAGAATGTCGGGCTGAATGGTCGGCCCCCACACATTTTCACCTTATCTTGTTGCAAAAAGTTTGGGCACCCCTGATATAAACTTATATAAGCTTATAACAGTTTGTGATGTTATTTTATAAATGTATGTTGCAGATATGTTGCACTGATGGCTAAAATAAATCTAGGAAGCTCCCTTTTATAGTCATATTGGGTGATACTTGGGATGTTGCTTACATGTATTGGTGCAGCTTTTCTTTTTCCTGTATTGGTTCACCAGAGTATCCCAGTCAATGGGCTATGGATTTAGTGGACAATCTAATGTACCCAGTCTGTGGAGCTAAATCAGGGGATCTCCTCCTTTATCCAAGAATGATTTGACCTTGATTTGAGCACCTAAAAAGCCTTGCTTCTGTGCAAGCTGTGTTGTCATAGGATGCAAAATAAACAGTAAGCATGCAAACAGAGAACCAATAAATAATTATAATACCTTGTATGGTCCCACAAGTCTTTTTTTTACATCGAGTCTGTATGCTTTGGATTTTTCCGGATCACTCATGTCTGTTGCTCGTAACCGAAGAATTTCATAAACTCGCCTTGCATGTTTCTGAAAATAAAGCAGAATTATCTTTGTAACTAATTTTTTAAGGTATCCATTAGACTCTTTTGGAACAATACATTACATGTTTGCAAGCGGTCACTGCTTGTAAGGGTTGGGACCATCAAATAGAGGGGTTGTGGGAGCACTCCAAGGGTAATATTTATCAAAGAGTGAAGTCTGAGATTGCCATAGTCCACTGACATAAAATGTTGCCACTCTTCATTATTTCTATGGGATTTTTAAGAGTATTTATCAATGGGTGCAAGTTCACCCTTTGATAAATATGCTTTTAAAAATGCCACAGAAATGAATGGAGAGAGGGGGAATTTCACTCTAGCGGACTGTGGTGATCTTGACCAATATGCTCTCAAGGCTAATATATATATGAGTAGCATGGAAGTGCAACTGATCATACCTTGTTAATTTTAAGTTTTTCTTGAGCCTCTGTCACCATCTCTTGGCTGAATCCACACACCAGTTTTTCAGGAGAAAAACATGCAACGTTTTGACAAAGCTTCACAAGGACAAAGTCTCTGAGACGTACAAAGTTTTCTGATGGATCTTCAGCTGATGAAAGGAAAAAGAGTGGGTTTACAATTTTTTCCATGAAGGACCCAGATCAACAAAGAAACAGATGCAGTGGCCAACCAGTTGTTCAAATGATAACGACATGTATATAGAAGCGCCAGGGGTGCTCGAGCTGATAATGATTTGCAGAAAAAGTAATAACATTATTTTACCAAGCTAAAATTGTGTGTATGCGAATACAGTGTAATTCATAACCCAAATATTACAAAAAAGAAAAGCAGGGGAAATAGTTCTTCAGCTGCGCTGATCTGTGAAAGGTTCCATAACCTCTGAAGTTCAGTGTTATTCATTTATAATGAAAGTACTTTGAATGAATTACATTGCAGACTTTATTCAATTCTACTAAGTTGTTTTAAAATAGGTAAATATGGGTTTTAGGATTATATCTGTCACCCCTGTAAAACAATGGAAAATCAAAATAATAGCCTGTTCATATAGGCATTAAACACCATCAGGCACTGTAAGGTATGGCCTATTTTCTGCTAAACATGTTTGGATTAGCATTTCACATAGGAAGATTGTACTGGCAGAATCAAGCATTTAACATTTTACCATTTTTGAAAAACAGCATTAGGCCAGGACCCACTTACACTTCCAGCTCATTTAAGGAGTCATTTATACCTGATTGAAACTACTGATACTAGCGAACTAGCTAGCATTTAAGAACTATTTCACATATGTAAATACAACCAGCATTAGAAGCAAATATTCTGTGCCCAGGCTCCAAAATAAATAAGTTAGGAACAGGTTCTGTTTGTTAAAACAAAACATAGATTTTGCTATTTCTATTTTGAAACCTAGGCATATAACTTCAGAAGTATTAATAAATATACTGAAAATTGTGCTACTAGAAGAGGACTGGTATGCCACCAGATATCCACTTATTCAGCTGGGGTCCTGAATAATTCTAACATCTGGAAGCCTCCACAATAGGGACAACAAGTTTTTGCATAGCCTTTATAAAGAGACTATACTACCTTTATTCCCCTTGCATTAATCAGAATAACTTCTGAGCAGGCCAATAACATCAGAAGCAAGAAATGTAAATATAAAAGCTGTTCCTTTGGTGGATGTTTACTGGGTCTGTCTACAAGACAGTAGTAGTGATTAGGGATGCACCGAATCCAGGATTCGGTTCGGGATTCGGCCTTTTTCAGCAGGATTCGGCCGAATCCTTCTGCCTGGTCGAACCGAATACGAACCCTAATTTGCATATGCAAATTAGGGGCGGGAGGGAAATCACGTGACTTTATGTCAGAAAACGAGGAAGTAAAAAATGTTTTCCCCTTCCCATCCTTAATTTGCATATGCAAATTATGGTTCGGATTCGGTTCGGTATTCGGCCGAATCTTTCACAAAGGATTCGGGGGTTCGGCCGAATCCAAAATAGTGGATTCAGTGCATCCCTAGTAGCGATGCCAGGAAAAACCTCAACCGACACTCAACCCAGACCTGTAAAACAACGCCATTGTAGGACCTGCACCCAACCCATACCTGCGTCTTCCCTCTATGTATTCTGCTTCTCCGTGTAACCCTTGGTTACAGAAATCTTTGGGACCAGTGGAGGAATGTATTTCACCAGTCTGACCAACACCCAACTGAAACCCATCATGGTCTCCCAAATTTCAATCCAAGCCAGCCTAACCCGCAGGTAAACCTGCAGATTTTGTGCGTTTCAGGTCAACACACACATCACTAATATGCAGAATAGATTTGAAGCAGAATACAGAATTTCCTCTTAAAGCTGCTAAAAGCACAGTATAGAGTTGAAGACCTATGGTCAGTTGAGGGAAGGTATTGGACCTCCAGAGAAGAACAAAAGAGAACCCCGTAGCTTTTCCAACAGGAACTTGTCTGTCACTAAAGGAGGAAGATCCATTCATGGCAGACACCATGATGCACCAAAACATGCATATATTTTTAAAGTATCCCATGTGGAAAATGAAACAGTGTTGGGTGTTATGGGCTTACAAGGGAACTATCAAATTCCCGAACACAAAGGCACATGGGAAAACATGTTCTTTTCAAAATGCATCAGTTCAAAATGCTGTCCCAGCAGAAATCCGCACTGAAATCCATTTTTCAAAAGAGTAAACTGATTTTTTTAAATTTAATTTTTAAATCTGACATGGGGCTAGACAAAGTCTATTTCCCATGTGTCCCCCATGTGTCCCCATGAGTCATGTGATTTGTGCTCTGCTAACCTTCAGTCACTCTTTACTGCTGCACAGCAAGTTGGAATTATATCACCGGTCTCCCCAGCAGCCCATCTGCAGAACAATGGGACGGTAACCAAGATATTTATCCCTGGTACATATAAGAACAGCACTCAACAGTAAAACTCCCACTGCGACTCCTTCAGTTACATTGAGTAGGAGAAACAACAGCCTTTCAGAAAGCAGTTCCATAGTGCAGCACTGGCTCTTTCTGAAAGCACATGACCAGGCAAAATGACCTGGGATAGCTGCCTACACACCAATATTACAACTAAAAAAATACACTTGTTGGGGATAGGAATGAAATTTGACATGGTAGAGTGAATTGTTTGCAGTGTAAACAGTGTAATTTAGAAATAAAAATGACACCATAAAAATCATGATAGAATCCTTTTAAACATAGGTGATTTTCCCCATAACATGGATGTCAGCTGCTTAGGTGCAAAGCATCTCCAAAGTATTATTGGTGGTTTGTTTACAAAACATGCTGTCTTAAGATACAGGGCTTATTTGTTAAATCAATCAGAGGTATTTTTTTTTATTTTAGTAATTCACATATTTGAGTGCTTTTTCTCCTTTTGCCAAACCTTTTACAAAATGAAGTTCAATTTTAAATGTTGAATGACTGTATTATGAATATTCATACAAAGATAAGACTAGATATTTTAATCAATGCATAGATTTTGCTTATTGCAACCAACTCGTTAATGCAGCGTACAGCACTAACATCTCCCTTAGAAAGCCAGTGTGCATTATTCCCAGTCATTAGCAACTCCATTGTACTGGAAGCACATAAATGCCCATCAATTCAAAGGAAAGTGCAAGAAGGTTTAATTGTTCAGAAAAAGAGTGAACCATTTCACTGCCAAGTCTCTGCAGATCTGGCTAGCTTTTAAATAATAAAGGTTTTAGAAACATTATAATGTGACTGGGATATTCTTTATCAGCAAATTTTACAAAAGAGATATGTGATACTATAATACTAATAGCTCAAAACCAACATATAGCTAATGCACAGTTGGATTTCCCCAAGCTTTCTTCAGTCATGTCACTGGGACAACCAGCAATTTCTTTTTTGCTTTTTTTTTTATTTTTTAAATTTACATTTTCTTTTTTTTTTGTTAAGCAGGTTTGGAATGTAAATTTTTATTTGGTTGTTATGGTGTAGCAAACAGCGAGCGGCTTTGGTATTAAAATTGAAGATATATATTAGAAGGCTTGAAAAGAAAAATATTAAAGCCTCAATGTCAATCTGTTGTAGGGTTGCATGGGTCAGTGTGACCATGGAAACATTATCAGCTACAGAGTAGTAAGAGCCACAAGTATAATTTTAAAAAATTAATGAAGACATGTCCCAACTCAAAGTCATTATCTATGCCTCACTGATGCAGTCTTCAAAGTATATTTTAATGGTTTTTAGGCTTCTTGATCCTTGAGATACTCAAATCATGAAAATGTTGATTATGACATTTCAAGGCATTCCATGCTTTCTGGCCTGATATATTTGGTCTAAAAACCAAAAATCTATAGGGTCACCTGGAAACTATTAAAGTCACTTACCCTTCCTTATCCTTGACTTTCACAAGAATCTCCTGGATCAAAGGAAATATGTTCCAAAGATCAAATACCAGCTCATGGGTACAGCAGCCAATTATGGTAAACTGGCTGCAGTGCCATAATCACTAAATCTGTGACTGGCAAAATACTGGTTACACCAATACACGTAAAAAAGTGTGGTGATGAGAGTGAAGAGAAAACAAAGTAGCCAACTTATCAAAGATTAAAACAAAAAGTGTAGTTTAGTATAAAAAAGCAGGGTTTCGCCCACAGATCAAGATTTTTATACATTTTTCTTGAATTTTCTTTACTGCTTTTTTCAACAAAAACATTAAAAAGTATAAAATGCAGAACTACATTTAAATCTTTCTCGAGTTGTAGAAAATTCTCAGATTGTTTTACCATTAAAGTCTATGGGATCATTTGGCAATGTGAAAAAAATGTTTTCTGTTTTTTTACATTCAAGAAAATGTACTGTTTTTATTATTACAGGGAACAAAATAATTTTCAAAAAGTAGAATTATTTGCTAAAAAATAAAATCTATGGGAGATGGCTGTCCCGTAGTTCAGTGCTTTCTGGATAATGGGTTTCCAGATAAGGGACTGCATATAGTATATTTTTAATACAGTACATATTACATTTTTTGGGCCTCTTGGATAAGACTGTTAACTTTCTTCATCCATAAATATGGCACCTTTGCAACAAAATGAATCCATGTAGACATAAGCCATTAGTAACAAAATAAATACATGTATGGGGTCCGTTATCCGGAAACTTGTTGTCCAGAAATTTCCAAATTATGGAATGGATGTCTCCCATACACTCCATTATAATCAAATTATGTAAATTTTTCAAAATGATTTCCTTTTTCTCTGTAATAAAAACACTACCTCATACAAGATTTCAGTTGAACAGCCCATTTTGGATTTGCATACTGAATCAAATGTACCGTATATACTCGTGTATAAGCCGACCCGTGTATAAGCCGAGGTACCTAATTTTACCTACAAAAACTGGGAAAACTTATTGACTCGCGTATAAGCCTAGATACAACTACAGCCCAGCAGCGCACATTCTGCCAAAGCGACCCCCCCAGCGATCAACCGGACTTCTTTGCAAAGCTGATGGTGACAGAGAATTGCCAAACGGATTACTGTGTGCATTGTCCCACTGTCCCACTACCATGTGCAGAGGGTGCTGTTTGATATTGCCATCACTGTTAATCTTTTGTATAACCAAAAGAGGGCACTGTGTGATATTGCAGTCACTGTTATTCTTTCATATAACCAACAGAGGGCACTGTGTGATATTGCAGTCACTGTTAATCTTTCATATAACCAACAGAGGGTGCTGTGTGATATTGCAGTCACTGTTATTCTTTCATACAACCAACAGATGGCGCTGTGTGATATTGCAGTCCCTGTTATTCTTTCATATAACCAACAGAGGGCACTGTGTGATATTGCAGTCACTGTTAATCTTTCATATAACCAACAGAGGGCGCTGTGTGATATTGCAGTCCCGGTTATTCTTTTATACAACCAACAGATGGCACTGTGTGATATTGCAGTCCCTGTTATTCTTTCATACAACCAACAGATGGTGCTGTGTGATATTGCAGTCCCTGTTATTCTTTCATACAACCAACAGATGGCGCTGTGTGATATTGCAGTCACTGTTAATCTTTCATATAACCAACAGAGGGCGCACTGTTATTCTTTCATATAACCAACAGAGGGCATTGTGGGATATTGCAGTCTCTCCCCAAGTGAACTGTTGGTATAGGAATGATTAAAAGTGACTGCAATCTCGGCTACTCGGGTCGGGTTCCGCTGACCCGCGTATAAGCCGAGGTAGACTTTTTCAGCACATTTTGGATGCTGAAAAACTCGGCTTATACGCGGGTATATACAGTAAGTAGCACTTTAAATGCGCATAACAGCAGCTACTGCATGTTTACCATTCCAAAAGTTGCTAACTTCACAATTGTGCCAACTTGTGATGTTATCTTGTATTTTTTAGTTTAAGGGGCAAAAAATGTTAACATTGTGGACATTTCTGAGTTTGAAAGCATAGTGGGCAGGTTGCCATATTGACATATTCAAATTAATCAGTGGGCAAAGACAATTAGTTAAGCTTTAAAGAGCCTGTTCTCTGTGCAAGAGAAAAAAAAAATATGTGGAGGAGGGAATGGGGGGGAAATTCAAGCAGGTGCAGAAAACCTTCCTGTGCATAATTTGCCTTCCCTAGACATAAATACACAGCAGTTTATTTATTTACCTTCTGTCTGTAGAATTTGACATGACCACTACAGTGCAACCTACACACATACAGGCAGTGCAAATATATGCTGAACATGTTTTGTTTTAAACATCATATGCTATGAACAGTTATTTGTGAGCAGTAATAAAAGTAAGACGTTGCTGCAGACTGACATATACATTTTTAGGGATGATTCCAAGATTTAGTATGGAATGTGGCTGCAACCCAGCACATTTTGCAGGGTTTGGATTTAGTTTGGAGGAAGAGGTATCAAGCAATTTTTAGAAAAGAAATATGTGGATTATGTTTGCATTTGGTTAAGTAATTAGCCATTTAATTACTTTGGTTAAGTAATTAGCCAAATCTTTTGTGGAGTAATAGTATTTGGTCAAACCCATAAACTATAGTTTTGGTGAATATACCAATAGGTGTTTGGTTAATACACCAATAGGTGTATACTCCCCTTGTTCACATGAGTTCAATAGCGACTGTGCGAAATACGTTTTGTTTTAATCACAAAAAAATATGGTTTGTGTTATTTTCTCAGCTAAACATTTAAAAATATTTGGTTCTTGTAAGATAACTTAGATTACTAGTATACAACCCCCATCTTCCCACTTTTTGTGGCTGTTTTGTTAACAGGAGTCCATTATGCATGGGGATCATCTGTATACTGGTAACCTAATTATCTCCCTCGCAATGGGCAAACATGGAGTATCTTCAATTTACCTGCTTCTCAAGAAATAAAAAAAATTGATTTTCTGTGATTCCTTAAATTCATGTAAAACAAAGATTATTTTGCCCCTTTAATTATGAACTTATATTGATTCAGAATTCCAGCATTTTAGGGTTATGGCACATGTGGAGATTAGTCGCCCGTGATTAATCTGCTTTACCGTGGGCAACTAATCTTCTGAAAATTTCTTCCCACTAGCAATAATGTAAATCACTTCACTTGGGTTTTGCTTATTGGCTTGTAGCATTTTAAAGAAATCAGTCACCAGCAGTAGACCACATTTATCACAGGCAACTAATGTCCATGTGTGCCAGAGTTTGTAGTGTACATGATTTCTCTTGAAGCAGCTTTATATACTGATAAAAGTTAATGCAGAGACTCGAGTTGTTTTTCTGAATTATGCAGTCACACCTTCACTAACTGATGTCTGATGGATGATTCCAGGATATATACTCCCAAGTCATTCCTGTGCATGCTTTCAAGATGAAAGTACATGGGGCATTTAAAGGGAATTTAAGTCACCAAAGTGATTTCCATCACTCGCTTCTGATATTAGAGGGGAAATTCCAATTGTTTCATTGCTCACACAGTTGAAAATTAATTCTGCAACAAAGCTATCAAATTCACTCCATTTGTTTGAGTCATTATGGGCTTGATCAAGGACATGTTCCAAAGTGTTACCAAATTTTGAATGTATTTACTTGCTATGTTTGAATACAATGCTCAGCATTGAGGTTCGTAAAATACTATTTCTTTGCAATGTGGATGTTTATGGAGGGATGAGTCTATGCAAAGTTTGAGTAGAGCTCTGCAATCAATGTACACCAATACATAGACATTGATTAAGACCCAAATAATTGGGCTAAGCAATCTATCCAGTGATAACAAGCTTACACAAGGGAGCCCATATACTTTTTTTGTTGCAAACTGTGTGCCCAGTTGAGGTGGGAGGTGACATTTTTATGTGTTTTTATGCATTTCACTAAAATAACATTTGGTTCTAGGGTTGCTCTGGAACTACAACTGCCCAGTCTCTCTTACCTGTGTCAGTTACCAAATCAGGCATGAGAATTGATATAAGTAAAAACCTTGCTTTTGTCCTCAGTTTGTACCAGATTCAAAAACCACATATACACTGTTGCTATATACAGTACCTTGCAAAAGTATTCACCCCCTTGGCATTTTTCATGTTTTCTTGCCTCACAAACTGGAATTAAAAGGGATTGTTTGAGAGTTTGCACCATTTCATTTACATAACATGCCTACAACTTTGAAGATGTTTTTTTTTTATTATGAAGCAAACAACAAATAGGACAAAATAACAGAAATCTTCAGCGTGCATAAGTGGTCACCCCCCCAAAGTCAGTACTTTGTAGAGCCACCTTTTATAGCAATTACAGCTGCAAGTTGCTTTGGATAAGTCTCTAGGAGCTTGCCACTGGGATTTTTGCCCATTCCTCAAGGCAAAACTGCTGTAGCTCCTTCATGTTGGATGGTTTTCGCTTGTGAACAGCGATCTTCAAGTCTGACCACAGATTCTCAATTGGATTGAGGTTTGGACTTTGACTAGGCCATTCCAACACATTTAAATGTTTCCCCTTAAAACACTCAAGTGTTCTTTTAGCAGTATGCTTTGGGTCATTTTCCTGCTGGAAGGAGAACCTCTGTCCCAGTCTCAAATCACAGGCAGACTGACAAAGGTCTTGCTCAAGTATTTAGAACCATCCATCTTTCCCTCATTTGGACCAGTTTCCCAGTTCCTGCTGCTAAAAAACATCCCCACAGCATGATGCTGCCACCACCATGTTACACTGTGGCGATGATGTTCTTGGGGTGATCGGATGTGTTGTATTTCACTTCACCAACTTAAGACTATTTTGTACAAATCCATCACATCAAATAAGATTAAGAAACATTTAAATTACCGGTTGGAATGTAACAAAATAGATAAAAATCCAAAGGGGTGAATACTTTTGCAAGGCATTGTATTTTATACATAATCTAGATATTCTCACAAGCCAAAAATGCATACTGTTTTTTGATTTGAGGGAGTTTTTTTTTTTTTGCAATTAAAAACAACTGTACTTGCAGTATTTTCACCCTGAAACTAGCAAGATTCAAGTCAACCTTTTTATTCATCTAAAATAAAAGTTTAGTTTGGTCTACAATAACTCATATGATAAATCAGCATCTCTGCAAACATTTGGTTCAGAGAGAGAGCGAGAGATGAGACCACCCAAGTTTAGGAAAACATCTCCTTTTTACACTTTTCTCAATCCTAACCAGGATATAGTCTCTACAAATTTGTAATTCAGTAAATTGTACGAGTCAACCTGTTGATAAATGCCTACGGTGATATATGTCAAGCTTTGCGTTTATTACTTTTAAGGCTTGAACCCTACATGAACATTCTTGCAGTATTTACTATAAACACTGTACATTTAAAAGCATGAATTGCAATCAAAATGAGAAAAAGTATACCCAGCTAAACTACACCAAACTAGGGAAATAGGCACCCACCCCTTAAACCACTGATAGAAGATTCAAAGGAATTTAAAATCATTATGTGTTTTGTGTTTAAAAATGTTTACGAGGAGTAGATGTTGATCTTATCTCTTTATTTCATAAGCAAATGTAACTTTCTTAAGATATAAGGAAAGCCAGAGAGCATCAGAAATTTAAGAGATTACAAGACTTCAAAGCCCCAGTCTCTGTATTATATACTTAAACATAATCTGGAAAACATTTATTTTTTTGCTAAAGCAAGCATACTTTACTGATTAACACTACTGATACATTTCAGACACTAAGGCGAAGAATCTTGGCTGACCGTCTTCAGCCATGATTCTTTGTCTAGGCAGATTCCAGAAGTTACTATACAGATATGACGGGGCAATAATGGATGATCTGTGAAGTGACAGTCATTGTCTTGTATGGAGGCACCCGATGGTAAGATTCAAGTGAGGTTTTCCTTTTACTCACAAAAGCCAGATCACATCCCCAACCCCACCCCTTTGTAGGAGGTCGGATCTTTATTTCTATAACATGATTACCTATGCAGCTCATTAAGCAACTAGTATAGACTGCAATATATTACTGTATACAGTGTTGTTCTTAGAACAGAGAGAGGGAAACATAAGTCTGGCACAGTCAGAAATGGATGTAGATTAATTGGGGTAATTGCACATTTAGTCAGGTGGGTGTATAATTAATCTAGTTTCTTACTAATAATGCAAGAATCCTGTAAATCACACAGAGGAGTGTTATGTTAAATACTGGTGTATATTTTCTTTTTCACAGCAGTTAAGTGGCGCTGAAACACTAGTACAATAGCAACAATCAAGATTAGAATTGCTCCAAGGGAAACCCAAACAATTGTTCACAAAAGTTTAGCTGCAATGTTCTCAATAACAGAACTAAAGAAACTTCCTTCGCTTTTTGCAAGCCTTTATGGGCCAATTAATCACTTCAGTCTATTCTATGACCAGCAGTACTTGCATATAATAGAGTGCTTTCCTTCACTTCCAAGTGGTTACAAAGCAATTCTTTAAAAAATAATCCAGATAGACAAGCACAACTGAAAACACTGGCCACCTTGAAACTAATTATAAAAAGTTCTGAAGGATTAACAGTACATTTTGTCTTTCACTTTAATGCATAAAACACTTTTTTTTAGGTGGGCAGAGACATTTTTTTCCGGAGGGAAATTTATGGGCTCATTAAAAAACTCCACAGAGACACAAAAGAAATGTGTGCAAAAACTTGATGCATTGATACAATAAAACTACCGGTAAACTGTACGTTCCATTTTAATCTTATTTTCCACTTCTGGCAGATAGACAATTGTGTAACTACATCTTACTATTAGTAAGTGCAAAGATTGATACAAGAAATCACATATTGCTGTAACCTGCGTCAAATAAACACTTTAGGTGACCAAAAACAAGCTTTGTACAAACAATTACAGCTTGAAGTCAAATAGAATACATCTATATTAGACAGTAGTGTAACCAGTACCTGTTATGTCCAAAATATTGGGAGCAGATACATAATATCTGTGAACTGTTTCCATAAGCTGGGCACCATGACCTTCCCCTTGAAATGGTGGCAAAACCAACATCTGGCTGTAAAGAAAGTAAAAGCAGGAAACTTCATAAAGTACTATTTCTGAGAGGTATGTCCAAATGTTATATTGTGATCTACCAGTAGATATTTAGCTAGTGATCAACAGATCAGAGCTGCTGAGGGATGTCTACAAACAGCTCCATTAGAAACCCAACTAGGTACCGTAAATGCCTTTATTTAGATTTTAAAGCAATGCTTTCCAAACCATGTGTGGCACACTGTTTTAGTTTAATGCATATTTATTCTTCATGGCAGAGTAAAACCTTAGGTGGGAGAATCTGACACAGTAACTTAACTCTAAATAGACTCACATCCACCCCTGGATGGATGTCATATCTATAAGCCCAGAGACACAACAGCAACTTTCCCCACACACTTTCACAAGCACCAAAATATGACTAATAGCATTTTAAGACCAGGCATTTAATTGCTGCAGCTGGAACTCATTTATGTGCTACTGCATTGGAAGGAAATTTGTTGCATTCTGCATTGCCGACCTCAATTAGACTCTTTGGTTATGTTCCACAGATGCAGAAATGTCATTATAGTCATACTGTAGACCCTATATGTATGTGTAAATTACTGTGTCTTGTGACCTGTGCAACCACAATAGAAAAGGCTGTTCTTCCTAGAGGGCTATGTATCCTCTTTCTCTCATGAGTATATGAGGTACATCTGTCCATGGTGTGTTCAAGGAGCCAAATTAGAAGGGAAGATTTGCAAACCTAGACTACAATGTAGTGATGTGCTGTTCAGGAAAGGACTTTCTGGACCTGTACAAATGGAGCTTCCACAAGGCGCATGGAAGTATATATGAATTGTTCCCTGCTTTAGATTCCTTTAACTTCTTAGATACTGTCACCTGACCAGAAATACTTCAACTCTAACTGTAACAGGAAGAAGTGTGGAAGCAAAAGGCACAACTCTGTCTGTTAATTGGCTCATGTGACCTAATATGTATAGTTTGTTGGTATGTTTGCGAGTACAGTGAATCCTACGATCCCAGGGGGCGGCCCTTATTTTTTAAAATGGCAATTTTCTATTTATTACTACCCAATGGCACATACTACTAGAAAAGTATATTATTATGAAAATGGTTTATTTACATGAAGCAGGATTTTACATTTGAGCTGTTTTATGCAATATCTTTTTATAGAGATCTACATTGTTTGGGGGGTATAGTTTTCCTTTAAAAGTGCTGCTCCAGCAGAATTCTGCACTGAAATCCATTTCTCAAAAGAGCAAACAGATTTTTTTATATTCAGTTTTGAAATCTGACATGGGGCTAGACATATTGTCAATTTCCCAGCTGCCCCCAGTCATGTTTTATAGATATTTTATGCCTCGATGTTATCATGTTCTTATTATATTTGAAGACTGTTGTGTGATTGTGCTGTGCTGCTGCAATGGCAATCTCAGGGACACAATTCCATGAACTGAACCATTTGAGTGAGAACTCAACGTAGAAATATGTTACTAAAGCCAAATGTATAATTATAAAACATAATATGAGAATCATTTTCTCATATTGCACAAAAAACATTTTATAGTTATAAGGGAACTATTGTGAAAATGAGAATTTAATATAAGCTTCAGCATACTGAAAAATAAGAAACTTTCTAAATACAATCAATTAAAAACTCTGCACTGAGTTGGGTGTCAAAGGAATGATCCAATATAGCTTATAGGGGGGCTCCTTTTGCCTAGAAGATGAATTAGAGCTCACTCTATTAAAATCACTAGAAATCATGTCTCTACATGCAGAATTTGTGCAAAAGGCAGTTAGATTTTGTTTGTACTGGAATCAGTTATTTGAGTGAGCTCTAATACATCTGCTAGGAAAGGAAACCCTCCCATAAGATATATTGGATCATTGATCTGACATCCAATTGCTGAATGAATACAGAATGAAGAGAAATAGATGCTGAGAGAGGAATAGTGAATATAAACTTGATTATTTCAGAAAAAAATGCAGAATTTTTAATTAATTGTATTTAGAAAGTTCTTACTTCAATATGAGGAAGCTTATATTACATTTTCATGTCGAGATAGTTCCCCTTTAAATCTGTTTATATGCCTAAGTCCAACAGAGAGTTGAGCCAAAGTTTAATACTGGTAACCTATGTGGCTATGAAATATATATTTCTGCCACCAATAAGAATCATCCATGCAAGTCAAAATATAAAATCCTTCAATTGCTGTTTTTTATGAAAAGAAATGGTTGTACTGGCCCTAATTAACTAGACTTTTTTCTTGCCTTTGTTCCCTGCAAACTGCATACAATTAAATCCAGTACAAGGATCTTCAGAAAGTTTCACCTCTGAAATAAAAGAAGGGAGGAAAAAAGGGCACGTGTTACACTGATAATTACCTTACACGTGGCCGGGTTTTGTCTGGGTACACGTAGTAATTATAGACTGTCATGTAGCCTACGGTTGCAAAGAGTGTAGCTCCATCCTTATTATACTTCTCAAATCTGCAGATAAAACAGAAAGCCAAGCGGGTCAATTACAGACGTGCTCCCACGCGGGATCCATTTTCCTTTCCCATTCTGAGAGTGAATTTCCAGTGTCACCAAGCTACTCTGTGAGGGTTCTGTGGGTACACCTGCTATATTCTGAATGCACAATTCACTTAATTGGTGAGCTGCAACTTGGATAAATCAGACCTCTTTGCATCACTTCAGTGCACTTGCCTATTGTGCAGATGAATGGGTGGCAAGTAAAAGGAGACACAGGCAAAGCTCATTTTACTGTTTAAGCCTACATTGAGCGCTACAGTGGACAACAGCGTTTAATTCAGCACTATTCTGAAGGTCTCCAAAACATAATGAAAGAAAGCAACGAGTCTTGTAAACAATGGTTTGTCTTGTCTGGGGAAAAAAAATCATTATACTTTTACTGCATAATTGGTGACCACAAATTAAATAAGGCTTTGAAAAAGGAAGGAAGGACTTATGTTGCTTTAGAATAGTACTTACACTAAAAAGTAGTCCCATTTCTCATCATCTACATCTATATAGCTAGCTGTTTCAATAAACCACATCAAGAAGGTTTGGAGTCTTTCATGGTACTCTCGAAAGCCTGGACAGGTCATGTCAGCCTAGGGAAAATGTCACAAAAAGTCAGATGGAACTGTAAGTATTAGAAACCACTGACAGCAATTCAGGCTGGGAAGAAGGCCATCAGGGCTAACATATTCACAAAACAAAGATTACTGAAACCCAAACTATTTAAGTGTCACATTTTTAGCTTTCCAGCATGCAATCAGCCTAAAATATATAAAAGTTTAGTATAAACACAATGCACTTAACAGTGCAGTTAGGAAATTAGCACTTATTCCATTAAGGTTAATTCTGCATGGGAAAAATTATATACCTTGTATATCTGATATGTGATGTCTTCACCAGCCTCTTCATTGTGAACAGTGTATGTGTGAACAATGGACCCAAAGGGTTTAAAATTCACCTCCTTTTCCAACAAAGATATAAAATCATCTGTACCACAGCAGAAACCTGCCGGAATTAGTTCATGGATTTTATTTTCAACGTCATCTGGCTTAAACAGTGAAAAAAAAAGAAATAAGAAATGTTTACTTACAAGCACAAGGTTAAATACACTATGCATGAAGATATTTCAAGTGATATGGATATTATATATATATATATATATATATATGTAAAAAAAAAGTGTTGGTGGTCATCACCAGGTTTTAAATATATAAAACTTATATATTTTAAATATATAATTTGGGATCATTACATTGGAGAGTTCATTGGGCCATGTTGGGAAATAAATAATGTCCAATGGATCTACACAAGCCTAATTTGGCAATCCCACTGATGGTCTAAATCAGCCTGATCCCACCGTTTAGCTGCCTTCATGGTTAAAACTACATTAGGGGCTGTGTAATAACTAAACAAAATAGATCGGCCCGTTAATGACCAGCTTTCCCAGGCCCCATGACATACAGTATAACACTTTTTATTTTTTTATTTTTTAAATATCAGCTTAGATCTTAGAACATGGTGTAGCCAATGAAATTTATGGCAGTGGACCCCCAGCATCAGTAGGAGATAGACTGCAATTCTAATACCTTCTTGCCCCCACTAGGGCTGCAGGTAAGTGATGTGGGGGGATCAGAAAAAACAACCTGCACAGGGCCCAAACCCGCAAAACCTTAAACCGCACCCAACCCTAACCTGCAAAATGTTGCCAACATAGGATTCACTCCCAACCAGTACCTGAATCTCCCTGCTCCATACACTACTTCTGTGCATGACACGGTTTCCAGCCCATTAAGCTACCCTGCTTTGCATTTACACTTGGTTTAAAGGAGAACTAAACCACCCTTTAGGAAAAAGTCCCCACTTGCCCTGCTTTGCTGGTGCCCCCCTGTACAATGCTACAGCAGATTATGTGTGCCATTTAGGAATACTGACCCGCATCTGCAGAAGAGCGCAGCAGAGCTCAAAGGCGCTATCTTCCGACGCTTCAGTAATCTTCGGGTTTTCTTTCTTTCCTTCTGCAATTTCTGTCTCTTTCGGCGCATGCGCAGTTGTAACTAACCGGAAGATTGCTCCAACTGCGCATGCACCGGTAAATGCACGAAGAATACGGAAATGATGAAGATGGTGCCCGTGAGTTCAGGTTCGGGTCAGTATTCGTAGAGGGGACACATCTGATGTAGCACTGTGCAGGGAGGGAGGCAAGAAGGGAGTCCAGTGGGGACTTTTACCTAAAGGGAGGTTTAGTTCTCCTTTAAAGTTTCAATAGCTATCAGGCATATGCTGCTAGCCAAGGCAAGATAAATACTACATTGTATTGTGTTGTATAAGGCTCCGAGTGCACTTCCCTAGTACTACCCATGGATGGGCCAACCCACATATCACTACTGCAGGTAGGGACCTGCACAGATCTTAAAGTAAAGTAACCACAAACTAACATGCGGCCTCATAATCTGCATTTTTACCCACTCAGACTCGCTACTCAATCCAACCCATAACTGATTTATCCTCAACATAACTTGGTGACAGGATTTCATTGCAGGATTATAAAACTGCAAAACAGCGCTGTGATCTGAATTGTTAAAGAAACCATGAATTTAGGAGATACACAGGGTACTTTTCTATGCATCTGAACGTGCCACACAAATTTATATATAAAGGAGAACAACCACCCCCCAATAAAAAAAAAAAACCCTAGGTAGTCCCTCCTCCCTGCTTCCCTCCACCTACTTAGTAAGCCTTGAAATTTCCCCTGATAGTTTACTCACATATCTGTGAAGAGTAAGCGCAGAGCTCATGGGCGCCATCAACTGCACATGCGCCAAAAGTGCCGGAAATTGCAGAAGGGAAGAAGACCCGATGAAGACCAGAGATGAGGAAGATGGCGCCCATGACACAAATATCCAACTACTGTAGTAAGGGCTTTCTTTATTCTACATGTTATTATTTCCACTATATTACTATGAAGATTTTCATTCATCCAGGTCATGGTATATCTCGTATAGGTAAATCTAAAAACAACTGGACTTGCTATCAGTCAGTTGGACTTGCAGTCAGTTGAAATGAAGAAGCTGCTCGGATGAGTAGTGAAACGTCTTCATTGATTACTCAGCAATTCCAGGTGTTTTTAGATTTACCTATACTAGATATACCATTTTATTACATGAAAGTGCCAGAGCAAAAGATGGCACAGTTGGTGTACATAACATATGTATAGGATAAACTGCAATAAGTTTACCATAGCAAGGCGTTTCTTTCCGTCAGAAAAAGCATAACCTATTATGTTTACTTTTTCATGCTTGCTCCTCATCTGAGCAAGCTATATCATATAGGGCTACCAAAATCAATACTAAGGAAGGCATAAAAGTTTGCTCATAAAAACAAGTGATGGCAAGACAAAAATCAAGACACTACAGGTTTGTGATATTGAGCAAGGTGAAATTAAATACTGTCTTGTACCCAAAAGCTCTGGTATCACTGCCTATAGCAATACATATAATTATGTATTATATAGTTAATACTTTATCACACAAATGTGTGCTATAAAAAAATCTAAATAAGGAGCACTTACTTGGGGACAGACAAAGGGCAAGTCAAGATCATCAATTTAGGATTACAAGCATTTGCAACTTTTGTGAACGGTTTTATGCAGATCCCTAACAATAAAAGAGGAAATCCTGTCAGACAAATTGTAATCAGAGATTAGACGTAAGCTTGTTAAACAAGCGTTGTCTCCCTGTAGACTGTCAGCTGAGCAGACTCCATATTCTTTTTCAAATCCCCTAAGGCCACTCACTGAATACATTCACTACTTATCTTTAACCATGAATATTTGATGAACTATACACAATAACATATTACTGCTTCTCACCAGGCAATAAAATGTAATGAATTGGTCTCAACTTAACAAAATCGTGCCCCCTTTTCTAAAAGTCTACCACTGCATTCAACAAAATGAGCTTGCATTCTATTCAGTTGGCTTCTTTCTCTCTGCGTAGGGGAGGGCAATTAAACAATAAAGCCAGGTTTTAACTCAACGGAGTCTGCCCGAGTTCAGCTGGAATGTTTGTATTGTATCTATATCCACAAGGGCTGACACAAGAACACTTTGTGTTAACTTACTAAGCAGCCCTTTCACACCGTTTACATGCATGAAAAGTATTAGTTCAAAACCAAGATTCTTGCTACTTGCCATTCAAAACAGGGAAATTAAGATGCTTAGAACAAAATACACTACAAAAGGCTAATGCAACATGCTAATAATTCCTGTCTTTTCAGCCTTTATCCCCTGGTTGATGCAATGCACCTGCAGATGAATAGCACTTTATTGTGTTTTACATCTGTAGGTTAGAGATACAATAATGAAAGGGGGCACCAAATTCTGCTTTGGGTCCTCTAGAATTCACATTCAAGTCTCTCTTTTTCTCTTTCAGAACAAAAACCAACACAACGCTCATCAATGACCCTTGCACTTTTTTTGCCGGTTACATCAATCGTCTTCCTTTTTTAGCACCATTCCTGGTTATTTTATAATATTATATTATATGAGCACTAAGAGCACTAGCAGAACATCCCCTAATAGATGTTCATTTATAAATGTCAGATAATCTTATAGTTTTTGGAGAAAGTCTTTAATATGGAAGTTGTCAGTCCTATCTATAAAAAATGTGAAAAAACTTTTTTTTTGGTACAAATTTTGTACCAATGACTACTTCACTTTTTTCCAACCCTGAGACTTTTTTTCTTACTCTATATTAGTCTATGGGAGTATTTTCACAGCAAAATAGTTATTCCTAATGAGGACATTTTATTTCAACATCATCAAACCACAAAAATCTCAACACTGAAATACATTGATGATAACTATACATAGAATCTTACATTTGGGCACATCTTTTGTAAATGTATGTATATTTTATATAAGCAGTGCCAAACAATGCTACACTATGGAACTTTCATCAGAATTATTCAAAATATAATGAAAATAACATGTTATCAAGAAATCAATCTTTTTTATTTTATTAATTGCCGACAAATGAAACTGGCCATAAAGTTAAAGATCCACTAGATTGTCAATCCCCATTCTAAAAGGTTGTGTGTGTCTCCTGGAACAGCTCCTAATGACCATTGAAAAGTCAAAGGATCAAATTGGCTGCCCAATGGAATTGCCATCCTTCCTCTTCTCTGAGTATGGAAAGTGACTGGATGGAGGGCTGCAGAGGGGCAGACACCAGAGGGCAGGATAATGACATTTACGGGATGGGGGAGATGACATTGGTGGGTGGGGTATTTACATAATTAACAGGATTAGCCAGATTCCTATATCACATTCATTGTTCTACCCAGGTTTCAAAACTCTC
Source organism: Xenopus petersii (assembly GCA_038501925.1). NCBI lineage: Eukaryota > Metazoa > Chordata > Amphibia > Anura > Pipidae > Xenopus > Xenopus petersii. Next base: position 53,734,852 of record CM076689.1, read on the forward strand.
AAACCAGAACAGGCAGTTTTGCACCAGACAAAGATATACCCTAGTACACAAGCAGATTCAATGTACAAGGAGTATTTTTGAATTTTTTATTCATTTCAAAAACCTCTAAAATTCAACCTTCAATAAATAGGCCTTGAAGTCTCAATCAGAAAGTAGATGGGAGGCCACGTTTCTGGGCCCATGAAAAACTTTATACAAATCACAAATTTGCACAAAAAAATAAAAAATCCAAACTCCTATGCATGACATAGGTTCTAACAAAGAACTAAGCATATGTTATATTTTAAAAAAAAAAATAATGAGAATGCCTTACCAAGCAAGTTTTCTTTTGGTTTGTATGGATTTTTTATACCATGAAAAATTATGTTAATTCCCCATTTACAATGTAATCCTTGGTTATGGCTCATGTTACTGCAGCAGATCTATTCACATTTAGGAATGTGTGTGATAGAGTTATGCTAAATGTTTAGTTGATAGACAAAGAAAACAAGTGCAGGACAGTCATTGCATGGGAAAGAGAAAAAAAACTGTACAGCTGAGGTAATGCTTTATGTGCTGATTTAAAAATGTTATAAAGCCAGGGCACAAGTCCCTGATGTCCCAAATGTTTATGTGTCAATCGAAATGTTCCTGTCTCTAATTAATATGTCTAATAATATGTCTTACAGTACAAAGGGACTTTTTAATGATTCTTCCTATTGGTATTCAGCCCATATGCCCAACAAAGATCTAGCAAACTTCTTGCTCATTGGTCAGATGACAATATCTCCTTAAAGGTAAATCCACTGCCATCACATAATTACCTTTTAATTTTAACACAATTACGTTTTTTAAACAAAGTTAAAAGCATCCATATTTTCTGTGTTGGTTCAGATTTCATATTATCTATATAGTATTGTACATAAGAACAATGCATTATTTGATATTCTGCTACAAATTTTACGTGAAAACATTTATTAAAAATCATGTCATACCCAGCCATGATTTTGCCACAGTTTAAAAAAAGTTACATTAGATCTATATTGGTTTTAGTCTTAAATAATTTGCCTGCCAGTCCCAAAGAAACAGAAATTGCTCTACACTGTATTATAGATTTTCCCACAAGAATCAGAACTCACTAAAAAACAAAATCCCAAGTAGTGGTATAACATATACTTACAGAAGCAGCAAACATTTACAGCATTATGTAAGCAGCTACAGTATCTACTACAGCATCGTACAGTGGATTTTTAAGAGACCACTATGTACTCTGTGGTAAATCCTTGAAATTGTTTTCAATTTCATTTTGAAATGGTAGAAATTTCTACACACAGAGGGCATGTACACTACAGCCAAAGCTGCATCATTTATGCCCCCTTTGCCATTTACATACAAAAGTATGCTTATAGGAAATAATCAAAATAAAAGACAAATATGAATGTAATTATGTAATTTTACTATAAAACATTTAAGCTGTACAGAAAAATAAGTTTTTACCTGAACCAAATCAAACTTATCGCTGACTTTAGAGCTGTACTGCACCCGAAACATAGTAGATAAGTTCCCAGCACTGCAGTACAACAGGATCTTCAAGCCTTTGTATCCAAAGGCTACCTCCCTGAAAAAAATAAGAAAAATATATATATATTATTTGTTATATATATTTATTTATAAATATAATGATTAAACATATATATTTACTTGGTGTAGCAAGTCTACACAAATTCACTTGATGTGGCAGCACAGAAACCAGTACTCTTTGTATCTAAATTAATAATCATCCATGTAATACTGGCTATAGTAACAGATGTAATCTCATGGTCTAATAGATTGATAAATTCCAACAACCTGTGATCTTAGCTTCTCACAGCAGCTCAGAACAACTGAACATGAAAGTACCACTGGCATGCAAAATACAGCAAAAAAAAACAAAAACCAAGACCCAACATGGGGAGCTCCCATGGGAAATGTTAATTACTGTGATAGAGCTACTGAACCTCTGTGTTTTTTTTCTAAGTTCGGTATCCAAAATTTAGCATTTCTAGACATATTACTTTTTGGGATTTAGCTCTCCTTAAAAACTATAATTGTACGTCTAAAGATTGGTAGAATAAATTAAACCGGATCATTTGTTTCTTATAAAGTTGGATAACAACAATGACAAAGACAGAACATTTGTGGAACAGTACACATTTAAAAGAACTGTTCAGTGTAAAAATAATAAATGCATAAATTGATAGGCTGTGCAAAATAAAAAATGTTTCTAATATAGTTAGTTAGGCAAAAATGTGAGCTATAAAGGCTGGAGTGACTGGATGTCTAACATAACAGAACACTACTTTGTGCTTTGCAGCTCTCTTGGTTTCCACTGATTGGTTACCAGGCAGTAACCAGTCAGTGACTTGAGGGGGGACATATGGGTTATAACTGTTTGCTTTTGAATCTGAGCTGAATACTAAGGATCAATTGCAAACTCAATGAACAGTTATGTCCCATGTGCCGCCCCCCCCCCCTTTAAAGTAACTCAAGAGTTAGAGAGCTGAAAAGCAGGAAGTAGTGTTTTGGCCGTTATTTCAAGACGTCCATTCACTCCAGCCTTTACAGATTACATTTTTGGTCAACTAATCATATTAGAAACATTTTTTTATTTTGCACAGCCATTTACCCAGTTATTATTTCTACACTGAATTGTTCCTTTAAAAGGAAGTAAGCTTACTGTAGCAAGCCAAAAAAATTGTAAAAATACAAGAAAGGAAATAAAAATGCAAAGCTTTATGGAATATATGATGTAATGGTATTTCTAATGGTAAACTGATGCAGAAAAATGTACTTACTCATCACCAAAAATCTGGTGGCTGTACTCTGGGTTAAACATTATGCTCTCATCTTCAATGTCTTCTGGAAAGCGTACTGAACAGGAAACAAAATAGCACATATAATCAGGACATGAAGCACCACCTGTACATCTGGGAACAATAAAACACTGATTAAGGTTCTAAGGATCAAAACAAAAGAATCATCTAGGAAATAACAGAATTTGAAATAGACCTATCAGTTTTGATTTTCTTGCAAGGTTGCACATCAAAGTTTATTAGAGCTCAATAGTTTACAGAAAGACAAAATGTCAGAGCTGTACCATCACGGATACAGGACATAAAAGTAGCATATCAGCAAATTTCTACAATTTTTGCAGGGCACTACCATGGACAGGGATGCTTCAATGGAACTTAGTGGACTATAGCACAATGATAAATTGTTAGGCTTTATAATGTGGCAAAATGGTCGACAGTTGAAGAGACAGAATTCTTTCATAAATTCAGATTTAAGAGATTTGGGGGCATGTTTACTAACATTGGAGATAAATATCTGGAGAGATTTCTGGAGATGTTGCCCATAGCAACCAATCAGATCTTTGCTTTTGTTTTCTAACTTGGCTGTGGCTGTTTAAATCTAATTGCTGATTGGTTGTTCTCCAGAAATCTCTCCAGATATTTATCTCCAATGTTAGTAAACATGCCCCTAAGCGGAACTTTTTCAATGCACTTCAAGCTGTTTTGCAGGAATATTGTAAATACATTTTTGGAATTTTCCAATTTACCATCAAAGTAATAACTGCTCACACGCCATACTTTTCATCTTTTGTTTTCCAAAATATTTAGCATGATACATGCATTAATATTCTGAGACAACTTGGACATAGGTCAGTATTTCTTGGTTCCCCATCAAAGACAGGTCTGTTCATCAGCTGCCCTGTCCTACATTGTATCAACAGTCTGAGTCATCAGGGCATAGACTAGAAAGGCACAGGCAAACACTGCTACTAATAGCAAAGTACAAATTCAAATAACTTAAAAACTAGGACCATTTGTTTTGCATATATATTGTAAAGTTGCTTATAATTAGACAAAAAAGATTTTTTGGGGTTGACTTTCCTTTTAATTTTAGTATTTTCTCTTTCTGAAATGGCATCCACCTCTCTCTTTCTCTCTTGAATCTAAATAATGTACTGGCAGGACAATTGCTGTGGAAGAGAAAAATGCAAAGAAGGGCAATCTGCTTTGATGAAGCCAGTTCACCTTAATAGGTTTTAGTTTCAGCTATATCAGGCTGATCCATTCGTGGGCCCTAGGGTGGTCGGATCACGGGAACCCACCAACAAACACATGCAGCCGTGATCCAACGGGATTTTTAGTCGGGGAAGCCCGTCGGAGGGGCCCATACAGGGGCCAATAAGCTGCCGACTTAGTCTGTCGGCAGCTTTTATGGGCCCCTGTATGGCCACCTTTACTCTGTAAAGCAATGCAAGGAATGATGGTGAATAATTATTTGCCTAGTCTGAAGAATTCACTTACATATTACAAATCCCAAATACATAACCTTACATTTATCAACACTGAATCTAATCTGTCACTTAGTCTCCCAGATTGCCAGTTTGTCAAGATACCCCTGCAAGGATAAAACATATGGATCTAATTGGCCTGCATAGTATTGTGGCATCTGCAAATATAGATACATTGTTTACAATTTCAAAAAAAAGAAACTTGGAAATGTAAACTGCATATCATTTTAAATGACAATATATTTTCCCCTTTCCATACCGGTTTATACATTTAAAAAAAGAAAATACTTCTTTCACCAGAACGCCCAATTTAAAAGGGTAAAAAAATTCTAAATAAAATTCATAATCCAAAATGTAAATACAATTTCAATCAATAAAAAATGTAGTAATATCATACCTAATTTCAGTTGTATTGCTTCATTAGTGCTACATTTGTACTCAGCCAATTTCTTTTCCATAGCAGAGAGACCTAAAGAACAAGCAAACAAAAAAATATAACCAGTTTATTATAATATCATATACATATGTCTATGAAGATTCTCGTTTATCCAGGCCATGATATACAGTATCTATTAGAAATAAAGTCAAAGGCAACTGGACATTTACAGATTGTGTTGAAAGCTTTTCGCCACTCATCCAGGTGGTTTCTTCAGTTTAACTAAATTGGTAGCGTATTCCCCAGCATCTAAACCCTTGAGGGTAGTGAAGAACAAAATTCTGTTTGCTTTTTTAGCATCTCTCATAGAACTACCACACTAAATAACACATTTTAGAAAGAAAAAAGTATCCAGGTAAACAGTATTTGGCCAAATCCTGAATTCTTCAGATAAGATTCAGGAGAATATCAAATGGAATCCGAATTTAGATATGCAAATAAGGGAAATGAAAGGTGAAAAAGAAGAGCGCAGCTTAATTTTTTTTTCTTCCTTGTTTGTGTGAAGAAAAGTCACATGATTTTTAGAAATCGGTTCTGCCAGGCACTTGGATGCGGCCAAATTTGAATCCTTGATTAAGTGGATCCCTAATACGGAGTCATCATGTTCAGGTTCTAGCCTACTAAAACAATACCTGAACTAGGTTGCTTAGGAACCAATTTGATCTAATGATCTTAGTTTCCTAATAGTCATGTGGGGGTCAAGAAAAACTCGACCTGCACCTGACACTAACCCGGTGCACTTCCTCCGGCACCTAATCCGGCACACCTCCCACTTTACAGACCTGCACCTGCCTCGACAATGATGTGCGGAAGTGAGCCTAAACCTGCACATCATATATATATATATATATATATATATATATATATATATTATAAATCTCATTAGTTTATCTTAGCTGTGACTTTATTATTTCCTATTTAAAGGAACAGTAACACCAAAAATTAAAATGTTAAAGTAATGAAAATATGTAATGCCGCTCTGCACTGGTTGAACGGGTGTGTTTGCTTCAGAAACACTACTACAATTCATATAAAAAAAGCTTCTGTGTAGCAATGGCAAAAATTGAAAGAGCTAAATGACAGAATAAATAGTGAATAGCAGATAACACCATTACATTCTACAGAGTTTATCTGCTATGGAAACCTGAGCCTTTTCTCCTTTGAATGTTTGTCCCCATTGCTACACAGTAGCTTATTTATATAAACAATAGTAGTTTTTCTGAAGTAAACACAGCAGTTTTACCAGTATGGGGCAACATTGCATTATATTTTTATAACTTAAAAACACTTTCATTTTATGATATTACTGTCTCTTTAAAAAAAAAAAAAACACCACATATCGTCTAGTTGAAGCCAGGAAAACTGTGGGTAGCTGCCTGCTTGGCCCTGCAAACAATTCACTGTGAACTATGAAAATCTTCTAACCTGACCAACTGATTTTCTGACCAATGTCAGACCAAAAAACGTTAAATGCACGATCGTTCAGTGATAATTTGACAGATTTGTCAGATCGCACTAAAATCGGCCGTTACAGAGAGAAAAATCTTAACATCTATGGTGAGCTTTATGAAATAAATTAACATTTTGAACAACTTTCCCAAATACATTACAAGTTTTCAATGGTTTTAAAGTTGCTCATACATGTACATGTCTTTGCTAGTCTCTGCCCTGGTAGTTCCAACTTATTTAATGATGTAGCAGAATGCAGCGGATTGACAGTCCTTCGAAGAATCAGGCAAAGTGGACTTCTGCTACATTGTTTTAAGATATAAAAAGCAGAGCAGAAAAGCACAGAAAATGTACAGAGCATTAATGATCATTTTGGATGGGACATTTGCTTTCTTGAAACAAGCAAATACATGACATTTCCTGAATGGTTACTATACGTGTGCACTTTTTCACCCATGACCCTTAAACAAGCTTGTAATGCAAATTACACCAGTAATATGGGCTCCACAGCTTTTGCTTCATTTAAATTTAGGCTTAGAGGCAGTAATGAATTCCCTACGAGTTTCTGTACATGGCACAGTAATTGTGGCACAAATGCCTACCACTTTTCTATAGTAAAGTAGTATAATCAAACATTTTGATTAAATGGCTATTTAATGGTTATTGCAACTACAAGACAATCAAGACTGCTTTTGCAATTGATCTATTTTTATTGTTTATATTTCTATCTTTCTGTTTGGGCATTGTACTATTCATCGTCATCTGGCTGTTAGGCCATACAAGCACTAGCAACTTGGCAGCATAAGTTGAAATGTTAAGCCTGGCATTCAGAACAAAAAAATGTAAATAATTCAAAACCACAAAAAAATTAAAAAAAAAAACAAATTGCAAACGATTAAAAATGAATAGGAATTAAGACATATACAAAGTAGTTTCAATGTCTTTATTGTGCATGGGAGGAAAAAGCAGGACATTGGGTCTCTCTCTCACCAGTATCATTGGTGTTACAAGAACTACTCCCTTTCAGCTGATGAGATAAAATGATTAGAATTCTACAAACTATTCAATAAAACAAAAATAAGAAAAAGATCATATAATGCATTGCTGTGTCTGCAGTGTTAATACGTGAGTAATGAATTTGATTCCCATGAATCCCTTTCCAGCATTTGGCAACTACTCCTGAAGTATGCAGCTTAAACTGTAAACTATCACTTGAACAATTTTGCACAAAGCAACCCATGTAACTAAGTCCTTTATATATATATAAAAAAAAAAAAAAACAGAAATGTGGGGGGAAAAAACACAAATCTTTAATGTGAAGCCCGGATTTACCAAAACAAAAACTTCAAAGCAAGTAACTACATGTGAAGAATTTCAGGCATAGATTAATAAGAAAGATTATTCTTTATGCAGGTGCCTAGGGTGCAATGGTGTGTGGGTGCTAGGCATATACCTCTGCATCTAACAGACCCTATGTGGAAGTTGGGTAGGGCTGCCATCGAAGTACCGCTGTCCCGGTCCCAGAGCACTTTTCAGTGAAGGGGGACAGTTCAGTATGAAATTATGTATGCACTTAAAATAACTTCCGCAAATGAATTGACTGACTTATTAGAACACTGGGTCCCTAAAATTACACAATTTATGTAATTTATGCAAAAACTTGTGTATAAAGCAATGACAGCAGAAAGCATGAGCAGGCCAAGTGTAGGGATTAAACTAAGGGCCAATTTCACTGACCCCCAGTGAACTGACGGACATATTAACGTAACAGTTTACATGAGCTACTTCAGCTGTTTTGATTTGGATCTGTTTACAGAATTATTTGATTATCGTCTACATTAGCGGTGGGAACGGTTGGTTATTGGGCTCAACAGCAACATCATTGAGCCCCTACCATTTGGGAAGAAGATTTTTCATGAACATACATTGCTGCTGCTTATCAGTCTCACAAGGCCCCTTATAGTTCCTGGACCTGTTCCCTCTATAGTTGCATTCCTGCTTTTCAGTAAAATTATTGTTGGGTTTGTATCATAGTAGCGGTGGATCAAAAAACAGACAACTAACAAGTTCAAGCTTTTGACCCACCAAACGAGTGCTAGTTGATCAATTGTGTAGCACACACAAAGGGCAATGGCAAAAAATGATCCTGCACGATTGTGTTAATGGGGGGTCCATATAAATAACCTGTGCAGGGCCTTAAGATTTCTGATGGTGGCCCTGATGTTGGGCATTCCACTTGTTACTGTCTTCCAGCAGAAGGTAGTGGCAGACAATATGTCAGTCCATCTTTCCTCATTGTATTTTCATAGGAAGTGCACTGGCTGAAGAAAGTCTAATAGGAGCGGCACACAGGACATTGTTATGCAGGTCTTTATCCACAGTACAAAACAGATGTTTGGGGCAGTCAAGTGAACCGTCGTTAGAACAGGTGGTGCCCAGGCTGACACACGTTACTTCGACAAAACAAAACATTTGGAGAGTTTTTACACAGGCAGACGGATATTGTGACAGCAGCAGTCCAACCCCCAAATGTAATAAGGGGCACTCAGTTTGCCTAGGAGCAGTAACCCATAGCAACCAATAAGATGCATGCTTTAAAATAGGTGACCAGTAAATGCTACCTGCTGATTGGTTGCTATGGGTGAATGCTCCTGGGCATTTTATTACATAACCCCAAAAGTGTCATAAGCCTTGGGGGGGGGGGTCTGGTGTGTATGTTATATATATATAACATGAATTTTATGTAACCACTATTTTCTACTAATATCTATTTCCTCTGCCAAGGGAGCCTGGAAAAAAAATTGAAACGCATTCTCTGCCCTCTCCTCCATCACAACTGGCGCTAAAATGAGACAGGTTGCTTCAAACTACTGGACACAAACATTTAGCCACATTTACTATGCCACATGCTCCATTCTGCACAACAGTCCTAATATTCTTAACACAGCCCGAAATCCCGGAACGCTACTTACACGTCCCACAACGCTGTTTAATAACAAGCTTCTTGGCGCCAGTCTTACAGGAAATCCCGATACCATACGTCTCATCACGCGAGAGTGTGTCGTCACGCCTGCACGTAACCGGAGTGACGATTGTCGTAGCTGCTGTGGGGGAAGTGACGAGCTGCGACGGCGTGGTTTAGTGTTACGCAACCAGGAGCTGCTAGTAAGTTGCTATTGGTTAGCCCGAATTCTCTTTCTCATCTCGAAGTTTTGTAAGAGATGGAAAAAAACAAAAAAAAAAACAAAATGACATTGTCCTTATTGCCAACAATCCTTGTTGCTACTAGAGTGCCTTCTCAAATCTGACCAAAAAGGAAAGAGTTTTTGAGCAAACAGGGGCTAGCTTTTGCACACAATGGCTAATTTAGGCATACTTTCCAACATTTTGGAAATAAAAAGAGGGACAAGAAAGTTGACGCACATTACCATGTTAATTTTTATAAAATGCGGCAGGTTATGATAGTTTGAACATATTTCTGTGTTTTTCAGCTATTACAGTTTTGCTATTGAATGTGAATTGCCCTTTAAAGGGGAAGGAAACCTAGTCGGCGCAAACCCCCCCTCCCGTTTGTTGCCCCCCCCCTACTCCCCCCTGGCCTACCCGTCCCGCTGGGCAAATGCCCCTAACTTGTTACTTACCCTTCTGCGCAGGTCCAGTCCAGGGAGTTCACCGACGACATCTTCCACGCGATTTTCTTCCTGCTGTGAACGGCGTTTTGGCGCATGCGCAGTAGGAGCATTTTGCCGGTACGGATTTACTGCGCATGCGCAGTAGACCGTACTGGCGAACTGATCCTACTGCACATGCGCTGTTCACAGCAGGAAGAAGATTGCGTGGAAGAAGATGTCGTTGATGAACTCCCTGGACTGGACCTGCGCAGAAGGGTAAGTAAGTTAGGGGCATTTGCCCAGCGGGACGGGTAGGCCAGGGGGGAGGAGGGAGGGTGGGCAACAAATGGGAGGGGGAGAGGGGGGTTTGCGCCGACTAGGTTTCCTTCCCCTTTAAATGAGAAGGAAACCGTTTTGGCGCAAAACCCCTCCCCCCGTAGGCCCTCGTCCTGCCCCCCCCGGGCAAATGCCCCTAACTTATTAGTCACCCCTCTGCGCAGGTCCTCTTCGTCCGAGCACTCTTTTTCCTGTACTGATCGGGTTTGGCGCGCATGCGCAGTAGGAGGCATTTGCCGGTTAGGTCTACTGCGCATGTACCTGAATTTCACGACGTTTCCGTTTTCTTTTTTCTGAAATGTGACTTTTGACGCATACGCAGTAGATCCAACCGGCAAATGCCTCCTACTGCACATGCGCTGCCAAATACAGGAAGATGATCGATCGGACAAAGATGGCACCCGTGAACTCAGCAAGAGAGGACATGCATGGAGGGTTAAGTTAGGGGCATTTGCCCATGGGGGAGGGGTTTTGCGCCTAAAGGGTTTCCTTCTCCTTTAAGCTATGAGTCAAACTTCTCCCAAGGGACCTGTTATCTTATATTGTTACAATTACTTATTTGCTTATCTCAAAATTGTTACAAAAGTATCTTATCTGCTGCTGTGGCTGTGCTGAGCTCTCTGCCAAAAGCCAATTAAGTCAGAAACTTTGTTTTTTTTTCTGGCTGTTCAGTGCAGAGAAAATCGGGACTTTCCAGTACAAACGAGGGACTGCGGGTTGAGCTGTCAAAAGAGGGATTGTCCCTCTGAAAATGTGACAGTTGGGAGGTAAGATTTAGGAGAAAGCAGTGGCGAAATTCACCAACAGTGATAGACTTTTACATTTTAACAATTTTTTGCCTTAGAGGGACCAACTTTTGCCACCTTTGCTGGTGGCTAAACCTGAACACGGGGGTGGGACAGATAGCATTGCGGGTGGGGCAGTGATGTAATAACAGGCATGATGACATCAGAGGTGGGCACAATGCTGTTAGTGGAGTTATGACACAAGGGCAAGGTTATTGCATTACTTAGATGCAACTGGTTGGATTTTTTGCAGTTGTTGATGCCCAGTTCAAAACCACATAGGTGGCATCTCTAGCTATATTCTGCTTGATGAGTAAGCCCAAACCTTTAATTACAGGTATGAGTTATATTATAAAGAAATCAGTTATCCAGAAAACTCTGAAATACAGAAATGCAAATTTAGAAAGAAAATAATCTTACTTTTGATTGATTTGCTTTTTTTTGTATCTGTCATAATAAGAAATGAACTGTATAGTAACTAAGCCATGTTGAGGTGAGTAACCTAGTATTTAATTTTTTTTTTCATGTATTGGCGAGATTATTGTTCAGGTTTCATAAGGCTGAGAACGAACAGAAAGTTGAGACGAACAGGCCTTACAAAAACCAAACTGTTCGGGTGAAAACTGAACAGGTGGCAACCCTAGTCCCAGTAGTTTTGTACAAACAAGGAGTGGAATATTTTGCCATTCAGGGACAGAACAAGAGCAAATTTATGTAAACATAAGTGATGAATTTTACCAAAAGTAATAATTTACTCTCTTGTTTCATCTTGTCCTAACAACAAAGTGTACAGGTTATCTGGGACACCATGTGGACTGATTTAGTAATCTTTTGTTTTAAAGGACATGTAAAGCTTCATTTTCCTACCATGTTTAGAAGTTGGGCATATCTTCCCCAACCAAGCCACATCATTTTTACTTAGGGTTGCCACCTTTTCTTGAAAAAAATACCTGCCTTTCTATATTTTTTATGCCTTTCCCCTATTAATAACATTGGGATCAAGCTTAAAGGGAGACTGTCATGGGGAATTTATTTTTTTTTAAAAAATAATCAGTTAATAATGCTGCTCCAGCAGAATTCTGCACTGAAATCCAATTCTCAAAAGAGCAAACAGATTTTTTATATTCAATTTTGAATCTTACATGGGGTTAGACATTTTGTCAATTTCCCAGCTGCCCCTGGTCATGTGACTTGTGCCTGCACTTTAGGAGAGAAATGCTTTCTGGCAGGCTGCTGTTTTTCCTTCTCAATGTAATTGAATGTGTCTCAGTGGGACATGGGTTTTTACTATTGAGAGCTGTTATCTTGTGTTAGGGAGCTGTTATCTGGTTACCTTCCCATTGTCTTTTGTTTGGCTGCTGTCAGCGCCATCACATTTTCCTAAAATAAATAGCAGCTTTCAACTGGCAGCCATGTTCCCTCTGACACATTATCAGTAACTGACATCTGCAAACAGGACATGTATGCTGTAAAGTTCATGCAATGCAGAATGCAGGTTTAACAGCATGACATACTGTGATAAAAAGTTTTGCTGGGGTTAAGCAGTGTAATGATTAAGTTGATTTCAGGAGAGGTGGTTAGGAGAAAAAATAGGATCAGATGGCAAGATCAGAGTTTCTATGGGAACCAGTAATGCTATCTCTTCATTGGCTGTTAGACTGGAGGGTGTGTTTAGTAATCTGAGCTGACAAGAACTGAGCCTGCTAATGAGCCAACAGCCAAAGTAAATTCCTGAGGGAGGTGGCAGAGTGGGTTAGAGGAGGAGAATGATTTCTAAGTGAATAAGGAGAGTTCAACTTTAAAGTAAAAAACCCTACCCTACATAGACCCCCCCTCCCTCCTTACCCCCAGCCTAGCTGCTACCCCTGGCAAATGCCCCTAAGTCTTTACTTACCTCTCGGTGCAGATTCTGTCCAGCGGCGTTCATGGGCGCCATCTTCTTCTCTTTGGGAAGTAAGTGCCGTATAAGTGCATGCGCAGTTGGAGCAATTTTTCACAACAACTGAGCATACGCCAAAACCCACGGAAATTGCAGAAGTTCCGGGAGATTACTGAAGCGGCTGAAGATTGTGCCTGTGAACTCAGCTGGACAGAATCTGCACCGAGGGGTAAGTAAAGACTTAGGGCCATTTGCCCAGGGTAGCAGCTAGGCTGAGGAGGGAGGGGGTCTATGTAGGGGTAGGGGTAGGGGGAAGGGGGTAGGGATTTTTTAACTTTAGGGTTTGCTTCTTCTTAAACCTAAGAAAACCAAAATAAAGGCTTTTTAAACAGATTTTCCTGTTCGTGCTGTCTGCTACAGTGTTTGCTTCTCCTTTAACACAAGGAAAGTCATCATGTACAAGAAGCCCCCAATGTTCATATTGGTAATTTTCATTGTAAAATCTCTATTGCATTTGATATTCTCAGTATTGGGTGGGGGGCTGTTTCTATCGTACCGTATCGCCATCTAATATCCAATATATGGCTCTTATAACTGCATATATGCTGGCATTTTCTAAAGGAAGATTATTCCATAATTTTACGTATGGTTTACTTTCACCATACTATAGATCATGGGTGTCCAAAAGGTAGACAAATACAAGAGGTCCTGTGCACTCAACCCATTATCAATATATTTAAGACAGATACATTTTGTGCATACTGCTACTGAAAAATGTCTTACCCTTTAAACAAAAATATATTGCGATATATTTAAGATGGCCAACTACGTCAAAGTCATCCCATATCTGGCCAGTCCTATGCTCAATTTTCATCAGATTCATTAAGAATTCTATTGCTTCATTTTATGAGTACTGCCTCACTGAGGCAACTTTGGGCAACTATTGAAAACGCATCACCGTGTGTGCATTAGCGCAGGCTACTTTTCATTGTAGCCTATGGGGAAAAACGCTGAGGCAGTTCAGGGAGATAGTTGCTCAAAAGACAAGGCGATTAGTAGCCAGGCGACAAAATCTCCCTGAATCTCCTCGTGTGTCCTTACCCTTAGGGGCAGCCATTTAAAGGAGAAAAGGCCCAGGTTACACACCAGATGGCAAATAAGCTCTGTAGAACATAATGGTGTTATCTGTTATCCACTATTTACTGTGTGCCATATAGCCTTTTTTCAAATTCCGCGATTGCTACACAGCAGCTTGTTTATATGAACTATAGTAGTGTTTCTGAAGCAAACAGACCTATTTAACCAGTGTAGGGCAACAGTAAATGATCTTTTCATTACTTTAAAACACTTACATTTTTTGGTGTAACTGCTCCTTTAACACGAGTCAAAAACCTCTGCTGTGTTATGTCTCAGAAGTTTTCACAAAAGCCCAACTACAGTTACTCAGTTGTATACTGTCAGCACAACTGTCCATAGCCAAATCTTGGAAACAAAGGTCAATCAATTTCCCAAGCTTTAAAGCAAAAATAGGTTAGATATTTGTTAATAAAAAATAACCAGTATTATATTAGATAACCGCACTCAGTTTTAAGAAAACTTGACAACCCTGTACAGATATGGATGGACACTTTCCCACAGCCTTCTGTCACTTTAATTTAGCAGAGAGACACCTTTTCTTTTCCTGTTTAATGGTTTATATTTTATACTTTTGGAAAAAAAACAATCCATGCAATGTTTTGTATTTCTAAATCATATGCCGTACAACTACTGTGCAATGTATTTAATATATTTTATGTTCTATACAATTTCCTTGGAAAAACTAATGGAATCAACTTATTGAAAAAAGACAAGCTCCTCGGTTGTAAATTGAGCACTTTTACCGTAAGGTAATATCATGTCTGATGCAAGGAATTAGTATGAGACAGGGTATGAGAAGATAAAAAAAATGGATATTTAGTTTATTCACAGCAATTGACATTCAGGTTGGGCTTCTAAGTGTATGAAAAATTGCATTGAGTCATATTTGCTTGAATCCCATCCAACTATTGCTCTGAATCCCCCTGGGGAACAAGTTCATCAGCTTGTAACCAAAGCTTTAGTGTTTTAGTTACAGTGGTCATAGAGAGAAAAAACAGATACAGTATTACACTGTTAGATTAGTGTGGGAGTCAGTGATCCCCAACCAGTGGCTAGTGAGCGGCATGTTGCTCTCCAAACCCTTGGATGTTGCTCCCAGTGACCTCAAAGCAGGTGCTTCTTTTTGAACTCCTGGTTTGGAGGCAAGTTTTGGTTGCATAAAAATCAGGTGTACTGTCAAATAGAGCCTCCTGTAGGCTGTCGGTACACATAGGGGCCACCCAATGGCCAATCACAGCACTTATTTTGTACCACCCAGGAACATTGTTATGCTTGTGTTTCTCCCCAATTCTTTTCACATAAGAATGTTGCTCATGGGGAAAAAAGGTTGGGAACCCCTTGATTAGCCTAGGCTGTGAAGCACCGGAAGTGTAATCAAAAAGTTATATTTCTAACCTTTCTCTCTCAAAACAGTTATCATATCATCCGTTTGTTATGGAGCCTTCAGATTCTATCTGGAACCTCAATCCTGATTCTGTCTTGTGAGACAATGTAGCAAAAGTCAGTTCTCTAGGACTGTTAGTTAGCTGGCTTGTGCTACATTAATTCCAGCCTCAGAACCAACAGAGCAAAGAATATACAAATGTCAGAAAGCTAGTGGGTAGACATCCCCCTGTAAAAGCAAGCTTTTAATAAGAGAACTGTGGAATTATAGTAATATTTAATGGCTATTTATTTCTTTATTTCATTTTTTACTAGTTGACAATGTATTTTCAATTACTACTGTAGAGCTGGCATCAGACTTGCATCTGTTCACTGCATATAAATTGTTACTGATGCCCAGAAAAACAAAGTCGGTTGATTTAATATAAGTGCTGCATCTCTGTTAGCTAAATTGCTGCTTTTACTCCTTCTGTTCAAGGCAAGGTGTGAGTTTTAGATGGTCACATTTGACTGCCTTATGCCTCTTGGCTACCCTGCAAAGTAGAGAAGAATTCAGATTCAGCATAAGAAGAACATGTATATTATTAAAGTAGGCTAAAACTTTTTCGAGTATTTCAGGTTGAAGGGTTTGTTCACCTTCAAACACCTTTTTCAGTTCATTTGGTTTCAGATTGTTGACCAACAATTGAAGTGTAAAAGTTCATTTTTAACCTTCTTAAGCTCTGGGAGGGGTTGCCGACCCTTTAACGGTTTTAAATTGAGACATTTAGTTGATACATTTGTTCTCTTTAGTCCTGCTGAGCAGAATCCCTGAGCTTCATTAAAGGCAGCTGTTAGAATTGATATAATTGTTGCTAATATTCCACAGATGCTGCTGAGAAATGTTTCTGCTAGATGTATCACTCAATGTAGCAAATAGTAACAGTTCAGAATGCTTCTGGATTAGGGATGGACGAATTTATTCGCCTTGTTTCGCCAAAAAAATTACGCCCATAGACTTGTATGGCAGCGTGCGTCAAAAGAAAAAAGACGCGCGTCAAAACAATTTCGCCGCGCGACAAAAAGTTTTTGACGCCCATAGACTTTAATGGGCGTCTGCGACATTTCGCCGGCGGCGAATTTTTGGCGAATCGAAACGGATCAAATTCACCCATCCCTATTCTGGATCACTGAGCTGCCAAACTGAAACCCCAGAGACTGGAACTTTAAACTTAAAGACATAACTTAATCTTTTTGAAAAGTAAACATAATTTCAAGCAACTTTGCAGTATTCATCAGTTAAAAAATATGCAGACTTTTCACGATTTTTAATGGTTTGGAACAGTTCCCTAAGCCTAGCCCCCTGCTCTCCTGCTGATCTGTCTGACTACTTTGCTGAGCTGGCTGACTACTGTTACTTTGTATCAGCAGACATCTGTGCTTAGCCTGCATCGTCCAAACCCCACAGTTCCCTGCACTATTCATTCAATAAGGAACGGAACATCACAGTGAAATGCATTGTGGGTTATGTAGTTCCTGCATGCTGTCTGTAAGCTGTGGAGAAGTTGTTTACAATTTGTAACATCAGTGTTTAGTCCCTCCTTCCCTGCCAGGATTTCAAATGATGCAGAAAGAGAAGAACTGTTAAACAGCTGGATTTCAGCATAGAAAATGGCATTTATTCATACTTTTTAAAGAAATGGTGAACTGTGATGAGTATATTAGGGGTTTCTGTGTTATGTGGTCCTCTTTATCAAATTTTGGTTTGGAAGCCAGAGTTCCCCTTAAAGTTTTTGTATAACGGAAAAAAATAAAAAATAGAATACAATTGAAAAAAGGCTTTGTTTATGGTGAACAATCTAAAAACAACTGAACTGAAAAAAAGTGTTTGGAAGGTGAACAACCCCTTTAAGTGAAACCAGTGGTTACATAAAACCAGCATGGTAACCAATAGAAACAAATGTAATTTAGAAACTCTGAATAATTTCAGATGAGGTAGGATTCTCCGTTTATACCATGAAGAGTGTCTCTTTTTGTGGTGTAATGCTGTTCAAAAATTTAAATTGTTTTATTTTATGGTTGGTTTCCTTAATGTGGTTGTTCACTTTCAACTTAACTTTTATGATAATATGGACAGTGATATTCTGAGACCATTTTTTGTGTTTATTTTAATTATCTGGCTTTTTGTTAGGGAGTAACTCCACGGGCGATTTTATCACAATCCGATGCGTTGCGAAATAAGGTAAGTAATAGCATTGTCAGATGGTGTTGCAGCGTTGATTCGACACGACTGTCGGATGCAGACGCTGCGTCTGCATCCCACAGTCGTGTCACGTCGGATGAACGATCCGACTTCATCCGACATTTACATCTCTTACCTTATTTCGGTCGCATCCGACGTGACACCGAAATCACCCATGGAGTTCCTCCCTTAAGCAACTCTCTAGTTTGGAGACCCAATCAGTGACCCATTTGAAAGCTGGAAAGAGTAAGAAGAGGGCAGTTCTAAAAATAATGAAGACCAACAGAAATCTTGCTAAAAATAGTCCATAAGATAACATACTTAAAGTTACCTTAAAAGAAAACTATACTTTTAAACTATGTTGGTTAAGGCTGTATTACCAACCATTTCTCACCTTGTCATTTTTCATGTCTGTGTGTTAAAAGTTCTGAGTTTGATTTCTTGGCTCATGAAAAGGTCTCCCTGGTGTGTTTCATATTTGGATTTAAATTTGGGAAAAAGTTCCCATCAGGATATGGAATAATACTTTGGTGGATTCAAGGCAAATCATATGGTTTTATTCTCCTCATAGCATGTCTCTTTACACTTCATTCGCTGAGCACAATCCACTTGTGCAATAAGGCTCCTATGATTAAAGTAACTAACCTGATTGAAATAATATAGATTTGTGAGATTGTCGAAGACACATGTGGGCATCAGTACAAATTACCAAGATAGCTGTGAATGACTAGACCTTTTCAAGGACACGCTTTCAAAGCTGCCAAGTAGATTGCATCTGCAGTAATCATTCGGAGAAGAATACAATCAGGCCTGCAGTGTCACATGCCTTTATTTTGGGAAGAAGATGTTTCAGTAGATTTTCTGGCAAAAATCAAAATACATAGCAGTGTGTTTTTATTTCTTTAAATAGTGGCCCTTTGTTAATTGCACAGTAATTAATCACATACATTTCATTTACAAAAAATATATAAATTATATCAACTTGCCACAGGAATTTAATCTTTATTTATGTTATTTAACAATAACAATTAAAATGTGAATGAAGTTCAGTTAAATGTGAACATCATCCTGAAAAATGGCAATTGATTGCCTGTAGTGCATCAAACCACACTTTTTTACTACATATTCCCTAACTGTATGTACCAGTTGGATAATGTCTCTAAGGGCTTTACATAGGTTTTTTTTTAATGTATTTGAGGCACAGGTTTGAGAGCATGTAAATAGTTGATTATATTCTACCTGTTTGTACTTATGAGCGTTCAGAGTTGCATTTTACCCCATTTGCATTTAACTGCATTGTATTAGCTAAAACATGCTGCATTTTCTCATTTCCAATGGCCAAAATTCAAAAATTATTGGAATAGGGGGTTTGGAACTGACAAAACCACATTTAGCTACATTTAAAAAATGCATATAAACAAAATATATACTTTTTTGCGCTCGCATGCACGTGTAAGAGCCCTAATAATATTTAGGAGGATTAGAACAGAGGAAAGTGGTGCTCATAAAGCTGGAGTAATCATTGCCAAATCAGTGAGAAAACACCACTAAAATCTATACAGCAGGAAGTCTTCATAACCTTTTTGTAGTAGGAACATAGCATACTATTTTTAACCATTCCTCAGTATGTGCCTTGTGCTGTATTTATAGAGCAGTCCTTTTCTTTCCCACCTGCTACACGGAAATGTTCTCACAAGTGAGCATAAAGTCTCTGTTTGCACATGTAATAGATGTAGGGGTCTATTTATCAAGCTGCAGGATTGAACAGTAACTGAAATATTTCACAGGACAATACTAACCTGCATCAGATTTGGTATAATTTTTATATTGTTATGGGACACCTTATTTTGCTGCCTTCAAATTTTTATGTAAGGCAATGTTATAAACTACTATATTTGAATTTTTATTTTAGGCATTAGACGATTTTCTTGAACCTACTTATCGTTTAAGAGAGCACTGCAGGGGTCATGCTGCCTTTTAAGGTCTATGCAAGATGCATATTCTGCACCAACAAAGAAGCTCCTGAAACTGTGTGTAACCACATATTGACTTCAGTGGGGACACACACACACACTGCTAGTATATGCAGTACTTGGCCTGAAAATGCTCTGATGTGATTTTGGTTTCTGAAAGCTGTCTGTACTAATGGTCTCAGGTGGTTCCTTTTGAAGTTATTGAGAGGCTAAAGGGGTGCTTTTGGGCACTTCTAAAAAGAACCAAAAACATCTTGTGCAATCAGCCTTATTCTCTTATTCTCTTATTGACTTTATGTTCTCTTAAATGCCTGGATTTTAGTACAAGAGATTTGTTAACAATGGGAAATGGTAAGACTTGCTAAGGAAACTGTTTGACTTGTGCCACACTGGGGCTGTATATATAGACATATAGATGCTGTATATATATATATATTTAGTCTTCTGTGTCTGCATCTGGAGCCACTGTGTCGGCCCGGGTGCAGATGCATGAAGTGGATTTTGGCACCAAAATGCACACTTCTGCATTTCGCCTTCACCTTCAGTCTGTGTCATCATCACCTGAAAGGTAATTGGTCAGGCTGCCTGTGTTTTTCTGCAGACTAAGAAACAGCCATAGCCATTAAGTTTATTTTCTGCTGCTTTGTCTGCATCTCTTTTTATACATTTGTTAATACTATTTATGCATCTCTATTTGTTTTGGAAGGTAAAACTATCATTGTTTCCTAACTGCCCATTGCAACCAGAAAACATGGTACCAAAAAAGACTGGGACAGGCTGTCCCACTGGAATAGGCCCTGCTGCCTACCACCTTGATGACTGTTCATGTTCCCTCCAACTGCCACACTGAATCAGTTTCTGAATCAGTGGTAGGTTCTAAAAATATAGATGGCTGTGCATTCCAGTGTGAAAAGCACAACTATCTTTAGTTTTATGGAGGCATTTCAGTAATGAGTCGAGCAGCACAAACACCGTGGAAGACAGAAAGCTTTATGGTCATTTGCTTGTGTGGGTGGATGAGTTAATGCTTTTGATTTATATATTTCCTCAAGTAATTCTGCAGTTAATATGTTCATTGTCCATTTTCTGCAGTGATCTTGCTGGCATGTCTGGACTTAATGTGCTCATAAGTTGTTTCTATAGCGATCTTACTGGCATGTCTGAAGTTAATGTGCTAAACCCATTTCTGCGGTGATTTTGATTCCATGTCTGGGGTTAATGTGCTACTGGGATGCATGGTGTTAATTGTGTGCTCATCCATTTCTGCTGAGATTTCACTGGCATGTCTTGGTTTGCTATGCTCATTATCCATTTTCTGCAGAGATCTTACTGGCATATCTGGGTGATTATGGTTAAAGAGAGTGGAACATTTTCTTGACAATTTGCACTGTGTGTGTGCATTTTTTAAGCCTCAGACTTCACTTTTGTCCTAGTTCCTTATTTTGTTAAGATAGTGCTGCTCATCCATGTATATCAGGGGGTGAGGGCCAAAGGTTATGGCAGCAACCACAGCATGCGGTGTCCTTATGTGTTTGGGGGACCCTTGGGGAAGGTTCACTGATGGGCCTCGGGTACACTGGCAACAACTACAATATATCTGATCATGGTCCTACCCACGCCCCCACAAATCCACAAAATAATTTCAATATATAGGAATGTCATCAAAAGTAGACAATATTTATCTACCAATATTTGAATATACTCCTTTTAAGGATATTAAATCTTCAA
The DNA here is from genome assembly GCA_038501925.1 of Xenopus petersii. Classification (NCBI taxonomy): domain Eukaryota; kingdom Metazoa; phylum Chordata; class Amphibia; order Anura; family Pipidae; genus Xenopus; species Xenopus petersii. The sequence goes on from CM076689.1 coordinate 53,756,108, forward strand.
GTTTTATGCTTATAAAATTGAACAGCCAAGCTTCTCTGCAGTACATCTTGACTGTTTTGGAAACCAGTTTGAATAATGTTTCTGATATTTTTTTCAGCCTGATTATTGTATACTCACCTGCAAAATACTGTCCTGCAGCAAGCTATGTTCCGATACATATCACCTTAATTAATACATTATATACAAATGTACACAAGCAGCAAACCACAAGCCCTTTTGAAGCAACATATTCTGTGGAAAACACTGTCATTGTGTAAACAAATTTGGCTCAATAAGAGCACACTCCGAGTATAATGTAATAAAATGTGGAGAGTTTGCTACAGGTCTAGTAACACACTGCAAACAATAAGCAGATAGTCTTTAACATTTAGTCAACATTTAGTTTATACATTTCTCAGTAGCATCTCTGGAGTATTATCAACTATTGTATCAATTCTAACAGCTGTCTGTAATGAAACCCAGGGATTCTGCTCAGCAGGGGCAAAGATAAGAAATGTATCAATTAAATGTATCAATTTAGAACAGTTTAGAACAGAGTCAGCAACCAACGTACCAGAGCTGCTTTAGAAGGTGAAAAATAAAACTTTACACTGTAATATTAGAAAAACGGACACAAATAGAAAGTAATTGGAAAAAGTCTTTATTTCTGGTGAACAGTCTGAAACCAACTGAACTGAAAAAGTTTTGAAGATTTGAATTCAGTGTCATTCTGTGGCCACTAAAACAAAGTTCTGTCTTGCATAAAAAAGAGCATAAGCTCAAGGGATGAAAACATAACTTTATAGGTCCCTGGTAAAGCCTCACCTTGAGTATGGAATGCAGTTTTTTTGCAGGGATCCAGTTCTTAAGAGAGATATAAATGGAGAGATGTGCAACTAAACTGGTTAGAAAAATGGAAGACAAATTGTGAGGGTAGAAAAAAGACACTTGAGAGGGGACATGATTACACTTTACATGTATATTCGAGGACATTCTAGACAAATAGCAGGGGTCCTTTTTAACCGTCAAGAGGATCACCGCACCACAGGACACCCCTTCAGACTAGAGGAAAAGAACTTTCATTTGAAGCAACATAGCTGGTTTTTCATAGTGAGGTTGTGGAATACACTGTCGGATGATGATGTGCCAATTCTGTTAATGCCTTAAAGAGTGGGTTGGATGATGTCTTAGACAGACATAATATCAAAGGCTATTGTGATACTAAAATCTATTCACCCATGCTGTGTACCACAGAAGTTTTAGGATTTATACATCAAGACCACATGATGAAGGAATCAATGCAATGGAATATTTAGTAAAAAAAAATTATCAATACACAAAATTCTTTTTGTGTAATTGTCTTGAGCGGATAAGCAAAAGAAAGAAAAAAGAGACAGTGAAGAAAGGGACACTGCTAGCAAAGGTTTTGTGAACAACAGCATACCGTATCCCAGATAAGATGGCACATTTTTCAGAAGATCAAAGAACCAACAGGTAATGACACTAAGGTGTATATTTATCAAAGAGTGAAGTTATTGATCGCCGCAGTCCTCTACAGTGAAATTCCATCATTCTCCATTCATTTCTATTAATTTATCAATGGGTAAAAGTGAAAGTTCATCCTTTGATAAATATGCCCTTCAAAATCCCATAGAATGAATGGGGAGTGGCGGAATTTCACTCTAGAGGACAGCGGCAATTTCTAAACAACTTTTCAATTTGCCTTCATTTCTTTCTTTTTTTTAAAGGTGAACAACCCCTTTAAATGTTGTGTATTATGATTGTGGTTGTGTATAAATGTTTTTATCCAAATGAAGGGAAGTTGCACCCCTGAAATGTTTATACATGAGTCGTCACAATAAAAGGGGTAAGCTCCCCACTTGCAGTGAATATGGTGTATGTGCAGCTCTCTTATAAATTCTACTTATATAATACACTCCTGGAAGTGGCATCATGAAAGGTGCTGAATGGGCAGGGCAGGTGTGATGCTGTATATCTCTGCTGGGCTTGCGCCATTGAGGTGGGAGGGGTGTCACAGAGAGTAGCTTGGATGCAGGATTTCTTACTGCTGCTCGCTTTTTCATATAAATCAAGCTCTGGAACAATGTAGGTGTCTTTAGAAAACGACAAGTTAGTGTGCTACCACTTTACTATTTGTTATGTTTAGCCCTGTCCCGCCTATTTTGCCACCCCCGGAAGCAGCCCGTTGTTTCTAAACCAATCCCTCAGACTGAATTCATCTTGCCGATTACACACAGCTTCATTTGTATTCAGTGCACTCAGCCTCCTATTCTCTGGTCTGGCTGGGAGTTGGACAGACCAAGTAAACTTTGGAGAAGCCGCACACCACACAACTAGGTAACTAGTACTAGTAACTTTACAAGTCAACAGAAATATGGCTCTTCTAGTGCAGAGGGCACAATAGCGCCAGCAGTAGTGATGAATGCCCCATTTAAACTGCTCAAAAAAGGTACGTGCAGAGTGGGTGGAAGGGCATTGGGCCTGCTGCATCACAAACACAGCTGGTCACATTGTGCCTATCATGAAATGCTGGGATGCTACAATATGCCTGTCATGAAACACTCAGGAGCTGCACTCTGCCTGTCATTGAATCAATGGTGGGGCCACACTCTGCCTGCCATAAAATGTTGAGGGGCACTTCAGCTCCTGTCTAGTATGGATCTATTGAATGTCATAAGTACATAGAATAAGTGCAGCATTATATGCCACTATGGTAATGGCTCATTTAAAGAAGAATTAAAGCTTAACTAAAGAAGCAGGCTAGACATGTTGTACATTATGTTTTGGGCTTCTGTACCAGCCCAAGAGAAGCACAACCCTTTACTGGGAAGATCTGTGCCTCCAAAGATACCCCTGTAGTTCCTCATCTTCTTTTCTGCTAATTCACTGCACATGCTCATGCTGCTGTCACTTACTGAGCTTTAGGGGCTGGCTCAACATTTACAGTAAACATTGAATATAAATGTCACAATATAAGGCTGATAAAGTTAATACAGATAATTATTACATGGCAGCACAGAAACTAGTGCAACTAGCATTAGAATTTAATAATCAGTCCTGTAGCATCAGCTTATATTACAGACCAACCTCATTTTCTGCTTGATAATTTGTGACAACCCCTAAGCTTAGCTTCTCAACAGCTGCTCAGAGCCCACTGAGCATGTGAGTGTCTCAGACATTTTCCAAGATGGTAACCCCCTGTGACAAGTTTGAAGTCCTGGATCATTGCTGCTATTGAGATAAACTTTATGCTGGTGCAATAAGTTCAGTATATAAATAATGGCATTTTTAACCACATTCATTTTTAGGGTTTAGTTCTCCTTTAAAGCCCATTCATGCCAGTTTTCTGCCATAAGACGTGCAACTAAATTGGTTAGATGGATGGAAGACTTTAATTATGAGGGTAGACTGTGAAGGTTTGGGTTGTTTTCCTTGGTAAGAAGGCGCTTGCGAGGGGACATAATTACACTTTACAAGTACATTAGAGGACATTATAGACAAATAGCAGGGGACCTTTTTACCCATAAAGTTGATCACCGTACCAGAGGCCACCCCTTCACACTATAAGAAAAGAAATTTCATTTGAAGCAACGTTGATGGTTCTTCACAGTCAGGACAGTGCGGTTGTGGAATGCACTGCTGGGTGATGTTGTGATGGCTGATTCAGTTAATGCCTTTAAGAATGGCTTGGATGATTTTTTGGACAGACAATATCAAAGCCTATTTTAATACTAAACTCTATAGTTAGAATAGATATGGGTATATATCATTTATGTGAAAGTATGGAGGGGTGTGTGTATGGATGCTGTGTTTTTATTTGGAGGGGTTGAACTTGATGGACTGTCTTTTTTTCAACCCTATGTAACTATGTAATTTCTTTTTTTTTTTTGCCAAACTTTTTTATTTAAAAGTGTTGTCCTTTTTTTCTACATTTCATCTTTAATTTCAGTATGTAGATGAATTTATATAATAAAAATATATTTATATATGAAAAATATCAAAAGGAACATCCATTATTGGCCAACATGCACTGCCTTTGCTAGTGGATTTTTGTGAATTCCAAACACAAGCTTTTATGCTGTTTTCTTATGAACACGCATTGAGTGCAAAAATGTGGCATGTTGCAGTCAAAATAATACAATGAAACGTGACTGCAATAAAACACAGTTCTGAACTCACATGAGTACACACAGGCAGCCCGTAATGAAATTAATTAATGTGTTTAGGTGTGCTCAAACCTTTGTCTTAAACCAATGTGTTTAGGTGTGCTCAAACCTGTGTCTTAAACCAAATCAAACACCACAAAAATTTCTATACAGGCAGTTCACATTCATAAAAACGACAGAAATTTCAAAAGCACCCTAAGTTCCATTTTCCTTAAGGGGTGCAAATAGGGGACAAAGATAGGGGACAACCTTTCTCCCCAACAATATTGAGGTCCTGCAGATCAGCATGTAGTTAGACAGTAGGACATACATTAATGGCAACACTTTATGGACACTTTATAAGAGTGCTGCCCATCTTGCAGCTCTTCAGTTGAATTACACCTCCCAGCGCTCCCAACTGTCATATTTATTTAATTTTCTGCGCATTGAAACAGTTAATTATTTTCCCTTTTCGAATCCAGCAGAAAAGCTGGTTATGTAAATGACCTTGGGTGGAACATATAATAGGCTATGATCATACAACAATGAAACAAGGGGAATAAATCACTCTTAGGGACATCCATTCACCAAAAAATGGTGTATAAAGTATAAAGTACTGTTTAAAATAAATGTTGAAATTATCAAGGTGTGAGTCATTTTATGCCATGTGAACGCCAGATTTGACTTCATTATTTTACATTGCTTCTAAGAAAAAACACGTAAAAAATGTATGCTGTTTTTTGCACTGCAAAGCCTGGTGTTGGTGTATTATCCTGCTGTTTTTTACACTGCATAATAAATATGCCCCTTAGAAAACTGTTATTGTAAAGAACTATTTGTTTTTTTTTCAGTGACCCACTGTAAATTCAGCACTCATTAATGTTGTGCATTTGTTATTTCCGATTACAAAGAGAGCTGATTCCATTGAACTAAAGAATATATTTCTCCAGGTAAGGATTCATATTGCATCAAGTCACTGTAGTTTACAGTAGAAGTTTTGTGGCTTTATGTGTACTGTATTTCCCCTGTGGTTATGGGAAGAAAATGATTTTTAGTGTGCAGTATCATGCATGACAACTGTCAACAATGTCATACTACCTCATTCACAGTATTTCATTATTATGGACAACTCAAATTATTGTTGCAAAAATACAAAAGTGGGGGTAATGTAAACCGCACAGTGGGGGTAGCCAATTCTTATGATTTTCTTTGGACTGTGGACAACTTATGATGATGACAAAGCTTTCTAGATCACAGTAAAAATTACACAAATGTACCAAAGTGTGGAGTTTTTCAAGAAGGTTAATTTAAATGGACAGTGGCACAAATGAATGGTGGTGACATAATGGTGGTCATAACAAAAAGCGATTTGGATGGCGGAAGAAGAACACCGCATTCCAAGAAAAACACCTGCCACCTACTGTCAAATTTGGTGGAGGTTCCATCATGCTGTGGGGCTGTGTTGCTAGTTCAGGGACTGGGGCCCTTGTTAAAGTCGAGGGTCAGATGAATTCAACCCAATATCGACAAATTCTTCAGGATAGTGTTCAAGCATCAGTTACAAAGTTGAAGTTACACAGGGGTTGGATATTCCAACTAGACAATGACCCTAAACACAGTTCGAAATCTACAAAGGCATTTATACAGAGGGAGAAGTACAATATTCTGGAATGGCCGTCATAGACCCTTATTTGAATATCATCGAAAATCTATGGGATGATTTGAAGCAGGCTGTCCATGCTCAGCAGCCATCAAATTTATCTGAACTGGAAAGATGTTACATTCGCAAAAGGAGGCTCAACTAAGTATTGATGTAATATCTCTGTTGGGGTGCCCATATATATGCACCTGTCTAATTTTTTTATAATGCATATTGCATATTTCTATTGATCCAATAAACTTTATGTCAATACTACTGTTTCCATAAGATTTGTAGAAATAGAGCCAGGCACTCGCAGATTTACTGCAAAATGATTTATTACAACGACATGTTTCGGGCACAGCCCTTTTTCACTTGAAAAAGGGCTGTGCCCGAAACATGTCGTTGTAATAAATCATTTTGCAGTAAATCTGCGAGTGCCTGGCTCTATTTCTACAAATCTGATCACAAGCCTTCAGGGACAAAGGCAGAGCAGGAGGCACGACTAAGGCATTATTGGGAACCAGTACCTGTATTTTGGTACTGTTTCCATAAGGCATGTTCTATATTAAAAGGAAGTTGCTACTTTGACGATAAACAAAACTCCAAAGAATTAAGAGGGGTTGCCAAACTTTTTCATATGTCTGTAAGTATGCTTTTGCAAGGACAGTGGCTCATATGAATGTTAGTGCAAATGTTTATGAATAAAAATAGCTAGGTTTAATTCATGACTTCCACAGTATTAGAGTAGAGGGATAGTGATGCATAAGAATATTTCTGCAAAAAGACAATAATATATGAAAATGTGTATAATGACAGTTGAATATTAGAATGTTGGTACCAAAGGGAAGTGTTGCATATGAACACTGGTGTAAAAAAATAGTTGCATATAAGAATATTGGTGCAAAAGGAGAAAAAAAAATGTTTGTGTATAAGGTAAGAAGAATATTAGAATGTCAGTGCAGAAGGACAGTTGTACAAAAGAATGTTAATGTAGAAGAGCAGTGGTTAAGAATGTTGGTGAGAAGAGAAGTGTTATGTTAAGAATATTGATTAATTTGATGATAAAATTGGCAGATATCTGCCATGGACTGTTGTTTTGATAGCATTAGTAAGTACTATGTGTTTCTATGGTTTAATTGCTGTGTGTATGTGTTTGTTATTTCTTTGCCTTGTTATGATATTTGTGTGCAGATGGGCACACTCCTGCAAATAGAAGGGATGCATGTGGGTGGAACATTGGAGAACACTCACAAGCCTTTTAATTGCGTGTATTCAACAAGTTAAGAGAACAATGTACTTAATTGCCTGGTAATGGCAGATATTCTTGCACCACAGTATCAGCACATGTTGCATGTCATGAATGAGCCCCTTTGTCTTGTGTATTTTCCTAGATAAATCTTCCTCCATAATGTAACTTTAGACATAAAACTCTCCCAGGTTTAAAAAGACTAGAAAGCCTCAGCATGAGAATAATTGATCTTACTAGAACTATTTCCTGGGGTTAGTTTGATGCCGTTTGACTGGAAAAATATTGGACATTGGCTAGTTTGTTCTACATTTTACATAGGTATGCATTTATTACTTTTCATTATTCTCTTTTTACTGTTAGCAAATACATAAATAGTTCTAGTTAGTTGTTAAGTAAGATTGGTGATCATAAAAGTACAAGTATGGTAACTATCAATTATATGGGGATTTGGAGCACGATTCCTTACTGCTACAACTTAAGGGATAGTTTCATTCACCACTATTAGACCATAGCAACCAGTCAAATAAAATATTATAGCTATTATATTGCTGTGTTGATCAGGTTTTGTGGGTCAGAGTTTATCTGATCTTGCCATGCAACACTACACAACAGCACAATATTCGTATGATCCTACAAAATCTGATCCCCCTACCACTAGAATGTAAAGTCAGATAAAGTTGGATTTAAGACTATGAAGATTTTCATTCATCCCAGTCATGATATAACTAATATAAGTATTTCTAAAACAACTGGACTTGCTGAGTAATCATTGAAGATGTTTCACTACTCATCAGAGAGGTGACATCTGAAATTCACAGAGGAGTTGATTCGGTTTAGTTACTCTGATAGGATTACCAACGTGTCATGCAACTCCTAGAAACAGGTGTTACTTGTGAGAGTTGCATGAATGTATGTGTGAAGTGTTCTGAAACTGCCGGGGTACAGATTTGAGAACAGCATTGTATGTAGCAGACAGGTGGTGTCGAAGGCCTCTCCTCTGTTCAGGGATGGTTTCTCCACCTTGACATGAATCGCCTCTTTCACACCTCTTTCAAACCATCGGTCTTCTTTATCCAAGATTTGGACATTGTCATCTTCAATGGAGTGTCCCTTGTCTTTTAGGTGTAGAAAGACAGCCAAGTCTTGCCCTTTAGAGTTCGCCCTCCTATGCTGAGCCATTCGATTGGTGAGCAGTTGTTTTGTCTCCCCAATGTGCACTCCTCACTACACTGGACTGCGTATACCACATTGCTTTGTTTTTCTTTAGGAGTTGGATCCTTTGCGTGTACCAGTTTTTGTCTCAGTGTGTTGCTAGTTTGGAAAAACACAGGGACTTGGTGTTTGTTGAAAATCCTCCTGAGTTTCCCCCGACACTCCAGCTACATATTGGATGACTGTTTTGCCTTCTATGTCTCTCTGAGCGGTTATTTCTTTTGGTGGTCCTGTTGGGCTTGGTTGCTGCTGTTTTGGGTAGCCACAGCTCCTCTGAGATGTTTATTTTCCCTGTCCTTGGACTCTGTATCAGCTGACACACATTACGCCCTGTGGTGCAGCGTTCTAATGACACCCATTTTGTGTTCCAGCGGATGTTGGGAATCGAACAACAGATATTGATCCGTATGAGTGGGTTTACTGTATACTTCGGTTTTCAAGTTACCCCCCTCTTAGGTGCATATCGAACAGTCCAAAATGGCAAGTTTGTTCCCGTGGACATCTTCCCTTGTGAACTTGATGTTGTCCACTGAGTTAATGTGTTCTGTAAAGGCCGCCACTTCATTGGATCTGATTTTAACCCAAGTGTCATCCACATATCTGAACCAGTGACTCGTGTAGTTCCCTGGAATGCAAGTAAGGCCACTTCCTCCATGTACAAGTTAGCCACAATGGGAGAGACTGGAGAACCCATTGCACAGGCATATTTCTGTCTATAAAAAGGTCCTTGTACTTGAAGTATGTGGTGTTAAAGCTGGTCATAGACGCAAAGATCTGATTTTCGGACCGTGTGTGGAGAGTCCCGAGATTTTTCATCCGGCAGAGATCGGTCATTTGGTCGATCGGACAGGTTAAAAGATTTCTGACGGCTGCGGGTAATATCTCTGCATGTATTGCCGATCGTACGATTTTCAGAGGGAGACTGTCACTAGCTTTTGTCGGACATAACTTTCGTAAAATTGCTGTCAGGGGCAGAACATCGGCTGATCTATTCTTTTGTACTTTATTTGTTCGGAATGGTTAGTGGCAGGTTGGGAGATGGGAAAGTTCGATGATTCGTACGATCGGATCTTTGCGTCTATGGCCATCTTAAGGCACAAATCTAGCAACAAACATACTTGGTTAGAATTGAGCTTTATACTGCTGCTGCTTCTGGTAATCCTATCACTGTAACTACACAGACTCAACACCTCTGTGAATTTCAGATGTCACCTCTCTGAAGAGTTACAATGTGCCATTGTGATTGGATTAGTGGAAGAGTTTATATGCCGAGGACTTCCCACACCAGTGAGTTGAACTGAAGAAGCTGCTCAGATGAGTAGTGAAACGTCTTCAATGATTACACAGCAAGTCCAGTTGTTTTAAAATTACTTATATTAGATGTGAAGTTGGATGGTGTAGTTGGTTCATACATCTACATCTGACAGTCAATGTATTTCAGTTCGGTCAGACACCATCAGATTTTATCTCGCCGCATCTGACATGTTATATGCATTTTGTCTATCCAACAAAATCTCCCATTGAGTTTAGCCCTAAAAAAAGAGCCATCCTCTAAAATCACCTGTACTGCTGTGACTTTGTCTACATTTATTAGTGGCGGTGGACATCTACATACATAAAACCTTATAAATATGCATGTCATTGGTCTCTGACCAAAGGGCATGCGGACTGTGACGTCAAGCAGGTTACTTTGGCATCTGCAAAGTCGCAAAACGAGTGGATGGCCAACTTTAGTTGTTATCAACTGCAGTTAGTTTCTTATTATTACAGAAGCAAAAAAAGCAAATCATAGTTAAGTTTGGTTAACAAAAGATGTTTCAGACCACTCGGGTGCATGTTATGAGGAAGGACCCACGTGGTCCGAAACATGCAGTGCTTCAATAAAAAGTACTAGACTGCATTGAAAGGCTCTCCAGTCCCTTTTTCGCCTATAATACACAGTGGAGGTGGCTTCTCCAGCAACTGTCGATGAGCCTTGGAAATTCAAAGAACTGATAAATGAGTGGAATGTCAAAAAATAAGATTTTGTTTTTTTGTAATCTCAGAGCTTTCTGTATAACTTATTTTTCTATAACAGATCCCATACCTCTTATTAAAGGTTTGGGCTTAGTCATCCGGCAGAATGCATCTAGAGATAGGGTTGCCATCTGTGTTGTTTTGAACTGGATGTCTCAGTTTGTCAAAGGGCTGTCTCTTCTAAACATTCTGTCCAGTTTAAAACATTGAGGAAACTGGAATGAACACCAGCCAGTTACATATAAGTGATGCAAAAACCCTGTCATAACTCCATCTACATCATTGTGCCTGCTTCTGATGCCATCATGTCTACCCCTACAGTACTTCCCTAGTGCTATCTGCCGGCCCACTTTGTTCAGGTTTAGCCACTGGCAAAGGTGGAAACACTACTTTCTGGTTCTTGCACACCCACTGTTAGTTTGTCCTCACACTGTGTGATACAATAAAGCCGCATTGTTATTAATATCAGCGTCCTCTGTGTGGATTGGTCAGCACTGAAAGCGAGTATCAATTGTACATATACCCTACTTTAAAGCTACACTGTATTTTACACTAAAGTATGAGTTACTGTGAGAAGAACTTCCCTTTTAATAGCATTGTTGTGAACAATTAATTGTATTTCACTGAATTTTGCAGCCATTGGGAAAAAAGAGGCAGATGTGCGTGCAGATATACTGTATTCAGGAATACTCCTACTGTGACTTGCTCTGCAACTTGTTAAACAGCATTGATTGTACAGTTTAATACAAGCTTATTATGTGAGTTGAATTTCGCTGTGTAATGCCTTTCTTACTGGCCACACTTTAAATCAGACATAGAAAGCATGAACCAAGTTAGCCCGAACATTTTAAATAGTTTAGACTTTAAAATAATCAGAAATGTTGGGCCAAGTTGGGAACAATTTGGGAAGGGGGTACGTGCGATCTTTGCAGCTGAAGCATTTTTTTATTTTGATTTGAAAAATCCAATTCTGTGCAAAGGGGAAACAAAGCAAATCCACGTTATTGTGTATAATATCAAATTAGCATTACAAAATACAGTATTGTATTAAAAAGATTTACATTGTTATGATATTCTAATATTCTATATAACATATAGAATAAACAAATTATTAGGGTACAACAGCCAATGTATAACTAACTAATATATAAAAAATAAATCCAAACTAAACAATAATAAATCCTGAAGGGTAAAACTGCCTACCCTTTAATTGTAAACAATATAAGTAGCTTCCAACAATTAGATATTTTCTGTGCTATGAGCCGATCTTCTCTGTTTTTTTAATGCTGAAACTGGAATTGGTTTCGTTTTTTTGTGGGTGAACATTGAATAATTTGCACTGAGCCTTAGTAACACCAAGCAGGATAAAGATATTTTATACCCAATAAAAAAAATGGCGTTGTCTGTTGAGGCACACAGGGAATATGTGTGTGAAAGTGTTTTTTAAGGTTCACATTAAAAAGAAAATTGTGGGGGGGAACTCTAATGTACTCCCTTTTTAAAAAAACAAACAAAAATGAACACTCTTTGTAATAAAAATGGCTTGTGTGCATATTTATTTTATACAGTTTGTTGAAAATGGATGCTCCAATGAAATTTATCGTAAGGGCTTTCTTCCTACAAATGGGGCAGATTTATAAAAAATCTGTTAAGATTGTCAATCTTCTTAATTTTTTTCTCACGGGGGGGGGAATAATTTTTTCACCTGCCACAAAAAAAAAGATTTTTAAACACTTTAAAAACACTAATATACGATTGACTGAATTTCGGCCAGACTTGCAACAATTACCCATGGGTTTATGGTACCCCCAAAAGTGGAAAACACTTTAGGCGAACTCAAAATGTGCTTAGTAAATAGGTTGTCATATGTGTTTAAAAAAAAAACTTGTTGCGTAAGAATAACAATCCTACACAAATATTTGCACACAATTTTTCATGGAAATTGCATGTGAAAAACCATGACCTCATATATATATATATCTATTAGTCACAACTCACTCATATATTCTGCCTGTCTTTGGAACCTTTGAGTGCCCCTCAGCCCTTACTGAATGTTGTGCTCCCTGTGCAATGAGCATACACATATTGTGAAATACTGTCAGCAACGTGCCCAAATCAAATAAACATGTATAAAAATAAATACAAATGAGATTTTTAAAAATCTCATATATAATTTATTACGCATATGCCTTGAAATGGTAAACAAATATGTACAGGTATGGGACCTGTTACCCAGAATGCTCGGGACCTGGGGTTTTCCAGATACGGAACTTTCCATAATCTGGATCTTCATACCGTTAGTCTACTAGAAAATCATGTACACATTAAATAAACCCAATAGGCTGGTTTTGCTTTTGATTAAGGATTATCTTAGTTAATGTCACGGCCGGCACCCAATACCAGAACAAATGGCAAGTACCCTGGTCTCGGCTTGGCTTCACCAGTTGTGTGACCACCGTCGGGAGGAACCTTCAGCTTACTTGGATGCCACCTGGACTTAACGAGGGGTACAAGGCAAGATGTTCTGGCTAGCAAATGGGCACGGCTGAAGTCGACGTCCCTGCCGCACCACTGGACCACCAGGGTAAGTAATATTCACTACAGTTAAGCTCAAGTACAAAGTACTGTTTTAGGATTACAGAGAAAAAAAGTAAATAATTGTTAAATATTTGTATTATTTGATTATAATGGGAGATGGCCTTTCCATAATTTGGAACTTTCTGGATAATGGTATAATTGTCGGATAACAGATCCCACACCTGTACACAATCCCATTAAATGCTAAATAAATAAATAATTATATATAGCTGTCCTTCCTGTTTAGATATGAACCCAAACACAGCAGACCATTAAGCTCTTTGAAAGGAAATGCAGAAAAGGCCAGACCAGATAAATCAACAAGAGTTAACACTGCTCCTGACAGAATTAAAGACAATAAATCATATATTTTTTAAAACGATTTTAGCAATACAAAGGGAGCCTAAAAATTTTGCTTGCAACTAGACATTTATCTGAATTGTGAATCTCTTCTTTGTTCAAGCCGATATAATTTTTAACCCTTGACTTGATACTGTTATTTTGGAGCTATTTTAGGGGAAATTGTCATAGAATGAATACCAATGAACTGCCTGTGTATCTATGGCAACATAGTGTTCAGTGGCCCATAGAGGTCGGAAGGTGCTCTGCATGATCAGTGTGTTAAAAGCCATTTGCAGCTCTACTATGGTTGACAGTCCTTTTGTTGTGATATGAGCCAAGGTCTTGCAATTCTGTCACATAAGACAAAAGACTGGGAAGCTTTCAAAGCTCTTGGCTCCTGAAAAGATTGACATATACAGTCATAATGAGTTTTTTGTAATAAAGAAAAAGTGACATTCACTGGTATATTAAAATTTCTCCAACCTGATAAACTTTTGGCTATGTTTTACAAGCATTGGGTATATCTTATTAGCATTACTGCCTTCCATTCCAAATCAGGTGCTGCTGCACCTATTGATACAGGGGAACCCTGCCTGGAGCTACTGTCACCAGAAGAACAGGGAGTATCTCCAGGGTTCCTAAAGTGCTCTGCGGCAAAAGAATAGGGTGCACTCGTACACCGAACCCCGGAATTGGCGTTTGACAGACTGTAAAAATATTTGGTGCAACTGTGCCTGATTTGCCATGATGACTGTGCTCAAATTGCACTTTGCTCACTGCACTTGCAGACTTAAAAGAACAGTAACAACAAAAAATGATAGTGTTTTAAAGTAGTGAAAATATAATGTACTGTTGTCCTGCATTGGTAAAACTGATTTGTTTGCTTCAGAAACACTACTATAGTTTATATAAACAAGCTGCTGTGTAGCAATGGCAGAAATTGAAAAAAGGTTAAATAGCACAAATCTACTTAAAGGAGAAACAATCCCTTTACCAAAAAACCCCTACCTCTCTCCCCATTAAGACCCCCTCCCCGCCAGCCTAGCTGCCCCCCCTTCCGGGTCTTCGGTAAGCTGAGGAGACTGCTCCGAGGGGTAAGTAAAGCTAAGCTGGGGGGGAGGGGGGGAGGGGTTTTTTGGTAAAGGATTTGTTTCTCCTTAGGGCTAGTCCACACGGGGAGATAGCCACGCGTTTGCGGTCGCGGCGTCAAAGCGCTGCGACAGTCGCCGCGACCGGCGCAGGCGACAGTTTTGTATGGGCGCCTATGTAAAAACGCCTGTGCTAACCACACGAGGCGATGCGCTTTTCAACAGTCGCCTGAAAATGCCTCGCCAGGCTTTTTCAGGCGACTGTTGAAAAGCGCATCGCCTCGTGTGGTTAGCACAGGCGTTTTTACATAGGCGCCCATACAAAACTGTCGCCTGCGCCGGTCGCGGCGACTGTCGCTGCGCTTTGTCGCCGCGACCGCAAACGCGTGGCTATCTCCCCGTGTGGAATAGCCCTTATAGAATAAAAATAGATAACAAATAATAGCATTATGTTCTACAGAGCTTATCTGCTATCTGCTGTGTAACCTGAGCCTTTCTCCTTTGAATGGGCTGCCCCTATTGCTACACAGCAGTTTACTTGTATAAACAATAGTAGTGTTTCTGAAGCAGACACAGCAGTTTTACCAGTGCAGGACAAAACTGCATTATATTTGTATTACTCTAAAACACTTTGATTTTTCGATGTTACTAGTCCTTTATTGTTTACACGTATATTTTGGGGTAATTATGTACACTATAATATCCTGAGGGAAATCATGTGCCATTTTGTGGATATAGAAATTACTTCAGTGGCAGTACGATAGAAGTATATTGAGGTCCCTTTGAGTGGCAGTACTGACATAAGGATAAATTGATTATGATATAGCTTACAGCAAACCTTTTCAATTAGGTTTAGCCTTTCACTTAGGTTGGGATGGGTAGTGCCGTAACATGAAAGATATAAATGTATAATAAATGCTGGGGTGGCAGTAACACTGAGTTAGTCTCAAAGCATGACACATTGTAACAGCTTAAACGGAATTGTAACCATTATTAGTTGGGACATAATTAGATACAGATAATATTGCAACATTTATAGTGAAATTGTTTCCCTTTATATTTATGGTAAAAGGTTAGGTGTCTATAAAATTCCGTAGTATGTGGTTTGGTTTTAATCCCTGCTTATGTTAAGCATCCACAGCACTAGTTGCTGTTTTTTAGATATAGCAATGTGATTTCAATATAGAATGGTGTATAGTATAAATCTATTAGTGTTTGTTAATGACGCTGATTATGTGTTACAGCTGTTGTTTCCCGCCAGTTACTAGTTATAAGACATGATCTGAAATAGTTTTGGCATTTTGAGAAAGGCTTCTGATGGAGCAGAAACGTCTTATGCTGTTCAACAAATAACTTACTTCACATTTTTAAGTCCTGTGAGTGCTGTTCCTTTTGGAAAGGATATATATATATATATATATATATATATATATATATATATATATATATATATATATATAGAGTTGCCGGCACTCACTAAAAAACAGTTCAAGGGCCTGGGTGTAAAATCAGCATGCTATTATCCACATCAAAAAGAAAGGATTCGCACAAACAGGTCTTAAAGAAAAAAATATTTTTTTTTATTTAAGACCTGTGTGTGCGGATACTTTCTGTTTGAGCTGTAGTTGCCTTCATAGCTAAATGAGTGTAACAATTTGTATAGCATGCTTTAACATACCTCTCAGGGCCAACATTTTTTATTAACTTTGTCTCCTAGTAATTTTCTCTAAAAAAGAGGCAACATAATCAAGGATTATGTTGGTTTGGTGGCTTCCTTGTATAGCTGTTCTTTAAAGGACAAACCAACTTATTCTATATAATGGAGATTCAGTTTAGTTTTAGAATATTAAAAGCCAGTATCACAACATATATACCATTGGTTTCCATAAAGTCACGGTTGTAACTACAGAGGAAGCAGACCCTGCGGCTGCTGGGGGGGCCCCAGAGGCCCTTGTTAATGAGCAATTTCAACAATCATTGGTAAAACAGGGCAACCATGAGATATTTTGGGGCCCTACAATTAATTTGCTGTGGGGCCCAGTAACATATAGTTACGCCAGTGCATACATTGATTGGGAGATTTGACCTTTCTGTCTTGATAGTTAGAGATTATCAGCCTGTAATTGTTGTGGTGTTGATTCAGGTCTGGTAGATAAGAATTCCATCCTAGTGGCAGTTCATAGTGACAAAATTTAGGGCAAATGTATAAATTGCTCCATAAACTGCCAAATCCAGAGGATTTGTGTGACACTGCCCTAGCAAACGTGGAGGAAACATGCCTTGGGTGTATTAAAAAATTTTTTTGTGAACATACAGTAAATTTAAAAGGGCACCGTCAAACTCAGGAATGGGCATGAGCTGGTTACTATGTTAAAAGTAAACAAGTTGTTTTCTTTGTTCACTTTTCCAGTACAGTACTTTAAATTTAATTTGGCTAATTCTTGCTTTTTGGCAGAGTTTTTTCTGTGAGACTCCTCGGCATGACACCCACTAGAATGTCTTGTCATACTGTTCTGTTGATTTATGACCAGCCTCCGACAGCTTTAAAATGTTGACCAACAAGTGAAATCAGCGTGCCAGTTGGCAGAACGCTAATTAGGAAATAAAAAATTCTGATTTGAGGGGACTTTGAATATGATTGGGATTGTTAAAACGTGGTGTTTCATTCAGATATGTTTCAGAGGATTAAGATGTATTTCCATATCCAAAACGGTAAAGATAGACGACGAAGAGTGATGATAAAGTAAGTGACCATGAACCAGTATAATGGGTTAATAAGAGAGTTCATGAGGCAATATTGACATACAACCACTGCCCGTTGTCCCTAATTTTCCGCAGCTTTTGACTGCCCCTGATTTATTTTTGTTCATGCAACCTGCTTTAATTTAGATGAGAATGCTGTATGCAACTAATCACTTCCCAGGTTTGTACAAAGCAAATACTGTGAAATAATAGTTGCTGTTTAACAAATTCTTAACATATTGTATCAACATAGATAAAACAGTCTTATTACGTCATGCTCATACAAGCACACTTACTAAGTATGTTAACATTAGCCCTATTTGCCCTATCAATTACTTAAATGCAATATTTCATTTTACTTTTTCATATGTATGCATCAGTCAGTACATTAAGGGAATATTGTATTTGTTCTTTAAAGAGTCAAAGATATAAGGAACAGTACTGATTTTCAGGGAATGGAACAACTGCACTGTTCCCCCACGATACCTTACCTGATGGAACGTGTGTGACATAGTTGATAATATGACCAGCCAGAGAGAAACTCAACAGTTAAGGCAATGGTTAAACTGCATGTATAACATACCTAAATTTAAGGGAAGAAAGGTCAAATATTTATACATCTGATGTATAATAATTCCATTTGATACATACAACTTGAAAATAAGCAATGAAGGTATGGTGTTTCTTTAATTTTATATACTGTATGCTGTTATGAGAAATTGAGAAAAGAAGTTTTGAACCCAAATATACCCAAATAAAATGTTGCATAATAAAAGCAAATTATATAGGGAATATTGTACCCATATTGTAAAATATAAGGATATAAGTCACTGAGCTGTCCCATGACTAGGGCCAATTCTGTTATACAGTTCATGAAACTCATAGTTGATTTCTAATATACACATATTCTACAACAGAGGGAACATTATTTGTTACGCACAGTTTTAGTTAACACTCAAATCTATATGTAATAAAAGGCAGTAAGGCACTAAGTGCCCGGTAGCAAAAGTGTAAAATAAATAAAACCCAGAAGCAAAATATAGTAAGAGGCAGCCAGTAGCAATTAATAAGACGTTTGCTATTAAACAAGTGACCAGTAAATTCTACCTGCTGATTGGTTGATAGGGGTTAATACTCCTGGGCACACTTGGGAGCCTTTTTATCATGCTTTG
Source organism: Xenopus petersii (assembly GCA_038501925.1). Classification (NCBI taxonomy): domain Eukaryota; kingdom Metazoa; phylum Chordata; class Amphibia; order Anura; family Pipidae; genus Xenopus; species Xenopus petersii. Next base: position 53,774,293 of record CM076689.1, read on the forward strand.
TAAAAAGTAGAGCATGATTTTTGTTTTCTACCTGTTGAAATCTAATTGCTTGAACTTAAAGGGGTGATTCACGTTTAAGTTAACTTTAAGTATGTTATAGAATGACCAATTCTTAACTTTTTAATTGGTCTTTATTTTTTATTTGCTATATTTTTGAATGATTTGCTTTTTTCTTCTGACCCTTTCAAACGGGGATCACTGATCCCATCTACTGTAAAACAAATGCTCTGCAAGCATTGTTTACAAACTCCTGATCCAGCATCTCACTCACAACTCCCCCCTCGACCCCTTGCAATCTGGCTTCCGCCCATCACACTCGACGGAAACTGCACTCACCAAAGTAACCAATGATCTTCTATTGGCAAAGTCTAAAGGTCATTATTCCATTCTAATCCTTCTAGATCTCTCTGCAGCCTTTGACACAGTTGACCACACACTCCTCCTTGACATTCTACACTCAGCTGCCATTCGGGACACTGCTCTTTCATGGTTTACATCTTATCTGTCTGACTGTTCCTTTAAAGTTTCCTTCTCTAACTCTACTTCTACTACTTTCCCACTCTCTGTTGGAGTTCCTCAAGGCTCTGTTCTTGGCCCCCTGCTGTTCTCGCTCTATACAACTTCACTAGGAAAACTTATTCAGTCATTTGGACTTCAGTATCACCCAACTCTAGTTGTCTACTCCTGATCTTTCTAATTCTGTCCTTTCCCAAGTCACAGACTGTCTCTCTGCTGTCTCCTCCTGGATGTCACAGCGCCACCTGAAACTGAACCTTTCTAAACAGAACTCATTATATTTCCTCCAAGATCTTCCCCTGTCCCTCAAATATCACTCACCGTAAACAACACCACCTTTCATTCCACCACACAGGCAAGCTGCCTAGGAGTCATCTTAGACTCTCATCTGTCTTTTTCACCACACATTCAAACACTTGCAAAATCTTGCCGTATTCAACTGCGCAACATTTTTCAAATACGACCCTATCTCAGTTCAGAATCAACTAAAACACTAATTCAGTCTCTCATCATCTCCCGCCTTGATTACTGCAACTTACTCCTCACAGGTATTCCAACAAGTCACCTTTCACAACTCCAATCTGTTCTAAACGCGGCTGCTAGACTCATTCATCTAGCTCACCGCTCAACATCAGCTGCTCCCATATGTATGTCCCTTCACTGGCTCCCAATCTCTTCTAGACTCAAATTCAAATTACTTACACTCACATTCAAGGTCCTTAATAATGAAACCCCTCCCTATATTTCATCTCTAATCTCCAAATACACTCCTTCACGAAACCTACGCTCTGCTTCTGATCTTCGCCTCACTTCTCCTCTGGTCACTTCTGCCCATTCTCGTCTACAAGACTTCTCTCGGGCTTCTGCTTTTCTCTGGAACTCTCTGCCACAAGCTGTCAGACTTTCTCCTTCTTTCCAAACTTTCAAGCGCTCCTTAAAGACCCATCTGTTTAAAGAGGCTTATTCGATGTACCTTAATTAATCATTGCTGTATCAAAAATGACAAAGTGTTTATATAATCCTAATGTCTCAATTGTACCCTAACCTTTTAGTTTGTAAACTCTAATCTCTAGGTCCTTCTAACCCTATTGTACTCTGTAATCCTTGTTTGTTATCCACCGTTTATTCCCTGTTTGCTATTACTGCAGTAAAGCACTGCGTATCTTGACAGCGCTATATAAATAAATGATGATTTTGATGAATGATGATGACTGCAAATTTAATGTTATTGCTACTTTGTATTACTCATCTTTCTATTCAGACCCTCTCCTATTCCTATTCTAGTTACGTATTCAAATCAATGCATGGTTGCTAGGGTAAATTGGACCCTAGCAACCAGATTGGTAAAATTACAAACTGAAGGGCTGCTGATTAAAAAGCTAAATAACTCAAAAACCACAAATAATAAAAAATGAAAATCAGTTACAGAATATCACTCTTTACATCATACTAAAGGTGAACAACCCCTTTAACCCTTTGCCTGCCCAGCACTCCGTAGGTGCTGGAAGGCAAATGCTCAGGCTGCCAAGAATGTACCATGTACGTTCTTTAGCAACAGAACTGTTCTCTCTGCGTCTGCGGCTTCTGCTGCCTCTGCAGAGAGTGGGGAGGAATGACAACCCCCTGGGCAACGAGGCTGGGGAGCAGTCACGTTGGACCTGCAATGACATTGTCACAGGTCCGACTTCTTAGTAGCAGATGCGAGTACATTGCATGTCTGCTACTTCCCATACCTCTTCCTCCCTGCAGAGCCGCCCACGGTAAATACGTGTTTTTTACTCACTTACATATATGTACATACACTTACATTACATTTATACACTTACAAACACATTTTAGTAAATATTGCTATTTTTTTTATTTCTTATTTTGCAGACTTGCTCCCTTTTGCACACTTATTTACATATATTTACACACTTTTAGAAGTACACAAACTCACAGACAGGTCTTTTTTTTTTTTACTTATTCATTTTACTTATTCATTTTACTCTTTTCTTCTTATTTCATTGATTTACACAATTTTTGTGGTTTTATTGCAATTTTATCAATGCATTATTGTTTCTTGTGTATCTTTAGTATAGTTTAATTGTTTTGTGCTTTTGTATAGAAAGATGTATTTTACCTTGTTTGATTTGTCCGTCAGAATATGTACTTTCCAAAAATATATGGTTTGCTGTGGGTCTTTTTCCAGTTTGGGGGTCATACGGCACATAACGCACAGTCGTGGCTCTGTTTTCAGCAGCTGAGTTAGCCAGCATGAAAATTCATATGCACGTTTTTCATTTGGGGTCTGAACACACTGCATACTTTGGTAAATTTATGCATATTGGGCATCAAACTATTCAGTAGACCTCTGATGTCCCTATTTAGGGGGATTTCATTTTGTACGTAAAACATTGTGTTAGATAAATGCGGCAAACTGCAACATTTTTAGGCGATTTTCAGAAATGCCTAAAAACCTCTATGTTTAGAAAAGCTTTGCAGTTTGGTAGTTTGGTGAAGAAAGACGCCTTGATCTTTGTTGGATTCGTGGGAATGTGTACTTTCCAAAAATATATGGTTTTGGGGGGTCTTTGTTATGTTAGGAGGGTCTTGTGGCATGTAATACGTAGTCACGGGTCTTTAGTCACAGAAGGCAAATCGGCAGCAGAGAAAATTCATATGCAGTCTTTTTATTTGGGGTCCGTACATGCCAGCTGCTTTGGTTTATCTATGCATATTGGGCATCAAACTGTTCCGAAGACCCTTGGCATCAATATTTAGGGTGTTTTACAATTGTATGTAAGAAATTCGGTGAGATAAATGCCGCCAATTGCAATATTTTTAGGGTGATTTTCAGAAATGTAAAAACCGCTGCCTTTATCGCCAAATTTAGGAAAGATTTGCAGCTTGATGCTTTGGAGTAGAAAGACATGCATACCCAATTTGAATTCAGGGGAATGTGTACTTTGCGAATGTATATGGTTTTCTGGGGCGAATGTTCTTTTTTCTACCTTTGCCCCCCCCCCAAAACTATGTAATTATGTTGATTTTGCAGTACCTGAAATGACAGACCATATGGGGGGGGTCTTAATTTTGGGGCCTATATGCCATGTGCTTAGGTAAACCTATACATATTAGGCATAAAACTGTTCAGAAGACCCCAGGCTTTAATACTTGGGGTGATTTGTCATGATACTTAAAAGTATATATGGAAATACGATGCTGCAGGGTGGAGATTTTGAGGTGATTTTTGGAAATATCACCAAAATCGCCAAATTTAGGAAAGGTTTGTGGCTTGGTGCTTTGGAGTAGAAAGACATGCAAACCCAATTTGGATTTGGGGGATTGTGTACTTTCTGGAAATATATGGTTTTCTGGGGTGAACGTAGTTTTTTCTACCTTTGCCCAAAATGATGTAAATGTGATTTTGCAGTATCTGAAATTACAGAACTGATAGCTCAAATGGGGAGTCTACATTTTGGGGCCCCTATATGCCATATGTTTGGGTAAAGGTAAACCTATACATATTGGGCATCAAACTGTTCAGTGGACTCCTGGCAATCATATTTATGGTGTTTTATATTGGTACCTAATGATGTGGGGGAGATATGAAACTGTAGATTGGAAGCTTTGAGGTCATGTTTAAAAAAAATTAACTAATTTCTATAAAACATTATAACTTTAGGAGTTAAGAATTGCAACTTGGTAATTTCCCGTACATAGATATAGTTACCCATTTTTGATTTGCCTGAATCTGCTCTTTCTAATAATCTGTAGTTTTTTAGGGTAAACCTACTGTTTATGGAGTGTTTGGCCTTGAAATCAGAAGTATGCAGTTTTGAGGAGCAATGCTTTGGAAATTTGGTAGTGTACTGCCTGGAGATTTTGATCTGTACAAGTGAGAAATCTTTATAAACTATATATATTTGGTATTGGCTCATTCAGGAGACATAGAACTTTCCAAATCGGCTGTGTTCTCGTACATAAAATAAATTATATTTCTAGCATATTTGAAAGCTCAGGTTGTCCTAAAAAAACATATATTGTTTTTCAGGGTAAACTAAAAGACCCCCCAGGAAAGGCTCTTAAATTGAAATAGTACAACATGTCTAAAAGCTGCTTGGCAGTAGATGTTCACATTTAGGACAAAACGGCTGACAGGGAAAGGGTTAACTTATTTTTTTTTGTATTTATTATGAAAAGCAGCATTGTAGAAATGTACAAAAAAAACAAAACAAAAAAACAATTCCCTAGAAAAGCTGCTGCTTGTGCCCTAATCATTAAAATATGTCCTTTTATAAGGGATTTCTCTCCTTTTAAGCATTATTCCATTTAAAAACTTCCAAAACAAGGATTTTAACATGTAAGAAAGTAGGCCAGAGAAAAAAAAAGCTTTTGCACTCACATTATTGTGAAAGTTGTTTTGTGCAAAGTACAGGGTTGTTTTTTTTTTTTAAAAAAAAAAAAAAAAAGTAAAAGGTAAACTCACTGTCATAATTAGAGTTCTGTTTCATACACTCAACTTATCATGTCATCTTGACATGCTCTACTGCACTAGAAGTGAAAGAGCTTAAAAGGTTTCTCAAATTAATTCTTTTAAGCATTCTTAATAGCACCAGTCTACCGCCTGTATAGGTCCGTGAAAACTTTAGTTTTGTGTTCATTTTCTAAAATGTTTCTAAGCTGTTCTTGTTTACTATTTTATATTTTTTTAGTTTCAGTCCTGGAAAATCTCATTATTACATGGTCCTGCTACAAATGGGGTACATGTATTATATGGAAAAATATACAGAAATTAGATAAGGATGTCTCGATCTACAGAGCTTACAGTGATGGGAACACTCTTGTTGCATTAAGTTTACTGACACTATTAAGCTTGATATATATATTATGGCCAGAGAGGATGATTGCTACGTGTTGGGTGGGTATATTGCAGGGGACCCAGTGGCTAACAGAGGGGTACTGTAGTTCAGACTAAACAGGACAAAAATTTAAGCCTTGCAAGTACCGTAATAAAGCTAATAATTAGGAGGAGTTCTGGATCATTGTCAAGAGAAAGCTCCAGATGCAGTAAAACCAACTCTACAGCCATTTAAAGCCAAAACCCGTGTCTCTCCTATGAGTATAATGTGGTTGTACATCTGATATATTGTGACTTGTATATGACTTAAAGTGTTAAGCACTAGAAGTTCAATGATATTTTCTACTTTTATGTTGAAGGTAATGGTTGGTAAAGGCTTGGGTGTATTCTAGATCCTCACTACCTAATACCTTTTCTGGTATTTGTAGTGGTGGCAATCTCTCTGGTTACTTCATCTTTAATATGCCCCGCCACTCCTTCAGATATACAGTATTTGTTGGGGGTGGACATCCATTTGAGTAATTGATTCTTTGTACGTATTAGTATGGTTTTCAACTAAGCATGCAGGATATTCAATCTTTCCTTCCTTCAGTTTATTGGAAGCGTTACCAGCATACCAATACTGTTCATTCCCAATTTGGTAATAACTTCATATACCCTCACATCATTTACTGCCCAGGTCTTTCCTTTTCCGATTATTAGCAGTGTTTTTTCCACCCTGGATGCAACTATTACTTTTTGGTCTGTCATGTACAGTACAATTATATCCTGTAAGGATTGGTTTGTATGGATATGTATTTAAACATATAAGTGTTTAACACATTCACATTTGTAAATCATAAAGAGAGAGAGATATACATTAAGTAAAATCCTGGAAGCATTTCTCTCTGTGCTAAATTGCTACTAATTGGCTAGGTTGGTGGCAAGCCATCTGCATTGTTTGGATTGCCTGGCTCGACCAAACAGCATGTGGGATGAGATGCAGCTCTAGCTACCATAAGTAGGAGGCATGAAAGCTGCTGGATAGTACTAGAAATACTTATCTCACTTAGAATTTTATACCTAAGCTTATCGAAATCTGGTCATTCGCATGTACTACATAGTCACCATGGCAACATAGTGACCACAATTTCTTCAGAGTAATAATTTTCTCTATGTGACATTCTAGATATTGTTTGCCATAAAGACATTTTTGAAAGCCCTGTATCTTACATGTACACATTTAATGACTGAATAAATATAAACAATTTCACTGACAGACAATTTTAATACTAACTCTCGTGGCTGTGTTATGTCCCAAACATTTATCTTGTAAAGTAAATGAAACCATATGTACATCTGATACTAAGCAATGTTAATGTAATCTGAACCAGGCTGCCTTATTCTTTGTGTCTGTGCCCCCTAGTTTCATATATACATATAGCCCATTTGGGTTTAATAGGCTCCCTCAGAATCAGGCTTTTTAATAATTGTGGTTAATCACTCAACATAAGATTTACAAAGAGGAACAGTAGTTTCAACTCTTCAAGATGCTCTGGACAGACTTCTGTCTCCAGAAAGATTCAGGGCAGACTCTTGTCTCCAGCATTTTCTTATTTGAAACAGCACAATGGTACAAAATTTATTGTGTATTGCATATTAGAAATTTGGACTGAACATCCACTTTTGATTAGGGTAATCATTGTCAGATGCAACAGTACAGACAATATATTATACTGCTTGCTTTGTGCATCAATGCAGAATCTATGGATGCACCAAAAGCTGTACCCTTGATTGTATATTCACAAATGTCCCCTGATTTAAAGATTTACCTAAATATAAGTTTTGCAAAAAGTGGTGGGAGTTGGCAGAATCATAGGTTTAGTGCATCCCTGGTGGAATTAAGAGACTAAAATGAGAGCTTTTGGAGCATATTTATAAAGGGACAAAAAATAAGCGGGAGAATTGCAACTGGAATATCTACAACGTCACAGGATTTTCGTTTAGGATTTCTTGTTTGCGATGAGGCTGGTATATTTTCATTGGGAAAACAATTAGAACAGAGGGGAGAGATCCAGCTTGATCTGAATAAATGACCTAAAATGATAGTGTGCAAATCTCTAATCTGCATTAAAGATTTGTATGCATATATATATATATATATATATATACACAAACTCTCAAACGTGGTCAATTCAGCCTTTATAGATTACATTTATTAGGTTTACATTCTATTTCTCTAGTTTTTATTTTTACACTGAACTGTTCCTTTAAGAGCATGAGAATACATTCTATTTTACCACATTGTTTTTAAAAAAGCCGACCGCCACATAAAAACACTAACCTAATGTGCCACTGCCTAAGCTTGAAACTGCTTAGCGTATTTATGCAGCGGTAGGCTTTTGTGAACAGGCTTCATGATGTGCACCTGGTCTGAGAATTGAACCGAAGAGTAAGTGCGGTTTAATTTGAATTGTGAATGAAAACAAAACCCACAGGCATCATAAAGTTAGTACAGAGGCTATGCTATAAAAGTTATTAAATAAAATTCTGCATATGTCCAGTACATAATTCAGGGAGGGGGCTGACAAGAATGCACTCCATGAACACACTGGAAGGTCCTTTAATAAATAGCACACATGCTCAAAGGGCAAGTGAAACTACTTGAAAATACATGAACTGGAAATGCAATGAAAAGAAATGGCGGCTGCCAGAAAATGTATTGCACTGCAGTTAGAAGACTGCAATTATAGATATGGCTAAAATGAAAGCCTGTCTCCCATAGACTCCATTATAATCAAATAATAATGATTTCCTTTTTCTCTGCAATAATAAAACAGTACCTTTTACTTGATCCAAACTAATATAATATATATAATTAATCCCTTTTGGAATCAAAACCAGCCTATTGGTTTTAATTAATATTTACATGATTTTTTAGTAGACTGTAATACAAATTACAGAAAGGTCCATTATCCGGAAAACCCAAGGTCCTGAGCAATCTGGATAACAGGTCCCATACCTGTACAATTATTTTGTGAGTTTTTGAAAATAAACACAGGGTTTTACATTTTTTTATAGGTTAACCTGTTATATTTAACTTACCTGTTTAAATCATTATGTATTCATACTTAGTGATGTCACATAGACAAAACATAGGGGGCTTCATGAAATTCTAGGAAAGGGTAATACACTGGGACATATCAATATGTTAAGCACCCCTTATTGTAAAAAAATGCACCCAGTCCTGACATCTTTCTGACTTTATGCCACCCAATTTTTAAAATCTACCAAACTCTCGTGGTGCAATTTTATTCTGAACAGGAGCACCAGTCTGAGGAAAAGGTTAGACGTTTAATACACTGGAGAGTGGCTAACATTTTGTCAGCCCTAGTTTATTACCCATGCTTTGTCCTGTAATAGCTTATCTTTATTCCAGTGAGCTAGTGTTGCACATTATCATTGCCGCAAGCAGAAAAAAATATGCAAACTGCGTCCATGTGTTATAGACAAACCTACACACTCAGGGTTCTGAAAGAAGTATTGTTACGAGCATGAAGGTACTTTATTATTCTGACACCAGTCTTTTCCATTAAAAATCAAGTATAAACTGAAAGGGGACATGTTTGTGTTTCAGTTTAACATGTAAGCTGAACTTCCCCTGTGTATTTTGAATGAATTAGAAACTATTGGAAGTAGTCATATTGCATTTGGAAAGATTCCTCCAAGATGACTATCCTGTGCAATCATCGCACGCGATTCCAGAAAAGCTTCCTTGTGCTTTTTTTCCTATAAATTATTAATATAAGTGTAGTCAGCCAAGGAATCAGAAAAATGTTGACATATACACGAGTAGTTGTGTTAGCCTATGGAAAAAAATTTAGATCCTGCTAACTATATAAAACTTTATATGGGTGAAGGGGCAGACAATACATTAGGTTTATTCTAAGTAAAGGGCAGGTAGGCCAAGCATAACGACTCAATACATTTTTTCACCTTTTCTCAGCAATGACTTCTTGTCTATGATGGTACCACTCCTAATTTATAGTGGATGAAGGTAGAATTGAGTATTGGGATGTAGGTTGTAGGTCCAAATGCTGGCTGTGGGTTGGTGGCGAGTCTACCCAGTCCAGGTAAATCGACCAGTGGAAGGGTAGATCTACGACACACAGCATTTTTTCTAGTAAACGATGGGCATCCCCTAAATATAACAGGTTGTTGTCAGCATAGAGAAAAAATGTAAGGTACAGCTTCACATTGTACTATGGTTATTGTGTGGCAAAATCAATACCTACAGTATAAATGGCACATGCAACATCACACTCCCAAAATGTCTGAACTTTGGGGCAAATTCACTAAGCGCCGAACGCTAGCGTTAATTCGCTAGCGTTTGGCATTTTCGTTACTGCGCAAATTCACTAACGAACGCTGGCGTAGTTTCGCTAGTGTTACTTCGCATCCTTACGCCAGGCGAATTTTCGCTAGCGGCGTAACTACGCAAATTCACTAACTTGCGCAGTGTACTGAACGCTACCTTTTACACTAGACTTCCTTCGCCACCTCAGACCTGGCGAAGCGCAATAGAGTAGAAAGGGATTTTTTCAAAAAAAGTCAAATTTTTTTCCAAGTCCCAAAAAACGCTTGCGTGTTTTCTACATGATGGGTGATAGGTTGAAAAAGATTGAAACATTTTTTGGGGCTCCCCTTCCTCCCCCCTACATTTCCTGACTCATGGCAACTTACCTAGAAAGTGGGCACATGTGTAGGGCAAAATAAAATTTTTATTTGCTGATTTGAAGGTTTTCTAGGCATTTGTAGTGCTGATACGTGTTCCTCCATTGAAATTTGAATTTCGCGCCGTATGCAAATTAGCCTTCGCTAGCGTAACTTCGCTTTACATAGCGAATCAACGCTAGCGCAACTTCGCAACCTTGCGCTACGCCTGGCGCAACTTCGCATCTTAGTGAATTTGCCCCTTTATGTCTGTCTTTTATGTCACACAACATGCACTTTCATATCAACTTGGAAGTTCAGAATTTGTGCTGTTTAAATGCATTTGCATTGTATCAATGGCTTCTTACAGCACTAGCTTGTTTTAGCGTTGTTTTATGAATGTGAAACAACCCTGTCTGAGATGCAGAAATGCTTTGTTCTGTTACAAAATGTTATACTGTGGGCCTTGTGACCGCTACTCATGTTGGAATAATGTCAGCAGCCCTCGAAGCACTTGAGCATAAGTGAACAGTGAAAGTCACAGGCAAAAGGTTAACATTGGGAAAGACAACAGAGCAGCGGCGAATGGATGCACAGCTGATGAAAACTGACCAATAACATTGAACCAGAGATTGTATGTGAATTTCAAAGGGTTTTAGATTAGATTGCACTGCCGAAATACTGATAATTATTGACCTGTGTGCCTGTATGCTTGCTAGGGATTTTAGAATATTAAATCTTTGGAAAAGTTACATGGTTTAAACATTTTTACATATATACTGTATATATATACAGTATATATAATAGAGCACTCCGTTTCTACACTGTAGTAGTAGAGAAGAATTAACACACATTTTTTTTGTAATATGTACATACAGAATGGTCTTTTAAAAATGTAGGGAAAGTTAATGTAAAATTCTGCAAAACTAGATGGAGTATGTTCACTTTCAGGTAGGCTTTATTATTTAATCTAATCTTCTTGCCAGTGTTTTGGAGACATATCTAATATCTGATATCATAATTCTGCATAGTTGGAGGGTACCTACATTGCTTAACATGTTTGAATTGTATGATGTAGTAAGTAGAAGGTGTTATAAGTTAGTTGATGCTAACTTTCTCTGACATTTATTTTGTAGGAATGGAGAGGAATTGTTCAGCATGAATAACTCATGATTGATTATATATATAAGATTATTTTACATGATATTTGGAAGCAAATTTCTTCCCCCATGGGTAAATATCAAAGACATGATTTTAGAAATATTAGATATCATTGATTATAGACTGAGACAGTATTCACAATGTACATATATTTATAAGTATAAAAACCAAATTCAAACTTCATTTTTGTATCATTTTAAACATGCAGTGAAGCAGAGAAACCAACCTGGTTAGGGTGAGATGGGCTGAAAGGAGCTAAAAAGCCCTTAACATATAAGACAGGCAGCTTCTGAAAACTGAAGTTATTTACATGCACTATGCATACTACATACTAAAAAGGAGATTTAACGCTCCCATAAAGCATTATGGGTGGAGACATGCAAATCACTCACTGTCCCTGTGGCCAACTATGCATCCAGAACCGCTGGTTTTATAGCACAGATACAGCCTAATAGTTCAGTTAAAATCTAATATTTGGTATTAAGGCAGTATAGCATGAGGCATGTACATACTTTCTTTTTTCAGAAGGTTTTAGAATACATTCCGTGAGAAATTCTCTCGGTAATTAATAATGGTTTTAATAATTCTACTACAGCTATGCATGCTAGTGTGTTATCCCATATCAATTAAATTTTCTTTCTTTTCTCCATTTTCTATTTGTTCTGCAAAGTATGCCAGTGTGGAGAAAGATGGAGAGAATTACATGACACCATCAGACTTTGTGCAGAAATACCTTGGACTGCACACTGATCCACATTATAACCCTATGACTGTGGAGTTATTGGGAGGTATAGCTGATCACACCAAAGATCGGTAAGTACATTACATGTCTCTAGAGTTCATTTCCATTTTACAAATGTGCAACATAATCCTTTGGTTATCTAGGAAACTGAAATGTTTAATCCTCTTTAGGTTCTGAGAACTTTTGTTGAATTGTTTCCAATTCCAAAGTTGATGTTGGCCAAAAACCACATCCTTGGAAATAATAATGTGTGTTTACAAAATGTAGCTGTCGCTTACTGCTTCCAAGACTAGAGATAGATGTTCCTATCAGAGGTGGCTCTGTCTCCAAATAAACCAAGAGAAGAATAAAGAAAAATTTTTATGCAGGTGTCCAGCTTTCCCCTCTTATGTTGAAATTTGTTTTTCAAAAGAGCCACATACTACAATTCGGAAAGTTTATGAAAATGGCTGTCAGCAGTAGAAGTTTGAAGTTCTCCATTGGAGTGCATGTAACTTTAGTAGCTGAACTTCTGAAGGAAGACCAAAAGTTGGAAGAATAAATAAACTTTATAGGGACCTGGGGTATTCTGGATAATTTGGATCTTCATACCTTAAAGGAGAAGGAAATTGATTTTTACTTGGGGGTGCCAAAGTTAGGCACCCCAAAGTGATCGCATTTACTTAATTGACACCCAGGCCGTGGTTCGTCCAGCAAGCACCGCATACTGATTGTGTTCTTTAATTCTTCTCTTTTCAAATTTCCCGGGGCAGATGCATGCACAGTAGAACGAAATAGCCAGCTTTATGGATAATGGGCAGCCGGATAACGCATCCCATACCTGTATAGATATTTTTAAGATGTGAGATTTTGGGCACCATAAACCAGCCCTGATTTTCTTAATAAGTCACAAAGCATTAGTGTTCCAAGATATGTGGTTCCCAATCAGATAGGGCTTCCAACATAATGTTAAAAGAAAAAGCAACAGCGGAGTTATCTGAGCCATACATTAACTTTTCAGCTCCACTGCTTTGCCTGTTCACTACTCCCATCTGCTTAGAACTCTGTCAGCACTAAAACTTTGACACAAGATAACACACTACTTATTGCATTAAGCAAAATGTGAATAGCAAAGATTACTGGCTAGATAATAATACTGTACTGGAGACATGTGCTGTGTATTGCCTTCTCTGATACCCTCACAAAGTGCATGTTATTTTGTTATCCGCAGGTTAATCTCCATTTAAGAGTTTTTGGCTTGTGAGTCAGTGTTGTGTGCCCCCAATGCCATGTTCATTGTTGCTTATCAGTTATTTGATAAGAGCGGCATTGCAGAAGTAACATTTGATAAGTATTGCTAATTGCTAGTATGGGAGGAAATTGCATTTGTAGTGTAGCATGAATGGATGGATGCATGAACAGCATGTATGTAAAACTATATTATGATTGGTTGAATTCATTTTGGGAAGAGTTTAAGTTTTTGCTCCTTAACATGGCGATTTTTCATTCATTAGTTCTTGATGAAGAGTGTAAAGTCTTTGGTGCAAACAATATATACTGCGCAAACAAATATACATATACTTAAAAAATGTATCTCCAGTTAAAATTTCCAGACAGAATACGGCATGCAAACAATTTTTTGTTTTATGATTTTAGTGCTTCCTGGCACTTTTGACCTTAGTTCCTAATGAGGGCACGAGTTTTCACAGAAATAAACACTTACCTTGCAAAAATATGATGCTTAACAGCAATGACATTAACCCATTCACTAATTTGTAGATGGGTCACTCTGTTTTTTACACGCTAATGGTTGCTCATTTAATGTTGTTGGAATGTGCATACTTGGTGTGGTATCAGCATATGCTCTTTTTATTTTCATCAATTAATTTTTGTCCACCTCTAGAAACATTAAAGTGGACTGGTCATCCTTAAGAATATCCTACTTTATGATGTTAGTCAAGCAAAATAAACTTCACTCATGGTATAAACGTTATTTTAATCTTGTTTTTTTCACATCAAGCAGGAAAGAGTAATTTTGTGGACTCTATTACTGAGGCAAACTTTACATCATGCCAAAATCTTGTTTATGTGCCAGAATGGGGCACCTGATGCCAATTCCCATGCACTGGCTACACCATTAGATGGTGAGGAGAGAGAATGAATGTGGGGAGAGCAGTGACATCTAGGAGGTGCAGAATAGAAAGTGAAAGTAATTCCCTGCTCCACCTCTATGCCTAAAGCTAGCCACAGACGCAAAGATCCGATCATACAAATCAATGAACGATCGAACTTCCCCATCTCCCGACCTGCCAATTTGCTGATGGTGGCCCTGAGCAGAAGAGAGTCAAGATATGCTTCAGTGTAAAAATGTGCTGATTTATCAAATACAGAATTTGACAAATTCTGACTGATTCCTAGCAGTTCAATATTTCCTCTGAACTTCAGGAACATTTTCATGACAGTCAGAACTGTTTTTAACAAACTGATACACATCTGTGGCTTATCTCTGGTATATCTGTGCCAGTTTTTCAGAATGAGATCTACTACTTTCAATAGTCAAATGTCTAGCATGTTGGACGGTTGTGCTTAGCAGTGCTCTGTGCTGCCTGAATCTATGATCCCCTACAGTATATATACACATATGGACAACTTGGATATTTGGATTTGGACAATTATTTTGATAACAAATTTTTACTTGTTAATAAACAAGTAGTGACTAAAATTAGCCCTGTAGTGTTGTATTTATTCAAAGTAATTGAAAACAACATGTAGTTTTATAACATCAGGGCAACCATGAATCCATAATTGTTGTATGTGGCCTGATATTAAAGATCTAGGTGAACATGCAATCGAATCCAAATTTTAATATTAAAAATGTTAAAATATCGTTAAATGATAAAATATTAAACAAAAATTAACCATTTGTGATCATCAAAATGGTTGTTTTCTATTTATTTCCTATAGGCAGCAGGAGGAACCATTTCCCACCAAGTGAGCTTCTCCTACTTGAATGCTTTCAATTCATTGCTCAACAACATGGAGCTTGTACTAAAGGTATATAGCACCTTAGCTGGCTCAGGAAAGGACTTGGAGGTCACAAAAGGTAAGATTTCCCTTTCTGTATTTTTCATAGTTATAGGCTTTATATTAAAATGTATAATTTTATACAAAAGGCAAAAATATCATTGACGTGAAATTCTTCTGTTTTGTACTTGTTGGTTTGTTAAAGATGTACAGAGAAGTAAAACACTTGTGAAATAATAATATCACCCACCATCCTGTCCTGTTTCCCTAGGACTGTTTCTTCTATAGTGCACTGGACAGATTCATGTACGGAATTATTTGCCCCAGGGAAATGTATATACCTCCATGTTCCATTTCCTGTATGAAGGCAAGAGGTCATTCACCAACTGACATGAAACACCAAACACACATTTGTTAATGCTAGTATAATTGCCGCTCCGTTATTATAGGAGAATCTACCTTACATTTAAAAAAATATTTTAAAAAGGGCAAGAAACCCCACATTTACTGGGGATACTAATATGTTAGACACTCACCAATTCATTAATGTTTTCCCCAAGCTGGTGATAGTTTTTGGAAAAGGGATGTTCACCTTGAGATTAACTTTTTGTATTTTATAAAATGGCCAATTCTAACATTTCAATTGGCAGTCATTGTTTTTTTGAAATTTTTTTATTTGCCTTCTTGTGACTCTTTCCAGCTTTCAAATGGGAGCTACTAACCCCATGTAGTGTCGGACAGGGCTGGATTTACATAGCGGACGCCCCTAGGCCCACTGCCATTTGTCGCCCCTGTCCCCCCCCCCTTTATTCGTGCAAATTTTCATGGAGATTATATCTCCTGTGCATCCCCAGTGTTTTTGAACCAATGTGGGTGTGGTTGGGCAGCATGCCGCCCCCCTAAAATCCTGCCGCCCGGGCCTAGGTGGCCTTCCCACAAATCCGGGCCTGCGGACAGGCCCACAGGGATACCAGGAAAACTCCCGGTGGGCCCAGGTGTCAGTGGGCCTCTTGCTTCTTACCATTTAGCCAGTTTCATGGTCATTCCCTATTTCTTTATGGGAAAAAAGAGGCTTTATGATGGAACAATAGAGTATAAATAATAAAGAGGTTAAGTGACGAGAGGAAGAATAATAGGTTGGAGAGTGGGCCCACGGTCTAAGGTTTTCTGGTGGGTCCCTGTCATCCCAGTCCGACACTGACCCCATCTAATAACAAATGCTCTGTAAGGCTACACATTTATTAATTTTTCTACATTTTTCTAAATTTTTTACATTATTACTCATATTTTTATTCAGACCTAGTCTGTTATTGAAATCAGTAAATTGTTGCTAGGTTAATTTAGACCCTAGCAATCAGTTTGTTGAAAATGCAAACTGGGTAGCTGTTAAATAATTCAAAAAGCACAAATAAAAAATGAAAACCAATTGCAAATTGTCTCAGAATATCACTCTCTACATCATACTTAAGGTTAACTCAGACATGAACCCGTAAACCAAACGTTTTTTTAAAAAAAATTCTAATGAAAGAAAAGAAACATTTCAATATATTTTTAATATATGTTTCAAAGTTATTTGTAAACTATATATGTGATTTTGAAAAAAATCTGTGATTTTCTGTTTGGTGATTCTGACTTTTGAAACAATGTAACAGAAGTCAGCGGATTTACAGCCCTGTAAAGAAACCTTGATTTGCCCTACATTGTTTCAAGTAGAACAGAAAAGTACTCTTTCGAATTACTTATACAAATAGCTGTGAAACCTCTGAACAATTTTAATAAGTATAATGGAAAGTTGCTGAAGATTACATGTTCTTTCAGTAGGCAATATTTAATTTTTGGGTTAATATTGCCTTTAAACTCATTCTTTCTCACACATGTTACTGCAGGTGTCACCTGTCACCCTTAACCAAGTTATTTGTTATTCATCTCCCATATCCCCCATAAACCGAAGGGTATCCTTGAAAGCAGTAAGAATGAATGGACTGAGTGGCAGAGCATAATTACAGAGGGTGAGATAATGATTCATCTGCTTATGCTCAACATCTACGTTATGGTTCACTACACTAGCCGTTACCTTGCCACAACTGGTCTGTCAAAATGATTGATCCACCAATCCATATAGTTGTGTTTAGGCAGGAAAACCTTGGCCTTTAAATTGTGCAGAACTGATCTGTATTGCAACTGGAGTGCCCGTGTTGCTCATTTCACCCTTCACCTTAGCATGAATGAGATCATTTATGTATCTCATTTAATGATTACCATCTCTCAGACGCTTATCTCCATGAGCTAGTGCTCAGCTCCATTCGTGGCTTATGAAAGCAAAGGCTTAGAAAGAAGATACTGAACAGGTAATCAATTTGCTGCTGTATAGTTATTATGTGACTATATGTTTCATGACACATAGCCATTGTCTTTTTTTCCCTTTCAGAGGAATTTGGCCATGCTGCAAACAGATCACTCCACTGGAGATTGACATGCTCTACAAGCTCTCTGATTTGTTCAATGCTACTGGGTAACTTGGTTCAAAGTGTAATATTTGTATATTATTATTATTATTATTTCAATTTAAAAGTACATGTAGGTACTATCAGATGAAAAAAGTAGGGATGAGTAGGCACCTGAAGTTTAGGTGGAAGATTTCTAGCATTTGTTCCTTCAGAATTTTCTTGCTCCATGAAGGGGGGGGGGTACAAAATGCTAGAAATCGCCAATAACTATTTTGCACCAGGCCCTGTCTAGACAGGTATATTTCCCCTGAGAATGTGTGGTCAGCCACCTCTCCTTGTGTATTACCAAACTAAATCCGTTGTCCCTTTCAGTATACCACTAAAAGGTCAAAATGCAACAGCTGTCGGTAGAAAGATGTTAAGGCAGAATTGTCAGATACATAGTGATATATAAGTCGCAAAAACTATGACCGACACTACTCAACTCCGAGGAAACCCACACCCGCTCAAGCCCGTGGACCTTCATTTAAATTGAAGCTGCTGCTGGTGATGTTTAAGAAAGGTAGGGGCCTGCTGCTTATAGCAGCAACAAGCAGGGCTTCTACTTGCCCTATCCCTCGCTAGTAACCTCACTGACATGTAAGTATCAGATATACCCGCACATCACTAGTGTGCAACCACATGGTCAGGACAAATTGCTTTTGTCAAGCAGAATTAGAATATAATTAAAAGTTGATTAGAATTACATATTTATTTACCCTGTAAAACCAAAATTGTGTGGGACATTTTAGGACACCCTTCAATTCCTTTCCACCCATGTGTAAGACCTGAATCACTCTAAATATTCTGCAAATCTATTGTATATTTCCCCACGCTTACCGATCATTATTTATCTCAGAGGTTGCTGCATCTGTGGAAACTTAACTTTATGATATGTAATCTTGTCTTTAAAAGTTACAACTGTTCACTAAAGTCTGCACTCTTTCTACAGACCAGAGAAATAAAATCTTGTATCTATTCCCCAATGTGTAACTGAAAGGCTAACAATTACAGTGCCACATGAAGTGCAAATTTCTAACTCTCTGGCCACACTGGGGTCTCCCCACTGAATTCTGTGAATCTGAAGGCACATACCTGCCAGGCCTGTTCTGCACAGTGTAAGTGTCCCGAACAGATGTTCAGGAAGTTTGTGTCTTTCTTATTTAGAAATTACTCAAACCTGTCGCTCCAGGCTGGTGAATGTCACAACTGTGAACTTCACCAGCCCACCAACGGAGACAGATGAAGCCCAGGAGAAGCTTTATTTTTTTAATTGATGTTCTTGTTAAAGGCAAGACATTTAGCGGAGTCATTTCGGGGCATGTTTTATTTCTTGAAGAGCTGAGTGAGCTTGTACCACAGAAGCTGGTTGTTCATGTTTTCCTTGACTAAATCTCTGCCTTTGCCTGTTTACTTTATTTATTTGTATTATTATTACACTGACAAGTCTTCTGACCACTGGTGTGTTGTATTCTGTTGGCAAATAATGAAGATATTGTTTGTTTTGAAATCCACTGAACAATAAAATGCTGTCATCAATAAATGTTTTAGTGTTAGCAATGTTGAGAACACAACTGAATTTATTTATTATAACACTCACAATTTCATCTTCCACTGGGAAAAATATGTATTCTGGTTTTCACGGGTCTGTCTTTGCTTCCCTGATGTTGTCATGCTTTATGACTGTTTTTTAGAGTTTCACAGAATTCACACAAACCCTAATGATCCAACATATCTGAAAGGTTTCTGGAGCTTGGAGAATCAAGTCATTTTAAGTATACCCCTAATACGAGAATTCCCGACAGTAAAGTGGCCGGGGTTCAGCCTGTGGTCAGAAATTATTACTACAATTTTGTATACCATAAAGTGCAAGTCCTTTGTAATCTTAATATTCTGTAAAGCTGGCCATAAAAGAGCAGATATAAGCTGCCAATACTACACTTTAGACAGATTCAGTGTAGTGATGTGCAGGCCGAGAAATACTTGACCTATCTCAGACCCTAACCCAGGAGTCCCCAACCTTTTTTCACCCGTGAGCAACATTCAGATGTAAAAAGAGTTGGGGAGCAACACAAGCATGAAAAATGTTCCTAGGTGGTGCCATATAAGGGTTGTGATTGACTATTGGTAGCCCCTATATGGACTGGCAACCTACAGAAGCCTCTGTTTGGCAGTACACCTGGTTTTTATGCAATTAAAACTTGCCTCCAAGCCTGGAATTCAAAAATAATCACCTGCTTTGAGGCCACTGGGAGCAACATCCAAGGGGTTGGGGAGCAACATGTTGCTCACGAGCTACTGGTTGGGGAACACTGCCCTAACCCAACCCCAGAGAACTTGCACCTGACCCTAACCTGCTGTGGGCTCCTATTTATATACCTGTGCCCACTCAGCTGTGACATCACAAAAGGGGTTGGACATGCCAGCACGCGAGTATATAAAAAGGTGGGTCTGCACATCACTAATTCGCCAGTTTATTGGCCTGTGTGTGCAGTCTCCCAACAGACAACCCAATCAATATCTGGCTGAAAATGGATCAGGTGAGGACCACAGGCAGTCCTTGCCCGATGGGTCTATGCCTGATGTATAACCTGATTTTTCTTGCAATCAAAATGCACCCTATTCAAATTCACACATCTGCTTAATTATATTTCACCTAGTAACTTACACAGCCGTGATTGTTGTTTGTATTATATCAAATCTATAATTGTATATACTGCTGAAAATATCATATACACTGTACAGCTGAAGGGAAACATATTTCTAAGATCACATATGGATCAAGATCAGAGCAAATTGTCAAAAAGCATTTGTGACATCTAAAGTGTGTTGTCCCTGACCATACAAAGAGCAATATGAGGGAGACATCTGTTTCCAACCAGATTGCTTAACCATAGAAATCTTTCTGTGTGTTGGTAGATTTAGGCTTTCCACATGGGTGGTCATAGAAAGTGGATTTGCTTATTAGTCTTTTTCTTTCTAGTTTCTGTGTGTTTATGTTCAACTTAACCTAATTGCAAGCCCATTTGTTTGTATGTTAGGCTTATCGCTCAGGTTGGAGGTATACAGCTTTATTTTGACATGCAACGAGGAGACTGATAAAAAGCAAAGCAGCCTGATGATTCAATTTTTATAGAATGATTATGATCTGATTGTGTTCAGCAGCAGAGCATTTCTTTCTGCTTATTTCTATAAGGTTGACATATCAGTATATTAGTGATTGGGATCCTTGTACATAGAGATTAACCCCAAGTTGCGGTCATTGAGACCTTATAGCCTGTTTGCAATAATAATTTATGGAGCGCCTTCTGAGGTTTTCCCATAAGTGAGAACATTCTTTATCTTTTCTATCCAGATCTATTGGTGCAGTTTTATTATCTATTTAAAATTGAGTCTTTTCGATAATGGGTTTCTGAATTAGGGATAGCATGCCTGTAGTATCATCCAACTTTTTTTGTTGTATATTAGGGAATTCGGTGCAGAATCCACAAATATTTAATGAACACAAATTTTAATATGCTAATTGATGTAAAGAAGGGTTTAAAAAAGAAGATAATTCCTTGTTCATGTGATGAAAAGTAACATGATTTTAAGGATTCAAGCACTTGTATTCGGCTGAATCTAAAAAATGACAAAAAAGATGGAATCCCGAGCTGAATCCAGGATTCATAATAGATAATATAAAATACTGTACATACATAATAAGCTGTTGTCCTCCCGTTAGTTAATTTCATGGGTGGTAAGAATTTTGCAAATCTTTACTTTTACTCGCCTTTTTTGTACCTGTCAGCACTCATTCTCACTTGTGTTTCATACAATTGTGACTGACTGATGGCACATAGAGTGCTTTTCAGGAACCGAAAATCACACTTTATAGCCTCAAAATGCTGTTGTGAGCAGCCTGAGAATTGTATGAGCATTGTTGTATTATACAATAAAATGCTAAATGCATACTAAGAGGTAAGGTTATTGTATTTTCCAGCATATATATATTAATAACCTTATATTCCATACCTTGAAAGCCAAAAATATAAGGTGCTACGCTTGTGAATATATCAGAGGCATTTAGCTAAACCCTACGAACAGGATATTGCGTGCTACTCACTCCTATTTTATTGGACAAAGGAGAACGATCTTTTAGAGAAAATTACAGTATTTAACAGTACAAAAGTTTTAGGCTTGAAAATGTGCAAATGCTTTTAGATAAAGCATTGTGTAATCCTTTCTGATTTTGTGCGTCTTCAGAAAGCTTACAGGGAAGGGAGCCGTCTTTTAATGGGATAAAGTTTAGCTGGTGCTTTTAAGACTGAGAATCCTAAACAGAGATAAAGGGACCAGAATGTCTGCTTTTCCCATCATCTCTCCCAGCTATTGTATATGTATAATCACACCATCAGGAGACAGGCATATTTATGGTGCATTTTTTGTCTGCACATTTTAATCTGTGTCCTTTTTGATCCCTAAAATACAAGTTGTTTGTAGGCTCTCTTTGTAACATTCTCAGATAATATCCATATGTACCTACAGAGTTCATCAGGCAGGAGGAAATAGCCTCTCCTATCCATATAATTTCCAACTTTGTAGCCTTTGCAAGGGTACATCCAACCCTCAGCTGCTAATAAACAATACTGGTATATGCAGCATCATATATTTCTACCTGATTTGCGTGATTTAAGGCTTTAAACATTTGTGATTAGGGATGTAGCAAACGTCGGAAAAAATGTTCGCGAACATATTCGCGAACTTGCGTCCAAAAATGCGAACGGTTCACGAACGTCGCGAACCCCATAGACTTCAATGGGAAGGCGAATTTTAAAAGCTAGAAAAGATATTTCTGGCCAGAAAAATTATTTTAAAGTTGTTTAAAGGGTGCAACGACCTGGACAGTGGCATGCCAGAGGGGGATCAAGGGCAAAAATGTATCTGAAAAATACATTGTTGACACAGCGCTGCGTTTTGTGCTGTAAAGGGCAGAAATCACACTACGTCACAGTCAGGTGATGTTTCTGGACACGGAATGTGAAAAAGCTCACACAGCTAGGTGGCACTTGGTTAAAGACTGGGCAAACAATGCCTGCAAGGGCAACGTATACAGTAGTGGATACGGAATATATTATTGCTGCTGTAAAAACATCACTCAGGTGATGTTTACGGACACGGAATTATTATTGTTATTTAGACAGAATGTGAAAAAGCTCACACAGCTAGGTGGCACTTGCATACCTCCCAACTGTCCCTCTTTTGACCACTCAACCCCCTGTCCCTCTTTTGTACTGGAAAGTCCCTCTTTTCTCTGCACTGAACAGCCAGAAAAAAACCAGTTTCTAACTTAATTAGCTTTTGGCAGAGAGCTCAGAACAGCTAACAGGTGCAAATAAGATACTTTGTAACAATTTTGACTCTGGTTGGTGCTGGTAGTGGTGAACTACTAGGAGGAGCAGCACACCAGTCCCACTCCCCAACACAGCTAGACTAATAGCACTGGGCTCTTATAGTAGCAAAGTAAAAAAACAAAAAAGAAAATAAAAGCAGTCCTTACAAGGACTATTGAGTTACAGGCAGGCAGCAGTCAGCAGATGAGATCAGAAGAGATCAGTGCCCACAGCAGCTACATACAGAGCACTGCAGTAGAAGGTAGATTACTAGTCAGCAAAGCTAACTAACCTAAACTCACTGTCCCTCAAATCCCTGCAGAGTTCTGTCCCTACAATACAGAGCAGTATCAAGTAGATTACTAGCCAGCAAAGTTACTATCAACTGTCCCTCAAATCACTAAACAGCTCTCTCCCTACACTATCTCTTCCAAGCACACACAGGCAGAATGAAAAAACGCTGCAGGGCTTCAGTTTATATATGGAAGGGGAGTGGTCCAGGGGGTGTGGTGGTGGTCCAGGAGGGAGAGCTTCCTGATTGGCTGCCATGTATCTGCTGGTCTGGGGGAGAAATGGCAAAAAAAAGCGCCAGCTAAGGCGAACCCAAATTGGCGAACGTTGCGCAAACTAGTTCGCGGGCGAACAGTCCGCGACATCCCTATTTGTGATCTATATAAGACTGACGTGTACGTTCATTTTTACTTAAAAGGGTTGTTCACATCTCAAACACTTTTTTCAGTTAAGTTGTTTTCAGATAGTTCACCATAAACAAAGACTTTTTTCAATTACTTTCCATCTTTTATTTTTTTATTTTAGTGTCTGGCAGCTCAGTGATCCAGGAACATTCTGAACTGTTACAATTTGCTACATTTAGTTGATACAATTAGTTGCTACCTTTACCAGCAGTAAAGCTGCCTTTAATAAAGCTCAGGGATTCTGCTCAGTAGGGATAAATATAACAAATGTATCAACTAATAGGGATGTAGCGAACTGTTCGCCGGCGAACTAGTTCGCGCGAACTTCGACTGTTCGCGTCCGCCGAATGTTCGCGAACGTCGCGCGACGTTCGCCAATTGGTGTTCGCGTTCGATTCGAAGTAAAATTTCGTTCGACCATTCGACCGTTCGATCGCTAAAATCGAACGATTTCCATTCGTTCGAACGATTATAAGCATTCGATTGAATTAAAATCATTCGATCGAATAGCTTCGATCGTTCGATTCGAACGAAAATCCTTCGATCGTACGAATAAAATCCTTCGATCGTTCGATCGAACGATTTTATCGAGCGTTCGAAGTTCGCGAACTGTTCGCGAACTGTTCGCTTTTTTGCCGGTGTTCGCGAACGGCGTTCGCGAACACATTAACGGCAGTTCGCTACATCCCTATCAACTAAATGTATTCATTTAAAACAGTTAAAGAGCCGGTAACCTCCCCATCCAGAGCTGCTTTAGAAGGTGAAGAATGAAACTTTACACTATAATGTTAGAAAAACGATCACAAATAGAAAATAAAAAGTAATATAAAAAAGTATTTTATTTCTGGTGATCTATCTGAAACCAACTGAACTGAAAAAAGGGTTTGAAGGTGAACAACCCCTTTCATTGAAATGTCTAAAATACATGCTGTTAATATATAGAAGAGGAAGGTAGGTAATGCATTGATTTATAGATATAGTGCAGGTTTGGATACATAGCTATATAGTGTATATGTGTATTACTAATTATAAATGAGTAATGAAATAAAATACAAAATGGTCATGGTCCAGTAACCCATGGCAATGAGTCATGTTTTCTTTCATACAGCTGACCTGCAGAAGCTAAGTGCTTTGGGGTAATCAAAACATTTTGCAATTGTTAAATATTACCCCTACCAAAGCATTCTGGTGGCATTAGGAGCAGAAACACCACTGACTCATACATAGACTGACATTGTCAGCTGAGATTGTGAATTTTAATCTAGTTGACAGTCTATCAGTCCTTGTATGAAGCCAAAACAGTACCCTCCTTGATCATTATTTGGCCAGGGTATCATTAAATTGGGCAGGCTTTTAAGTCACGATGGCTGAGTGAGGGCCAAGGATTTGGTCTTCTGTAGATGGTTCAGTTCCCTTTGCAATCAGTACTTTGCTTGGAGGCTGAATGAACCATTCATTTGTATTTGGCCCAGCACTTGGGTGGCTAAATCAGACAAAACTCCATTAATTTGGTGACCCGACTAAAGATACTGACCTCCCTGTACATAGCAACATAGTAATTATGGCATACTGTGCAGTACTATTAGGCTAGGGCCAGACAATTGTGGTTCTTGACCGGCAGAGAAATGGAAGCCAGAAAAGGGGAGAGCAGCCAGGCAGCAGATTCTTGCAGAGAACATGTATCATCTGGCCCTAGCCTAAGATCAGTCACATCAATGCCCCCCCCTCCAAAAAAAAAGGCACATTTACTGTGAGTTTTTTCTTCATCTCAGATGTATTTATTTTCACAACACATTTCCATATTTACAAAAAAAATCATAAGTTCACTTTTTCAAGAGAAATGTTTTCTCCTGGTGTAAATTCTCTGAGAAAATTTGCCAGTATATTTCCCCATAGTATTGTCACTGGAAAATTTGTCATAGAAATGTCCAATTTTTTTAAAAAAAGTTTAAACTGACTAACTGCACAAAAGTAATACAATCTTACTGTCTTATTATTGGTTTTTTTTTGTAATCAGTTTTATTAACAAATACGCATATAGACATACATTTCTTATGCACCGTACATCATGAATGTGGAACAATTACCTTGCAGGGTTTGCATTAAAATTATACATCATTTCTTAACAAAAAAACATTCCAAGTAGTCGCATTTATATATCGCACAAAACAAAACATAACTTGTATGCTGCTTGACAATACATCTTAATTAAGGCCATCCTACTCAGTAACAAATTTCCCTTTTCCATTGTTGGTGTTACAGGTGTTATCTCTACCCTTCTCGATTTTGGTAAGTATCTTCTGAAATGTCTATAAATTGTTAGTAGCCCATATCTACCAGGTCTCCAGAAATACAATAAACTATTAATCAACCTTTGTTATGTATTCTCTCCACGGCAACCACGTGGCAATGTAATTCACATATTTATTATTTAGGGAAGTTGTTAATTCCTCCATAGTCTTATTATTGTTATCTGTTATCCACTATTTAACCTGTGCCATATAGCCTTTTTTCAATATCCGCCATTGCTCCCCAGCAGGGCAACAGTACACAATATTTTCATCACTTTAAAACTCTTTAATTTTTTTGGTGTTACTGTTCCTTTAATGTTGTAACTTGAAAAGTGTTGCTTAAAACACAAGCGAATTGTTGTAATAATGAAAATTAGCCATGTTGTATATGGAAAGTGACGGTGTAACTCATTATGACCCTTTTACATGGGCACTATTGCCCTGGATATGATTCTCTAGCTTACTGTCCTCCAACTATACTATATTTAATGGAATCTAGTATCTGGAAACCTATTTCCCAGAGAGCTAAGAAACATGCCAGTGTCATTTCCCATAGTTTCCTATTCAAACCGTTTTTAAAATGTTGACTGCATAAATAGAGTTTTCTGGCAGCTCAGCAATTGAGAGGTTAACTTTATTTGTTGCAAGGGGTTTTATTATTGGTGTGGGGGGTGGTAGGTTGGGAACAGACTCTATATTACATGTACTTCATGGGATGACGAGCTGTCAGCTCTGTACTGAGAAACAACGTGCACAGATTGTTGTTGTCATGACAACACGACATGCATTTTTTTCCTTTTACTTATTAAAGTGTGCCAGTAATGCTTTGGCCATGAATACTGTTAAATGATTAGTTCTTCGTTTAGGCCTAGAAAACATTGTGATTGTTTAGCCACTCAAAATATTGTGCTCTATGGGAGCATTTTTATCATAGTCTAAAAAAAATTCTTCACAATTGTTATCAAAAAACTATACTAAGGAGCTTTCGAAGTAATGGGAGTTTTTTTAAACTCCCATATCTTCGGAATTCTAATTAAATTAATTAAAATCTAAAAAAAAAATTCTGGGTGAATAGGTCAGTTTTCGATCAAATTCGGATTGTACAAATCAAAGTAACAGCGCATTCGATTGAATTTGATTCAAAGTTTTTCCCAAAAAAACCTTTGATTTTTTAAAGTCCACCAATTGACTCCAGATAGGTTCTAGGCAGTTGCCCATAGGCTAAAACAGCAATTTGGCAGGTTTTAGATCGCGAATGAACAAAGTCAAATTTTTAAAGAGACAGTACATGATAAATTTCGATATTCAAATTTTCTAATTTTTTTCAAATTTGAATCGAAATTTGGACTATTCCCTAGTTGAAGCACACAAAAATAAGCTTGAAATTTGATTTTTCACATCGACCTTTGATAAATCTGTCCCTAAATGTCAGTGCAATGAGTTGGATTTTATAATATTTTATAGATAGTTTTTGGACTGGTTTTCACATTTTAAATACAAAGCAATGGTGCAATTTCATCTCACATTTGGAGGCACCATGCTTCTGATTTGTTCCCTACTCTGTAGGTGCAACAATGTGCATCTACAGTATTGGACCAACATACAAAGGGAGCCTTGCACATCCTCAAGTCAGGTGTTCACTACAGGGCTTCCTTCAGTTTTTGGCATAGAAGCTAAGTGCATGGCTTTTTAATGTGTTTAATTCTGCACCCATAATTGTTCCTTATGCTGAGCCTACTGATCCCTTAAATCTGTTGTGGTACCCAGTTGTAGAATTTTTTATACATGCTATTGTAGTGCTTTACTTCTTGTATGTTTTTGAACTGTGGGAGGAAACCAAAGTACTGGAACCCATGCTGGCATAGGGAGAATATACAAACTCCCAGAGACATTTTGGCAGTCCATGAGGCAGTTTTTTTTCAGTGAGGCTACCCCTGCATGTACCTCTTCTGCACTCCAACTGCAAACCTCTCAATGAAAAAAAATGCTCTATGATCCCCACCTATAATCTGTCCAAACCTTGCCACTTCTTGTAGCCTTGTGCCTTTCAAGAGCCAAGATTTGCCCTTTTACATCTGTTTCAAGGGTCATGTATTTTTGTATTTTTCACCCCATGATAAAATGTTTTTTCTTTTTTTTAAGAAAGGTCAACCAGTTGCTGGACATAGAAGGATAAAATAGCCCTTGGATGCTACTAATCACATTCTTGCAGATTCATTTTGATTGGTTGCTTGCTAAGCTATAAGCTATAAACTGTACTATGGCTTACTGTGTTTTCAGTATAGGGCCAAAATATTCTGTATTTCTTGTATTAATTTCTTCTAAATAAGTAAAAACCATCATACTTATTTTCACCCAGGGCTTATACATACCACTGGTTACTTGCTTACAGGAATGTCTTATCTAGAAGAGGGTTGTCCAATTGGAAGCCTGTAAATTGGATGTGGCCCTACAAAGATTTTTTTTATTCCCTCCCCCTCTGCTCTGCTCAGACGCTCCATAGACCTCATTGTATGACATCATCATTTTAATTAAATTGTGCCCTCCAACATTCTGTGTGACATATAATCATTTTAATTTAATCTGGACCTCCAAACATGCTGTATGAAAAATAATTGGCACGCTACATGTACTAGGTTGGACAGCATTGATCTAGAACTAGTGTTCGGCCATGACTCCCAAGCACCCGGTGACAGCTTTAAGTTGATTGGGGAATAGCAGTCTGTCAACTACAGGCTGCACATTTCTCTTTCCATCTTATACATCCCAGTCTATGCATGCCTTTAGTTGCTAGGGTACTCATACATCTCATCTCACATGCCAATATAATGTTAAGCAGCATGGCAGCATAACTGTTTGTCAATCTCTTGCTTGTTGGGCTGTTTCCCTTTGCTAGAAGGGTTAACTCATCTCTCTAGCAAGCAAGCAATAAAAGGGCAAGCTTTGATGCTATCATCAGGAGAGTAAAAGTTTTAATCCCTCCCTGAAAACATAATTATAGGTGGCCTTTTGAACTTTGGCAATTATCTTTGTTGGTTAGCAAGTGCAGGAATAGGCTTTTCCCGGATTGGATCTATTCAGCTGGCAGCCTGTCTTTACTGAGTGAATTCCCTTACAGTTGAACCCCTGAAGCCTGACATAGAACCAGTCAGGCATAAGCAAAGGTGCTGTCATCACTCAGATCACCATGATAGAAAGTACAGTCAGGGAGAGCAAGCCTATAACTATGTACCCATTATACTTGCTCTCCTTCCCAAGCAGGGGGACAGATGTTTGACGTCTGCTGAGGAGTGATGCATTTATACAGTTATGCAGAAATATATTTCTTTGAATATTGTATATAGTGACATCTATTCTGTGCTATATCATGGCAGGGACTCACCCATCTAAAACATTACTCGCTCACTTGTTTTGTAAGCTGCAGAAAAATAAATATTGTTTATAAGCTTTTTTTGAGTAGTTATAGCTGATGCTTCATTAATTTGTAATGCTGAGGCTCATAGTGAGCAAAACTGGGCAAATTTCCACCTGAGAAATTGGCTATATCAGCCAATCAATGTTCAGCGAGCTGCAAATGGAACAATGGAAGTAAATATGATTGGCTGGTGTGCATTACTGTACTAGTGCAGACCAGTGTTAACAAATTAGCCCCTGTATGTACTGTATATATCCCTAATATGTTTTTGCCCATTTGCACACCAGCACACAGCATATAAGGAGCTTTGGAGTATATCTGCTAAGCTGGCACCATAAACATAAACATAGGGGTTTATGAAAAGGCAACTGTAGAGCATTAATGGTAGAATATAGCAGAGCAAGATTGCAAAGATATGGCAAGATCAAGATAGAAACACTTTATATCAGTTACCAAGTTTGTAGCTCCTTAATTATTGTTGAAGTAGAACTCCCAGAACCCACTGACAGATGCAGGTTCATACTGGCAGCCCTTGCAGACTATACAATTACACATGGTTCAGTTCAGTACTAGGTCATTGGGATTTTCCAGCCTTCCCAATTGACATCTGACACTGATCAGATATTGATAGGTAAGAACATGATTCTTGATCCAACAGGATGGCCACTTGGTGAGGAGTGTCAGAGTTGGTAGCTAGTATCTGCCCATATATAGCCACATAAATTGGAACTGAAGTAATCTCTTTGTTCTGTATACTGTAGCTGATTCCTACTGTAGCCTTCCTTATGCAACAACATATTTGTTTTTCATTTCACAATCCACATAATATAGTGCAGTATATGGAATTCTGTATTATCTTCTAGCATTAAGGGCCTTTTTTAGCCATAAAAAAGCAGGTTTGTATTGTATTGTATTCTATTAAACAATTTAATTGAACTGTGCATTTATGGTATTTAAATCTGCTGGTGTTACAGTCCCTATCAAAGCCTTGTATAACTGCATCTCAGTCCACCTCCTGTGAGGGCTGGAACGCCTCTTTTTGATAAATAGTTAAAAAGAGGGCTTCCAGCACTCAACGAAAGATCAACATTTTGGTCTGTATCCCAGACCTTTATCAACATCTTTAAGAATTTTGATAAAGGTCTGAGATACAGACCAAAACATCGATCTATCTTCAGTAAATAATCTTTAGAGCTTTTTTACAAATCCTGTGAATGCTGGAACTCTTCTTTTTGACGGCTTGTGTGTATATTTATATGTTTAGCTTCATATATATATATATGTATATATATATATATATATATATATATATATATATATATATATATATATACATACACACACAGTATATGGAGCTAGGTAATAATGCATAGGCTGTTTGGCACCTTTAACTTGTTTTTTTTGCTCTGAAATGTTGGTTTTATTCCTTTTTCATAGCAATCTTACAGTGATGCAGGGAGGCCTATCTGGCTCCAGGTTGCTGAGTCTGGTTACAGATTTACTTTGGGTTCAATTGCTGGAGGTGAGTGATATGTCGTGAGCTACATTCACTGTCAGCTTGGTGTAATACTATCTCTGGGCAGCAGACTTTGGCCATGGTGCGGTGCATTGTTCTGTAGAGCAGGAACCCGGAACTCCAAGGTTCCCTCAAATGTTTTATTCTCTTTTGGCAAAGATCAGAGACCAGCCAGTTTAGCAGTGGCACCGCTGGCTCCAGACAGTCTTCAGGGCAAAAACTTTAAGAATAAAGTAGAACTCACAGATCTCATTAATTATACTTAATGGGACTGAAACATGAAAAGTGCACAATAAATAGTTGAGGGGAATAAAAGTTAAGATTTTATGGAATTTAAAAGAATATGGAAATAAATCAGTGTCTCAACTGGCTGCTTTCTGATCAGCTGAATCCAGCACAATACCTGCTAACAAAGGAATGGTGAGCTGATTGTACTGAAAGTGTTAAAGTTCTTTTGTATTTGGGGACTGGACCATTTAACCAGTAAGCTACCAGAGGTGGAGTGATTATAGATTTGCACAGTAAATTGGATGGTAGGGATGGACTAAATTGTCCTAGTGTAATGCAACAGTTAAAAGCAGGGCTTTAATTATGCATACCATGTATTTAATACCCAGCTTTGTTGTTAGTCGAGCGAGACGCGACTTGTCCTTCCAACGAGTGTCTCCATGAAGCCATCAAACAGCATCATTCTGATACATGCCTCTATGGGCATGACTGGTCCCTTGTAATTGATATCCTGCTTCAGATATAATTACTATAAATTACTCCAGTTAACATCTTACTTAGAAGAAGGGTTGGCTGCAATCTAAAGAAGCCCCTCTGTTTGGAGAGTACAAGTCTGTTTTTACTGCTGGATGCTGTCATGTTCCTGCTCTCTGTATTCTGGTGGGGAAAAAAATCAATAAGCAAAAATACACAAACTGAACACAATCACGGTTTGGTAAAACAACAAAAGCTTGCCTTCAAGCTGTTTTGAGGCCACTGAGAGCAACATCCAGTAGTTTGGTGAGAAGCATGTTGCTCATGAGCCACTGGTTGGGATCACTGCCAGTCTCTTTTTCTGTCTCTCTACACTCTCATTTGTTTCGTTGTACACACTGTTATCTGTTGCTTGTTGGTTTATTACTGTTGTACTAAGCTAAGACTTGTTTTGTTTTTTATGTTTATGTTTGTCATGATAATTAAAATGGTGGTAACCCTAAAACAACTACCATTGTTGCAAGTCTGCAGTAACTGAATAACCATGTGACCCTCAGTCACGGGAACTGTGTACTTTTGCTTATTTGCTAAATTGGTCTGTCCCAAGGTCAAGGTGCCACTGAATGTTTAAACCTCTCTGTGACTTTGCTCTGAGGTCCCCTGTGGTTCTGAAAGGGTTTATTTGCATTTAAAAGACAAGAAAGGAGTCTGCTCTTGCTTTGTGCTACTTCGTAGTATACAGTGGGTGTTCTTTTGGAACGGAACAGAGACCATGGTGGGAGTAATGCTTTCATTGTACTCTCTTCAACTCCCCTTGCATTTAATAACTACCTTTCTGCAACATAGAAGCTTTTTTAAATTCGAGACAGAGGGTTGGAAAGGAACACTGTTTCATTAGCTATTGGTTGGCTTCATTCGGGTGAATGTTAAAAGCGATGCATCATCCCTCTTATACGTTGGACATGGCACAGCAGACTTTTGTTATTTATGAACTTTTGGAGTGGGAAGAATTAAAAGAAAATGTTTAATGTCATCAAAGAACCTTGCTACTCAAAACTGTAACTAATAAGTGCTCAGTGTAATAATTAGAGCCATGAGGATGATTTACTAACACGCAGTGCATTAAAAGCCTACTCAGACCCTTAACAAGTTCACTCATTTACTGAAAAACAAATGCTAGACTGAAAATGGGTTCTCTGTAATATTGTTATTTCAAAGCACTCAAACTCATATTCATTTTTTATATGACACTTTTTTATATTAGACAAATCCTTTAAATACAGTACATTTAAAAAACTAAATACAAGATAGAGATGATGTAACACAAACAAATAGAAAAGGAAAAGCTACAAACAAAGACACAAGTGGTGAGATGCTTGGTAGGGTGGAAGTAAAAAAAAATATGTGGCCCTTCCTGTTTCACATTGAAATTCTAGCAGCTGTAGACGATTATTAAAGGCATTCTGTCATGGGAATGTTTTTTTTTTCTTTTTTCAAAATGCATCAATTAATAGTGCTGCTTCAGAAGTGAAATCAGTTTTTCAAACAGATTTTTAATATTACATTTCAAAACCAGATAATAGCTCCTTGACACAAAATAACAGTTCACTGGTAGATATAACAGCTCTCAATAGTAAAAATCCATGTCTCACTGTGACCCCTTCAGTAACATTGAGTAGGAGAAACAACAGTCTGCCTGAAAGCACATCCATCATGAAGTGCTGGCTCTTTCTGAAAGCACAGGATCAAGCAAAATGACCTGAGATGGCTGCCTACACACCAATATTACAACTAAGAAAAATTATACTTGTTGGTTCAGGAATAACATTTTGCACAGTAAAGGGAATTATTTGCGGGGTAAACAATGCAATTAAGGAATAAAAACTACAATAAAAATCATGACTGGACCATTTTAAAGGAATTCAGTAGTAGATTTACAGAGCAATGTTTTGATGGCTGGTGGGGTCAGACCCCCTTTTGAAAGCTGGACAGAGTCAGAAGAAGAAGGCAATCAACTAAAAACAAAAATGAAGATCAAATGAATAGTTGCTTAGAACTGGCCATCCTATTATTTAATTGAAAGCTGAACCATCACAGTCTTCATGTGTCATTGTGCCTTTGCTCCTTTATATTGTTACAGTAATATAACAAATTTGTTACCTTCATTGCTCAGAGATATTTACCTCATTCCTTTTAAATGTGTTTGTAGAACTTGCAGTGACCATTGCATTGTTATGGGGAAAGCCTAGGATGTATAGATTTGTCACTTTTTTTATTCCATTTTTAATAACTACAAGCTAGTAGGAATCAGGATGAAGCTTCTTCACATATGGTAAAGCTCCCTTTCTACAGAACATCTGGGGACTAGATCACACAGGTTTTAAAATTGGTTGTGACTTTGAAGAGTGTAAGCCTGACCCTATTTTTCATATTTTAAGAGAACGTTTGAACTTTTTTTTCCGTAACATATGTCTCTCTGATTTTTAATGCTCATGAATTATTTGTATAAGAAATGATTATGTGAGAGGATAGTACTGAGAGATCATGATTATTGACTTTGCATAACACATGGGCTGGTCTGTACTTTCAGTCAGATAAATGCCTTTTTAAAATAATGCTGCCAGTTTGTTCATTGGTACACAAAATGCCCAAGTTGTGTCTATCTTGCCACCTTTAACTCAATATCAGATGTGACACGTTTTGGAATGGCCAAGAGGAAGAAAATTATAGTCTGCACTACAAGTAGCATACCAACATAGTACATACCATCCCTAATGACATGCCTTTGATCAGTGGTTTGTGGATTTTTATATCATGTCTTTGGATCAAAACAAGGTTATGTGTGAACAAATCAAATAAAGCTATAGTTCCATGAATATCTAAATGACTGATTACCCTAATTTCACTTGACATTCAAGTTACATTCTAATGAGTATCTTTGAGAATGAATAGGTCTTCTCCCCTGATGTCACCCTAACTAGACTTTAAATTGAACCCCCATAGGGGATCTGCCCAACAGTTTGGGAAGCATCACAGTGTGGCACAAATGGCCGTACAGTTCTGCCCTTTTATTACTTTTTTCAACTTTCATTCTCACACCTTTCCATACTACACTTCACACAGGTTCTAGTAATGTATGGAGCAACCTTCACACTTCCATATGAAAGTATTCAGCAGAATCTTTACAATAACAGTCACGTGTATTGTGGGCACAAAGTGATTCATAATTGTAAGTGGAGGGGGGATTGGCAAATGTGTTTAAGTTATAAGAACAATGCAGTCACTAATGGAAGTAGAATATAATAATTAAACAGTTGCAGGGGAAACATTAACTGTGCAGGCATAAGACAGGAAGGGAACAGAAGGAGAGGGACTGTCCACACAATGGGGAATTGCCTGCCTAATCTGGTTGCTTTGGCATGTCTGCAGTGGGGAAATGCAGTCTTTTTGAAAGAACTGACTGGTTACTTTTATGTAGGGTACAAGAGGAGATATTCCATTTCAGAGCCACAATTTGTGATGTATGCATATGCTTCTAGTGACCCAGAAAACAAGTTTGGAACTACGAAAAGAGCCTGGACAGAGCTGTATATAGATACCCATTCTGGCCTTAAATATATGAAAGCCTTTTGTACATGAACATATTTGTTTTAAAACTGAACTGTGGCTGTGGGATAGTAGGGAGAGATGGTGCCTATAGTATAAGTGGGATAATAGTCCCTGGGAAGGGACTGTGGCTGTGGGTTATCAGGTATAGTAGTGAGATATGATGACTATAGTAGCAGTGGGATAATAGTCTCTGGTAAAGGACTATGGCTGTGAGATAGCAGTTATAGTAGGGATAAATGGTGCCTTTAGTAGCAGTGGGAATAATAGTATCTGGGAAGGGACTGTGGCTGTGGGGCAGGTATAATAGGAAGATATGGGGGTAAATTCATCAAAGAGTGAAGTTCCGGCCACTAAAGTGAAATTCTGCAGTTCTCCATTCATTTCTATGGGATTTTGAAAGGCGTATTTATCAATGGGTGAAAGTGAAATTTCACCCTTTGATAAAAACGCCTTTAAAAACCCCATAGAAATGAATGGGAAGTGCCGGAATTTCACTCTAGTGACGGAACTTCACTATTAACGTCACTCTTTGATAAATATACCCCATGGTGCCTATTAGTGATTTCTGAGCCGGCCCAAAAGCCATGGGACCTGTCGGATTCCCAGGCTCGGGCTGGCTCCTGCACAAAATCTTCAGGTTGCCGGCAGGTCTGAGGTCCAGCTCTGACCTAGCACTGCCAGCTTCCAGTGCTTAAATTTATTATTAGTGACTAGCACCTGCCCCTTTTGTGATGTCACAGCGGGGCATGCACAGGTCTTTAAAGGAGAAGGAAAGGCAAAAACAAACTTTAGCTGTAAGCGTTGCCAATATATGGTACATATAGTTTGCAGCAAGCATTCCCCTGTTACTTTTTCCAACAACATTTTTGCTCCAATCGATTTTTCAAAAAGTAAAGACAAGTATGAAAAAGATTACCTTTCTTTCTGTAAGAAATCTGTTCAAGTAGGGCACACGCATGCGCAATAGTTTCAATCCGTGCCCTGCGCATGCGCACAAGACTATTTTTTCTTCCCCTTGCTGCGATGATGATACGGTCACGTGACCCAGCCACACGTCATCGCTGACCTCTCTGCCCCGCCTCATAAATCTAAGCCAATAGCTGAGGCAGCTTCCCGGGGAAGCTTTGAAGCTGCTGCGCTGCTCTGATATTATTTACAATCTGTCAGTGAGCGAGCGCAGCAGCTTAGGAAGGGGGGCAATACAAAAAGGCAGCCAAGGATCGGGTCTGTCTGACTGAGGTCTGTACTAAGCCATAAAGTCAAATACAGATTTTATTTTGACTGACGTGACGTCAGCGGGGTCACGAAGGCAGTGCATGCGGAAGAGAAGCTCAAATTTAAAATGGTGGCGCTAAACTGCTTTAACGGGAGAAACTTCCAAGCGCTTGTGCACAGATTGAGCACGGATTGAAGCGTTTTAACTGCAGCGTTTCAGAAGGGGGAAGGATGGAGAACACAGTGAAGGTAGTATAGTTTTTTGCCTTTCCTTCTCCTTTAAATAGCGGGGCAATGGCAGCCGGGGGCGAGTCAGGGTTGAGAATTTCTCGGCCCACACACCATTAGTAGCAGTGGGGATAATAGCCTCTGGGAAGGGACTGTGGTTGTGGGATAGCAGGTATAGTAGGGAGAGATGGTGCCTATAGTAGCAGTGGGATAATAGTTTCTGGGAAGGTACTGTGACTGTGGGATAGCAGGTGTAGTAGGGAGAGATGGTGCCTATAGTAGCAGTGGGAATAATGGTCTCTGGGAAGGGACTGTGGCTATGGTTTAGCAGGCATAGTAGGGAGAGATGTTGCCTATTGTAGCAGTGGGATAATAGTCTCTAGGAAGGGAGTGTGACTGTGGGATAGCAGGTATAGTAGGGAGAAATGGAGCCTATAGTAACAGTGGGATAATAGTCTCTGGGCCTCTGAACATTTGACTCATGACAAATCTACACTCAACATCCTTTTTCACTTTGTAATTTTTGATACAGACTTACAAAGACAGGGGATGTAAATAATTTTATTTTCACAGTATGCTGATCTAGCTATCAATCTATCAGCTAATATTTATACATTATATATATATATATATAGTCATATGAAAAAGTTTGGGAACCCCTCTCAGCCTGCATAATAATTTACTCCACTTTCAACAAAAAAAGATAACAGTGGTATGTCTTTCATTTCCCTGGAACATCTGAGTACTGGGGTGTTTTCTAAACAAAGATTTTTAGTGAAGTAGTATTCAGTTGTATGAAATTAAATCAAATGTGAAACACCGGCTTAAAAAATGTGGGTACCCTTGTAATTTTGCTAATTTTAATGCATGTTACTGCTCAATAATGATTACTGGCAACACCAAATTGGGTGGATTAGCTCTTTAAGCCTTGAACTTCATAGGCAGGTGTGTCCAATCATGAGAAAAGGTATGTAGGTGGCCACTTGCAAGTTGTGCTTCTGTTTGACTCTCCTCTGAAGAGTGACAGCATGGGATCCTCAAAGCAACTCTCAAGATTGTTCAGTATCATGGTTTAAGGGAAGGC
This sequence comes from Xenopus petersii, assembly GCA_038501925.1. Lineage (NCBI taxonomy): Eukaryota > Metazoa > Chordata > Amphibia > Anura > Pipidae > Xenopus > Xenopus petersii. The sequence continues at coordinate 53,811,863 of CM076689.1, forward strand.
TACAAAAAGCTATATCAGAGGTTTAAACTGTCCGTTTCAACTGTAAGGAATGTAATCAGGAAATGGAAGGCCACAGGCACAGTTGCTGTAAAACCCAGGTCTGGCAGGCCAAGAAAAATACATGAGCAGCATATGCGGAGGATTGTGAGAATGGTCACAGACAACCCAAAAATCACCTCCAAAGACCTGGTGTATCTGTACATTGTTCTACAATTCAGTGCAATTTGCACAAAGAACATCTTTATGGAAGGGTGACGAGAAAGAAGCCCTTTCTGCACTCAAACACAAACAGAGTTGTATGCAAAAGCTCATTTAGACAAGTCATTTTGGAACAAAGTGCATTGGACTGATGAGACAAAATTTAGTTATTTGGTCATAACAAAAAGCGATTTGTATGGCAGAAGAAGAACACTGCATTCCAAGAGAAACAAACACCTGCTACCTACTGTCACATTTGGTGGAGGTTCCATCATGCTGTGGGGCTGTGTGGCTAGTTCAGGGACTGTGGCCCTTGTTAAAGTTGAGGGTCGGATGAATTCAACCCAATATCAACAAATTCAGAAATGTATCATAGTAGAAATCAATATTAGTGAGCTGATAGATTTACTTGCCCACACAAGTAAATCTTATAAAAGGTATAGTATCTATAGAACATACATTTTGTATGTGTGTGTTTCTGTGATATATAGCTTATGACATCCTTTCCTAATTGCTTTCTGATGATGATGGTAGTTTTAGCATATTAAATTATATTTGGTAGTGGTTTACACTGAGAAACATACAGTGAACTGAATGCCAAAGTAGATTTATATTCCTTGAATATATTGATGTTTTATTATATTTTATATAAGCCTTCTCTCTTCCAGTCTGCTATGAGAACCCTGGATTGATTCTAGGGCCAGTAATTCTAGCAACCATGACTGTACAGAACCAAAACGTGAATAAGTAAAATAAAAAGACTAAAACCAAAAATATTTCTAAAATGATGTCAACTGTAAAGCAAAGTTTACCAGGTTGCCGTTTGTTTAACAGCAAAATAATTTATAATTTAATCTAAGTAATGATAGTACAGGTATGGGATCCCTCATCTGAAACCTATATCCAGAAATCTCTGAATTACAGGAAGGGCATCACCTATAGACTCCATTTTAAACAAATAATTTTATTATTCTCTGTAATAATAAAACAGTAGCTTGTACTAAACTGCATAATTCCATATTGGTGGTAAAACTATACTATTGGTTTTTTTTTTAATGCTTACATTTTTGTGGCAGATTTTAAGTATGGTGATCCAAATTACACAACGATCCTATTTGGAAAACTCCAGATCTCAAGCATTATGCATCATAGATCCTATACCTGTACAATATAACTGGGGCTTGCACTTAGAGTCAGGATGTAGACCAGTCAAATGGGATAGACTTGCTAACTGTAACTAAATGTATTGCCTTTTTAGTGAATGATTCAGTTCCAAGTTGTTCCAAAGTTTGCATAAAGAAAATATAACTCTCTCATTTTTTTTCTGTTATTCGGTTTATCCTTTATGTGTTTTAAGGTTAATGATTTTGTCCAAGACAAAAAGTTACAAAGAGTAACTTGTCAAAGAAATAGTGGCGGGCGGCTGTGTAAGATTTGGGTTCTACCAAGCTATACAGAAGTTGGAAATTATCATATGGGCTGCAAATTATAAATCAACTGCTGGTTCCCAAGTTTCTCCAGGCATGTAAGTCTATCACTTTAAGCAGCAGAGATGGATATATGCATCATGAGGTGTGCCCCTTTATTTGGCGTCCCTTGTTTTCAGTTACAGCCTGATGTCCTGCTCTGTTATGCAGATTCTCAGACTTTCCTGAAATGTCCATTTTACTGTAGGCTTATAAATCCTTCCCATAAGTTTCATTGCATACTATTTCACTTGCAATACCAGATACTGTTAACTCCCGCATATCATTTCCTTTCTTGAATGTGTACTATAGATATGTTCGTTTTCACATACAGACTTTAATGAGTTCCAGTTGAGTGAGGCTGACAAGCCTAGAGTCTAAAAAAAAGAAAGCTCCTTGCTTGGCAGGGAACTCGGGTCAGGGAGGTTAATGACCCCTGCTGGCTTTTAATTCAGAGACAAATCCCTTTAGGACCTCAGAAGGAGGCTGTTTCTAGTTCTCTCTGATTGGATCTGGCAGCCTTGTGCATACCTAGACCTTCACCTGTCACCACACAAGGTTTGCTTTCAAGACTATCTAAGAAAGAAGCTGCTCTGTTGATCAAGTGAAAGTAATCAGCAAAAATAATATATTCCATGGGCACAGACTCCAAAGATGTGTGTTTTTCCATCATCACCCAGGGCATCTGTTTAACAATTACAGGTAAATGTTTTTTGTCTGAAATCATTCTACGGTTATTCTTTTATATTCTTAAAAAAAAAAAAAAAAAAGAATCACAAAATAATAATTAGTATTTTAACAATATCACTAATGGGCAATTGTCTGTGAATCTGCAGTGTCCATATGCATGTAACAATCATAGTAAGATGACACAACTGAATCACTCATTAAGTTCTGGGACAGGTTCCTGTATCAAATCCTTAATTCTGTCTTGTGTTGTCAAAGTATGACTCAACTTAGAGTTTTTCTGCCATTTGCTCAAACTGACTGACCAAAACCTTCCTTATAATTTTCTACAGCATTTGTAGCATGTATAGTCCCTTAGAAACAGCTACATGGGGCCGAACAGAGATAAGATATAATTTGGGGACATGCCCAACATGGCAGGGCTGTAATTGGTTAGGTGCAAATCACTAAGTTTCACTGAACTGCGATACCCTTTAAAATACAAGTTCTGTCACACACTCTTGGCCTGATAAATGTTCTATATAGAGCTTTGATAAAATCAGTATAACAATATAATCAGTATAGCATAGGTTTAAAATGTCAGAAATACTGCGCATTAGTTTTTCTGCAGAGTTAGGTTGCTGTGGCCAGGGGTACAAGTACACTTGACTTGGGGCAGCTGGGAAATTGACAATATGTCTAGCCCTATGTCAGATTTCAAAATTGAATATAAAAAAATCTGTTTGCTCTTTTGAGAAATGGATTTCAGTGCAGAATTCTGCTGGAGCAGCACTATTAACTGATTCATTTTTGAGTCCCATGACAGTATCCCTTTAAGGACCTTCATGAAGGTGGCATTTTCTTTGCTAGCAGTTGAATTTCAAAATGCTTTGGACTTCTGGAACACGTTTAAGGGTTGTCCACCTTTGCACCAACTTTTAATATGATGTATCAATGCTATTCTGAGTCAATTTGCAAAAAAAAATCTAATTTGATTTTTGATAACTGTGCTCCTTAGTGTTTACCTTTAATATCAGTGCAGAAAAAAGGAAATTGCTGTATAGTTTTTACTTTTCTTCCCTTTTAATTAAAAAATTGCCAGAATCTCTGAGAAAGTTCATTGGAAAGATTCGAAAGTTCAAACCTCCGTTATCCTATCCCAAGCAAGGGGGCAGCGTTTCAAGCTGGAAAATGGAGAAAGGCACATGATACACAGCAGATAACAGATAAAAATCTGTAGTATACAATGGGATTAAATTGACCTCATCTGATATCTATTGTGTATCATGTGCTTGAATGGCTGCCCCCATGGTTACACAGCAGCTTGTTTACAGTATATACATTATAGTAGAGTTTCTGAAGCAAACACACCAGAGGGCAACAGTACTTTATATTTCTATTACTTTAAACACTTTCATTTTTTTGGTGTTACTGTTCCTTTAACAAAAATGCTCACACAAGCAGATCACTACAATCAGAATAGTCATATCACCTAAAATTATCATATCAAGTTTTGAGCCACAACATCAGTACAGCATTATATTTCTCAGTAAGAACTAACAGCAGCCCTTTTAGGAAATGTTTGTTCTTTGTTCATAAGTATTGCTATGCAGCAAATGGGACATTAGAGGGCACCCTCTATAGAAGGCCAGATAGTATCATATGCATTAGGGATGATGCAGCCATGTGGAGCAGAGCTGGCAACTTTTCATCTTTGTTAAAGGACAATAAACTTTGTTTTATTGGTTCAGTAATGTGACTGACTGGATTGCTTCACAGAATGAATATTTTATCAGTTTTGTGAAACTGAGTTTTTATTTTGTTGATAGAATTAATTTAGTGCTATAAAATCTTGCTTTCTCTCACAAGCATCTATTTTGTCATTAAAATCTAGCTTGGTATGTACTATTTAGTTGCACCATTATATATTCTGTCCAAGTTTTTTTTACATAATTCATTCTGTAAGTAACTGTACACAATAACTGCATTTGTTAAATTGCTTGTTAAAATTTACAGAATGGAATTTGTAATATAATGATATTCTTTGTGAATAAACCAGATTTGATTCATTCATTCTTTAGTAGAAATAAGTATTTTGTATATTTTATGTGTGTTTAGGGTCACAAATACTTATGTACCCTGAGAGACATTCATTCTATGTATTAGGGATATTTTTGGGACAAGTGGCACCCCAAGGCCAACATATGCCACATACAGTTTTGTTACAAATAACTAATTGGGAGCTATATTAATTTTTATTTGTTTCATATGAGTAAAACTAACAACTGGGGTTTCTTTGAAGATTAAACCTTTGTAGCAGACACTCAAAATGAAGACATTCTTCCACCAGGCATTTGTAATAAAGTAGAAAACTATATTTTGTCCACAGCCTTACATGTTTTGCCTATGACTACGCGTTGGCCTATGACTATGGGTGTTATTTACTTAACTCCGAATGCAAAAATCTAAATTTTAAAAAATCACACATTTTTCAGAATTTACTAAACCCAGAGGATGGAAAAGTCTGAATCTAAAAATCCGGTATCTCAGACCTGTCAAGGTTGCATATAAGTCAATGGGGCAAATTCACTAAGATGCGAAGTTGCGCCAGATGCAACTTCGCCGCACTTCCCCAGGCGTATTTTCGCCAACGCTCCCCAAATTCACTAAAATCCGAAGTTGCGCACAGGGGTAGCGTAAGTTTGCGAAGTTGCGCTAGTGTTAATTTGCCAAGCGAAGCGAAGTTTTGCTAGCGATGGTTCATTTGCATACAGCGCCAAATTCAAATTTCAATGGAGGAATACGTATCAGCACTACAAATGCCTAGAAAACCTTCAAATCAGCAAATAAAAATTTTATTTTGCCCTACACATGTGCCCACTGTATAGGTAAGTTGCCATGGGTCAGGAAATGTAGGGGGGAAGGAGGGGAGCCCCAAAAATATTTTCGATCTTTTTCAGCCTATCACCCATCATGTAGAAAACACGCCAGCGTTTTTTGGGACTTAGAAAAAAATTTGACTTTTTTGGAAACAATCCCTATCTACTCTATTGCGCTTCGCCAGGTCTGAGGTGGCGAAGGAAGTCTAGCGTAAAAGGTAGCGTTCAGTAAACTGCGCAAGTTAGTGAATTTGCGTAGTTACGTCGCTAGCGAAAATTCGCCTGGCGTAAGGGTGCGAAGTAACACTAGCGAATTTACGCCAGTGTTCGTTAGTGAATTTGCGAAGTACCGAAAATGCCAAACGCTAGCGAATTGACGCTAGCGTTCGGCGCTTAGTGAATTTGTGCCAATGGGAGAAGTCCCAATGATTTTTTGATGTGTTCTGGGTTTCGGGCAATACTCCGAAGTTTTCGGTTGAAAATTATGAAATAATCGTGAAAATCATGAAAATCGGATGAAAAAGTCTGAAAAATTAGTGAAAATCTAATTTTTACCGCAAAGCAAATTTTTGGGAAAATGTAATAATAAATAAGCGTAAAAAACACGAGCGGATTTGGTCTGAGTTTGAAGCAGAAAATATTGAGATGAATTCAGACTTTGATAAATAACCCCCTAAGTGTTTGTAATATGAAACGCGTAAAGATATGTGTTCTCTTAATAGATCCCATGGGTACATTGGGAAAAAGTGCAAACAAAGGCTTTGCAAAGGTGGACATACAAGATTACAAGATTGCTTTATTTGTCAATACAGACCATATACAGTTATACAGCGTATCGAAATCACGTTTCACTCAGCCCCCCCCACTTGGTGCTTTTGCATAAAGAAAGAGCATTTGTGGATACATGTAAGGTGACAGGTGCAGGGAACAGTTTGTTTTTCAATATTATCGTGTTAAGGGCTCTGATTAGTGGGAAAAAGCTTTTGCGGTGTCTAGTAGTTTTAGTTTGAATACAGTGGAACCTTCTTCCAGATGGAAAGAGAGTGAACAGAGAATGGGATGGTTGGGCGATGTCTTTTACTAAGATATTTACTCGCTGTGTAATGTGTTTCCTGTAGAGTTGGGAGATGGGTGGGAGAGGTTCTCCTATGATCTGGATCGGATAACTCTACATAAAATCATATAATTTTTCCCCTAATTTGCAATTAGAAGTTAAAACGAAAGTTTCTTCTATCTGTATATTAATTTATACTTTAGGTAATTTTTTACCCACCACCAATATTATATTTATTTGTACTGTAGGTAATTTTTCATTTCTTCCCCACAATTGCAGATTACACTGAATTTTATTATAGGTTTGCAGAAGGTCAATATAGCAATATCACTAATTTTTGGTTGAATTATACTAAACATTTGGATTATTTATAAAAATGCTGTTCTATTCAAAATGCTTTATTGTGTATGCATTTCCATTTTGACCTCTTAATTCCACCCTATTAAGAACTTCATTGGTTGTTTCAGCCAAGTTTTCATTTTCTTCTTCAGAGCTAAGGCTGGGAGGAGGCAAAATAAAGTGGAAACTTTAAAGCAATGGGATTTTACTAACCGTTTACTGCAGTGCATTGTCCATTTTGATTTTGTATTCACTTGTTATCTACCGGAACCCTCTTTCAGTGCCTTATAAATTCATTTATATCAATAAAAAGCATAAAAAGTTTTTGAAGTACAGTTTTATTTTGTACTATCTTAACCTTTTATTAATGAATAAAAGGATTAATGAAGCCATTTATACATTTTTAATTTTTGAAGTTTACTTTAGACTGGGTGCAAGATGGACATGCAGTCTGCTGTCCCTTCCCCGTTAAACTTATTAAAAATCACACACCTTTTTTTTTCTATTTGAAGGAAATAGTCAACTAGTGTTTTAGCCCAGATGTTTATTGTGGAAGATGGGAGCTCAGCCTGTGCCTTTTAGTGGGCATATTCATATTTAGCGGATTTGCCTTGGGTGGAATGGGAAAGGGCAAAAGGTCTGACGCATGAGGTCACATGTCTATTCCCCGAAGCAGCGCAAGTGGCATAGGGTGCTGTCTGCCGGATCTTAGTGTGCATATTTTCTCTTTACCCAGTTCTGTCAGTTATTCCTTCAGTTAATTGTTCATTGTGCTCTTTTTCTATTTGTGTGACATAAAGGTTAAACAGATGACTTCTCCTATTCACACTGATGCTCTGGATAATGAGTTTAAATTTACACTCTAATTTGTCAACAGATTTGTAGGTATATGTTAGGATGTTACGGAAGGCTTTGCCAAGTTAAGCTACAACTAAAAATAAATAGGATTGTTTATCTGTTTTGTTATTATTTGTCCCTAAAATTACATTTCTTAATAATTAAATATTTGAACCCAAAATAAAATTAAAGTAGTACAAGAAACAATAAAAAGTATTAGTATAGATAAAATCCCAGGCAAGTTATATGTACAGTAACGCATAAAGGAAAAAAATCGGACTCAAAATGAAATAAGGTAATTTTTTGCTTTTACTTTTTTTATAAACATTATATACTGTATATTATATAATATATTATTATTATTATATATCTTATGGCCTGCCTTTTATATTTTGAGTTGTAGTAAGACTAATTTAGTCTCACTAATCTCACTGAGGGGCATATGTATTTACTGGCAAGCACTTTGGCTCGATATAATCAACTGCAGAAAATGTGCTTATATTGTGTTTTCTGCATTGCATTGCTTTATTTCCTTATTTCTCTTAATTTTTATTATTTTTATTATTTGCATGGTCTTTTTTTTCTTTATTTAAATAAGGAACTGATTGCAGAGAATTTGAGCAAGTTAAGGAGATTTACATTTTCTACAATTGATAATACTGAACCAGATGCTTGACAAGAAATAAATATGCCCCTTAGTATATTACCCCCATTAGGGTACAGTTAATAGATCTAAAGCAACAAATATAATCATTTATGTACTTTATAAAGTATTAAACATAGACCTAGTTCATCCAAACAAAAAACAAATACATATTAACTTCCGTATTGGTGAATGAAAATCTCAGCACATCAGCTATAATTGGCATCTTTTTCTGAGTGTGACCGACACACTTGAGAAGGAATTGGGAAGATGCTAGAATTCGGAGCTGCTGCTAAGCCTTGCAGAGTACTGACCCAGGGAAAATGAATGTTTACAAGCATGCGTCCGTCTTGATAATTGTTTCACTTAATTAATATTTATGTGATTTGCCAAAATTTTGCCGCCAGTCCGAAATATATGGTTTTCGGGTTTTTTGATCACGCCCATTTTTTGTCCACACCCCCTAATTACCATGTTCAGTTTACAAAAGTTGGCAGGTTATGAAAGTTTGAACATATTTTTTTCAGTTATTACAATTTTGCTAATGAAGGTGAATTGCCCTTTAAGCTGTGAGTCTAACTTCACCCAAGGAACCTGTTATCTTATATTGTTATGTCAATTACTTATTTGCTTATTTCAAAATTGTTACAAAGTATCTTATCTGAACCTCATGGCTGTTCTGGGCTCTCTGCCAAACGCCAATTAAGTTAGAAGCATTGTATTGTTTTTTTGCTGTTTGGTGCAGAGAAAATTGGGACTTTCCAGTACAAATCTGTGACTGCGGGTTAAGCTGTCAAAAGAGGGACTGTCCCGCTGAAAACAGGACAGTTGGGAGGTATGCATTTTTGTGTAAATCATGCCCTTTGTGTAGTGTATAGATTTTTCTCAAGAATCGAAATGCACCTTCATTCTAGTTGATGTCCTGAATTCTTCTGCAATGTAAAATGCGATTTTATAGCTGTGCTGGGTATTGAAAAACCAAGAAAATAAGACAGACAGACAGAGCGCAAAATTGCCCTAAGAAGTTCTTTGCTTTCAGATTGCTGTAGGGAAAGTTCTTTTGTGAGAAGCTATAGAAAAGTTATTGGATTCCTAATGGCAGCTTGAAAAGATTTTCTGTGATTGAATTTAGCGGCCTTGTAGTGAAAGTCCTGTGCTGAAAAGTTTTAATATAAGAGGTGGTGAATTACAATTCGTATAGATAAACACAGAACAATGGATCCTCTGTATATTGTAGGGGGTTGGCGACAGTACTTTGCCCTGGAGGTGAGAGGTCACATTGTATCAGCTCATCCCTTTACCACTGGAGCTGATGATATATAAATTGACTAGACCGCTGAAGATACAATTTGCCCAACTGGGAGGAACAGTATCGAGGCCTTTGTTTTACCACTCTACCCGGCCTGTATTGTTCCAGTGTTGTTGCTCAGCTAGACACCCTATCAACAGAGCAGTCTTTAATTGTTTAATTGTCTACTTATAGAGACACCAACATACACTGAGTGAGTCTAGAGTGCAAGTCTTCTGGATTTTCCATGGGCATCAAGCAACTATAATTTGGGGTATATTAGATTATTTCAGGGGTTGTATACAATTTTACTGCCAGGTCACTGGGCCATTATAAAGGTCAATGCGCTTATGTTGTGCAGACAGGCTAGCAGCTACGTTGGTTGATAAACTAATAATAAACATTCAAGCATGTAACTTATAAAGGTGTTTTTCATTGTAGCACATCTAAGAAACCTTTTCCCCCTACATTTTAGCCACAGTGATTTCTTTCTATGCAGTTCCGAGATTGGAAACACAGATATGGAAAGTATTTGTTTCTATAACATTACTAAACTATTTTTTTAACCTTCAGAACTCATACATGATATGATCTAAGTCTAATACAAACTGTTGTTATTGGCACTCGAAGCTACCAGTATTTTAAATGTAATCTAATTGCTCTCTGTCAGTGTACTTTTTTGTTTAACACCATAAAATGAAGTATTTTGTTTACGTATAAAGGTTGTATCTGACCAGCAGCTGCAAATAAAATATTTCTTGGCTACTGGTTGTATTTTATGGGGGAAAACATCTCACCCTTTATCTGAGTACTAAAACTACTGTATTTCAAACGTCAAGGAAATGAATGGAACGCCAATGGATATATACAGTAGCTACCTATCTATAGTAAAGCTTCTATTACCTTTTTGGAATAAAAGTGCTTAATATTTAGGGTAATAGCACACAGGGCACTTTGTCGCATACAGAAAATCTTTCCCCCCACCCCAGGGGATTACATAATAAAAATATACCAGGCCACTTCGTCATCTGCCAGGGGGCAGGATTATGGGTTTAGAAGTAGGATTTCTCAATGGTGCCCCAAATCTCATCACTTTAAATGCATCCAAATGGCTTTGGTGATACATGTCCTTGAATCCGATGCAAATGTTTTTGCACTATGAAAGTCATGTAAATCAGAATGCAGCGTGCAAAGTACAAATAAATTCAGCAATTGCCCATTTTTTTGGACACTACATTCAACATAGTATAACTTGCTGCAAGGGGTGGAAATGGGGAGGCTCATAGATGGCCTTACCCTAGGACAGGAGGTAAGGACAGCATCTCCTGACAATGATCCCTGCAGGTTATTGATTTGGTGCTCAGAGCATTCCCTGGGGTGCAAGTGCTTTAGTGCTCTAGCACTTGCCTCTGGGGGAGAAAAAAATAATCCCTTGAGTGTTTTTAAAGAGACAAATTGAGCTATGCATCATTTATCTGACTAATTAGTAGATTGAGTAGTAAATCATATCCTGAAGGATCAATGTTTATTTCACATCACTGGGGATTATATATGTATGACAACAATAGACACACTCTTGGACTACATGATTAGGTGATATTTTATTGTCAACGTTTCGGTTGGAACCTTTATCAAGACATGATAACCTCATGAAGTCCAGGAGTGTGTCTTTTGTTGTGATACATGTCTAAGCTTTTTATGACAGCACTTTTGGCATGAACTGATTTGATACAGTTGTGTTCAGAGTAATGGCAGTCCAATGTCACTAACCTGATTGATCACTTTTTTTGGCAGAAATTATATTTCTACATGTTTCAATAATTTGCTAGTAGGTGTAAGTTGAGTAATAGAAACCCAACAGTCATGACATGCATGCTGCTGATTCTGTTTAGTTCAATCATTAATTGAGGCGTGTTCCAAATAATGATAGCTTGTTCCAAATAATAGCAGTGTGAAGTTCAATTAGTGAGGTCATACATTTTGTGAAAAAAGAGGTGTCAATTACGGCCCTTATTTAAGGGAGGAAGACAGCAAATGTTGTGTATGCTGGTTATAGTGCATTTCTCTCTGAAAATCGGAGTAAAATGGGTTGTTCCAGACATTGTTAAGATCAGTATACTTTGATTAAAACATTGATTGGAGAGGGGAAAATATATGAGTGCAGAAAATGAGAGGCTGTTCAGCAAAAATGATCTCAAATGCTTTAAAAGAATAACCAAACCTGACAGACATGGAAGAAAAGGGAAAGCTACCTTTCGAATGGACAGAAGAATAGCCAAAATAGCAAAGACTCTGCCAATTATCCAGGAGGATTAAAGAAGGTCTAAAGTTACCTGTGAGTACTGTTACAATTATAAGATGAATGTGTGAAGCCAAGATATCTGCAAGAAGCTAAAGCGCTTACAGTTTGCCAAAGAACACATTGACTGGCCTAAAGAGAAATGGCGCAATATTTTGTGGACTGATGAAAGCAAGATTGTTGTTTTTTTGGGTCTAGTGCCCGCAGACAATTTGTCAGACAACCCCCAGACACCAAATTAAAGCCACTGTACAATGTGAAGACAGTGAAGCATGGTGATGCAAGAATCATGATATGGGGAAGTTTCCCATACTATGGTGTTGGGCCTATTTATCACACACCAGGGATCACGGGTCAGTTTCAATACATCAAAATACTTGAAGAGGTCATGTTGCCGTATGCCCTTGAAATGGATGTTTCAACAAGACCATGACCCCAAGCACACCAGTAAAGTAGCAATAGCTTTGCTTATTAGCTCATTATCGTTGTGCACTGGCCAGCCCAATCCCCGGACCTTAATCCAATAGAAAATTTGTGGGGTGACATCAAAAATGCTATTTCTGAGGTAAAACCAAGAAATGCAGAATAATTGTGGAATGTAACAGGTGGCAGAAGTTGGTCGACTCCATGCAACACAAATGTGCAGCAGTTCTCAGAAACACTGCTTATACAACTAAATATTAGTTCAGTGATTCAAAGGAAAGCAAAACCTTGAAACAGGTTATATACAGTGAATGTTAGAGTTTGTAAAGAAGAATGTAGAATAACACAAATTTGATCATTTTTTTCTAGAGATTATGTGACATGCAGCTCTTTATGATAATGGTTTATGTGATTTAAGCTCCTGTAATAAATGTATATAGTAATTGGAGCTTTTTTTATATACAGATATGGGATATACTATCTGGAATGCTGGACACCTGGATAATAGATCCCACCTGTGTAACTCAGCTTGAAGCCCATATTTAAAGTAATTTTGCTGTTGGAGCGTAGTTCTATTAAAAAACAAAAAAATAAACATTTTTTAAAAAGCTTTTTTTTCTTACTGAAATATTCAACCATTGCTGTTCCTTGCTGTGGAAACTCATAAAGCAGTCACCTGATAGTTATAGAAAAGAGAGAGAACATTTATAGTAAAATGAGCGAACAGCAATGGTTTTCAACTTTTACCAATGAAGGGATTTATAGAGCGTACCAAATATTTTTCTTTTTAAATAAATACATCTTCCTGCACATTTTCTGATAAGCTTCTTCTGTGCAAATTAAATGTATGGTCTTAAATCACCTTCTAAAATAGATGATAGAAATGTCTATTTGATTGCAGGCAGGAGGCTCCCAAGTAATTTTCACAAACCCGCTGGAGATTGTAAAGATTCACTTACAGGTCGCAGGAGAGATTGCGACGGGGCCAGTGCCCTTACAGTGCAGCGCGATTTGGGATTATTTGGTCTCTATAAAGTGAGTGCTGTAGGTATCAGTTTCTTGGCATGTCTGTGTAAATGTGCTGCTCATTATTCTACCCTCTCATCATTCCTGTACAACTTGCTTCTTCCTCATTAACCAGCTTCCAGAAAAAAAATCTCAAATGGATTGTTTTTCTTCCACCTTGAAAAAAAAACTCATTAGAAATTAGGTAAATCCAGTGATTATTAATTGGTGAATATATTACCTGGATTACGTCTTCTTCCTGCTGTATTTTTCTCTTTTTAGTGTGTTGTCCAATTAAAGGGCTAACGTACTAAAGACATATATCTACATATCATTCGTTTGAATAACAAAATAATTATTTTTAGAATTTGTTGCAATAGAGATTTTTAACTCATCTAGCCACATTCCATAAGGTATGAGTATAACGCTATTTGTTAGGTAGTTCAAAGCAGCTGAGCATATAGAGTTTTCATATAAGAAATTTTTATTCAAAAGCAGTGTTCTGTTTGGGTTTTTTCTTGCAGAGGTTTCACTTTAAGTAAATACTGTAATGGCAGTACAGAAGCAAAGAAAGACATTGTAATGGGGCTGCAGTATCATTCTGTCTGTTTTTGGCTCACAGGAATCTTTACATCTAGATTCCTAGTCTCAAGCAAGTGTAAAGGTAGCAGCAAACCTTTTGTGTGTTAGTACTGCAGTACTTGGCCTGCTCTTTAAATTTCATGGAAAGATCTTGATCTGAGAGTGACAACCCCAGTGCTAAATCTTCTTATTCCTTCTTGCCTTTATTGTCAATGAAATTGGGAATTGGAGCTGAGGAAGACCAAGATTGTTGCCCATGCCACTATATATACCACGTACAGTGGGAGCAGCATTGTGCAGCCTCTCGACTCCCATAAAACTGAAGTGGAGATCAAAGAGCTGCCTTTGTCTTCTGTCACTTCATGTTAGCAAAGACTTGGTGGTCAGCATCGCCTTCTTCTAGTAAAGTGCTATCCAGCCTTTTCCATGTGTGTGCTTGTTGTGAACATACAGTATTTTTGGGAACCTGAGAATATGTATTTATACATGCTGTTTGAGCCGGCCCTATAGAAAATGAATAATACTGAAATCTACTACCATGTGGCCACTTCTTCACAATGTTTTTTTGTAGGTAAGTGTGATCCAAGATTGATTTGACACTTTTCCCTGAAAGGACCTCAACTGGAATCATGTTATTTTCTCATTGAAGGGTGCCAAAGTCTGCTTTCTCCGTGACATCCCATTCTTCACCATCTACTTTCCTGTTTATGCACACTCTAAAACCATGTTGGCAGATGAGCATGGGCACATTAGCGCACTTCAGCTTCTGACAGCTGGCACTGTTGCAGGTATAATTCTATTTTAAAAAGCCCCCCCCCCCATTCCTTCAGTGAGATTAGTCTATGTTGTTGTTAATAGAGAACATGAAAATTGTCCTCATCAGACCGTTTATACAAAAGCAGTATCAGTCACCACGGAGGTGCTGTAAATATAAGCTCTCAGTGGGCGATATCGTTGGTTTAATGAGAGATAATTACATTAGCATAACTGATGTAAACAGCGTAATGGCATTCAGCAAGTGTGAGAAATCTATCTGTCCATCGGTATCAGGCTTCTGTCAGCAGCTCGCTCTGAGGCTTTCCATCAGCCAGAAATATAATCAGAAAAGGGAAAAATATCACTTGTAGAGCAGCCGTCATTGTATGGACGTATATCGGATTCTAGGAGACCAGTTTTAACATACATAGTTTTTCAATATGAAAAAGGGAGGTATAACTTACTGATCTGTTAATTGATGGTTGTAATTTGATTATTGCAATCTAGAGAAGTTGTTATTAATATGTATGATACCCTTGAACCCATCGTCACTGCATTCCTCGAGCTGAGATTAGTGGTATTCAAGGAAATTCAGTCAGACGTGCAATTTGGTTATCCATAATCATGGCCATATATATCGCTGATCTGTTCATTTGCCAAACAAATAGATCTGAGAGGAAGATGTGGTCCCTATTACTTCCATATCTTCTAGTCGTACATCTACACATGGCAAGAAAGGACAACAACAAGTTGAAATGTTAGACAGAACAGCTCCGATCCAACAGAATTGCAGATTTGTCTGTTTGAACTGCCCTAGGTGTCATAGGTTCTTGGATTTTCAGCCAAAATGTCTAGCTAAATCTTTATCTATATGGCAAATTTTACACTCCAAGTTTTCTGCTAAATCTGCTTCTGATTTAACAGCATTTAAGCAGGTCTGAAGCATTGTGGGCATGTGAAGGTATTATGACTCTGCAACAGTCCAAAATTTTCTTTAAAGGTCAGCGCTAATTGAAAGCTCAAGGGGAAAAGTATGATGAAAAAAGGAAAAGAGATGACATTTTTTATAGTGTAGTATTATACTGGGAGTTGTAGCTCCACAACCAAAAAAACTATTTGGTGCAGTTACCCTTTAAAATTCACCACAGGTGGCTATTGGATGGGTACTTACAAACGTTTAAATTTAGCATGTGCACATCACGATTAATGGAGAATAAAATTGTAGGATAATTCTTCTGAGCTGGAAGAGGTTAAAAATGCGCAAAAATAGTGTAAAACCCTTTTTATTAAATATCTTAAAAAACCAACTGGTTGCACTCACATTTTAGTAGTTAAAACTAGGCATATAGTCACTTATCCGTGCAAGTCCGTACTGCTGCAAGTCTTTTCCAGCGGTTGCTGTTGGGGTCCCGACCAGCGTTTCCTCCACAATCCGCTTGCTGTTTGTTTGCTTCCTGGACGCTTGGTTGTGACGTCAGCCAGCTATGCCTTACGCGTTTCGTCGCTTAACGACTTCATCAGAGGCTTCCGTACGTGTAGCCCCCGCTATGACTCTTAAAAGGATTTGGTTGTCATAGTTACGCGTCTACTCCATTCTAATATCTGATCTTCTTTCTTGTAGACGCGTCTCCACGGCAACCCTGCGCTAACCTCTGATATATTCTTCCAATTCCTCCTAAGTTATCTTTCACATATGTTTCTAACTGCTTATTTAACTGCTTGTTTATACCTCACAAATTAAATGCCTACAACTTTTAGTCAAATACATGTTCCATGAATTCGTTGCTAAGTCATTGCTCCCATTACTTTATAGATACAATATATAATGATTAAATTTAATGAATTGTAATAAGTTAATTTAATCAATTAATTTAGTTTCTAAATCAATTTAAATTGTTTTTAAAATGATTTTTAAAAAGTTTTTAAGAAGTTTTTTAAATAATTTTAAATAAATTCATGAATTTCACAGTTATCTTAATCTCTATTTTTAAAGGCTTTAACCTTATTCTATAGATTAATCAATTAATCAACTATATAATTCATTTAGTCAATATATGGGACGCTTTGGCAAAGCTCGCTATTCATCTTTACATAGTCTTAACAATCTCATTTAGTATCACAAATTCCACATGTTCAAAAGTCTGTGTATTCACTTCTAATTATAGGAAGGCTTTTAGATTAAAATCTATATTTAGGCCATTTGGCTCTAAGGACTGTGATGTATAAATCCACTTGCTTTCAGTTCTGAGTGTGTAATTTACTAAATCACCTCCTCTCCATTTCTTATTTATTGTTTCTATACCCCAATATTTTAACCCTTTAGGGTTTTTTTCATGGTATAATTTAAAGTGTTTAGAGACACTGTGAGTTTCAAGCCCTTTTTCTATATTCCTAATGTGCTCTCTTATTCTATCACATAGTTCCCTATTCGTTTTGCCGATATATTGTAGGCCACAAGGGCACTGTATACAGTATATTACATTTTCCGTTTTACAGTTAATACATTGATTTATCTTAAATTCATCTTTTGTGACAGTGGATATGAAAGTTTTTTCTTCTGTCCATATTTGCATGCCTTACATGAAACACAGGGATAGAAGCCCGCCCATTCTTCTTTATTCTTTTTTTTCTTTGTTTTTTTAGTTTCCACATAATTCTTTGTTAGAATTTGTTTTAAATTATTCGTCTTTCTGAATACTACTGTTGGTTTCTCAGGTAGCGTGACTTTCAATACCTGAGAAACCAACAGTAGTATTCAGAAAGACGAATAATTTAAAACAAATTCTAACAAAGAATTATGTGGAAACTAAAAAAACAAAGAAAAAAAGGAATAAAGAAGAATGGGCGGGCTTCTATCCCTGTGTTTCATGTAAGGCATGCAAATATGGACAGTAGAAAAAAACTTTCATATCCACTGTCACAAAAGATGAATTTAAGATAAATCAATGTATTAACTGTAAAACGGAAAATATAATATACTGTATACAGTGCCCTTGTGGCCTACACTATATCGGCAAAACGAATAGGAAACTATGTGATAGAATAAGAGAGCACATTAGGAATATAGAAAAAGGGCTTGAAACTCACAGTGTCTCTAAACACTTTAAATTATACCATGAAAAAAACCCTAAAGGGTTAAAATATTGGGGTATAGAAACAATAAATAAGAAATGGAGAGGAGGTGATTTAGTAAATTACACACTCAGAACTGAAAGCAGGTGGCTATTGGATGGGTACTTACAAACGTTTAAATTTAGCATGTGCACATCACGATTAATGGAGAATAAAATTGTAGGATAATTCTTCTGAGCTGGAAGAGGTTAAAAATGCGCAAAAATAGTGTAAAACCCTTTTTATTAAATATCTTAAAAAACCAACTGGTTGCACTCACATTTTAGTAGTTAAAACTAGGCATATAGTCACTTATCCGTGCAAGTCCGTACTGCTGCAAGTCTTTTCCAGCGGTTGCTGTTGGGGTCCCGACCAGCGTTTCCTCCACAATCCGCTTGCTGTTTGTTTGCTTCCTGGACGCTTGGTTGTGACGTCAGCCAGCTATGCCTTACGCGTTTCGTCGCTTAACGACTTCATCAGAGGCTTCCGTACGTGTAGCCCCCGCTATGACTCTTAAAAGGATTTGGTTGTCATAGTTACGCGTCTACTCCATTCTAATATCTGATCTTCTTTCTTGTAGACGCGTCTCCACGGCAACCCTGCGCTAACCTCTGATATATTCTTCCAATTCCTCCTAAGTTATCTTTCACATATGTTTCTAACTGCTTATTTAACTGCTTGTTTATACCTCACAAATTAAATGCCTACAACTTTTAGTCAAATACATGTTCCATGAATTCGTTGCTAAGTCATTGCTCCCATTACTTTATAGATACAATATATAATGATTAAATTTAATGAATTGTAATAAGTTAATTTAATCAATTAATTTAGTTTCTAAATCAATTTAAATTGTTTTTAAAATGATTTTTAAAAAGTTTTTAAGAAGTTTTTTAAATAATTTTAAATAAATTCATGAATTTCACAGTTATCTTAATCTCTATTTTTAAAGGCTTTAACCTTATTCTATAGATTAATCAATTAATCAACTATATAATTCATTTAGTCAATATATGGGACGCTTTGGCAAAGCTCGCTATTCATCTTTACATAGTCTTAACAATCTCATTTAGTATCACAAATTCCACATGTTCAAAAGTCTGTGTATTCACTTCTAATTATAGGAAGGCTTTTAGATTAAAATCTATATTTAGGCCATTTGGCTCTAAGGACTGTGATGTATAAATCCACTTGCTTTCAGTTCTGAGTGTGTAATTTACTAAATCACCTCCTCTCCATTTCTTATTTATTGTTTCTATACCCCAATATTTTAACCCTTTAGGGTTTTTTTCATGGTATAATTTAAAGTGTTTAGAGACACTGTGAGTTTCAAGCCCTTTTTCTATATTCCTAATGTGCTCTCTTATTCTATCACATAGTTCCCTATTCGTTTTGCCGATATATTGTAGGCCACAAGGGCACTGTATACAGTATATTACATTTTCCGTTTTACAGTTAATACATTGATTTATCTTAAATTCATCTTTTGTGACAGTGGATATGAAAGTTTTTTCTTCTGTCCATATTTGCATGCCTTACATGAAACACAGGGATAGAAGCCCGCCCATTCTTCTTTATTCTTTTTTTTCTTTGTTTTTTTAGTTTCCACATAATTCTTTGTTAGAATTTGTTTTAAATTATTCGTCTTTCTGAATACTACTGTTGGTTTCTCAGGTAGCGTGACTTTCAATACCTGAGAAACCAACAGTAGTATTCAGAAAGACGAATAATTTAAAACAAATTCTAACAAAGAATTATGTGGAAACTAAAAAAACAAAGAAAAAAAGGAATAAAGAAGAATGGGCGGGCTTCTATCCCTGTGTTTCATGTAAGGCATGCAAATATGGACAGTAGAAAAAAACTTTCATATCCACTGTCACAAAAGATGAATTTAAGATAAATCAATGTATTAACTGTAAAACGGAAAATATAATATACTGTATACAGTGCCCTTGTGGCCTACACTATATCGGCAAAACGAATAGGAAACTATGTGATAGAATAAGAGAGCACATTAGGAATATAGAAAAAGGGCTTGAAACTCACAGTGTCTCTAAACACTTTAAATTATACCATGAAAAAAACCCTAAAGGGTTAAAATATTGGGGTATAGAAACAATAAATAAGAAATGGAGAGGAGGTGATTTAGTAAATTACACACTCAGAACTGAAAGCAAGTGGATTTATACATCACAGTCCTTAGAGCCAAATGGCCTAAATATAGATTTTAATCGAAAAGCCTTCCTATAATTAGAAGTGAATACACAGACTTTTGAACATGTGGAATTTGTGATACTAAATGAGATTGTTCAGACTATGTAAAGATGAATAGTGAGCTTTGCCAAAGCGTCCCATATATTGACTAAATGAGTTATATAGTTATACTAAGTCACAATATAATTGATTAATCTATAGAATAAGGTTAAAGCCTTTAAAAATAGAGATTAAGATAACTGTGAAATTCATGAATTTATTTAAAATTATTTAAAAAACTTTTTAAAAATTATTTTAAAAACAATTTAAATTGATTTAGAAACTAAATTAATTGATTAAATTAACTTATTAAAATTCATTAAATTGAATCATTATATCTTGTATCTATAAAGTAATGGGAGCAATGGCTTAGCAACGAATTCATGGAACATGTATTTGACTAAAAGTTGTAGGCATTTAATTTGTGAGGTATAAACAAGCAGTTAGAAACATATGTGAAAGATAACTTAGGAGGAATCGGAAGAATATATCAGAGGTTAGCGCAGGGTTGCCGTGGAGACGCGTCTACAAGAAAGAAGTTCAGATATTAGAATGGAGTAGACGCGTAACTATGACAACCAAATCCTTTTAAGAGGCATAGCGGGGACTACACGTACGGAAGCCTCTGATGAAGTCGTTAAGCGACGAAACGCGTAAGGCATAGCTGGCTGACGTCACACCCAAGCGTCCAGGAAGCAAACAAGCAGCAAGCGGATTGTGGAGGAAACGCTGGTCGGGACCCCAACAGCAACCGCTGGAAAAGACTTGCAGCAGTACGGACTTGCACGGATAAGTGACTATATGCCTAGTTTTAACTACTAAAATGTGAGTGCAACCAGTTGGTTTTTTAAGATATTTAATAAATAGGGTTTTACACTATTTTTGCACATTTTTAACCTCTTCCAGCTCAGAAGAATTATCCTACAATTTTATTCTCCATTAATCGTGATGTGCACATGCTAAATTTAAACGTTTGTAAGTACCCATCCAATAGCCACCTGTGGTGAATTTTAAAGGGTAACTGCACCAAATAGTTTTTTTGGTTGTGGAACTACAACTCCCAGTAAAATACTACACTATAAAAAATTTCATCTCTTTTACTTTTTTCATCATACTTTTCCCCTTGAGCTTTCAATTAGCGCTGACCTTTAAAGAAAATTTTGGACTGTTGTTTTGCACTCGAGGAGAAACGAGGATCATTGGGTCGGACAACCAAGGGGAAGACTCAGAGACTTTGGTCACCTAACTTTTTATAAGTTTATATTTTCCTTTATTATGACTCTGCAACCTTAGCCTGGCTTAGTTAACTGGAGTTAAACTGGTGAAGAGTAATCAGTTCAAACAGTAATATGTGCATCACCTGTTATTGGATATTTTGGTTTGTTTATATCTATCCCACTGCTCCACTACAGTCTCCAGAAGCCCATTGGCTGTCACTGGGAGAGTCGCAGGTTGAAGATGATTGTCCCTGCCCCCTCTTCAACCACCAGCCTTGCACCCCCCCCCCCCAAGGATGATGCTGAGATTTAAGGCTAAAAGAGGCAGTGGCACTCTAGGTCAGAATAAAGATGTATACAGTGCTAAGTCTACGTAATAGTGTAATATAAGATACTTCCAACTCAAAGTCATTTACACATATTGCTTTGCCCTAATGGGTTGAATGAAGTAGGTGTTGGACTCTGCAGACATGTGTCTATCCTCCTACACAAAAGACATTGTCCTCTGGCCATGGAACATCCTGACTTACAGCTAATGCAGGGCAAAAGCCACCTCGTGCCCAAGGCAAGTTTTTTTTGGCTCTTGCAGAATGTAGTGGATCTGCTTCCTGTTGACCAGTAATAAAGGTGGCATTGTGACTGGCTGCTAAACAGCCTATTCATCTGGCTTTCAGTAGTAACATAGAATTCAGGCTCTTGAGCTTTTTGCTTCATTATAGATGAATCCATGTTATTAGTGTTCCACAAGCAAAGGCAAATCCTCTGAAAGGAGATTGTTTATTCACATTAGCAGTGCCTGACCATTTCTGCATGTACCAGGGGTGAAGGATATGTTGAGGTTTCTGGGCCTGAAGAATAAAAATCTATTTACCTTACATACCAAACATTCAGCATTAGTTCCAAGCTAAATATTGGCAGTGATGGAGTCTGCAAAACCAAAATGTTTGTATAATTCTTTGATACCCCATAGACCACTTAGCTGTCCTAATGCTTCTTGACCTAATTAAACTTTAAAGTGCATGTTTTGTTTGCTGTATAAAGTAGTCTAATGTTCTATATCAGTTATTTACCTCAGTTTAGACATCTACCCAAGTGGGAAAAAAGGTAATTGTTCAAGCCTACTTATTAAGGATTTGATCCTGTTTATGCCAAAAACAGGATTATAAAATATTAATTTACATCTCAGAGTTTTATTCTCAACCTTTTTCTCATTTGTTGGCCTGTTTTTGGAGTGTGGGAGGAAACCAGAGCCACTAGGGTTGCCACCTGTCCTGATTTCACCTGGGCTGCTTGGGTGAAAAGTTCCTGTCTGGATTTCCAAATTAGTAAATCTGGACAGGACATTGAAGTGAATGACGTGGCAATCAGCCAATCGCTGATCGTCACGTCATCAGTCCTGCTCCTGACATCACTCCCCAACGTCACCCGCCCACCATTGTCGCTGGCCCACCGGCGCCGGGGGTGAGAAAGAGAACTAAAAGTCGGGGAGAGCGAGGATTGGACATGGGGTAGGCGGCAGAGCAGGTACATGCCAGGCGCCCCCCAGCTTTGCACCTAGACACTTGCCTACTCTGCCTGCCCCTAGTTCCAGCCCTGCCCACCCCCATGTTGCCAGCCTGCCCCCTGGCCATTTTTGGGGGGTAAAAAAGGTGGCAACCCTAAGTACTACTGTACTGGAAATCTTTCTTGGAGGTCTGACTGTTTCCTAAATCTACACCTATGTTGACAAACTCTATGTGTTCAGCATTTATTCTGTCTTTGGGCACAGTCAGTATGTCAGAAAGATATTTCAAGGATTTGTGCAGGTGATACTACTCAGTATTCCTCTTGAGCAGCAGTGAGCACTACCAATAGATTAGAATTGTGGTTCACAGCTCAAAATTCTCCTTTCTAAAATACCACAAGGCTTTCTTATAGGCTTGCCAGTTTCCTCAATCAACAAGCTGACAAATGCCGGTTTTGTGTAGTCATTTTTTTTTTTTTTTTACTCAAAGAAGATTTATTAAACAAGCACAGAAAGTAACAGCGAAAATAGACCGCCTGGTCTCAAATACAGTTATCGCACACATTAGGGCTTACTTTCCAACACTCTGTAAAATGATAACTTAATCCAGTATCACAGTAGATGGCACGCATTATACCAGCATACAACAGCCTATGCATTGGGTTCGTTTACCTCCCCACCCATACCAGTCCAATGCCGCCAAAGCACCATATACTTTAAAAGTTGACCTCTTTTGTCCAGAATGGTCCGTTCCAGTTTGGATAAATCATCCATGGCTTTCATCCATTCCAAGTGTGTCGGGGGTAAAGGGTCCTTCCAGTGCAAAGTGATAAGCCTCCTGGCCTGAAATAAGGCTTTTGTAACAAAGTGCAAAGTACTAGTGTCCAGAGATTCACCCAGGTCAATAGAAAGCAAACAATTCCGTGCATCCCCCTTGCCCCAGTCAGGTATTTTAGCGGACAACCAAGAAGTTATACTGACCCAGTATGGTTGGACATTGGGGCAATCCCACAGTGTATGCAATAACGTAGCAACATTCACTTTACACCTTGTGCAGTTGGGAGTCGGGGAAAGTTTCAGGCTCTATGGATTAAATACAATTGCAACAACGAATGTTTATACGAATGTGCCACTATTTTGGGGGTGCCCAGTACCCACTCCCACTGATCATCATGAATAACACCCAGGTCAGCCTCCCAAGCGTCCCTGGCCTTGAGGACTGTGTCAACATATACTGGCTTGCTTAGCTGCTTATATAATGTAGAAATTTTCTTTTTGTGAGAAGTTTCCAACAGAGCATCGATTATTGGAGAGTTAGCAATCACTATTCCTTTGTCATGGAAAAGTCTAGTCAAAATTACATTCAGCCTATGGTGAGTCAGCCATTGCGTGCTAGGGAGGTCCCTGTCCACCATCAGACTTGGCATTGATATAACTTGGCCATCAGCCCAAATGTCGTTTAGGGTATGTATATTTAGGTCTAGCCATATTCTGGGGGGGTTCTAGGCCCGGGCCTAGGGCGGCAGAATTTTAGGGGGGCGGCATGCTGCCCAGCCACACCCACATTGGTCCAGATGATGAAAATTTGCACAAAAAAAGGGGGCGGGATGGGCGACAAATGGCAGTGGGCCTAGGGGCGCCCACTATATAAATCCAGTCCTGCCCCCACCCCTTCTAGCACCACCGTGTCGGCAGGTAGAACTACACCCATAACATCACAATGTTAACTTTAGATTAGGGGACAGTCAAGTCACGCCGTGAGCAACGGCAGGAAAATTCCGTGACCACCAGCAATAAAGGCCGAGGCCAAAGAGTGAAGAAAAAAAAGGGAACTGTAGTATTCAATGTGCTCCTCTTGACCCGCCGCAGACCCAATGGTCTAAACATAATAGCCCACGATCCACTGGGGGCCCCATTCCGCAGGTTGCGTATATGATAGTGCCTCACATGCCAGGTCGTGCCCAGAACCGTAAGAGTGGCATCTCGGTCCCCCAAAGGGTAGCAATGGGCACAAGTGTAGAGCTCCGGGCATTCCACCACCCCACTCCCGAGGCCGAACACTCATAGTGTCACAGGAAGGGACCCCCTGGGCAAAAAGAAAAAGCATTGTAATCCACAGTACTTACATGGGCCTGGAGAACCAGTCGAGCAGCCCCACATCCCGACGATGTTGTACTACGCGCGAGCTCCCTGCGCGTCCAGCCAGTGGTTCAGCTCTTGAGGCGATGTAAAGAAGTAGGTGCGGCTGTCCGCCTGTACGCGTAATCTAGCTGGGTATAGCATTGCATAGGTGTAGCCCGCTGTTTTCAGAAGAGTTTTCCCGCTCTGGAATCCAGCCCTTTGACGCTGCACCTCCATTGAGTAATCCACGTAGATGGAAATCGTGGCAGCCTGGAATCTCAGGGGGGATTGTACTCGCGCCAAGGAGAGTATTTTGTCCTGGTCTCGAGCATTCAGCAGCTTCGCAATCATAGGCCTCGGGGGTGCGCCCGGAGGGGGCTGCCTAGTTGGTATACGGTGTGCCCTCTCAACAACGAAGGAGGCGGAAAGGTGTTCCGCTCCGAAGGTTTCCCTTAGCCATGTTTCAATAAAGGTTTCCGCTGCCGATCCCTCAGCCTGTTCCGGAAAGCCTATGAACCGTAGATTGCTCCGGCGAAGCCGGTTCTCTAAGTCATCAGACTTTCTATGGCAGTCCTCGATGATTTTCCTCACCGCCTGGTACTGCTCAGGTAATTCTCTACAGGAATCCTCCAGCTTATTTACTCGGGACTCGACCGCCATCGTTCTTTCCCTCAGTTTTTGCATGTCGTGCTTGATGATCGACAGGTCAATTTTGATCTCATCAGTTTTCGCATTAATAAGCGTGGTACATGCCTCATTCGCCGACCGTATCTCCGACATTATGTCTCTCAATGTCGGCTCTGCCGAGGATTCCTGAGAGTCTGAAATAGAGCCAGTGCTGTCGTCTGGTTGCACAACTGGCGCACTAGGGCGCGAGGCAGGCCCTTTGGCCTTGTGGGCCTTGCTGCCGCCATCTTGCGGAGACTCGCGGGCAAATTTTTCCAAGCGGTTAGCCACTTCCGACGCCCGTTTTTGTGCCCGATTCTGGCCCATTAGTACTCTCTGTGGCAGGGCCTCTTCCGTGGGTTCCTCCAGCTCACCAATGTCACCAGAAAAGTGGGTTCAGCAGGGTTATTAGCTGGGTCTGCAGCGGAGCTCATGAGCGTGCGTGCTTTCACATCGGTGACCAGACCACGCCCCCAGTCATTTTTTTACCAATGGGCACAAGCAGTATGTCAGAAATAAGGGTTTGGAGAGATGATAGTGCTCAGTGTTGCTGTTAAACTAACCCCAATAAATAGATTAGAATGTTGGTTAAAGCTGGCCAAAGATCCAATTCGAATCCACCGGGCTTTCCCATCTCCTGACCTGCCACTAACCATTCAGATCAAATAAAGCAGTAAAAGAACAGATCAGCCAATGTTCTGCCCCTGACAGCAATCGTACGATAGTTATGTCTGACAAAGCTAGTGACAGTCTCCCACTGAAAATCGTACGATCGGCAATACATGCAGAGATAATATCGGCAGCCGACAGAAATCTTTTAACCTGGCCAAATTGACCAAACGACCGATCTCTGTGGGATGAAAATTGTCGCGACTCTCTGCACACCGTCCGAAAATCGTACGAATCCTCAATTCATACGAATTGCGTCTATGGCCAGCTTAACTGCTCAAAGCAGTAGAACATATTCACAATCTTCTCTTTTGTTGGCAAACTTTTTTTCTCTGAAGCCATTTTGTACCATTGGGCGCACGCTACATGCCAGAAGCAAGGGCTTGGATAGATGATAAATTTTGCTGTTAAGCAGCACTGAGCCCTAACACCCATTAGATTAGAATTGTGTTTAACTGCTGAAAGCAGTAAGATACATTGTGACAAAATAAGACAGGAATCTGGTTTCATAAATGTGTTACTTGAAAAAAAGGCAGTGATTGGGCCTGAAACTTTGTTTTTCTGACTTCTGAGCCATGCTTCCAATAAAGGCTTTTTAAATTATATTCATGGGTGGTGCTGTGACTCCAATTACCATTGCACAAGATAGTTGTAGTGGAGAACTCTACATGGGCACCTGCTTTGTTTATTAGTTTTGGTGAGTGTTGACCTGCTGACCAATTGCATTGTTTTGATAAATGTGTTAAAAGGGAAAGGGATGAAAGAATGATGCAGCATTGACCCCCCAAAAACAAAATGTTGTGTGCAATAAACCTCTTTATTTATGGTGGTCCATTCAAATGAATTCACAACAGCTTATACCACCCATGCCAGTCAGCTCCTGAAGAAAGTGAAGTTATTCACTGCTATTTTAAGTGTGACACAGCCATGTTAATGGATTTACATCTTCATTAGGAGCACTGTATTTAATGTTTGATGTGTGTAGGAATGCTGACAAGCATGTAATTTGGTATACAAAAAGACATCTGCAAGACAAATGGAAAGTTATTTGGTGGAAAATAAGCTGCGCCGCTCAACATAAAGCATGAGATTGATTAATACTTTGTTACGGTGATTCTGGAGAGAAGGTTGATCGCATGTAGCCTTACTAAATATAATTACAGTTTATGGTAAAGTTTCTCATATTGTCCAAATGAAAGACATGTAAATAGAATGGGAAAGAGAATGCTCGGTTGTTTAATGCAGAATCACATGACTTTAAAGTCTGCAGTTTGCACCACTGCACTTACCCAACCAGTTAGGCTTTTATTCAGCGCTGCACAATATGTTGGCGCTCTAAAAATACTAAATAATTATAATAATAATTTTCTGGCTTGTAGTAGACAAATTAAAACTTATTGTTGATTGGTTGCTATTGGTAACTTAAAGGAGTTGTTCACCATTCAGTTAACTTTTAGTATGATGTAGAAGAAGGCAAATAATTTGAAAACTATAAAAAAGAAATAATGTGAATCAGCCCCAGTGATAAAATAACTAATTTCCAATATTATGGAAAGATCAGTTATTCGGAGTCCCAAGCATTCTAACAGGTCCCATACCTGTATAAACACCAGAACAATATACACTCACAGGATTAGTATCCCCGAAAATGGCATTTATGATGAAGAGGAGCCCCAGCCTAGGATAGGGAGTAAGCATCTGGCAACACTGGGGTACCTAACAAAATTGCACCCCAATGATTGTATCTTTCCTCCTCAATTAATTAGATTATTGTTCAAAATGGATTTATATTATATTTTTACAGCCATAGAATTCTAGTTGTCCATTATATATAGATATATACACATGCACACACCCCATGCATATAATAGGGAAGAGCTGGATTAAGTGCAAGCAGGGCAGTCGGTATCCATGTCTCAGCCTGTGATTAATACAGAACAAGTACCTTTTTCCTACTCCTGTTACTTTGGGTGATTTCACTCCAGACATGACAGGAGAAGCGAGTCCTTGAGAATCTGGGTCCCTGCAGAATGAGATCAATTTAAAGAAAGTAATTTCACTGAGAACATTTTAGATTGAAGCCTGGGCCGCTAGAGAAAGGCTATCCATCCACTGTACTACTTACCAGAGGAGGTTATTTCTCAGGCCAAATGATCATTTCTAACAGGTGGAAAGTATATAAAAAGAAACAGAGTGGAGCCAATTTTCCTGCCAGTAAAGGGGTTAATGGGGAATTCAGAACACTGCTAATAACCCATATGTTATGTGTAATGTTTAATAAAGTACATAAGTGCTGGTAAAAAAATGGTTAACAGTTTGATAATTCTAGGAACTTTTACTTGAATAGTACAGTGTAGTTGTAGTAACCTGGGGCTGTGTCTTTCCTTGCACAAAAACAGCAACAATAGTCGCTTTATGACTGAGAGGCTAGCTATTTGTATCAAGGGATGTTCTATCACAGGCATCACAGATACTATCTGAACCCAATTGGTTATAGCACTGTACCGTAGAGGGCTGACCAGCACATGGGCCTTGTGGAGAACAGCAGTAGTACCCATGGCCCGTCACTGCTTTATCCTTTGCTGTGTAAGGGAAACACTCTATGGCAAATATTACTGGATTTTAGGGTTAAAAAGAACTAAGGGGTTTCTCTATGGGGCAACAGGGGCACCTATAGGCTTGTTATTCCCAAGTAGGGGCAGTTGTAATAATTTGGGACAGTTAGCTGGTTGTCATGGGGATCCCCCTTCCATTCATATCTCACACATTTCGTTCTGCTTATGATTTTTTTTGTTCTGTGCATGTTTACAGCTTTCATCTTTTTCTCCCATACTCTCCATCTGTCGTTTCTGTTTATCTCTCCCTCCTTCTCTCTTTCATCGTCTCTTTTACCCCTTCCCCATTCGAGCTTCCTACACACTTCTCCCTCTGTTGTCTTATGGTGGCCATACACAGGCCGATAAAAGCTGCCGACAGACCGTGTTGGCAGCTTATTGGCCCGTGTATGGGGCCCCAAGACGGGCTTCACCGATCGTGATCTCGATCGGATGGGACAGAAAATCCCATCGGATCGCGGCCGCATCTATTCGTTGATGTGGTCCCGCGATCCGACCGCCCATTAAGGCATCGTTAGGATCCGATCGTTCAGCCCGATATTGCCCACCTCAAGGTGAGCATATCAGAGGGAGATCCGCTCGTTTGGCGACATTGCCAAACGAGCCGATCTCTCAGTGTATGGGGACCTTTACTCCTCAGTTATCTCCCATTTTACTTTATAGCTTTTTCTCCCCCCTCATTTGTGGAATTTCGCTCCTTGTTGTGGTCTTTCTAACTCAGTACTAGATGTAAGTTTTAGTGAACGGTGTCCCAAAGTCTTTCACTGACATTGCCAGCATAAAACCAGATTAAAGGCCGGATTTACATAGCGGGTGCCCTTAGGCCCACTACCATTCGTGTGCCCCCCCTTTATTCATGCAAATCTTCATAATTGGGACCTGAGCAATGTGTATTGGGCATAGGAAATTTACAAAATAATTGTATCTTCTGCACATTCCCAGTGTTTTTGAACCAATGTGGGTGCGGTTGGGCAGCATGCCGCCCCCCTAAAATCCTGCCGCCCTAGGCCCGGGCCTTGGTGGCCTTTCCACAAATCTGGGCCTGACCAGATTTTAACTTGCTTCCCTAGAACAACAAGGCAACAGAATGGTGTACATATTTATAGGAATCACTAGAGCAGGGTTGTCTAACTGGAGGCCCATGGGCTGCATGTGGCCCACCAAAGGCTCCATAAACTTCACAGTGTGAATTATCATTTTAATTAAAATTGGCCCTCGAACATGCTGTAGGACTAGCAGAAAAAATCAGATCAGTACAATGAGGCGGCACACATGCTTCATTCTTAACTATTAATTGTATGGTAAAAATGTCTGGAACCTCTTGCTAAAGGGAAGTGCATCATGGAATTATCTATTATTTTGATTCTGTCAAGTAAAAAGAAATATGATTTAATCCTGCTGTTAATGAGCACTAGCAGGTATCCGTGTATATATACCCTAAAGGGAAACAAACAGTATACACCCTTGCTTGGAGGAAGCCTCTTATCTCATAAGGTAACATTAACTCTGTCTGTTGAACATAAATAGAATTTTCAGAACAGACATTACTGTATGTAAAACTGGAATTTGACAAGAGCCTTTTAATGTGCTGGTAGCAGAGAGTGTCTGCGGCTCTCATTATCCTTTACAACTGTCTGGGCCAATCAAAGAATACAAATTCTGATAGATCCCTACTAAAATACTTGGGGGGACATATAATACGGTCTGTGAGCTGAAGAGTTTGAGTCAAATAAAAGCTCTTATGTCACAGCCCCATATAGTATCCAGTCACACAACACATTAAAACTTTGTTCTTTAGTAAATGTTTTTCTGTATTTCCCTTTCCAGCAAACTGGAAGCCGGCGCTGAGCCTTCTCAAAAGACCAGAATCTCTGACCTTCCTCCAGCCAATCCAGACCATATTGCTGGTTACAGACTGGCAACCGCAACATTTGCTGAAATAGAGAACAAGTTTGGCCTTTACCTGCCTAAGTTTAGGTCTCCTGGTATGGAAACAGCACAGCCCAAGCCTGTATAACGTGTCATCAATGGGTGCAATCTGAGCAATATTTCAAGAAGCAACACTAAGGTATATGTCTGGTCAATGCATGTGGGTTTAAGGGAACTGCTTGTCCAGGTCACACCTTGTTTCAGTATAGTCATTTGTTTGCACAGAAGAGATTGAAGCTTAATTTCAGCAGCTTTATTTCAGCAAAAGGAATGGGGTTAATACAGTATCACGTGGCTCTCAAAGCCCTCTGATTGGCTAGTTGGGCCGAGGCACTGTAACTATACACCCCATGTACAATGTGTTCTAGTTTTTCATAAATGTTACTTTACTCAGCTTTGCACTTTCCATTACTGTACATATTGTACATCTGTACAGAGACATCATGGCACATACTCTGTTACTCTGTCTATAAGGAGTGGCAGCAAATGTACAGGAAACCTTGAAAGTGTTTTATTACAAACAATGGGGAAATATATTGCATTCAATTCTATTTCAGTTCACATATTGTTTTCTCATATTGACATATTTTATGGAAATACGCCATCAAAGTCTAATTTGTCATCAGAGCTAAAGTGTTGTGCATTTATTTTCCATACTGATAGAAGTCCTGCAGCCTACTTAAATGGAACATGAATCCTCCACCAACCCCTTTCCTATGCATTCCCTTAGTGCTCCAGTAAACAGCCTAGTCTTAAAGTGGACCTGCCACCCAGACATAAAAATCTTCCTTTTTAAATTAGACATGAAATCCAAATTTTTTTTTTTATTAAAGGATTCATAGCTGTTGTAAATTAAAGTATAAATCACAGCTGCCAATCAAATATTGACTGCCCCTCCTCTAGGCCCTATATCAACTGTCAATCAAATATTGCCTGCCCCTCCTCTATGCCTCTATATCAGCTGTCAATCAAATATTGCCTGCCCCTCCTCTATGCCTCTATATCAGCTGTCAATCAAATATTGCCTGCCCCTCCTCTATGCCTCTATATCAGCTGTCAATCAAATATTGCCTGCCTCTCCAACATGCCTTAGGCAAGATTTGAGATGATGCAAAGCTTGCTTTAATAACTGTGTCCATCTTGATTGGAGAGCACATTTTGCTTTGGTCTTATTCTAGTTAGCAGCTGACTGTGACACACTTCAGATTGGCAGTTTGAATATAAGAACAGGAGCCATAAGCAACTTATCCAGTTCAGGCTTCCAGTTCCACATATATTTCAAGAACATAACCCTCCTCCCCTTGGGATTAACCCCAGTATTCTGGCACAGAGGACATATTATAAACTGTTATTGAAGTCTACAGACGAGGTAGTACACTGACCCTGAGTTCACCTACTGTATACTCCTTTATCCAATAATATCTCACTGGCTCTTTATAACATTGAAAAGCTCATTATTACTTGAATTATTTGGTTGGTGATGTTCCGACTCCACTGACTGACTGTGTGCATCTGATACTGGAGCACCAGGCTAGATTTTACAGTGCTCATTTAGTACAGGGCTCCAGACCCTCATCTGACCCATAATTGAAACTCAGAATCATCCAACAGCCACAAACAAGCCTGTTACCCACTTTCTGCCAGCAGCCAGGGAGTGATATGACTGAGGAGCAAAGGAAAGATTCAAATAATGGAAATAATTGATTAAGAGATAAAGTTACAGTAGCAGAATGTTCCCAGAAGCACAGGTAAATATATTCATATCCTACCAACACCCAACTTAAGACATCATGCATCTTACATGGGCTTTTTCTCACTGATAGTCACCCTGCTGCAGGGCTTTAACAACTGTAAAGGGCACCAAACTGACTTTCCTCCTATAGTGATATCCACTGAGATATATTCAATATGAGCATGATGGTATGTACTCTATTCTCTTTTGCACTGAGGACCATTTACCCTAATGTCAATCCTCCAGGGGTCCTAAACCTGTTTAGAACTGCTTATCTAGTCCATGAATTTCCAAATCTCTCCCCAAACTTGTGCTGAACTCCCAGTATCAGCCAACGTTCTTGACCAATTGGAAGCGCTTGATACGGCAGATTTCTAGTATGACATTATTTATAGTAACGTTGCTTTGTTTAACCATTTAAGTCCTCATACTCACCGGCTTATGCAAGCCCCATTTACCCTGATTAGGAACATGCTGGGACCTTACGTTCTGAGAGTAATTAAATTTGACATTATGAGCACATCATCATTACAGCAATTGTTTTCATCAGATCTTTACATAATTGGATGTATAGCTATGAGTCTTTCTCTGAAGCACATTGCATTAATAACCTTTAAGCTCAATCAGCCAAGGAGAGCTCCTTGAGAGTATAGGAATGAGCTTCCCCCAGTGACCTGCGTTATCTGCTGCATCCAACTCCGCTTTGCCTTGCTATTCCCTGTCAGCTCCATTAGCGAATGAGTTCCTGCTGGGATCCAAGGCCTAGCAGAAGTAATAAAATAACGGGAGTTCATGGATTGCCTTTCATTTCCGAGGGATTTCACATTTTTGCTTGAGCGGAATTCAATCAGCTGTCTCTGGGATGGAATCCTGAAAGAGCGGTTTCATCAGGGAAATAGGACAAAGACAATTTTGATAAATAACTGCCTGATCACTTACAGACGCTTCCATTATCTGTGAATTCTAAGCTCAAAGCAGAATGAATTGTTTCATGCCAAACAGATGGAGACAAGAGACGCTGGTAAAATAATTCTGTTGTTGTTAGATTGAAATGGAGGAAAGTCACCGGAAATGGGATACTTTGGCTCTGAGAATGACACAAGAAAGCAAATGAAACAATATAGTCAGGTTGCATCAACATATATACAGAATATTTTATATTTATAGTACTTTATATATGTTGCCGCCCCAGCAGAGTTTATAATCTAGTTTGCACTTTTGTACCAGCCTAAGCTCACTGCAGCCTTTAGCAATGAAGATCTGGGACACTGTATATGCCCAATAGCTCCCCATGTTCTGTTCCTTCGGTTCACAACACATTCTCTGTGCTGCTGTCACTTACCTGAACTTAAAGGGGAACTATTATGAAAATGTAATATAAGCTTCATAATGAAATAAGAAACATAAATACAATCAATTAAATATTCTGCATGCTTTCTGAAATAATCAAGTTATCTTCACTATACCTCTCTCAGCATCTGTTTCTTCTCATTCTCTCTTCATGCAGCAGTTGGGTGTCAGATATTCATTCACAGTTAGATCCAATATATCTTATAGGTGGAGCTTCCTTTCCTAGAAGATGTATTAGAGCTCATTCAAATAACTGATTCCAGTACTAACAACATCTAACAAAATAACTGCATTTTGTACAAATTCTACATGTAGAGCGACATGATGTCTGGTGATTTTAATAGAGTGAGCTCTAATACATCTTCTAGGTAAAAGGAGCACCCTATTAGACATACAGGTATAAGATCCAATATCCGGAAACCCGTTATCCAGAATGCTCCATATTGCAGAAAGGTTGTCTCCCATAGACTCCATTATATTCACATAATTCACATTTTTAAAGTTGATTTCCTTTTTCTCTATAATAATAATAAAACAGTACCTTGTAATTGATCCAAACTTAGATCTAATTATTCTCAGTTGTATGCAAAACAATCCTATTGGGTTTAATTAATGTTTAAAAGATGTTTTAGCATACTAAAGGTATGAAGGATCCCTTATCCGGAAAACCTGAGGATTCTGGATATCAGGTCCCATACCTGTATTGGATCTAACTGTCAATGAACATCACCTGACTCCAGAATGAAGAATGAGGAGAAACAGATGATGAGACAGGAATAGTGAAGATAAACTTGTTTATTTCAGAAACGGTACAGAATTTTTAATTGACTGTCTTTAGAAAGCTTCTTATTTCAGTATGATGAAGCTTATATAAATTTTTTATTTTCATGATAGTTCTCCTTTAAGGACTGACACAATATACTGTATACATAAAATAGAAAAGTCATGATACAAAGCTGATTAGTAGTTAATACACATTACATGGCAGCTCTGAAACAGTGTAATTATCATTAGAATAGAATAATCAGCCTTTTAGCATCGGCTTCTAAGACATATGAAATCTTTCTGCTGCTGGTTGATGATTTCCCACAAACTCTAAGCTTAATTCTCCAACAGCAGCCAGGAGCCCACTGAGCATGTGCAGTGCCACTGACACACAAAAAAGGCCTAACAAGATAAAATAAGCTCAGGAACTGCTGTTTTTAAAACTCTGCCTTGGGCTGGTACAGTATGTTCAGTATAGAAAATACATTTCCAGTAATATTCTTTTCTAGGTTTTAGTTCTCCTTTAAGTTACTGGTCTCTGATTTGGGGAATTTCTTGTGACCCTGAGCAAGTTGTATGACCTCCCCATTTCTTGGGTGCCAAAATGTTAGACTATAAACTCATTTCATATAAGTAGTATAATTAATATTAACCAGGTAGTACATAGACCAATGATTGATTTGAGTATAATAAACATGTAGTTGGCATTACATCTATACACTATAAGAGACCAGAAATCTGGTTTAGCTGTAGCTTTTTTTTTTGCAAACAATATATTAAATTTAAGCAGGAATAATGGAGTGAAAGGGAAAGACAACACACCAAGCGAATGGCAAACTGTACAGTGTGATTTGGGGCTGGAAAGAAAGGGATTGTTGTGGTGAGAGAGGCTTTTGGAACGGCTGAAGGTAAAGCTCTGCTCAGCTATTCAATAAGTCTTACCACCTCCTGAAGTCTCTGTGTGACATTCTGCTAATGGAATGCTAACGATTGCACTGCTTTACATTAAGGGTCTGCATATTGTTCAGTAAAACACAAACGGACTTCTTTGGGATTTCAATTTAACATCTGCGTATTTTTGTTGTCGACCATTAAAACACATATTCATTGGCTCTTTATAATAATATTTATATGTAGGTGTGTGGAATTAGTTTCACCTGCAAGTTGCTATACTAGGGTCTAAACCTCCATCTTTCCCAATATTTGTCTCAGTAAAAAAAAAAAAAAAAAGCTTAGCCCTTGTATAAATGCTCAGTAATATTTTGGAAGTGTAAATGAATCAAGGGTAAGTGCACACCTGGCCACACTGTGGATGTCTTATACAGAACAGTAAAGGGCTTCTCCACATTCCAAACACTTTTTTTCAGTTCAGTTATTTTCAGATTGTTCACCAGAAGTAAACACCTTATCCAATTACTTTCCATAGTTCCATTACAGTTTTTTCAGAATTGATGTTTAAAGTTGAATGTTCATGTCTCTAGTGATTCAGAATTCTGAACTGTTACAATTTGCTTCATTTAGTTGCTATATTTAGTTAATACCTTTCTCAGCAGTATCTGTGGAATATTAGTAACTATTGTATCAATTATAACAGCTGCCTTTAAAGGGGAACTCCACAAAAACACAAGTTTTTTTTTAAATTAAACATATGTAAAGTATAAACATGTAAAGTATAAACATGTAAAGTAACTTTTCAATATACATCAATTAAAAAATATGCAGACTTTTCACAATTTGTAATGGTTTGGAAAAATTCTCTAAGCCTAGCCCCCTGCTGATCTGTCTGACTACTTTGCTGATCTGTCTGACTACTGTTACTTTGTATCAACAGACATCTGTCCTCAGCCTGTATCCTCCAAACCCCACAATTCCCTGCACACGTGATTTCAATAAGGAATGGAACATCATAGTGCAATGCATTGTGGGTTATGTAGTTCCTGCATGCTGTCTGTAAGCTGTGGAGAAGTTGTTACAATTTGCAACATCAGTGTTTAGTCCCTCCTTCCCGGACAGGATTTCAAATGATACAGAAAGAGAAAAACTGTCAACTGGATTTCAGCACAGAAAATGGCATTTATTCATACTTTTTGAAGAAATATGTAACTGTGATTGGTATATTGGGGGTTTCTCTGTTATGTGGGCCTCTTTATCAAATTTTGGTTTGGAAGCCAGAGTTCCCCTTCAATAAAACTCAAGGATTTTGCTCTAGTTCGGGAGATTAGTCGCCCCCAAAGAAGAGGCGATTAATCGCGGGGCAACTAAGTCTCCCCGAATCTCCCAGTGTGACCTTACCCTTAAAGGGGAAGGAAACCTAGTCGGCGCAAACCCTCCCTCCTCCCCCCTGGCCTACCCATCCCGCTGGGCAAATGCCCCTAACTTGTTACTTACCCTTCTGCGCAGGTCCAGTCCAGGGAGTTCACAGACGACATCTTCTTCCACGCGATCTTCTTCCTGCTTTGAACGGTGCATGCGCAGTAAGAGCATTTCGCCGGTACGATCTACTGCGCATGTGCGTGACTTTTGGCGCATACGCAGTAGATCTGTACCGGTGAAATGATCCTACTGCGCATGCGCCAAAACGCCGTTCACAGCAGGAAGAAGATCGCGTGGAAGAAGATGTCGTCTGTGAACTCCCTGGACTGGACCTGCGCAGAAGGGTAAGTAACAAGTTAGGGGCATTTGCCCAGCGGGACGGGTAGGCCAGGGGGAGGGTGGGCAACAAACGGGAGGGGGAGTGGGGGGTTTGCGCTGACTAGGTTTCCTTCCCCTTTAAAGGACAAGTAAATGGAAATTTAATGGGGGCCAATCACACACGTACCTTAGATCTTCATATTTTAGAGTTTTTGTTTTAAATTATTTACTGTCTTTTTCTGACTATTTCCAACATCAATATGGGTCACTGACCCCAGCAGACAAAAAATGATTGCTCTGTGAAGCTACATTTTCCTTTCTGTATCAAGGCCCTCTCCTACTCGTTTTCCTGTCTCTCATTCAAACCACTGCCTGGTTGCTAGAGTGAACTGGACCCTAGCAACAAGAAAGAGGCTGAAATCCCAGTATGGAGAGCTGTGAAACAAAAACTTGTAGTTTTTGGTTCCGTTTCTGGGGTTGAAAGGAATTTCAGGTTTAAAGGGGTTCACAGCAGGGTTTTTTTCTGGATACAGTTTAGATTCAATTTTGCAATATGCTGTCCTGTGTGAGAAAGCAGATACAGGTATAGAACCTGCTATCCAGAATACTCAGGACCTGGGGTTTTCCGGATAACATACCTTTCCATAATTTGCATCTCCATACCTCAAGTCTACTAGAAAATATTAAATTCACCCAATAGGTTGATTTTGCTTCCACTAAGGATTTTTTATAGCTAAGTTTGGATCAAGTACAATCTACTGTTTTATTACTACAGAGGGAAAAGAAAATTTTTTAAAAACTTGGACTATATAGATAAAATGGGGTCTATAAAGACAGCCTTTCTGTAATTCAGAACTTTCTGGATAACAGGTTTCCAGATAATGGATCCCATGCCTATATGGCTCTGGTTTGAATGGCTTGGGCAGATAACCGTCAGGGTAGCAAACTATCAATCAACTGCATGAACAAAAAGTTACATTTTAAAATGAACTTTTACACCTTGTTACAGCCAGGCCTAGTAGCATTTTTCTTTCAATTGGTCTTGCTTTATGATTTTTAATCCTGGTCACCCCGCCAGCATTTAAAACACTAAATGGATGTCGAGGTCATTGACCCTGGCAACCATGAAATATTTTTTGCTCCCATTCATCTTCAATTATGACTTCCAAATCACTACATGATTGTAAGGGATCCTATCATCTGGATAGCTAAGCTAAAAAAGAAGAATCATTAAGAATTTAAAAAAATAAAACAGTGTGAGAATTGCCTTAGAATGTCACTGCTAAAAGGTAAAGTTGACGGTCCCTTTAAAGAATGATGCATTTTGACCATTATGGTGTAGCAGTACAGGACTAAAGTGAGAAATAGAAGTAAACGAAAGTAAAGTATCACTAGATGACAGTTTTAACCACTGGAATGTTGCACTGATGGTATCACCCTGGTGATATAGTATGCAGGGCCGATCCTATCAAATGTGGGGCCCAATTGGGACCATGTTGGCGGGGCCCCTAAACAAAGTGTTGCTTGCTACTGACACAGCAAGTATTTAGGAAAATAAGGGCATACAGGCACAAAATAGAAAGGAAAGGGGCAGTGCGGGGCCCCCAGAGGTGCGGGGCCCAATTGGCCTAAGGCCGGCCCTGATAGTATGAGCTGCTGGTGCTGCTCCTATTGGCTGGCAGGGAAGCCATTGGAGGGACAGGCAGGAGTTCTGTTAAGGGCCCCCAGACAATCTAGAAGGAGGAGGGGCTTCCCACAAATGGGGCAGGTCAAAGGCATTGGCCAAGCAGGTATAGAAAAGCTAAACACATACATTTGCTATACTGGCATGATGTGACGCAGTGGTCAATATTGGGCAATAGACAACATTCCAAGCACTTTCCCACTGTCTGTACATACAATGAAGGCAGCCCTGACGGTTTCATTTTACAAACGTACACAAATTCTGAATACACTGGACACAATAAAAGGACCACTGG
This sequence comes from Xenopus petersii, assembly GCA_038501925.1. Lineage (NCBI taxonomy): Eukaryota > Metazoa > Chordata > Amphibia > Anura > Pipidae > Xenopus > Xenopus petersii. Next base: position 53,850,840 of record CM076689.1, read on the forward strand.
ACTGGGTTTAGAATGTTCAGTTAAAAAGTTTACTTTTAATAAAATGTCAGTCTAGTTATGCAGTTGCTTAACAAAAAAGCCAATAAGTGGTTTAATGAGACTACAGAAAATAGCAGTTGCATGCAGGTGGTATAGTTTGTCAAGAAGGCAGAAAAATCAGCAATCGTTTTTCTTTTGGAATCTAATGTGACTGTTTTACCCTGAGGAGATGGGATTTCATTACAAAAAAATAAGATTTATATTAGTAAGTTAACCGGTTTGTAAAAAGTGGGAGGAGACTGAATAGCTCCTCCCACAACAACGATATGTGCATATAGGAAGTATTGCGTGTCAGGCCACATTGTACTTATACAAAGGAGGCCACAGGACATAGGTACATCCATAAATAAGAAAAAAGAGACACTGCATTGGTTTACAATGAGGTTTATAAAGTGTTGGAGTCCACAGATCAAATCCACATTTCTTCTTAAATTATCTTTAGATCAGTTACACGCCAGCGCTATGTGGGGTAGTATTAGGGAAAGGCTGGGATTTTTGGTGTCGCATCCACAATCTCAACCAGGTATGCGGTTTGCTGCTTCCTCCTCAGCATCGGCCCTGTTGGCGTTGATCTCAGCAAGGGTTCTGGCGAAACGGGTCCACTCGTCATTACGAGGTACTGCAATTTGCTGTTACGAAAAAAAAACCCCATAAATATAATTAAATTAAAAGTAATCCATAGTCGTGGGTCATTATTTGAACAATTGGTAACGGTATAAAAACTGGAATAAAACTGCACATACACAATTACCCATAATAACTAATAAGCAATTGATCAGTATACTGCCAGAAAGCAAAGCAATCTGATTGGATGATATGGGCCACTGCACTGCTGCAATTGAGTATCTGTCACCGAAAAAAACTCAGAAAAAAGAACAAACAATTCAGATCTAAGCAACTGTCCAATATCTATTCATTAAAAATACTCCTTAGTTTAAGAAGTGAAAATGTAATCAGTAATGAAAGTCTGCCCCTCGCTATTAACTGCACTGGCGGTCCTGGCTATTGTAACAGTGTAGCAAAAAACAGCCGATTTTCAGACATGGGAGAGAACTGAATTTTGCTAAACTGATCAAGAGTCAGAACCAGTGCAAAGAACAGAAAGGGGCAAATACTCAACTGCAATTACATTTACAAATAACTTTACAACCACTATAAAATGTTACTGAATGAATACTGTAAAGTTGCTAAGAATGTCATTTTATTAGGAAGGATTACATTTTTGGTTTCTTGTCCCCGTAAATTTTAAAGGAGAAGGAAAGTCTTGGTGCACTTGGGGGTGCCAAATGTTAGGTACCCCCAAGTGATTGTATTGACTTACCTGAAGTCTGAGGCCGGTGCTCCTATCAGCAGAAAACTGCACTGGCCCTGGATTATACCAGTGAGCACCACACTTCTCTATCGTCTTCCACTTTCTTCATGTGGCTGCGCATGCGCAGTAGTATGAAAAGCCGAACTTTATAACTAAAAAGTCGGCTATTTCGTTCAACTTTGTCTGCGTTTGCCCCGGTAAATTTGAAGGAAGAGGTTCGCTCCGTGGTGCTCACTGGTATAACTCCGGGCCGGTGCAGTTTTCTGCTGACAGGAGCACCGGCCCGGGTTTCAGGCAAGTCAATACAATCACTTGGGGTGCCTAACATTTGGCATCTCCAAATGCACCAAGCCTTTCCTTCAATTACAGTCATGTTTTCTTTTGCAGTGATAGAACGAAACCAATTGGTCAAATGTTATAAGTGTATAGTGTGTGAAATCATTAGTAGGGATGCACCGAATCCACTTTTTTGGATTCGGCCGAACCCCCGAATCCTTCGTGAAAGATTCTGCCGAATACCGAACCGAACCCTAATTTGCATATGCAAATTAGGGGCGGGAAGGGGAAAACATTTTTTACTTCCTTGTTCTCTGACAAAAAGTCATGCAATTTCCCTCCCCGCTCCTAATTTGCATATGCAAATTAGGATTCGGATTCGGTTCGGCCGGGTAGAAGGATTCGGCCGAATCCGAATCCTGCTGAAAAAGGCCGAATCCCGAACCGAATCCTGGATTCGGTGCATCCCTAATCATTAGTCAGTAATTTTACCCCCAGCACATTGCAGCTAAATGAGATGCCAAATCAGGTAACTTTCTGAACAACTTACCTCTCCCACGTCGTAGATAAAGATTTCTCCTTCTGAATTTCCGACAGCAATCTCTCTCCCAGAGTGAGTCCATCGCACACGATTTAGGGCAGGGTTTCCATCTACTGTAATGCTGGCTGTGGGAACCTATAAAGAGAATAAGATGTAGATGTTGCCCAACAGTAGTAAATATATTGTTTGTACTAATACAGTTATGGCTTTGTACAGTTCAGCTCCCTGAATTGAATATGTCCAGCACAGCACCACGGGGTGTTGGGGATCATGACAGACTCACCTCTGTGTCATTGTTCAGATTCCACAAGTCAAGTCTCCCCACTCCATCGACACAAGCAAAAAGGGCAGGGTGAGTAGGAGACCACATAACATCATAGACATAATCAGAGTTGTCTTCGAATGAATAGAGAGGCTTACTATTCTGGAGACAGATGAAACAGAGTTAAATTCTATAAACACTGACACTATTCTATTTAAAGCTTACATGTGTTTGGACATAAGCTGGAAAGCAACAACCTATTTTATATGCTAAAGGTTTTCATCCTATATGTACGGAGGGTGCTGTGAATGGCATTTAACTCATTACATACACTATGACTTATCTGGAATGGAAAGGTGGACACCGCGGCCATAGCGGCACCTGAATAAAGGTTGGGAGAAACTACCTTAGTTGTCCAAAGTTTCACTGTCCAATCAAAAGAAGAAGTGACAAACAAATGAGAAAAGTCGATCGCTCCAACGGCAGAATGGCAATGTATTCCTGTGATTGGTCCTTGGTGGCCTTCAAACATTTCACTGATTCCAGCTTTGCTGTAGGAACAAAGAGCAACACAGTCAGAATTAAACGCCCAACATTTACACAATTTGCCAATCAGTTTTTTAGGGAAAAGTAATTACCAGGTAAAGCAATAGGTCAAGAACATATGTAAATATTAAGGCAAGTAGAATACCCAAAAAAGTTAACATTTCGCCCTCACTGCTAAGATTAAAAATACTTTTTTTATTCTTTGTACGTTTAAAATTGTTCCAAATGATATAAAACCTGTATTTGATTTTTATGGGCAGTTACAGTATATTGAATGTACTGTATATACAAACTTGGTGGCTCGTCACAATCTATTTGCATTCACGCTGGGGCCCTGCTAAAAGTTACATTCACATTCACTAATGGCTTGGAGTACTTTAGATATTACTGTTGTTTCTCTACAAACTTTGTGCCATTAATAGGAACGGCAAAGTCGGAAATAACTTCCCATCATGGCAAATGTGAGCCATGAAAGACATACAGCGTCTTTGTGCTCGGCTTTTAACGTTGGTGGGAAAACAAAAAAGTCCCCAGAACAATGCAAAAGGGAAGGAAGATCATTTTGTTCACAATGAAGTTTCTTTTTGTCCCCCTTTAATGGGGCAATTTCCATCGAATATTTGATTGCAAAGTTCTTGCAATATGTCTTACTAAGTGCCATTAGGAAAGCACCTTCCCTGTCAGCTCTGTGAATCAGAGAAAGAGATTCAGCTTCTCATTGTACCTGCCATGGCGGCATGCTGTGTACACAGAACCTTCCTCGCTTCCCACCACAAAGTTATTGACATCTCCCACTGGGAAGGACATACAGGTGACAGCTACTGCCTTAGACTGCTTGTGAACCAACTCCATGCTGTCCTGCAGAGAAGGAGGGGGAAGATATAAAGTCTGTCTCACAGTCACATTCATTACAATATGCCCAGGATTATATTTGGCGAAGGGCGAGATTAATGCAAGTTACAATTAAAGGGCCACTGTGAATTTGAAGGAAACTCAATTATATATGGTAGAACTTTCCAGGGTCTTCTTCCCAAACCCCCTAGCACCTCCCCACCTACCTGTTAATTCAATTGAATTAAATGCAAATTCGCAGAGCTGCCACTAACTATGGCTGCTTGATATCTCTTCCCCAGATGGTTGACAGGAGCAGGTACAGTTGAAGTCAGGATCAGATCAGCTTCATCGTTTCGCTCCTGGAAACTCTGGGGGGGGGGGGTTACCTTATATAAAAGGGTTTCCTTGCCCTTTAATTAAAAAAGACTGGTTTCCTATATATAGGCTAAAAGATAGCTGTTATATACACATACCTGCGGCTGAGAAAGCATGTCCAGGCTCCAAGAACAGATCTTGCCATCAGTAGAGATGCTAATCAAATTGTGGGCATTTTGGGTGCCAACCACATTCACACAATACACAGGATGCTTAAATAGAAGACACAGACACTTACTAAGATCATGATCACAAAAACGATTGCTTCAGTAATGTATAAATGATATTTTTATTAGAAGGTGATGTTCAGCATTTACAGTGCAGGGATGTTAGACTCAGGGTGTTTGAGGTGCTGCGAACTAGTGAAAAATAGCAGAAGACAAAAATCAAATGTCCCAATTTATAATGTTTTATCATGATTCACAAAGAGCAACAATAAAAAAAAATAATAAAAAGGCTTCCATTCTGCAGTTTTAAAATAGATAGTAGTGGCAGACAAAATGTGCTATAAGTCTTAAAGGGCCACTTTAAACTCACATTGAGCTTTACTGGTGTACCTGGCACATAGGAATATCTACTCTGTCAGTTTCATGCTCTCTCTCTTTTTCATTCAGATTATAGACACTGCATGTAAGCTGAACCTATTCCCCATTTTTACAGTTTCACAATTACAATGCACTGGTGTTTAGAATCCAGGACTCTCATTGGTACAATCATAACCTGCTCTTGAGAGATTCCTCCTTACTGTGTGAGCAGCAGCTGAAAGGGGAGTCCTCTGAACAGGGGTCCTCTTGTTGCTTCGATTGTCCCACAGAACTATTTGCCCAGAGTAGGTTCCCCCCACGACGAGGTTGGGATGAAATCTTGCGAAAGCAGCAGACGTAACCGCAGACTAAAAAAGAAAAAAAAAAAAGAGATGGATAATAATATGAATGACATTCCAACCCTATGAGAGTTTAGTACAGCACAGAGCTTACTGGTAGATATAGTTAATTTATTACAGTTGGGTTTCTCCTCCATTGTTGGTCATTCTCTGGCCACTATGCCTAATGAGGTTGCCAAAAATGTAGTTCTTTGCCTGATTTTCAACACATAAGAGAAACCCATTTTATAAAAAAAAAGAACCACATCAGTGGCCTGGGTCCTCCTTGCACCTCAGGATTCTTACACCTGCCCAACGGATATCTGGCAATCTCTTGGCAACATACACCGGCCCATGGTCTAGAGTGAAGCTACTGTCGGCACAACAATTGCTAGTTTTAAAACGGAAATATCAATTTGATGAAAACAATCGAAAATGTAGTGTGTGGTTTTTAAAATAATCCATTATTTGACCCTTTATTAATGAGCAACTCAGTGATGCTTTTACTGTCGCAATGATAGCAGGAGGCAGCGGCCAAGTCAGGTAACAGCAATGATTTAGACAATGTTCTGGAAAATTCTATTCATTAAAAATGTCAGCAATTCTTCTGTGTACAGCTGCCTTAATATTTAATCTTGATGGTCCTCCATTTTGGCTGTATTAATGTTTATCAACAGAAAAAGAAATCAAAGAAATTATGCTGAAATGTTTATGGCTTCTTAAATCCCAGCATTCCATGCAGTCCCCATTTATTTGAGTAGTCAGGTAACATCTTAACACTGTAATTTTTGAGAAAAAAAACTAAATATCATATTTCCATTCATTCAACAGTTTGATTTAGGGAAATCCAAATTGCACATCAGTTGGCAACTGATTCTAAATTAAAAGGGGAAATTCTGCTCACTGGCATTAGCTTTATTAAACACAAATCTCTGACCATGGTCTTTATTAAATCTGCACTTTGGTGAGATGGGGCAAAGTGCAGGTTTATTGTAAAGCATGAGCAAATCTGACATTGTCCCACTCGCAGCCACTAGCCTCGTGTCAATATCCCCATCTTGGGACACCTCAGGGCACTACAATGCAGGATTGTTCCTCCAAGCAACGCTCAGAAGGTAACCATGGTTTCCTTTCAAGGGCAAAACAGCACATACATTCCATGTACAACTGAACAGGTAAAGATTTAGACCAGGGGTCCCCAGTCTTTTTTACCTGTGAGCCACATTTAAATGTTAAAAAGAGTTTGAGAGCAACATAATCATGTTGCAAATTATGGTCTGTAATTGTCTATTGGTAGCACCTATAGGAGGCTCTGTTTGGCAGTACACCTGTTTTTTATGCAACCTAAGTGTGCCTCCAAGCCGCCATGAATTTAACAAATAAACACCTGCTTCGAGGCCACTGGGAGCAACATCCAAGGGTTTGGAGAGGAATATGTTGCTCACGAGCCACTGGTTGGGGATCACTGCTTTAGACAAATGAACCAATAGCTGACTGTAGACAAGGAACCTGAGATAGATAGAGGTATGAATAGGTGACTGTGCATAAAAAAGGATTAGAGGAAAAACTCAGAATAAAGCACAATAACACTACATCATGTTCAAATCTTTTTCCTGACATGATTTCAGGCAAGCCATCTATATTCCTTTAGGAAAGAAGCTGCTGCACAGAAACACACAATCTCCTTGCACTTGTTTTTCTTTAAACCATTTCTAAAGGGGTTTCGTCATAGTTTCTAATCGGTCCGATCTCTTTACAGGAAAATCAACATTTGTCGGTCTTCAAGACTGTTGCCTGACAGTAATCTGACAGCACTGGATTACACGCTACATTTAATCCATCAAAATAAACTCAGCAAAGTTTGACATTCAGAAAAGAGAAGTGGCTCGCTTGTTGGCAAACACATTCAAAGTATTCTCTTGACTTACAATTTACATCCCATTGTAAGCATGTGTTTTCACTTAAACAAGTCTGTTCCTATTTCCTCCGGCCAACCTCTCCTCGTTTATTTAATGGCCCCAAACTCCTTGTCTGGCATGTGAAACCGCTGAGAATCACCCTCTTTGGGGAAATGGAGGGCTTGCTTTAATACAAGTCACAAGGGAAGCAGCAGGCAGATTTCTGGCACATACTAAGCTTACAAATGATCTGAGCAAGTCCAACATGATAACTATATCCCCCCCCCCCCACTGCCTACCCCTGTCCCCATAACTGATGAAGAGCTCAGTCAACATCTGTTTGCACACATACATATGGTTTCAATGAGAAGAATGGAATAGCTCTGCTATTTGGGCTACAAAGGCAGGCATCCGGATGATTAGCATAAATGTCATGGAGGGGAACTGATTGTTTCTAACGTACCTGGCAGTGAAACACATACTCCGGGGTAGTCTTCTTATATTTCATGTTCCACACGAGAGCCACACCATCAGGTTCATGAGGGGCATCCTCATTGTTGTTATAAGATGCAACAAGCAATTCCGGGTACTGTCAGAAGAAAGAAACAAAAGTGGCTGAGCAACAACAATGGATCATATTGCCTATGGCTACACATGCTGAATCATTGCATTATAAATAGTTGGCAGTAACACATTGTAAGGTAAAAGTGTGTTGTTTTGGAAAATAAGCCTTATTTTCAATCAAATGAAATGGACTTGACAGCTCTGGATACACTGCAACTGTTTGCCTAAGGCTACTTAGTTCAACAGTGAAATGGGCATCATCTGTAGGGCCTATCTGCCATGTTACTTCCTCTACCTAAGGGCTTAAGAGTGAGCTACACCATGTCATGGTCACCTTCCCCATCTAACCAACTTGAATTATTTTGGCAAAAATTTACCAAAACAACAATTCGCAGTGCATCACCAATTTACTAAAAGGCGATGAAGACACTTCACTAGCAAAAAACCTCAGCACTAGAGAACTTTCTCAAGGCACATTTTCGCTTAGGCAAAGGATCGTTAATCCACTTTATCAAAATGTAAAAGTTTCTCTTCATTACCCTTTTCGCCAAAGTCTATTTCGCCAGGTTGTGCCTGGTGAATTAATCTTCATCCTCAACATTCAAAGTTGCTTGATATGCAGGCCCAGCTTGCGCCAGAAAAAAACGTAAGTATCTAGTTCCCAACTTTATGTCCTTAATAAAGTGTCAATACTCAATACTTCTGGATATAGGAACAGATACTCCATAAATAACGGAGCAGCACAGTTTCTGCATTGGAGAATCTTATCCTCAACATTATTATGTCGGTGACATCATATCCTTTACTCAAAAAAGTCATAAAAAAAAGACTGGCATTGTTTCATATTGATAAAGTGGGATTATGTAAAGGTTTACATTTTTTTTTAACATTTGAAGCTCATGTCACATTTGTTTTAGGCAGACTCTTGGGCTATGCTCTTGATTTTGCTTCCTTGGACAATTATAATAAAAAGTGGCCACTTCTAGCAAATTCACAAATATCACTAATAAATACAAACATGTGACCTTTTTACACCCACTTGAATTTACATTGACATAAGCATCAGTAAATTCTGAAAGTTTTGCTAGGAAGAAAGTAACTCTAGTGAAAAATCGGTAAGAAAAATTTTGTGCTAAAAAATTTTCGCTGACGAACGTAAGCCATTGGGTTAAGAATCCAGTCCAGCTATAGCACCAATGCAATAAACATGTCTACATTTTTCTGCACAAAGCAAACCAAGCAGGTCAAAAGAATGACATGCCTCTGTAACTTGAATTTTTTTTATAAACAGATGAAAATCATAATTACGTGGTTATATTCTCAATTCAAGGCAAAATAATTGGCTAAAACCTTATGCTGAATGTTTCAAGGGAAGATACACTAAGCAACAAAAACACAACCAACCAGAGTCTAAACGCTCTCTGACTATCAATGTGTTTGTCTATGAGCTCCATGTTACGGCTGACATTATTAGGCTAGACAGCTTTTCATCTCTGCAGCCACTGTGTGTTAATTTCCCTTAAGATGAGACTAATTTGTCTGAAAACTCATACCCACAAGAGCCACGAAGCAGTATTTGAGGAAATGTTCTGTTTATATCCAACATATGTGTACAGGGAATTACATGGCTAATTCATGTAACAGCTGTTTTGATCGGTCTCCCAGAATCCTCAGCCAGATAATGAGTGTTGCGGGTTAGAATAATCTGTGACATCCATAAAAAGCTAAACAGCACAACAGGCAGTTATAGGCATTAACTTTATATTCCCCCTGTCTAAAACAGTCACATATAAAAACAGATGGAGAAACGTAAAATCAACCAAATAAATACACTTTTGGTTCAAGTTACACAAGACTGAAATGATTTAGGGAGAACTGGAACATCCAGCAAAAAGGTTTCAATTGTGAAGGCTGCGATGCCTTTAAATAACGTTAGACCTCAAATACGCTTCATATCTGAGAGTCAATGATTCCATTATTAGAAGAAGGTTTCCAGAAAAATGTTTTCGAAGGTATTTGCCATTGGCAGGTTCTGCGCTGCACCAAAAGAAAACATTTCCTGTACAAGACGTCATACCTGAGACGACCAGTCCAAGCAGCTGACAACACGATGCTTTGACCAACGCTCATCAAAAAACTGTCTGTTAAAAGACAGCTTTGCACCTGCTTGTATTTCTCTGGAAAAAAAAGTTTAAATTTAAAAGGATAGAAAAAAAACGGACAAAAATCTATTGGAATTGCTGTAAATAACTAACCCCTCTTTCTCTTCCAGGTCCCGGCCACTGTAATCAAAGAAAATGTTGACCTGTTCCGAAAGGGCCCGTTCCAAAATCCTTGTGCTGTGGTCAAAGAAACTTACAAACTCCTCCGAGTGAAGGATCTGTTGCTTCTCTTCTTCTGTGAGCTCATGAGGTGGAGCTGAAGACAAAAAGGTCATTTCTGTAAATCACACTATTATGTGGCACATTCTCTGCCATTGTTGTGTGCACAGGTCACTTGGCTGCCTTTACGGCTCATGCACACACGCTGTAATCTAGAGGCACTTGCCTGTGAAGTCTGTTTGTTTTACTGGGACTATACAATGCAATGGGTCAGTAAGGTTGAGGAACGGGGCTCTGTGGAGGTAGAGGAGGAAGGCGAGTCTTTCAGGCAAGAACTGGCTGTGCCCTGGGACATGGACAGGAAAAGGGCAGGACCAGGTTGGCGAGGGTGTAGTGTCTGTCAAGGTGAAACGGGTGCAGAATGGAACAGGACAGCGCAAGCAAAGATCAGGACAGAGAGGTTGAAGATCCGGACAGGACAGAGCAGGCAAAGATCTGGAGAGGACAGATCGGGCGAAGATCAGGAAAGGACAGAGCGGGCATAGATCAGGACAGAGCGGGCATAGATCAGGGCAGGGCGACGGTCAGACAAGGCAGGGCAAGTTCAAAGGCAAGGTTAAGGCAGAACAAGGCAAGGTTAAAGCAAGTCAAGGTCAAGCCAGGACAAGGCAGAGTAAGGCTCAAGACTGGGTAGGAAACCTAGCTAAGGGCAATGCCGCAGTGCTAAGGTGTGCCAAAAGTGCGAAATTGTGACGTCAACTAGAAGTTTACATTTTGAGACCTGGTACCCCATTGATTTTAACTCCCTTTAGAGTTTTAAAGGCAGTTTCTCTTACGATCATTGCCCAGACTGGCTTCTGTTTAAAGTAGGGATGCACTGAATCCAGGAATCGGTTTGGGCAGGATTCTGCCTTTTTCAGCAGGATTAGGCCAAATCCTTCTGTCCGGCCAAACCGAATCCTAATTTGCATGTGCAAATTAGGGGCAGGGAGTTATATCACATGACTTGTTGTCACAAAACAAGGAAGTAAAAAAGGATATGCAAATTAGGATTCGGTTCTGTATTCGGCCGAATCTTTCTCGAAGGATTTGGGGGTTCGGCCGAATTCAAAATAGTGCATTCGGTGAATCCCTAGTTTAAAGATCCTTCCTAAGCCTTTAGATAATATGATTTTCTGATTTTTCACCTTTGATCCTTGCCACCTGTCTTGACCTCTACTATGAAATAGTCTCTTCCTTGTCTGTACTTAGCGTTACTGCACTATCTCTGGAGTGCTCAGGTTGCCCATTGGTTCAACTGCAGCCTTACATGCAACCCAGTGGCTTTGATACACAACACTTGCCTTGGTGCTTATCACAATGATTGCAGAGATAGTTAAGGTGATCAAATGATATGCTATATTCTAATTGAAGAATAAAAAAAGTGTAAATGGTTTGGGTTGGTATACCCACATGATCCAAGTTGCTGAATTTGTTCCCATGATCTCCTATGGTGCATGTATATTAAATATTTCTATGAAGCATAGCAGCTAATCCACATATAACATCTCTTTAAAGGTCTGGGTTTGGCAAATACCAAGAGAATGCTACCTGCCTGAATGTGCATTGCCAACTGTAGGTAGAATATGGTCTGGGGCTGTTCTTTGTGTTTTGCTCTAGGGCCCCTGGTTCCAGTAAAAACAAATGTTGAGGTTACAGCATACAATGACATTCTTGGTTATTACATGCCAACTTTCTGTCTGACAACAGTCTGGGGAAGGCCCTTTCTGGTTTCAACACAAAGCAAGTGGATTTGCTGATATGGGAGTGTGCAAGAACCTGACTTCAACCTAACTAGGATGAATTAGAATATGTGGGATGAATTTGAATGCAGACAGCAGGTCACACTTGATCCCCAATATTAGTGTCCGACCTTACTAATGCTTTTTACTGAATGGTCATTAAAATGCTAACATCTAATGAAAAGCTTGTAGCCACAATAAGAGAACCAAATTCATTTTTATACCTTTGATTTTGGAAAGAGATGCTGGACAGGCAGGTGTCTGGATAGTTTTGGCCACCTAGTGTATCTATATATGCCACATGAATAACTTACATTGTACAGCCTACAAGATAAGACATAGAGAGCAGACCTTCAGTGTTTTCCTCTTTCGTCTCTGGTTTGTCTTCTTCTTGAACTGCTACTGCTTTAGGTGCAACTGTTTCCTCTTCATCTTCATCACCTGGAAAAAAAACAACTTTTTGTTAAAATGGCAGTCCCTCCAACTCTCATCCCAATAAAGACAGAAAAAATATGTTGTCAAATGTAGTGGTGAAACGAGACTGCTACTGAGCATTTCAGGAACAAACCCCCACTCCTGCTCCTTCTGTATTTCATGATAAAAGGCTTGACTTTTTTTTATCTAGTGGCAAATTGCTGGCCAGGACCATAAGCAATAGAAACCAATATTGTCCTGGTTTGAAATGAACATGTTGCCAGGGAGAGGAAGTCAAGTGTCCAATGATGGAGATGATCAACCCTGCTGTGCTGCTTAGTCCTTTAATATGAGGTATGGGGGAGCAGGGCCCTATTTGGTTGCATACGTGGTGCAGTTTGGTAGGAAGGCCTCTGCAGGGAACCATAGTGGTATAAAGATGTTTTGTTCTTCTTTTGGTGATACAACTGGTACTTTTATTGGGGCAAGACATGTTCACTTAAGGTAAGGTATAAAAAAAACCTTCAGAACCCAAAGACTACTGCAAAATAATACTGCTTCCTATTTATCCAGCATGTATCAAAAGACGATACTAGTTCCAGGAGATAAAAGCACCTATGCACGGTGCTGTATTAATGCAAAGGAGCGTTGCCAGGCATTTCTGTAGCTGCAGTGTAAATATATTCAGCAGACTGAAATATTACACTGGAGTTTAAAAAAAAAGGGATGTTTCCCTGCCAGTTCTAATCAGTGAAAACAGCTGCATGAATGTTGCAGCAATCAAAAGACAATGGAGCTACTCAAGGAGTTTTAAATAAGAATGAAGGGCGCCACGAGGAAACGAGCAGTCACGGGAGGCTTCCTAATAAGTGTACCGAATACTTGATCAAAGAAATCATTTCAGCATTTTTGCAAATGCTCCACACATATGGGATGTATAAAAAACATGCAGGTTACAACTACTGGTAAACACGCGGAAATATTCATGGCAGAAACATGGACTCAGGCACCTCTACAGTTCCGCCGTGGAAGGGAAATCCCTATATTCTTTGAGCATCATCCATAAAAGTACAAATAAAGAGCAACTAAAGCCCCAATAAAATTTGGTTGATTTATGATATTTCTGCAATGTTTTCTATAATGATTTCTCCTAGTGCTTTTCAGTCGATGCCCACTATTTACTGCTTTTTTGAGACGTCTGTCTCCTATAGACACTATTTCTGTTTACTCTGTAATAATAAAACATTACCCTATACTTGATCCAAAGAAGATAGTCTAAAACAAGATTGGGCTTGTTTAAATATTTTTTAGCAGACTTAAGGTATGGAGATCCAAAATATGGAAAAATCTGTTATCCAGAATACCCCAGTTCCAGACAATACTGAATTACAGGTCCCATATATATGTACATATACATAAACCAGGAACAAACTGATTATTTTAAGAGGCAGGCAGTTTTGATGAGCAATCCTAAGTAAATCCTAAGCAATCCTAAATTAAATGTGGCATATTAATACCTTCTTATGAACCCCTCTGTCGAGTTATCTGGTAAATAGATGGGTCCATGCAGTGCAAATAGTATAATAGCATGCCCCAAATAATCATGAAGTGATGCTGGATAGCAGTCAAGATGCAATACCAGTCCAGACTTGTACATTAAAGAGGAATGGTGCTGAAACCAACTCATATCATATAATTCTTGTACTGTCCAGCTTGAAAGGACTTACAGTTCTGTAACCAATGTGCTGCCATCAGTTGAGTCATATCAGGGCTGTACTGTATTAGGTTTCCCCTGGGTAGTACAGAGAGCCTGGTGTGCAACAGTTGTGTGTCTCTACCAGTGTCCCAGGCCTGTGTGTTTGCACTGCAGGTGCCACACTTCCATACATACAAAGTACAATCCACACCAGGGGTGCATTCATGGGGTATTCATCAATTCCTTCCTCCAGTAACTTGTTTAAAAGAACACAGACACTTGCTTATGTAATGTCACTATTTTTGATCAAATGTTTAAGAGAGAGAGAGGCTTTTAACTTGTTTTCCCTTGAAAGCCCCTGCAAAAAATGAAGGGAGGGAGGTTCTGGTGGCTAGGAGTGTGTCAGTTTCAACTGGTGTCAGGGTTGCTAGTGGCTCTCTGACCATGATTTGTCAAGGATACAATATTCACAATAATGACAAATACACTTGTAGCCATTGCGTGTGTTCAAGCTGCTTGAAATGTTTAATAAAGTCTAACACAATTTAATGACGCTTTACTTGTTAGGCGAATGTATACAATGTATATCTTTAAGTCATTCTCAAACCATCCTTTCTATTAGAGACATGATGATTTCACAGGCTGGCCCCCGGGACACTGTCATAAGGAAGCCGATAGCCCTTGCTACATAGCCCTGTTCAACTGAACACCTAGACTTGGGAATATTACAGGGGCCACTGCTGCTGGGCCCACAATTCCGGTTTCTATCAAGAAGAAAGGAAAGGGACAATTTCTCTTCACTAAAGCAGAACAGATGACTTTAAAAACAAATCTTTGACCGATTAACATGTAAAGAGTCTTTTCTACATTTCTAAAGACCTTTTCAGTTCTATCAAAATGCTATTAGGGGTTAAAAGCAGAACATTTTACATGCAAAATGGTGGTTCAGATATGTAATAACTGGTTCTGAGCCCAAGGGTATTACATACAATTGTGCCAAACAGCTGCATGGTGTAAACTACAGTAAAACACAGACCGAGCTGGAAGCCCCCAATGCAAATGACTGCAAAATAAATGTATTTTTCCCCAATGTTATTATTATGCAAAAGCAAACAAAACCATACACTCTGAATATTTATAGGTAAAATAATGTCAGAGTAACACTGGCATATAAATAAATGTCAGAATGGAGTGGCCTGCAAAGCAGGGCTGGAGCTCATCCCATTAATAAGGACCTAGTGCTCGGCACAAAGGATGCCTTTCATTAGCTTTCTGAGACAGACTCTAACTCGGCACAATAGGTAGGCTGCATTTTCATCCGCTGTAATCGTGGATGCAAGTCTCATTTGGCACGTAGTATCATGCCTGACAATGAGATTTTAAAACCGAAATGTATTTCCTAATTTCCATGAATAATGTAAAAGACTAATACTCCATGCCGGGAGACTCTGCTTGGTAGGATGGTGTGACAACTGCTTTGCATAATCACTATATACCCAACTGGAGTTAAAGGGAAAAGGATAATAAGAACTTGCTTTAATGCAGATGAAGCATTTCCTATTGCGCTTTTTCCCCTCTCTTTGCCTCCCACCATAAAGAGTTAATGGTCAGACAGTAGGAGAAGAGAAGGTGCTTTATCTCTGGTAATGAGCTGGGTTCTCGTGTTTGCTTGGTTATGTCTTTGACCCATGTTCAAAGTTACCCAAAGCAATGGTGGGGGTGGAAGAGAAGGGAAAAAAGTGGTCAATAGACAGAGAACAGCTGCAAAGCCCTGGTCCCAAGCAGCCAGGCCAGCTGACAAGATAGCAACAACCAGATGGTACTGCTGGAGATTGTCTCTTTCTGCTATGGAGGTGGCGATGGGATGGCATAGCATTTTTCTGCTTGGCTGCTTCCAATCATGGCTTTCCCCATTGGTAAGAATGTGCAATTACTGGCACTGCAGGCGGTCCCCAAAGACAAGTCTGTGCCCCCTGCAACACAACATTGATACAAAACCTTTAACCAGCTGCTAAGCCACACACATTGCAAGGGGTCTGCACTGAGGGGACAGGTCACCCATTTTTAAACAGGTCAAAAATCTAATCTGAGCTTCTACAAGAAGGTTTACCCAAAGGAAAATACAACTGTGTGCTGGGTATATAAATCTATTTTCCTTGCAGCTTAAATATATATAGGAATGGTCAGCCTGCTAAAACATTGGTTAGGCCTTGGCTTAGGGATTGCAAATGCCTGGAAAATACTAGCAGGGACAGAGAATTTAGGGGAGGAACCCTGGTCGCATTGTTTATTTTTTTATGAAAGACGGGTGCTTTAAGCCCAATGGTATGGACACGTGTCAGTCCGACATTACCTGAAATGGAGTGATTTGTGCGTCCTGACAAGTTTACAGAACTCAGATAAATGGCATGAATGATTTCAATATATGCTCATACGTTTGAACCAAAATGGTGAAGGTTAAAATCTTTCCTTTCAAGGGCCTCAATCAGCCACAAAGGAAAACAGTAATCACTGTCTTTTCAGCCGGCCCAACCGCATTTGTCAGCCCTTTCTCCGTCAATGCAGCCTGAGCAATCAACCTGCCAAGCATTCAGAATGGAAAAACAATCTGAAAATACAGGGTATAATGCACCTGCCAGTGAAAATGGCCATTTCAAGAAAAGCTAGTGATCTCAGTGACCCTGCTGAGGAGGCGGTGGTGCAAAGGGGAAGGAGTGTTTCAGAGAATCTATATGAATCTGAGCTCACGATCACACGGACGCCTCTTTACAAAGCTGGCCTCTTAGTGCTTCGGGGCTTCTCAAATAAGACAGAAAGCTTTTTTGGGGCACAGAAATCATGGAATGGTGGCACTGATGGGGCGTTATGTCCTCAGAGCTTTGAAAGTATTTTCGTAATTCAGCAAATGGCTAGGCATCAATACATTTCATTACAGTGCTTTCCCGGGGGAGGGGGGTCGGAAATATTTATGTCTCCATTACAAGAATTATTCAGAATGTTGAAGTTAAATAAATGCCTTAAATTAAAAAAAAATACCAATATTAGACTGTGATTTGGGAATTACAATTTTTAAAAAAAATTATGATATGTAATGTATGGTGGGTTAGAAAGTGCAAAACTGTAGGTACCATGTCAATTTAAGGACTAATGAATTCTGTTTAGGTGGAAGAGGGCCCTTGCAATGCAGAAGCCTGGAACCATGTGGGTAGGGTTGCCACCTTTTCTGGAAAAAAAATACTAGCCTTCCTATATATATATATATATATATATATATATCTTTTTTGCCTTTTAATAATTTTGGGAACAACCATCACTTTCACCGGCCAGGTCGGTTATTTTATTATATCCCTGACATGTGGGGGATAGAAAAAAATTACTAGGGACGTTCAACCTGCTGCCCATTTGCACATACTATGGTCAATCTTATCAGGAGCTAGTGAATCTTCCTGTATATTTTTTGGGTTTAGAAAAACTCCATGCGTATGCCACAGCTGGAATCAGGACCCCAGCAATGCTACCCACTGCAGCACTGATCTTGTTAGACAAAGTCAATTAGAGGGGCCAGGAATGGTCATACACACGTAGCCACACAAACAATTATGGAGGTTGAGTGTATTGTTATAAACTATAACTCCCAGCTTCTAGCATGTTCAAGTTATAATAGTTGGCGCAATAAATGTTCCCTATAACTTCCTTATGCAGTTTTTGTGCATAATGCATACACAGGAAACAGGGGTCCCCAACCTCCTTTAACTGTGAGCAACATTCAGATGTAGCAACACAAGCATGAAACATGTTCCTGCTTGGTGCAAATAACTTCTGTAAATAGCCATTTGGTACCCCCTATGTAGACTAGCAGCATGCAGAAGGCTCTGTTTGGCAGTACACCTGTTTCTTATACAACCACAACTTGCCTCCAAGCCGGTGATTCAAAAATGAGCAACTGCTTTTAGGTCAATGGAAGCAACATCCAAGGGGTTGGTGAGTAACCTGTTGGGGATCACTGCATAGGGAGAATGACATCTACAGTTTCCTGGTGGCCAGGGAGGCCATTACAACTACAAAGCCCCGTAAAGCAATATGGCTGCTTTCACAATGTTTAAAACTCAGATGACTTCTGTGTTTCTTAGTTAAAAAAAATCCCATGTTAATGCGAGTATTTCCCATACACCTAAATAGAGGAATTTCACTTAACGTGCACTTCCTGTACACAGGGACCACTGCATGTTAAATCAGCCCATAAATGAATATTCATTACCCTTAGCGAAGTGGCTAACTCCACGCTATAGCCCAACAGGAGAGCTTAGGTTACAAGCAGAATGGCAAGAATGCCAGTTTCTTTGGGAAACTGGTTTAATGAAGCGGGGAATTTTTACTTTGAGATAACATCAAAATTGTGATGTATTTTGGTTGAGATGGAAAGCAAGGAACAGTTCCGTAAATTGGGCTGCAGCTGGAAATAACACTATAGAGCAGAATCCCAGTTGTCTGAATAATCTCTTGCTGCCGAGCAGGTTAATCAAAGTGAAATCAGCTGTGAAATGGGTGTCTTTTGTTAAGCTCAAGGTGTCTTCATATCAACATTTCTAGCAGGATTTTACCCGAGATTTGGGGCATGGCCAACGAGAATGCTGAGAAGGAAGGGGGGCATGTTGCATGCATAAACAAAGACACATAAAATATGGATATTTATGGTACGCCTGCTTGTCAGGAAAATGCAGGAAGGCGAAATCCTCTGATAACCCATTCTTTATGCATTTAATCGTCAACATTTTGCCTGTTCAGACTCTGAATTTACATTTGTTCAGGAAAACAAATGCTTAATGTGTTTCAATTAACAGGACCCTTCCATAACAAAATATGTTCATGTCAATGAAGGTCACAGATCAGAAAAAAATGCCTATAGCAATGCTGCATTAAAGACCCCAATTGGTAGACCAGAACTCCCAACATCTGCTCCTGCTTTCATTGGTCAGTGGGGGCTAGGGTTTGCGGTTCAACCATATATACATTAAGAGTGCAGTAATGGTGGACTACAAGCAGTCTAATTATGAAACTAATGACATGTAATGCTCAAAAACATAATTTTTTCCTAATTTGCCATTGTACAGGTCAGGTATAACAGTAATACTTCCTTGCACTTCTTCCTACTGTGCTTGCCAAATAATTTCTATCATAATTATTTCCCCAGCTGCACAAACTGCATCTCAATAGGGTTCCGCCATGACTTGTAAAGCAATAAATATATAAAATCACAAAAGCCATAAATAACATGTAAAATATTATCCTTAGAATCAGAGCTATTAGCTGTTTTTAAATAATGCTTAGTGATGTTATTTATGCCATATGATTCTGAAGACTATTTCAAGAAAGAGTGTCTCTCCTATTTTACATAAGTGGGTATTAGAAGTCAGTTTAAAATTGCTATTCTAGAACATCTAACAAACATCTGATCTATAGCCTTGTACCTATAAATACACAAGAACCATGAATATTCTGTAAATTATGACCTTATAAACGGTGCTTAGTGAGGCCATCAATCATAATTAACTGAAACCCTGTTGTAAAAAGAAGATCAGAAGTCACCTCGGAATTTCATGACCTGTATAAAATTTCCTCTGCCAATCGGCCATGTTGGCCAGTACATGGTGCATCGGCAGATGAAAATTGGCCAGATTTTGTGTTGCCTCTCATACCCCCCTTAGGTTCATTTAGCCAGTGGGCTGACTGGTAGAACAGTGTTGGGTTTGACCCATGTATGGTGTAAACATGCAAATACGTGTTTAGATTCACTTCAGGGTTCAACTAATTCTGGTGTGGAGGATACAGTATAGATATGGTGCATCCATAGGTTTTTATGCCAATAAGCCCATCTGTGGCAGCCCCATAACGTGGTCTTTACACCGACAAAAGAATGTAGTTGTATTCAGTTGCTTCCTTATTCTGTGTATTACTTGCAAACAACTGCCACTAGCATGCTTATAGTTGATACATTAGGAAAAGCTGCAAGAAAGACTCCACGCCTCACCTATCAGCACTTGTATGTGGCTCTCTAACAACTCTATTTGTAGGCAATTTTATTACTATTTAATGTTTATTTATATTATGTTTGAATGCTCTCCAAGCTTGAAGAATGTGCTGGCAACTGTGAATCGTTTGAGCCCGACTGACAGACAAACATTACAAAAAGAAACATTATTAATACTATTATATTTGTGTAGGGTATAAATAAAAGGTATTTTGCAAACGCCATCGCACAGCAGCTTTTAGCTGTGCTCTATGGTTGTGGTATAAATATACTTGTCTTTTATACAAAAAGGCCCATTTATATATTTTGAGCACTAATCAACTATCCTCCTCCCCAGTTCCTTGAAGGCTGATTTCTTGTGCCTGTCAAACACTTATTTACAGATGCATTTAAAGGATAAAAGAAGGGAAAAAAAAAAATCTATGTTCGTTTATGTAACAGGACTCTGGCGCTTTCACGCAGCAATTCTTGAGAGCTGTCGCCGAAACTCAACATAAGGTGATTTTATCTCTTCAGATTTCAACAGATTTTAAAAGCAAATGAATACATACATATATAATGTGTGACTCATGCCAAATGTGACATTAACTTTCATTTTACAGCTTGTTTTTCCATCAGCTTGAAGAGTATGGTGTTGCTTATTCGGGATAGCAGCACCAAAACGTAGTGTGCTCTGGTTTGGAGACGGGTGGGGGAGATAGTCAGCTCAGCTAGGTCTATCACACAGAAAGAACTAAAGGAAGTTCTCACTATAAAAAATAACTCGTCCATTACCGACAGGCTGCTTAGTGGTTGTTGGCTATTGAAGACAACATTATGGACTAATTTATCACTGTTCAAATGACAGGAAAAAAAGAATTGTACAAGTCAAGAAGGGAGTATAAGAGAGAACAAAAATGGCATGCTGGTAGAGACATTGGAGCTGGAAAATGTTATCTCCTGGGTTTCCAGATATAAATGTTCTGCCCCATGTACTTTCAAGGAAAGTAAAATGGAAGCAGCTTCAATTGATTGATTGTAGCTGTATTGGGCAGCCCTTGGATTCCCCCATATAGTCACTATGGGTCAAAGCTGACCTCTGAACCAGCTAAAATCCAAATGTGCAGTTATGCCTAAGAATGCTTGCCTCACTGGTCAAGAACTATGGAGAGAAGTCCTCAACAGATATACAGTAATTCCAATCCAGGGTGGTAACTAGGAAAGCACCGAATCCAGGATTGAGGAGGAAAATCATGTGACTTTTTGTCACAAAACAAAGAAGTACAAAATATTTCCCCTTCGCACCACTAATTTGCATATGGAAATTAGGATTCGGATCGGTATGCGGGTGAATCTTTCACAAAGGATTCGGCCAAATCCAAAACAGTGGATTTGGTGCATCCCTAGTGGTAGCCCTACTAAAGTATATCTGAAAATCATATGTAATTGATATCTGTGTATACATTATTACCACAAAGCTGGACATTATCTGACCAATTGGCCAATCAGTGTCCTACACAGTATAGCCAGCTTTCTATTGCAAACTGTGTTAGAATACTGTTGTCTAAGGGGCATTAAAAGTTGAGTTTAAGGTGAACTACCCCTGTAAGTTTCCTGCTAGAAAGTAAACAAAACGAAAGCACAAGGCCTTTGTGTTGTGGAGCTGCAATAACCATCACTTCATAAGAAATCCGTGAGACATAGAATATAAACAGATGAATGTCCCATAATAAACACACATTGGTATCCCCTAACTCTATATCCATCTGTAACAGACTGGGTGCGGCGGACAGAAAAATTTTAATACCCAGCAACAAGACCCATTCACAATAATCAAATCAAGCAAGCAACCCATCCTGAATGTCATCAGCGAATGCTAAAGGAATTTGCTGTATTTCAAATTTCTGTTCATAATGAACTCAATTTTAATCAAGAGCTCTTGATATATATATAGATGAGCTAGAGCTGGGTGGGGAGGCACCTGATGGAATCAGTCTTACTATGGAAGGTGATTAGGATATACATACACATCTATCTGCCAAGAGCACTAAAGTGATCTTGCAATTTGTGTTATTAAAATGAGGAATAATATACTAAGCGTATATATATATATATATATATATATATATATATATATATATTTAAATATATACATATACTAAGCGTATATATATATATATTTAAATATATACACACACACAAAACAACAGGCCTGTTAATAGCTTTATTGTGCTTTAGGTACTACAGGAAAAGGTTCTAAACTAGCCCCTAAAAAATACCAATACAAGCTTGTGGATATACAATCCCATTTTTGAAACAAGATTGTAAGTCACTACAGAGACAAAGCAAGTAAAGATATGTTTGACAAGTTGAGGTGCTACTGAGATGATACAAATGGAACTGGGGCTTCTTGGATATGCTCTGCAAAAGTTAATGAATTGTGTGGGGTACAAAAGGTAGTTAGACAAATTTATACAGAGACACTTACCCTCATTATCCTTGGTTAGGAATGGGGTCTGAGTTTCCTTCGTATAGCTGACAGTTTCTCTGGGAGGGAAATCCACTTGAGAGACCTTGGACATGGCAAGTTTCATGGGACCTCGTCTGTTTGGGAAAAAGGGCATCATTAAAGTGTGAGCAGTATGCACAAAATGCAGAGGATAACGTAATAAATGGTATTTTCTAGTAACCCACAGCAACCAATCATTTATTGGGCAGATGCTTGAAAATAAACACAGTGGTTGCTTTCGATGACTAAATATTGACAAACCAAAGACTTTGTTACTTTACCCAATCAAGCTGTACTGTGGCTCCATATGGAGAATGTATTTTGTTGTTTAGCATCATTTGGGTAAAATCGTTATTTTACGCAACGTATGTTCTCGTAAGGCAGCAACAGATGCAGCATATATTATACACAGAGAATAAAGTAATAAACAGTTGAAATACCCCATATCGGAATCAGAGTGAAGCTGTAGAACAGACGGATCAGTATCCCAGTGCAGAGTCCTGATTGGTTGCCAGAGAACCATGCAGCATTAGCAGAAAAGGTCATATTGTTAGTTAAGCAAATACTCTCTGAATCATTAATCTATCCTGCAGATACAAAAGTTATATTGCTTTCAAATCACAATTAAAGGGTATCTGGTTAATTCAAATTCATGCAATTAGTAAGCCATTTTAGAAAATCACATATTGAACTAGAGAATGAATTTGATTTAGACATGCTTAGATTCTGCATTTTTAATTAAACATTTCTCACAAGTTATACCACCAACAGAATTATCTTCAGATTTCAGGGCCACCACCCAAACCTAAACACCAGAAGTAGTTGAAAAGAAGAAAGTGGTTCCAGTAGATTGGTTTAAGCCACAGACAATAGTACGGTTATCTCCCATATGTTGCAGGAACTCTCCTCTTCTGCATTTAGGGGCAGATTTATTAAGGTTCGAATGGTAAATTCTAATTCTTGAATTTTTTCTTTTGGTCAAAACTGACACTTTCAAATTTTAAACCACCAACTCGAATTTGAATTTGAGATTTATCACACCTAGGGGCATGTTTACTAACATTGGAGATAAATATCTGGAGAGATTTCTGGAGATGTTGCCCATAGCAACCAATCAGATCTTTGCTTTTGTTTTCTAACTTGGCTGTGGCTGTTTAAATCTAATTGCTGATTGGTTGCCATGGGCAACATCTCCAGAAATCTCTCCAGATATTTATCTCCAATGTTAGTAAACATGCCCCCTAGACCATGGAAACAGTTCTAATTCAATACTTTGCCACATAAAGTGGCAGAGAATCCAATTTGCTTCCTTGATGCCTGATTTAGATAAAATTAAAAAGTGGTTCCAGTAGATTATGCCACAGACTATAGTACAGTTATTTCCCATATGTTGCAGGAACTCGCCTCTTCTGCATTTAGGGGCAGATTTATTAAGGTTCGAATGGTAAATTCTAATTTTTGAATAGTTTTTTTGGTCAAAGCTCACAATTTCAAATTTCAAACCACCAACTGGAATTTGAATATGAGATTAATCACACCTCGACCATGGAAACAGTTCTAATTTGATACTTTGCCACATAAAACCTAGAGAGTTCATGTAGAAGTCAGTGGCAGAGATCCCTGAACCATATGAAGATGTTAAAAGCCTTCCTGACATTTGAGGTTTTTTTCACAGGAAAACTTGAATTTGATTAGAATTTTCGGGTCATTCCTATTCGATCAAAGTTAGACGTTTAAGTTTTTTTTTAGAAATAACATCCCATTCAAGTTGTGAGTACATTCAAATTTATTATAGTTAAAAAAAATTCACATAACTTCAAAATTCGACCTTTGATAAATAATCCCCTTACTGACTACAATACAAGTGCATATTTCTGGGGTCTGCACTGAGAAATGTTGCTGTTTAGTGGTTTATTTGATCAGATCCCAACTAAATACCTTAAGCAGATACATTTCCTTTGACTGGAATGTCATTGCTAACATTAACTTTTCAAAGGTTTGACGTATGTTCATTTTATAATGGTCTACAGATGCTCAACTAACAACAGCAGCTGAATGTCCTCACGCATGCATGAGTGCAGGGAAACGTGACATAAGGGCTAATGTGTTCTTTTCAGCTGTATTTCTTGCATGCCAGTACTGGGAAGCAGTGAACTGTAACAAGGAGTATGAAAACTACAAGTGTCAGCACAGTCTGCCTTTTGCATAAGCATGGCCTTATTTTGAGAAATCAATAATTTAGCAGAGCAAAGGCCTTTCCCACTCAGCAGCATATGGAGTATTCCCGGGAATGAACACTTTAGGAATCTTACAAAATACCTTAACATACAGAAGGAGAAATGAGCACTGTTTTCAGTTGGAAGATGACATCAAGCCTAATCTCCAGTAATGGAAACCTGGTCACAACTCCCTAAAATTTACTCATGCCATGTTTATAAAAGATATAAAACTAGAAAATGTAGTTCTTGGCACCGTGAAGGACAATATTATTGTACTGAAAGGTCTTTATTGGGTACAGAACTATGTTTCAGTGCCAAAGGACTCATGCATCAGAGGCGAAGGAATTCTATGTCTAGGAAAGATGAATATGGGGCAGGGATAAACATTAGTCCATGTGCGATTTCCCTGGGGATAAGGTGATACAGAGGCCACACAGAATATTATAAGGGTCACAGAGATTATTTACAGAAG
Source organism: Xenopus petersii (assembly GCA_038501925.1). Taxonomy (NCBI): domain Eukaryota; kingdom Metazoa; phylum Chordata; class Amphibia; order Anura; family Pipidae; genus Xenopus; species Xenopus petersii. The sequence continues at coordinate 53,875,768 of CM076689.1, forward strand.
CTTTATGTTGTATATGTTGCAGGTATTTTTGCAGGCAAAGTTAGCTTGCCAGCAATACAGTTATTTCAGCAGGGAAAGCTGAATTACCAGATCATACATATAAAAATAGCTTTTTTCAAGAAGTAGCTCAATAATGATATTCTCAGCTTTGGAGAGATTCCAATGCAAAGAAATGCTTTTAAATTCACTTTGAACCCTGTTACAGCTCTGATAGCAGCCAATATATTTGCACTTCCAGGAAAGGACTGCCAGGTAAAAGGCAAAATCATTCAGAGAGCTCTAAACTATTTTATGACATTTTTGCATTTTAATGATTTTTGGTTGTGAAAGTCACAAGTGTCTCATTCCAGGCAAATATTCAGCAGTATACCAAAGAATTAAGGTGCTATGGGAATGTATTCGCCTGTTTCCGATGCAATCCTGAGCCCTCTACAACATGAGACCTTAAGCAGGGCTTGTATGTGTTTGTGTGAGTGATCAGTATCTTGTAACATTGCCCACAGCAGAAAACATGTGCAGGAAATGGTGATATTGGTACAGGAAAAGGGATAACACATCAGCTTCTTGCCAAGGAAGTAATCTGCATTTCCACTGGGATGTGGAACTGATAGGGTCTCGAAGATGTGACATTGTTGTAATTATAGGTTAAGCACAGCCTTAGGCATTCTGAGACCTACCATACGTCTATTACAGAATTGAACAGAAATAGCCAAGATTGTTTAACCCAGATGCTCAAAATGTATGGTAGTGATAGTTTCTCAGTAAAAGTTGAGCCCTCTGCCTGGAACACCTATACATTTATAGATTCCTGTATACAGTGATTAATGGTGGCCATACACAGGGATCTTTCCCTGATATGCCCACAGTGAAGTGGGCGATATCGGGCTGATCTGATTGTAGGCCCCAGGGCTCATCGATCGGATCAGAATGGAGTCCAAACGAGCAGTCGGATCGCAGGACCACATCAACAAAAAGATGCAGCGGATTTTTTTTTTTACTCTGCCTGATCGACATCTGCCCAACTTTCTGCCAGAAATTGATCAGGAAAGCCGGTCGGAGGGCTCTACACACGTGCCAATAAGCTGCTGACTTGGTCTGTAGGCAGCTTTTATCGGCCTGTGTATGGGGGCCTTTAGAATATAATTGAATGTTGCATTGTCCAACATGATGTGCTGTAGTTGGGCAGCATAGACTAATGTTACCAGAATAGGAAAAACCTTGTCTCATCAAACTGAGAGGCGGAGGACTACTGGAAAAGAGAGGTCATACATTAATGTTATGGTCCTGGAGATTAGCAACAATTTCCAAGAGGAAATTAAAATGACTGCTTTAGGTTAGTAAATGATTGGCAGTTATACATATTGTAACAGGAACTCATAGGAAATGTGTCAGATACTAGAAGTGTTCCAATATCTTTCACTGATGAGATCTAATGAGATCAAAACAGGCTGTCTGCAAGTTTGGATATATGGCTCTAATCTATTAGGCTGTATCTGTGCTATAAAACCAGTGGTTCTGGATGCATAGTTGGCAACAGGGTAAAAAAAAAAAAGTGATTTGCATGTCTTTGCCCATAATGCCTTATGTGAGAGATAAACTCTCATTCTTGGTATAAAGGCAGTGCTATGTGTGTAGCATGAGACATGTTAATACCTTCTGTTTTTAGAAGGCTGTACACTGCATGTCTTGCATTGTGAAGGGATTTTTTGCTCCATTTTAGGTAATCTCACCTGAACCAGGCTGGTTTTTCTGCTTTGATACTATAAGTGTCTAACACTTGCTGTATGTGATAGGTTCACCAATAAAATATTTTTACTACTCCTGACTGGCACTAAGCAACCACACTAGCTTGATGCTGGACTATATAAAGAGTCTTAGACTGATCACAACCTGCAACTAAGTCTGCACTTACATACTCTGGCCATTCAGTAAATTATGCACCAAGTAGTGATACAGCAAATAAGTGCAATTCTACAGCTGAATAGTAATTTAAACTTACTTTTCAGAGACAATTAATGCTTAACTCTAAAGGCTAAGGCCACACTAGGCGATAGCGCCGTGATTTGACTCGCGGCGACTTTTCGCCGCGACTTTTAATCCGCAATCGCTGGGGAAACTTTTGCGCTGGCGTCTATGGGGAATCGCGGCGTAAAAACACACGCGGCGATCTTTTTTCTATTGTCGCTCGAAATCGCCTAGCGATGCAATTTCGAGCGACAGTGGAAAAAAGATAGCCGCGTGTGTTTTTACGCTGGCGATTTTTCGCGATTCCCCATAGACGCCAGCGCAAAAGTTTCCCCAGCGATTGCGGATTAAAAGTCGCGGCGAAAAGTCGCCGCGAGTCAAATCGCGGCGCTATCGCCTAGTGTGGCCTTAGCCTAAATGGTTAGTGGATGCTGGTTCTGGAAGGTGATTAAAGGATACACATATCTTTGTGACCACATGGAAACAAGCATTTGTTTGAGCTCCAAATGAGTGAACATAAGTAAAACTGACAAGAGCAAGTTTATCCAAGTCAAAAAAGAAAAAAGATATATGCTTTACTTTGTGGTAACTGCAGTCCTGGCACTGTAAAAGAAGCACATGCAGCAGGTTAATGTGTATCACGAGAGATTGTTGTTAAAGGCACACTGACTACTCCACTGATGTGTTAACAGTTTGCATTAGAAGTCTTAAAACTTTCCATAAGCTGCCAACATCCATTTCCTATTGGAAAGTACTTTTTGTGATGAATGAAGGGACATTATGCAACGTAACAGTTACCCAGTCACACTGCCAAAGGATACTGTCTTTGTAGTTTAGGAATCTCATAGAAACTCTGTGGAACACAAATTATTGCAGTAAGTAAGTCAAATAGCCAAATAATTAAATTGGTGCAAAATCTAGGCCGATAAAAGCTACACAAAGTAGGCCAAGTCATTCTGCTTGTCATCGAGTACTTTCATAGCATGTGCATTACTTGAATCAGCAACTGGGGGAGAAAGGAAGAAATGTCAGCTTCCAGCTTGGAAATCATTATTACTTTAATGCAAACATCTAAACACATTAGTGGACGGTGCTTTGAAAAGAAAGCTAAAAGCTAAAGCAATTATCCTAATTATTACACTGAAGGATTCAACATGGCATCATCAAGTCAAAAATATATTAAATTACAACATATGAATGAAAAAAATAAAATATCCAGATACTGTAGGTTTGTTATATCACTGTTGGCAAATAGACAGGAAGGATCCTGTGTTTCATATAAATTAGCCATTTTTTAAAATGTATATTACAGAAAGAAGCGTGATTTGAAAGGTCAAAGACTTGTGTACAGTTATTTGCTACTAAATATGACTCTCAGAGAATCTCTTCCAGGTATTGCAAGTGTAAAACTTGTCCCTTGACACCCAATGTGAAGAGAATAAGCTGGCCACACACACAGTGGAATTATTGGCCAAGTTGGGCAATCTGTCGTTGTTGGATGAGACCTCAAGCAACCTTTCTGAATGACTGATAATTGATCTGATTAGTTTTATTATCTGATCTGAGGAGTTTGTTGCTGTATATTCCCACTGGGGAAGTGACTGACCAAATGAAATGCTTGCTTTAAGTTATGGATATGGCCATGGAAATTACATTGGACAACAGCCTGTGTGTGGCCAGCTTTGTCATAGAGGAAAACACAAAAGTGAAGATAATTAAAAAAAGAATAGATGTTCCCAGCCTGTCCAACACTTATTACATATTAATATTATAAGTTTGTATACTATAGCAATATTACACTGGGAGTTGACTACTTTTTGTTCCAGTGATCAAAACCCCATGTCACTTTTCCTTTACCTCAATGCTATGCAATGAAGTTAGCGGTTCAACCGTAATTATTACCCAAAGAGGCATAATTTTGCCAAGGAATAATCTACTGTGCTTCCCCTTGATGTCAATGTGAAAAACATGCAGTATGTAGCATAGGGGCTCTGAACAAAACTTTATGATCCTTTAAGGTTAATGCCACACAAGTTACTTTGACCCATGTCGCTATTAGGCAGGGAAAAGCGCCTGTCAGTAGCTGAAAAAAAGCAGTGAATAGGACAGTGGATGCTTTCTGGCTAAATGCAGAAACACCCAGTTATGACAGTAAGCGTAAGGCAACAATACATGTATCAGACTGATCTGCATACAGGGCAAATACCGCAGAAGGGTGCATACATGGCATCTATAGCAGTTGGATATCGCAATTCTCTAGTGATCTTTAGCTTGAAATAGACATACTGAAAATGTATCTGTAAATGTATTAGTCTTAATAAACCTACAAATCTAGTCTCAAAGATGACACCTAGCAAAATGCAGATTTCTTTACCTTTATTGAAAAACTTTTTTTGATAACCTGATACATTCAGTTGTCCTGGCCTATATTTGTATTTTCAAAATGAAATATCACTGTAAACAATTGCGATTTCAGGGCACCTTCATCCTGCACTACTTCATAAATAATTCTATATTTCACATGGTTTGCTTAAGTCAAAACTCTACCATCCAAATGAATGCAATGCCAAATGTTTTCTATTCCTTAGATTGCAGCCCTCGTACAACAAGCCACACAGGAACTGAACACCTCAGCTACAAATGAATATCGTTAACCATTTAAATAATAGTAATAATGGCAAGGCAACACTTTGGTGGCTCTGGATTGTGTTTTTACTACTAGCAATTGTATGGCAGCATTTAAAATTTAACATATAACAAGGAAATTGCAGTACAACACAAAAATTCCAATATTTTAACATCTAACCAGGGTACACAGAGGTCAGCCAAATATCTATCTGTTCTTATATGCTTCCAGAAGAAAGCAAATTTCCAGTCAGCATGATGGGAAATGATAAATAATTTGCATGAACAAATTAAGAGAGTAAGACACTATATCTGTCCCATCATTTCTTTCCGGTGACTGATGAAAGATCTATATTAGCATACGCAAACTTGACCTATAGTAAATGGAACTAGACATATGATCTTCCTGTGCATGGACCACAACTGCACATGTGGCATTTTGGGAACATTGTTTAAGATACAACAAATCCTTAAAGGGGTGGTTCACCTTTATGTTAACTTTTAGCATGTTATAGAATGGCTAATTCAACTGACCTTCATTTTTTCTTTATCATTTTTCAATAATTTGCCTCTCAAATGGGGGTCACTAACCTATTCTAAATTTAAATATTCTGTAAGGCCACAGATTTATTGCTGTTGCTAGTTTTGCTTTTTTCATTAGTCATCTTTCAATTCAGGCCCTCTCCTATTCATATTCCAGCCTCTCATTAGGAGGTTGCTAAGGTAATTTTAACAGTAGCACCAGATAAAACTGCAAACTGTAGAGCTGAAATTGCAAACCAGAGAGCACCAGAACAATAAATTAAATAACTCAGAAACCACGAATTATAAGAAATGAAAACCAATTGCAAACGGTCTCAAAATATCACCTCTACATCAGGTATACCCAACCTTTTGAACCCGTGAGCAACATTCAGAAGTAAAAGAAGTTCGGGAGCAACACTATCATGTGGATTGTCAACCTACATTAAGGCTCTGTTTGGTAGTGCACCTGGTTTTTATGCAACCAAAATTTGCCTCCTGCTTTGAGACCACTGGGAGCAATATCAAAGGGGTTGGAGAGCAACATGTTGCTCACAAGCTACTTGTTGGGGATCACTGCTCTACATCATAGGACAAGTTAAAGTTGAGCAACTCCTTTAACATCTTACGGATGCTTCTGAGATGCCATGTGTGTTCTACCAGAACAATGTTGCAGTGCAAGACCGAGTGCATCCATGAGTAAACTTTTTATTTATTAGACCAGCGCTGTCCAACTGGAGGAATACAAGCCAGAAGTAGCCTACAATACGGCCCAGAGTTTCATAGTCTTCTTTGAATAACTCATAATTTTAACATAACCTAGCCCCTAAATAGCTGCACCACTAATGCTGGGCAGAACTGTTTTAGACGAATGATCTGTAATCTGTGGCCCTCCAGTTGTTACAGAACAACATCCTACAGGTGTCCCAAAAAGATAAGCAACTGTTTGAGGGGGACTATAAAGAATTGTGTTCTATCAAGGTGTCTTTTATTGCACCCTACCCTTTCTGTGCAATACCGTGTGAAACAGGTAAGAGACTGATAAAGGTTTTGTTTGCAAAACATGTCACATACCTTGCACCGCCTGTACCGTCTCCCGAATCCTGGCTTCCAGCCTCACTTGGGGTGCTCACGGATTTAGAGGAAGGAGATGTTGGAGGAGGGACTAAATAGTGAAACAGACACGTATCCTCTGTTACTATTCGCAGGGGTTGGACCACTTAGGATGTTTCCAAAGCAATTTAAAGTGATGGGTAGCAAGAACAGAAGATAGGGATAACAAAACCAGAAGGATGGCAAACCAAAACATGTGGATGGAGATGAAAGATGAGAAAAAGAAAAGAAAGGGAAGAGAGAATTACCAATCACATGCTGGATTATTCATGCAGTTGCATTGGCATATAACATGGAGACGCAAAGGAAGAGGAATGGAAAGTGATGGGACAGTCTGGAGATCATTCCTTTTTATGACAAAGATGCATTGAGATAAAATCATTTCATTTTCATAAATTGTCAGGATTTGTTTTTTCCATACAGGTAAAACTACATAAAGTCAGGTTGGCAACTATCACTACAGTCACTTGCGCATGTTACAAAATACAAGCAAACATCAGATTGGTATCTATGGGCAACATCACAGGTGATAATTATCTCTAATATTAGAAAACATGCCCCAATTTTCTCTAAGAAAGTTGATGAAAAGTTTATAAGACGTGTGTTATAGTCTGAAAATGTGGACATCTATATTTCCCTTCTGAATTGGGCACCACTGTCACCACAGTCAACTGCTGAAGATGTCAATGTTTTATAGCACCTACTCTTTAAAGCTCCAATAGGTGTGTGTGTGTGTGTGTGTGTGTGTGTGTGTGTGGGTAGGTGTGTAGGTGTGTGTGTATTGCCATGGTGGTTATGACATTTATTTAGTGTGTTTGTATGCTGAGAACCTCTTTAAACATCAATAATCAAAGAAGACTTTCAGATTTGCTCCTCATTATTGATCCATTCTGTACATGTTCTCAGTGATTGCAAAGGGCCAAAACAAGAAGTGGTTTCACTCATGCAGCGCTCAAAAGGTTAACAAAAAAAGTAAGTGTATTGTTAAATAGACTGAGTAGAAGCAAAATTACCAGGAATTACATTTGTAATCCTGATTTCCCCTTTGAAAGCCAAGTGCTGCTTGTATCAATAAGATGTTCCAAGTTCTCCTACAGCTGCTGACATGTTACATAAGATTTACAAAAAGCATTCACATTTAAATCCCTTTCCCACTCCTCCTCTTTTTAAGCTTGTAATTTGAACAAGAGCAAATGCCTAGTGCAAACATAATGAGGCATGAGAAGATTAGGTCTGTCCCCACCATGGGCTCCAACATAAAGGCTGAAGGACCCTAATTGCAAGTGATTCTTTGCAGTTAAACAGGTGACAGTGGTTGAGCTCTGGCCCAATGCCTTGGCTATAGAAGGCAGTCTTTTATCTTGCCTACAGGATGCGTGTAGGGATCACTCACATTATGCAGAAAAGATGGCCCACATGTTGTGTTTCAGGTATCAGAACAGCCTGTATATTCCTGACTGTGATGCATCTCCCCCATGACTTAACACCACAAATGTAGAATTACCAACACGTATTCATTAAGAACTACATTCATTAACAAGCTAATTTAATAGAACGTTTCCACCTGGTCTAGCAACCCACAGCACCAATCGGATGTTTGCTTTCAAACTATGAATGCAATGAAACAATAACATTTGAGTTTGAATCATATGCAAAACATTTGTTTGAATCTGGATCAAATCTATATTCTAATAAGGGAAAAATTTAAAAAGTGCATTAAATGTGAGCAAAAATTAGTTGAGTTTAGTCATCCAGAGCCAGTAATCAGAATCAGAATCCTCCAAAAACTGCTAAGCTTCCATCAAATTCCAAAACCTGAATTTGTTGCATCCCTATTTCAGACAGATAATGGGAAAATGCTACCTGCTGACGGTTACAAAATCTGGTGCAAACTTTGAGACTTAGAACATTAACCAAAGCATTAAAGAGTTCTATTAATACACATTGCAAGAAAACTTGATTCTTATTCTGAGATCAGCTAAATCCCATTAGTTTAAACCATTTCAAAGACACCATGTATTTTTTTTGAAGTATTGGACAATTTCAGCGTATATTTGTTACGTTGCGCTGCCCATAGAAAATTATAATTTTGTCTACCTCAGGGGTGGCGGATCACATTAAATCATGAATATTTTGATTCAGAAGTTCTTTATAAACAGGCTGGAATGATCACAATATGTTTATAAATAGTTGGAATTGAACAATATGAAGAAATAATATCAGAACGCTATATAGATGCACAACAGGTCTGTGTGCAAACCTACATCAACATTGGGTATGAAGAGCTAGAATAACTTTTAAATCTATGCATTAAATAATGGCAGATAATAATGTGGCACCAAATGAAAATATTTGTAATTATAACAATATCTTAGTTTTAATGGATTCCTCCAAAGTCTAACTAGAGAATCAGGGCTATTTGGTCCCTTCCAGTTATTCCATTGTTTAAAAGAACAGGCTCGGCTGACTTGTGAATATAGGTCATCTCAAGAGGAGATAGATTAGCAGTGGGGTGAATAGGAGTTTTGCTGGACCCCAGCACCAGACATAGAAAAGCTCTAAGCATTGCCCATTGCCTTTTAATCCATTGATTAGACTACAAGGGGGATGAGTGGTGGCCACCTGCAGGGCTCACTTCAGGCTGTGTGTCCATTCACTTGCCTGAGACTTCTTGCCAACAGCAGCTCACAAACCAATTACTGCACATTCTAAGGGAAGCACCTGGCAAATAGTATCTAAGCACAACTCAGCACTACACAAAGGGTATGTAATAAAGATTTGTGCCAGCTTATATACAATACATAAATATAATAAATCATTAACTGGAATCAAAAGAGAAACATATACAACTAAGCAATAGTTTTCACTATTTGCTTCCTTTAGGCACTATTCAGCTCTCAAATATTGGCCAGAATCACGGGCAATCACAAAAAGCATGTCCTCCCTGGCACCTCACTTAACATGCCAATGATAAAACATACAAAGATATAGATGGGAGTACAACTTGCAATATAGCAGGGAGAAAAGGGATCCATCAGTGTAATGTTAAATTAAATGGTGCAATGTTTGCCCAGGTCCAGTAACCCAAAACACTGAATCGGATGTTTGATTTTGAACACTAAATGGTATGTGTTGACTGGTTGCTATTGGAGATTAGAGCAGTAGCAAACTTGTTACATTTTACTACATAACTCCCTATAACCCTATACATACATACATACATACATACATACAACTGGAAGGCAATATACCAAACATTTCACTTTTCCTGGCTATTAGTACGCTATTAATTTTACCTTACTTCTCTTTAAAGCACAGAGTGTTGGGATACACAACTACCTGCTAAAAGGGACTATCAAATAGGGAGGTACCAAATTGATAACTTTTTTTGATTTAACTGAATGTTAAAAAATTGCTTGATCCTGAACCTAACCAACTCATAATTTGCATATTTAATATTGTACAATATCTAAAAAATGTTGCCTTCTTCAATTGCCTCGTTCTTCAGATAAATATGCTGCTGTGTAACAGTGGGGGGATGATTCAACCTGAAACAGGGCTATAGGAAACACTGTCTGTAACATAGCAGATAAACTTTGTAGAATTCGTTTTTACAAAGATAAACAGGATTGATTTCCATTTATGGCTCTCTAAAGAACTATAGAAAACCTCTCGCATGTAAAATAGGACATTGGCTGATACGAAATAATTTATTTGTAAGTGCTGGATGAACAGATTTGTTTATTTATTCTGTAAAACGCTCACCCTGGGTTAAACATAACGGTTGTAATGGCATCACTATAAGTATCAGTATAACCCTCATGTTCTGACTGTCTTCACAGTATCTGGAGTTATTTAGCTATTGCAGAAACTGCATCTTATCTCTAAAGGCTGGGTGCCACGGAGCTCACCTTATAGGCCTCCTGGCTCTTTAGAATAACAGGCAAAAGAGTCTTCAGCCTTATAAACTTGTAAGCCATATGAAAGCATGGTAAGTTGCCTGCATCCTACACAAGCAGTGGCAATAGAAGCAAGCATATATGCATGAGGGGCATTCCAACATGCACTTCAGATCCTTACCCATAGGGGGCTCTGCAGTAATCCCCATGCTCTGCAGCAATGCTTCAGCTTCTCGTCTTTTTTTATCCAAGTCTGACTCTTCCTGTGTGGGTACAGCATCCTTTTTCTGATCTGTCTGCAAATAAAATAAAAAACACATTTCCAGCACACCTGACAACTAGAAAACAATATGCACTGTGCCTACATAACAAGGCTATTTCTGGGAATAGCAACAGTGAAAGAGTAAAAATGAAAATCCCCTGCTGGGCAGAAATATTTTAATACAATAAAATATGTATAAAAAAATATTATGATTTTACTTTTAAGGTTACATTATAAATTAGTTATAACCCTCTACCTCTATAATAGTTCAAACACAATTTTTAACATGAAGAATGTAAAGCAGCAAGTAGCTGGGCAGTATATTAACAAAGACAGACATTTGGCGCCCTCTGCTGTCAGCAGTTCATTATTGCAATAGTCAGGAAATCAGCAATCATTATAACAATGTTATTGGTAGTAATTTTTTTTTGTATAAATTCATTTATTTTTATAAAAAAAACTAACCTATTAAAACACTGCTGTTTGACACACATAAGAGACCCCAGTGTGATAAAGACGAATGGGGCTGATTTATGAACATAGGTTCTAAATTGCACAAGTGCAGCTGCCAATACCAACCAAACTGCAGTAGAAATTCCAAAGCAAAGACCCAATTGGTTGCTATTGCCAACTGTGATTGTGCAATTAGCGCCTACATTCTTAAAGGGGATCTATCGGGAAAATGAAAATTTAATATAAGCTTCAGCATACTGAAATAAGAAACTTTCTAAATACAATCAATTTAAATTCTGTGCTGTTTCTGAAATAATCAAGTTCATTTTCGCTATTCCTTTCTCAGCATCTGTTTCTCTTCATTCTGTCTTCATGCAGGAGTTGAATTGATTGTATTTAGGACGTTTCTTATTTCAGTATGATGAATGTTATATTAAATTACAATATTATATTGAACCATTACAAAACGATTTCCTCGCTCTTCAGCAACTGATATGAGGGCTAAAACCTGCCTATGGTATTAGACGTGGCACAGGTCAACATTATGCCATAAAACTGGTTTTTCACTTTAGACCCTGACTGAAACAGCATTATGTAATTTGACTTTATTACTGGTCTTTGACCACTAGGTGTTTCTTTTATTAATATAATTGTGACAGCTGTGTGGGTAGAACCCAATACACTGCCATTTTTGGTGCACAAAATTGTTATTACAAGCACATTGCTGCCCCCTGGTGGATGCTATCTTCATTCAAGCACCAAAGAAATCCCTTCTATGTTACAGCAAACTTTTAAAAACATAAGAGCATCTCTTTCATCAATAGTATAATGCACACAATCATACATTTATAAAGCCGTGCAATATTTTCAACTTGTTTTCCCCTTCAAGGCCTCACATGCTTGTCACATGTTATTTTTCATACCCCACATATCGAACACATCAAAGAGTTAGGGATGCATGCCATTGCATTATTTTCTCTTATGTAAATATTTGCATTGACCCATGGACTAAGTCATAAGCACACCCTGTATGTCCGAGTTTATTTTAGAAATGATAGGTGCTCTTTATGTTTTCATATCTAACGATTCCAAATGGACAGGTCTCCTCAGTTCCACAGTATAACTGGCTCATGACCCTTGTTTTAATACTGTACTTACATATCTTCCAAGACCAATGTCTTTTGAAAAATCCCAGTAACTCCCAGTGCTGTCTGTCATTTAGGATGTATAGGAGAGACCTTTGAAAAGGTGTTTTTTGGGCCACAGACACAAACATTTTGAGCATTTTTAGGCTGATAATTACCTGTGAACATTTAAACGACAAGTGGTACATGGGGGCATGGCTGAAATATGCAAGCAGAAGAATATTACATGCCCTTGGCTTAATTACTCTGCACCTCTGTCTCGCCTACTGTCTCGCCACTTCAAACAGACCTAAGAATTAACAACCAACACGAAAAAAGCAGTTTCAGCCCATCTATATTAGGTTTGTTACTATTTAGAGAAGATGACTTGCACATCACACACCAGAATATAAAATAAACAACTTACTTCTTTCTTTTTCTTCTCTTCTTCCTTTCTCTTTTTCTCCTCCCTTATCTGAGCCAAGCGCTGCTTCTTGCGCTCCAATTCTGCCTTCAGCTCACTTTTGTCAGACATGATAGTAGCCCTGGAAGAAAAATAAATGGGGAGTAGTTTATTTTCCTTGACATGAAAAGGACACAGACTTCAGAATAGAAATGCTTTACTTTTTTTTTAAAGGGAAACTATCGCAGAAATGAAAATTTAACATAAGTTTCAGCATACTGAAAAAAGAAACTTTCTAGATACATTCAATTTAAAAATTCTGTGCCGTTTCTGAAATAAGCAAGTTTATCTTCAATATTACTCTCTCAGCATCTGTTTCTCCTCATTCTGTCTTCATTCAGGAGTTGGGTGTCAGATTAAGGATCCAATATATCTTATAGTGGGCTCATTTTACCTAGATGATGTATTAGAGCTCATTCTATTAAAATCACCAGAAATCCTGTCTCTCTACATGCAGAATTTATGTACAAGGCAGTTATTTTGTTAGATTTTGATTGCACTGCAATCTGTTATATGAGTGAGCTCTGATACATCTGCTAGGAAAGGGAGCCCCCCTATAAGATATATTGGATCATTCATCTGACACCCAAGAGCTGCATAAAGACAGAATGTAGAGAAACAGATGCTGAGAGTGGAATAGTGAATATAAACTTGATTATTTCAGAAACAATGCAGAATTTTTAATTGATTATATTTAGAAAGTTTCTTCAGTTCTTCAGTATGAGGAAGTTTATATTGAATTATAATTTTTCTGATAGTTCCCCTTTAAAATGTGCATGGTTAAGTGAATAAGTTTTGTTTTGGGGACAGAAATGTTACTCACTGGCACTTACTCTTAAATAGAACTGAATCGCCATTTAGGGAATTTGGGACCCTAGCAACCAGACTGTCAAAACAGCAAACTGGAGAGATGCTGACTAAGAAGCTAAGTAACTCAAAAACACAAATAATAAAAAATTAAAACCAGTTGCAAACTGTCTCAGAATATCATACTCTGCATCATACTAAAAGTTTAAATGCAGGGGGGTATTTTCGAAAACTTATTTGAAATGAAGCCGCTTGTATGAGTGATGAAACATTTAAAAAAAACTTGGAAAGTCCAGTTATTTTAGACATATTTGTACTATGCCCTAGAGCACTACTCTAGCTAGGAGCAAGCAGATATATTGCGTAAGAGTTTTCTCATAATGTGTATCATACAGCCCCTTGATAAATCAAAATATTCAATAGATTATTATTTGACCTGGTGCATATGACTTTAAAGGGGTGGTTCACTTTCAATTAACTTTTAGTATGTGATAGAACGGCCAGTTCTAAGCAACTTTTCAATTGGTCTTTATTATATTTTTTTAATAGTTTTTTTTTTTTTTAATATTTGCCATTTTCTTCCGACTTTTTGCAAACTTTCAAATAGGGGTCACTGAGCCCATCTAAAAAATAAATGCTCTGTAACGCTACAAATGTATTGATATGGTTACTTTTACTATTTATCTTTCTATTCAGAACCTCTTCTATTCATATTCCAGTCTCTTATTCAAACCAGTGCATGATTGCTAGGGTAATTTGGATCGTAGCAACAAGATTACTGAAACTGCAAACTGGAGAGTTGCTGAATGCCAAGCTAAACAAAAAACCACAAATAATAAAAAAAACTATTGCAAATTGTTTCAGAATACCATTCTCTACATTATGCTAAAAGTTATCTCAAAGGTGAACAAGCCCTTTAATATTTTTGGTTGTTTGAAGTTCTTTTTTAAGGTTAACAAGCATTTAAGAATGCCAAGAAAAAACAAAAGGATATCCAGAGTATGTATTAACGACAACTGAGTCATTCTCGAGGAGACAGTTGTTATCTACAATCTAATTCAAAGTCCAGTCAGTAGAAATTCATTTGTTAGTTTCAACCTCAAATTGAAGTGCTATATGACAGGGAACCCTTTTCAGAAAACATCTTGCAATTAAGAGCAGAGCCAAATACTTTTTAATGTAGAACAGATTCTACAAAGAGAAAACGAGGGTGTCCTTTCAGTTGCCCAACTATTTCCTACAACAGATCAAAGTATCTGCCAGAGACACAATATTGTTCTGTTAAAGCTCTATATCAGCATCAAAGATGCTGGCATTTTATGGTTTATGATAAAGGCCTCTTGCAGGCAGACATATCGGAGGGTGAATCTTCAAAAGGAAGCCTCCCTGGACCCAGACTATAATTAGAGACGGAAGTGCCAGCCCTATATGAAAAAGCAGGAAAATATTAAAGGACATAATTAAAGTAAGAGCTGCGGAGTTACACGACTCAATACCATAATATACAATTTTCTACATAATAAATGTAAATAGAAATTCTAATTTAAGGAGGCTTAAATAGGATGTAATATCAAATGAATAAGGTTGGCACAAACTGGATCACTCTCCACGATGTAGTTAAAAAAATGTATTTATTTAGAACAACAACATTCCCAAATGCCTTACGCGTTTCATGCCTTTTGGGCACTTAATCATAGGCCTATGATTAAGTGCCCAAAAGGCACGAAACACGTAAGGCATTTGGGATGTTATTGTTCTAAATAAATACATTTTTTAACTACATCGTGGAGAGTGATCCAGTTTGTGCCAACCTTTTTCATTTGATATTCTGTCACAGTGCCTTCCTGAGCTGAAGGCTTAAGGTGTGAGCACCTCGATCCCCCAAGGCATTGGGTAAGTTAAACCCTCAAAAAATTTACAATTTGGAGCTTGAAGCACTATACAAATTATTTATGTATATAATCTCTATTAAATAGGATGTACCACCAAATTGCAATTCTAAGCAATATTCCAGTAAACATTAATTTTATATTTTCAGTCGTCTTTACGTTATCTGTGAGTATACAACTGCTACTAAAAGCAGTGTCTGTCTGTCCATTTATATTCTAAACCCAGGTGATTAAAGGGGTCGTTCACCTTCCAAACACTTTTTTCAGTTGAGTTGTTTCCAGATTGTTCACCATAAACAAAGACTTTTTCAATTGTTTTCCATCTTTTATTTTTGTCAGTCTGGCAGCTCAGTGATCCAGGCGCATTCTGAAATGTTACAATTTGCTACATTTAGTTGATACAATTAATTGATACATTTCTCAGCAGTGTCTGTGGAATATTAGCAACTATTTTATCAATTCTAACAGCTGCCTTTAATGAAACTCAAGGATTCAGCTCAGCAAGGCCAAAGATAACAAATGTATCAACTAAATGTATCAATATAGAACAGTTAAAGGGTCTGCAACCCCCCCTTCAGAGGGTGAAAAATGAAGCTGGACACTTCCATATTAGAAAAGCAGTAACAAATAAAAAATACAGTAGAAAGCAATTAGAAAAAGTCTTTATTTCTGGTGATCCATCTGAAACCAATGGAACTGAAAAAGTGTTTGAAGGTGAACTACCCCTTTAACAGATATTTGAAGAAGCATGCAAGACTGACTTCTGCCACAGTGTTTCAAGATACAGAACCAACAATGCAGAAAGGATCTAGTAGAGATGCACCGAATCCACTATTTTGAATTTGGCTAAACCCACGAATCCTTCGTGAAAGATCAGGCCGAATACCGTATTGAATCCTAGTGGGAAGGGGAAAACATTTCCTTCCTTGTTTTGTGACAAAAGTCACACGATTTCCCTCCCAGACCCTAATTTGCATATGCAAATGACCTAATCCTCCTGAAAAAGGCTGAATCCTGGATTCGGAGCATCCCTATCAGAAAGACACTGCTTTCAGTTGCTATTACTGCTGCTTTAACGCCATTGAAAAGGTTGATGAATGCACATTGGACAGCGGCACAGAACTGCATATTCTTTGATAAAATTCTTTTAGATAAAAATGCATTTTTGAGTTTACATTCACTTATATTTAAAAGTCTATGAGAAGTCACAGTAGTTGTCAGCAGGTTGAATGCTTGTATACAGGTAACAGAACTCTGAGGTGACTTCTGTCTTTTCAGTAGGGGGTAAATTATCCTTTATGATTTATAAGTATTAATACATGCTTTAATATTAGTTATATGGTATTTAAATGTATGATGCACTTGCACATCTATTCAACTCTTCAATCACTTCTGTCTAATATACATCTCTCAGCTCCTACCCATCAGAAAAAGTAAATTATATCAGTATGCTTTTCTATGCCACATATTTAATCAGTGTCCATGTTCTGAGACACTTGCTCGGTATCTACATGCTTGAGCCAATGCACAGTTGCCTACACAGAGACAGAGACTGAGCCTCAGGAACAGAAGGACACACAGTGGATTGTGACAGTTTGTGAACCCTTTACCGTTAAAAAGTCCTAAAAGCACATGAAGAAAACCTAATTAAACAAATGAAACAAAAAATATTATTTTTGCTTTGACAAAGATAAAATGTCATGACATTTTCCTTTAGAATTATCTGGTATAGTTCAGAATTCATTGTTCAATCAATGATAGCAAGCCATCCAGGCCCAGGTGCAGCAAAACAGGCCCCAACCAGAACACTCCCAAATCATGTTTCACAGATGGGATAAGGTTCTTATGCTGGAATGCAGTGTTTTTCTTTCTCCAAATTTAACGCTCATTTAAGCCAAAAAGATATATTTTGGTTTCATCCCTCCATAAAACATCCTTCCAATATCCTGGTTTGTCTACATGATAGCAAATTGTTGCAATATTTTGGGGGAGAGCAGTTTCTGTCTTCTTTATTTTTTCATTACATACATGACCAAATATAATACTTTTTGTTTCATTTGTTTAACTATGTTTTCTTTAGCTACTTTTAAGACTTCCTTGAACGCAAGATGATGTTTTAGATAACAGTCTTATACAAATATAGAAAATGTTAAAGGGATCACAAACCAAGCACCATTGTAGTGGGTGTGCTTCTTGCCAGAAATGTGATGGTTTCCCTCATCCCTTTCTATTCTCTGCCCTGATGGCTCAGACTATTGATATAATGTAAGACAAGGAAGTTGATTAAAAGACCTGTCTTTGCTGGGGAGCTAAGGCTTATACAACATTGATTAAAAATGCAACAACCAGAAGTTAGGCAAATGCTGCTTTCAATAGCAATAGTTTTTACAAATAATTCTAAAAGCACTGAAATGTTTTAATAAATATATATTGGAAAGTTGCTAAGAATTATGCTTATTTTTTTATTTAGGAAATTTGTATTTTGGGGTTGACTTGCCCTTTAAGTGGGGCAGCTATATAAAAAATAGTATAAAATAGAAATGTCAAAAAACTATAACATGTAGCTGCCAAGGTGGGGTGGGTTGCCTCCCCCTATATGCTCATCTGATACGTCTGTATGGATCTGTTCACCAGACTGCTGCTGAACACTTTGGAAAGAACTTACAGCTTTAAATGTCTGACTATGAGGTCCCCAAAGTCCTTACTAGTTAAAATTAATCCAAGAACTAGAAGAGCTACATGGTGCACTCACATACGAATAAATGAATCCAATATGTCTCGCTAGCTCCCTAAAAATTAAACACAGCTGCTGCCCCTGTAGTAAAATATACTATATCTTTTAGGTAGAGGCAGTACCAAAGATCTGTCTTCCTCCACAGAATAACAGTATAAGAAGCTGTGTGCACATACCTGTATAGCAAACTAGCAAAACCCAGGGTCTGACAAGAAAACAACAATTTTCCAAAACCTGGAGAACTCCCAATAAAAGTAGTTCACTGTATCCACCAGAACAACATAATCAATGCATTTGGGGATCTTTCCTAAAAAATGTGAAAGCGCTAGGGGTGGGGTTAGGTAGAGCAATAAAATAAAGCATTAAGCACAAAACTGACCAACAAACTGTAGATTCAGAACATGCCCAGTGTTGCACTGTCCAAACACAATTGCAAATCCAGCTTACTAAAAGCTTAGCATGCCCCCCAAAATGACATTAGCACCCCCCATATTATATATGCAGTGGCACACAAAAGGTGACAGCTTGTAGAGGATATTCAATAGAATGGTACTGGAGAATATAAACATAGATATACAAATCGCTCTCTTGCAGCGCTTTCTGCTGTTTGTGCTGCTAGATGCGCATGTCACTAAGAGCCTAAAGGGAAAACAAACATCTCTTAACTAAGTTAAAAAGGGTAGTTGAACCCTTGTGATTTTAACACTTGAAAGTTCACCAGCAACTGGCGGACTGAGCAGGCCATCACTAGAAGCACAGTCACATAATTTTCTGTTTAAGGGGCAGCCCTTCACATTAGATTACAGTTTTCCTGCCCAGGAAGCATAACTGCAAGGCAATGCAGGACACCTTCCCTCTGGTCTGCCCTTAGGTGATAAAAGAACCAAAGGACTGCCATTGTCTGAAAAAGTTGCAATTGGCAAAAGATAAGCACTGTGACTGTTCTCCTGTGAAGCATTATTGCATTGCTAATGCATATGCCGTGACCCAGCAGCACCGGACTAAAAGTGGGGAAGAGTTTTCAGCATCATCTTACTGTACTATAGAGAGAGAGAGACAAGATCCACAAACAATGTTATATAATGGAATAACAGAAATACGTCTTCCAGCTGTGCAACAACGAAAGTGAACTCACCTTGTCTTCCACTAGCTGATAAATCAAGGGACGCCAGCCAGACTCTGCAACACAAACATGTTCTATTAAATATCAGGCAGCCAAAAATAGTACTGCAAAAAATACAGCTTTAAATGTATGCAAGGAGTTACAGTGGCATTCATTAGAAATAGGATATGTTGTGAAGCTGTAAGTATAGTGAGGGGTTGGCCATTTGCAAAACAGGAGGAAAATGGTACTGCAAGAGACAAAGCTATCAGATGTTTTCACCTTAATATATTTAGGATGGAGCATCTCCAAGAAATCCTTGAAGTCCTTTCTTTATCAGCTGGTGGATCTCTACTTCCATAGCATCCATGTGCTCGTACAAGAAATCCACTAATAGAATCCATTCTCAGTCAGATGACTGGCATTATAAAACATGAGCTCGTAAATACACATCAACACTGGCCAAATTGCTGCTTTCATTGTTCTTCTTGCAGCTATCTTTAAAAAGCTTATAACTAATTGGTTGCTATAGGTAACTGCCCATGGGCAAATTTGGCCAGTGTTGATAAATGAGCCCCAGATCCCTACTCACAGCTTACTCATTTAGATTTAACAGCCACGTATCGCCGATTACACAGAAATGCTGGCCACGTTTTCCCCATATCTGCCCAATCGTCCATACACAGATGAATAAATTACACCACCACAACAAACCAACAGATTAATTAATCTCTTTGAGGGGGGGGGCAACCCATTTCGCTTAAAGGAGGGCAGTACAAGCACAGAATATTATATGGGCTGGTCTGTAAATTACTGAACTGCACAAAGTTTTGTGCATGTGGCTGTGTGTGTGTGTGTGTGATACTGTAACTGATATTCAGGATTCAAACCAATGCATGTTGTGATTGTCATGCAACTAGGGCTCATATCTTAACACAGAGATAATCTGTTTCAGTGCAGAACAACAAACAAGAAGATCAGAGATTATGGCTGGCAACATACCTTGGCAGCCACACCAAACAAGCCTCTCTCTGTCTTTATCTCTCATGTGATGAGTGAAAATGCGCCTACAGAGACTCGTCGGCACAGACAGCATAGAAGCCATCCATGTATAATGGCATTTTTAAACCTGCTCTATACATATCTGGCCAATTGGTCAGTTATCAATCAGTGAGGCATGAAGGAGGCTCCTGACAGGCCTGCCTACTGATACATGCCAGGTTTAAAAATCCCACTGGACGAGGAGCACATCTGCACAATGATGCAGTTCTCATCGGACAGGTCTCCATAGGTCCCAATGAATGATTTGATTGTTGGCCCTAGGGCCAACAGTATGTGGGTGGCCAGACAAGCCACAGAGTCAGTGGTATGTGGGTAGCCAAATATGGCAGTGTATGGCCACCTTTCTCCCAGGTATGATTATTACAGCAGACTAACTAAAGCTAAATCCCCACTTGCTGCTAAGGGTAACTGCATATGGGCAAACCTGATTACATGGTATCTGTCACCCATCAAAAAACCAATGCATTATGCCTGCATTCAAATACACTGTAACATAGCATAATATCAGTGCCAGTATCAGAAAAAGTAATTTTAGCACAGAAGAAGCCAACTGATTGTTTACAACGTGTGGGCTTTATTTAACAATAAGTATAAGTCCTCACTCTTGTGCCATATGGAATTGTACCAGGCAGACTAAATAGTTGGCAAATGCTCAGCCATTACATGCCATTAAGGCAAAAGGCAGTCCACGGCATGCATATAATTGCTAATTAGTATATAGAATGAAGAGTTTGCTAGTGTATAGAAGTAAGTTTGCTGGTGCCCTTGGGGACTTTTAAGAGCTATGGCACAAATGCAGGGCACAGCAGTCTCAACATCTGGGGGCCCAATGGTATGGCTGCCCCTTTTTTTAAAAAAAAAAATACACAGGCTTTCCTATCAATAACATTGGCATTAAGTAACATCTCTAGCAGCCAAGTAGAAACCATAACTTCAAGTTGCCTCACATATCTGCCAGAGATCTCCACCTATGGATGAAATTGTCTCCCATCACACACTGAAAGCCTGAGACATGTCAATCAGCTTCCTGCTCCATCTGCAGTGGTACCATCCATGATATGTCAGCACCCACCTGAGCAGCTAGAGGCCTGCAATGGCAAACCTAACATAATATAAGTGCAGTCTCGCTGAGCATGACGGGAAGTATAGTCCTTGACAGATGGTTAAGCATTGACAAGTCAAATCTATTATGAAACATATTAAACACCATAAGCAGGCCCTTCCCGTGTTGCCCCATCACCCCTCCCTGAGCTATTGTATCCCTCCGCCCCAGCAGAGGACCAGGAGATCACAATGACAGACAGGGAGTGTCCCTGGCTTCTGTGTCACGCGCCTGGCCCTTTTTTATTCCCCTTTGCTTTGCACCGTCAGTAGCCAGCTACACCAACCTTTAAAGCGTTTCCCCTCCAGTGGGTCCAAGTCTTTTTTTTTTTTAACGCCCAGTGCTCTTTCCCGAACCCCGCCCGCTGCCGAACACATACAGTGTGAGATGATTTGCTCTCCGGTGACGTCACTCTTACGGGACGCGCGGCATCATTGTCACGTGGTACATAAATGACAACTACAAACGGAAGTTCATTCAGCGCAGTCGCTTATTTTTATTACAGCTCTCTGTTGTGATTAGGCAGGCGCTGTAGGAAATGCTGCTTTACTGAGGTGTGTGCTGAGATTTTTGGGGTTTGGTAACACTTTCAGAATCAGTATAGAAGTCCAAGTATTCATTTTACTGTTTGCAGGTGGGGTCCCTAGTTATGTGTATTATGTATGATATGTGGGGGTGACAGTGTGCAGGGCCCTTTGGTATGTGTATTATACGTAGGCTGGCAGTGTGCAGGTCCCCTAGGTTTAGATATGAGTGTTTGGGCTTGTGTTTAGGGCCCCTAGTTATATGTCTGACTGTGAGGAGGAGGAGGGATTGGGTCACTGTATGTAGTCCCTAGGTATGTGTATGATTGGCAGGGAGGATCTAGGTATATATGGCTGACAGTTAGGAGGTGAGGGCACTTTGTCATCAATCTATATAAGTTTATAGCTGCAAGGGCTTTGGGACACCTCAATGTATCACTCAAGTATTTAACCCCTTCTATGTGAAGCCCCCTGCTATAGTGGTAATGATCCGATTCTGCCTGCTGGAGTCAGGCAAAGGCACAGGCGCTATCAGGGGCTTCTTTAATGTTTTTTTAAAAATTGATGTAATAAACTAAACTTTTTTTACTTACAAGCTTGCTCTGGAAAATGATTTAAGTATATATGGTTGTACCTCTGTTTGGTCACTAGAGGACTCCAGCATGCTACCATAATGTTTACTAGACTCTACTCCCAAGTAAACTAATATAGTTTCTAAAGTACACAAAGTGGCCTATTTATCATGCTGGCCTGTGAAAAGAAATTGCATATAGGCTAGCTATGTTTTCTTTATATACACCTGCGGGCTTGGAACAGGCTGTGATTTATTGCAATTATTTGGCGGTTGTTGAATTAAGAGTAATCACAGGTCCCTAATATTGCCTGTTAATGATTGGGAGGGAGGTGGTGTTAATATTGTGGCAAATACCCCCTGCCAGTATGTCTGGAGCTGGCTGCACTCCCAACAACATGTGTATAAGGGCTACAGGCGCAGGGGAGCGCAGGAATAGACGCATTACATTTTTTCCAATGGGGCTGTACTCACACAGGCGCGTGTAGGCGCTGAACGCAGGAAAAATGCAGCATGTTGCGTCTCAACCTGCGTTTGTCGCCTACACGCGCCTGTGTGAGTACAGCCCCATTGGAAAAAATGTAATGCGTCTATTCCTGCGCTCCCCTGCGGCTGAACGCAGAAAAACGGAATGCAGGGGAGCGCAGCTACAACCGCTCGTTGGTAAGAGCCCTAAGAGTGCTTGGGGCCAAGTCACACCTGTTGCAATTGGGAAATGTTGCTGAGTTAATTCTATGAAGTCTAACAGGGGTGCAGTGTGCTCTGTGGATTATGTATTACTTTTTGATCAGCACTGGAGGGACAAATCTTTGTGCGTCAAGGACATCCAAGCCATTTATCTTCTGTTAAAGGGGTGGTTCACCTTTAAGGTAAATTTTTAGTATGTTATAGAATGCCCAATTCTAAGCAACTTTTCAATTGGTCTTCATTATTTTTTCTAGGTTTATAATTATTTGCCTTTTTCTTCTGACATTTTGCAGCTTGCTGACCCCTTCTAAAAAGTAAATGCTCTGTAAGGCTACACATTTATCATTAGTGCTAATTTGTATTACTCTTTTTATTCAGGCCCTCTCCTATTTATATTCCAGTGTCTTATTCAGATTGATGCATGGTTGCTAGGGTAATTTGAACCATAGCAACCAGATGGCTGAAATTGACAAGTGGAGAGCTGCTGAATAAAAAGCTAAATAACTCAAACAACACAAATAATAAAAAATGAAAACTAATTGCAAATTGTCTCAGAATATCACTCTCTGCATCATACTAAAAGGTGAACAACCCCTTTACATACATTTGGATACATTTGTTATCTTTAGCTCTGCTGAGCAGAATCCCTGAATTTCATTAAAGGCAGCTGTTAGAATTGATACAATGGTTGCTAATATTCAAGATACTGCTGAGAAATGTATCAACTAAATGTAGCAAAATGTAATGGTTCAGAATGTTTCTGAATCACTAAGCTACCAGACTGAAACATTAAACTTTAAACTTAAATTTTGGGAAAATGGTAAAAAATAAAACATGGAAAGCAATTGGAAAAAAGGCTTTGTTTGGTGAACAATCTTAAAACAACTGAACTGAAAAAAAGGGTTTGGAAGGTGAACAACTATTTTAAAGCTAGGATTTCAGCATGACACTTATTTCTAATTCATATGTGC
Source organism: Xenopus petersii (assembly GCA_038501925.1). Classification (NCBI taxonomy): domain Eukaryota; kingdom Metazoa; phylum Chordata; class Amphibia; order Anura; family Pipidae; genus Xenopus; species Xenopus petersii. Next base: position 53,899,643 of record CM076689.1, read on the forward strand.
AGCAGTTCAGATGTGTAGAACATAGGTAAATTGGAACTAATTTCATTTTGAACTGGCATACAGCATTGAGGGAGAGGGTAAATTTGCTCCATAAATCAGCCTCTGGTACCAAAAAAACATGCTGATGCTAAATATTCCCTTGAAAAATGACAAATACAATATTAAAACAAACTCTAGGGCAAAATGATGATGGCACTCACTATTCAGGCAACTATACGAGAACTTTATTTTGATATTAAATAAATATGCTCTTCTGTGCCCATGTGGGTGAATAAAAAAAGCTGCCTGCCAAAAGGGGTCTTGGTTGGTGTGTGAGCAGAAGAATGCACTAGCTATAAACAGGCCTGCTAAAACAGAGATCAATGCTCATGGGTACAAGCAGCCAGAATACAAAGCAATGTTACAAGCACTTTGCACTCCTGAACAGTGTGATACTGGGAGAAGATTTCTTGGAGTATACTGCTGTTAATGCACAGATAAAGTTGCATAAAAGAAAAAGCAACTTTCTAATTTACACTAATTAAAGTGGGGCATATAGCCCTTTCATATTTAATGTACCTATTGTATATAAGACATGGACTGCCTATCCAGAATCCTATGTGAAAGCGCATGCTACAAAAAATGAATGAAATCAATATAATTCAAAAACACATTAGCAGTCTTTTATATGTAGGGAAGATGCAATGTGCTAAAAACAAGTTCAATTCCCTTGTGATCACAACTGCTTATTGCAGAATAGATTTAAATTAATTTAAGGTAAAACCAACCAGGAAGCAGTTCTGAAATAAAGATAGAAGATGAACAGTTGAATGCCTGAAAATATATGCAATAACAAAACACGAATAACAATAAATATTAATGTGCACAATCAGGGGCACATGCATACAAGTTTCCGAAAGCTAATATTCGAAATTTACAAAGCTCAAAAAAACTTGAACACAAAACATTGGCATGGAGAAGCTTGCATGTAAAAGTCAATGGAAGCGGTATTTTCAAACATAAAGCTATATTTAAAAAATGTGACATTTGATGTCTGCCTTCTTGTCTTTTGTATAGTATGCTAAATGATTTATAGTTATCTGGGGACTAAGTCCATTAATGTAGCTGTGGTTTTGTGTTGTATATGCAGATAGGATTGCCTTGTTGTCTGTTTCTGATGGTTGCTGGGGTCAGTCATCTTGACAACCAGGCAGATTTTTCAGTTTTCTATTAGAAGAGGACAAATTGTAAGGCTAATAATTCAAAAGACATTGAAAAGAAAATAATGAATACCAGCTGAAAAGTTTGGACCATTATAAAAATAAAAGTAAAGGTGTGCTTCCCATTTAACTGGAATAAAAACAAGAATTTCTTATACAGACTGTGAAGTTTCATGACTTCTACCCAAAAAGCAGCCTCTGCTGAAGTCAAGAAGGTGAGTGGAGGGAAGGAGCGAGTGGTTCTGTAAAGGCCCCTTTGTTTCTGAGCTAGAATGGAACTATTGATGTGCAGGAAATAACAGCACTGCTGCTCTCTCTAAACTCGCCTCAGCCTGCGACTCAGACATTCAGAGGTCAACTTTTAATGTTTTATTATCTAACATAAATTTGCTATAGGCAGTGTGAGTGCTGAATTTGCTAAAAGTGACACAAATGAATGGCAGTGGTAGAATGAGCACTACATCTGCTATACCCACATACACACCACATCAACACTGTGTAAAGTACAGTGCCAGCATATTCAGCAGACAAAAGAATAAACATTGTTTTTTCTCCATAATTTCAGTGTAACATCAGCTACAATGTAAGTTGCTTTGGTCCATCGATAAATCAAAACAAGAGACAACTGCATTTTGACGTTAGCTCTCATACATACAAGCAGTTTTCCCTGCAATCCCCTGCTTCCGGTTTTAATATTTAAGTTTGGTTAAGGGCTCTTACTGACCAGCTTTTTTACCTGCGCTCGCCTGCGTTCAGCCGTAGGGGAGCGCAGGAATAGACGCATTACATTTTTTCCAATGGGGCTGTACTCACACAGGCGCGTGTAGGCGCTGAACGCAGGAAAAATGCAGCATGTTGTGTCTCAACCTGCGTTCGGCGTCTACACGCGCCTGTGTGAGTACAGCCCCATTGGAAAAAATGTAATGCGTCTATTCCTGCGCTCCCCTGCGGCTGAACGCAGAAAAATGGAACGCAGGGGAGCGCAGGTAAAAACGCTAGTCAGTAAGAGCCCTAAAAATGACCAAAATCCATCATGTTCAGCCTCTCCCAATGAAACCAAGCGCACATACTTACACACACTTACTGAAATTATATATAAGTTGTGTTAAAAATAATAGCAGTCCAACATCACTAACCTGATCAATCTGTTTTTGGTAGAAATTATATTTCTACATGCAAATAATTTACTAGTAGTTGTAGTAGAGTAATAGAAAACCAACATACATGCTGCTGATTCTGTGTAATTGAATCATTAATTGAGGCTTGTTCCAAATAATAGCAGTGTGGAGTTCAATTAGTGAGATCATTCATTCTGTGAATCACCTTCCTTCTCTTATACCCAGCTTTCCTACCACTAATATCAGACTAACCGGCCTATAGTTTTGAGGCTGAATGGAATCCCTTATTGACTAGTGGCACCACATTAGCAATTCACCAGTCACTCGGCACCATGTCAGACCTCAATGAATCCTGAAAAATTAAGGAAAGACGTTTGGCAATCACAGAGCTAAGCTTGTTTCGCCACAGGGGAGGGCAAGAAGTAAACACATTCTATAGATTTAAAGTGGAAGATACTCACACTGGTGCAAGTAAGCGCCTAACACAGGTGGAATGCAACATGCTGCATTCCTAATGTGTTTGGTGCTTATGTGCACCTGTGTCAGAACAGCAAGTTTTGGTAAAATTTGGTGAAATTCATTTAAACTGAATGCAGGGGAGCACAGGGAGAAATTGGGTTGTGTCTTCCATCCTTAGAATGGGGATTGAAACCATGTTTGCATCCAGAACATTGAGTGTTAATCTGTACCTATTCATGAAACCCACTATGGAAATTTGGAGCTACTGCCAGGTCTAGGGAAAGTGTTAACTCCAAGGTTCCCTCGTGCCAGTAGCACAGCTACACATTTTTCATCAGCAGAGGCAAGATGGATGCATTGGAAAGTGTAGGAGTGCAGGAGAGTGTTTGGTACTTCAATGAACGGCATCAATATGTGCTCTCTATTGTGTCCATTTCACTGTGCCCACATTTGTGAGTGTATATATGACCCCTACTATTGCCCACATAGAGTATCTTTTCACTGATCCCCATATAAATGGTTTGGAAAGTGTTTTTCTAGCTCACTTACCTGTAGCAACCAGTTTTGCAGTCAATATGCATCTGTGTGTGGGGCCCTTATCTGGCTTTGGAGTGATTAAACTTTATCTCTGATTAAGTTGCTATTGCAGTGGTGCTGAACTGTGCCAGTCTTATTATATGAGAATATACATTACATATACCTCCCAGTTGCCTTTACTCTATATAATAATATATTAATATCCAACATATTAATGTCACTGTCGAAAATAATAGAGAACCCACAATAGAAATTTGCATTTTTTATTTAAAGGTGAGAATATTTTCAAAATAGCAATTAATCAGTACCAGCATACCTTCTGCTTACCAAATACAATGTTTTCTACTGAGATATACCAGATTTATGCACATAGGAGACATATAAAAATAGAAAACTCTCACCAAGCAGATTCCCAAGCCAATATTTACAGGTTAGCAACCTTTTTGCACAGGCCTGCTAATAACATTGTATACACATAATTGACCTGTTTATATAATTAGGTCAGAGCTTTAAATATATCACTTTTGCTTTCATTTTATGTTTACTTATGTTTCTCCCTCTGCCACTGACTATGTAGCGATATCACAACTAGTGATATTGGTCCCAATTGAACAGTATATTGTGTGATATCCCTTGTATTGAGCTACACACTATGGTACATCACCAATGAGCTTCATGCAAAATGTGAGTGCACATGAGCCCAAAATGTTTTGGTCTGTATGTATGCAACTATAAAGGAAGTGGGGAAGAACCCATCTATCACCAATAAAGGCATTAGAATATTCAAATATAAAGTCCCAAATAAACAGCAATAAAACTTGTGTAAAAGCTCTTTTCTGAAGCAGTTATTTTTCCCATATCTGTCTCTCGGCTGTTAAGCTATATATATATATATATATATATATATATATATATATATATATTTTTTTTTTTATTATGGCCACTGTCTCTCTGATTACGTCCAGCGTATAGAGACTGTAATTATTGGCACAAGATATGTTTAAAGCTTTTAATACATAGATATATGTGTAAGTGTGAGCCCCTGGAAACTATAGAAAATACGTTATGGTTTGTGAGTTTCTTTTTGTTTGAATATACAAAGAATGATACTGTTGCGTTGGCTCCTGTCAGATAATACAGTGAAACCTCGATTTTAAGTCCCCTGATTTTAAGTTTTCCCACATTTTACATTTTTTATTTGTGGTCCCACCAATTTATAATGCATTTCAATGGGTGCATTTTCCTTATTTTAAGTAATGTGTTCCCAGATTTTACATCAACATTTTGTCCTGATGTACCCAAAAACTGCCTTTTTTCCTCTATGAATGTTATTATTTGTGAAATAAAGAGGTTACAAATACTGACCAGATATATATTTTGCCATGGTCCTGCCTGTAAATGGTAAATTCCAATTAGTCTGCCCTTTATACAGTCCTGCACCAATCACTTATTGCTTTACGTTGTGTTTGTGACTGACAGAGAGATACTTTGTATCCTTTTTATCTCTATTTCAGACACATGGTTTATTTTAGCACTTTGAAGGGTTTGAATGCCCTGGCACAATTTGGACTTTCACAGAATTTTTGCTGTTTTAAATAACATTTTTACATGCAATATTGTGTGATTGTTTTTAAAGTTTTTAAAAAAAAACACTTTTTTTTCACATGCTATTAGGTGATTGGTCGAGAGTCTTGCCTTTCAAACTGAATGTTGGTAATTTTGTATGCTAATTAATTTAATTGGTCACTCTTTATATTGTTTGCGCTATGGTCAGTATGTATGCTTGATAAAGGGGGTCACCCGAATCGTTGCACGTCTGCACAAGAGATAAAAAGCAAGGGGAAACCCTGCATTTCACTTGACTTGAGTGCCAGAGTTTTTCTATTTCTACCCCCATAGTGTAACATTAACGCTGAAATGCTTAAAAGACCAGTAACATAAAAAAAAATTTTTTTTTAGATTTTGTTTCAAAGAAAAAACAAGACAGTTTAAACTTTTAATATAAACTTTTAATTCGAAAAGCTTTTACCATGAAATTACTTACCGATTGTCTGCATGTGCTCCTCTTCAGAAACTGCGACAAGGCGATGATCCATTGTGCGGCGCTCCATTTCTCCTCCCTGCTTTCTATAGGAGATAGCCAGGGCGGAGAAATAGAGCGATGCATGATGGATTGTCGCCGTTTCTGAAGAGGAGCACATGCAGAGAATCTGTAAGTAATTTCTTAATAAAAGCTTTGCGAATTAAAAGTGAAAACTGTCTTGGCATTTTTTTTTCGTTAAAAATAAACAAATTTAAAAAAAAAAAAAAAAATCTGTTACTGGTCCTTTAACCCTTGTTATTAACACACTAAATGTTGTATCTCAAAGTAAAACAGACTCCTGTGCTTATACCCTTTCAATACTTGAAGAAAGAGTTACTTTAACACATTTCCCTGATTTTAAATTTTACATAATTTTTTCCTGGTTTCCTGAAAAATGTAAAATGGGGGTTCTACTGTATACATAATATCGTAACTGCAAAGTACTTAGTAGCTTCTCTAGTAAGGAACAACTGTCTATAGTGATCTCTCTCTCCTTTCTCTATATATGAATGACACTATTATAGAGACTATTATAGAGACCAAGAGTTATTTGTATGTATACACATAATATACATACACACACATAGAACTTGTATTTACTTTAACATTTACCAGGTAAGTGAAGCAGTCGTAATGCTACAGAATCCCTTAATTCCATAAAATAATCTAAAATCATCTGTGTGGTGCTAGAATTTCTGTGGGGTGTTATACATTCTTATAGCAAGTACAAAGCAGCAATATCTTATGGCCTGCAACTTAAATTAACTGATACCCCATGCTGGTGCTCCTGTCAAATGAAAACTGCACCGGCCCCAAGTAGAAGGTCATCCACTACGAACATGACACCCCACATCAATTATATGATTTGTTCTCCTTTAAAGCTAACATCTGATTGGTTGCTATGCGCTACAAGATCTGGAGCATACCTGTTGAAAACATCCACTGTTACACAGTTTATAGAGCCGATTTTGTAAACTCTCAAAACAAATTAATATAAAATTTCTAAGAGCAACATCACAAGACTTCGCTCAGTAATTTAATGTTCTGCCGACTGTGGGTGGCACACAGAACTGAACAGCAGATGGTGCTGTTGTTTCAAATGAATTGTATCAGTCACAAGCAATTCAGCATTCATTTGTTTCAAGGGTTTACATTTCTTTTAACACAGGCAATATCAATCACTTAGCCTACTACAAGTTACAAAATGGAAGCAACAGGTACCACAATCTATCACCTATGTTATTAAATTAGCCTGAACACATTCAGTCCCTGTCTGGCTTGTATTCCTGTGTATAAACACTGAGTAACCTTGTGTTGTTTTGCAGGAATAATGTTGGAATTCCCAAATAATATTTTCCAGGAATGAAGCAAAATCCACAGTAACAGGGCCTAAACCTGCTCACATTGTTGACCTTTGTCCTGCTTCGTCGAGCTTCAGGATTCTCTTCCTGGCCGCTTCACTATTTAACTCCACATCAGACTTCTCAGTGATAGTGGAACCTTCCTCTGTTCTCTCTGGAGAAAATACAGTAGGGCTTAAGGTTTTTATTTCCTGCTCCCGAGGGCGCTTCCAGGCTGGTGTAGTGACCATCCAAACAACCAGGCCGCCAAATACGAGGATAAGGAGACCGAAAGTGTTGACAAATATGGCCTCAGGGGGCATTTTACTGTATGGTGGTTCCTTCCTTTGGGGTGAAAACATTAAAAAATAATTATTTTTACATTTTCTAGCACAGAAATATGAATTCTGAAACATAAAAAGGCTGTCTGTCTCCTTTGCTGGTGTTGGACCTACAGAGTTGACAAACAGAGATTTTGGGAAGATGGCTTATCGGGCAATTTACTTTAAAGAAATTGTTCAGGATAAGACTAAAAACTGGGTAAATAAAAAATGTTTCTAGTTAGCCAGAAATCTATTGTATAAAGGTTGGCGTGACTGGATATATAACAGAACAGAACCCAACTTCCTGCTTTTCAGGTCTCTTGGTTTCCACTGATTTGTTACCAGACAGTAACCAATCAGTGACTTGAGGGGGGGGGGGCACATGGGTCATAACCGTTGCTTTAGAATCCGAGCTGCATGCTAAGGATCAATTGCAAACTCACTGAACAGCTATGTCCCATGTGCCCTCCCTTCAAGTCACTGACTAGCTGAAAAGCAGGAAGTTGTGTTCTGTTATGTTATGTTAGACATCCAGTCACTCCAGTAGTCAGCCAGCTCAGCAAAATAGTCAGACAGATCAGCAGGAGAGCAGGGGGCTAGGCTTAGGGAACTGTTCCAAACCATTAAAAATCATGAAAATTCTGCATATTTTTTAATCGATGAATACTGCAAAGTTGCTTGAAACTATGTTTACTTTTCAAAAAGCTCAAGTGGAGTTCCCCTTTAAGTTAGTTCATTTATAACCCTTGAAATTTCCATGGGCTTGACCTACAAAAACATAGCTATAATTCCAAAAAATACATTATTACACCCTATCATATTGCTTATTATTTTTCCACATTGTCCATACTTACAGGGAGAAGATTAGTTTTTCTGTGATTCCCATTAGAGCAGTGGCTATCACTGTAGTAAAGATTAACAAACCAGAGTAAACATGAATGGGCATGAGGACAGCTCGCAGGGTGTTTGGGGCGAAAGGAAGTAGGTAGACTGAAACACCTAGAACAAGCTGAGAAAACATAAAAGAAAATTTAGAACCAATTCAGTGCAATGCAAGATAACTCTCTTCTTTCTCCTTATTGTGTGTTGTAAGAGCAGCTACTAAGCACTTACTTGGAACAACAAATCCCACAGTTCTGTGCAGCCAGCAGGAAATGTTGTGAGGTATTGCTCTGAGAATTTGCTGGTTGATAGAAATTTCATTAGGTATTTAGTCAGTCTAAACGTTAAGAGAAAGACCATTCCATGTGTACATAGTTTTATTTCTAACAGAGGAACCCAGTATATTTTGAAATAAATTATTAAATTAGTTCTATGGAATATACATACATATTTACCAGAAGTCCAACTGACTACATGTATATTTCCCCCTTGATTTTTAAAAACCCATAGGGTATAAATGTTTTGTTATGTAGATTTTTGTGCCTGGTGCTGCCACCCCCCCATAAGAGTGTGAGATCCAGCCATTAACAAAAGCCCATCTGTAGCTGTTGATCCGGAAGTTCTTAGCAAGTAGTCAGTAGAGTTCTGAGGGACAGTGTTGCTTATATGAGTTCACTATACTATTTATATAGTGTAAGTAGCATAAATTACGTGGGAAATGTTGAAGCTTTCACAGCAAAGTAAAGCTCATGCTCGGCTTTTTACTTTTAGATGAAAAGGAATCTTTTCCAAAAAAGAATAATAAATTCATTTGTCCAGTATTGTAATGGTCAGGGTGTAAGGTAAAGCCACAGTGAGGCCAAACAGTGTTTAACAGTAAGTAAATTTATCCTGATCTTAATCACATCTGTATTTTCTTGTATTATTCCTGAAATCTAGGTAAAAACAGGCCAAAATGCATTTGTTGCACATTTACTATTATACATATGGGCTCTCATATTGCTTGTCTCAGAAAAGACATAATCCATAGTCCTATAAGTCTTGACCAGATTTCCCCTCAACTGTGAGTGAGTACATAAGTACTATGCATACATGTGTTCCCATTAGTGTAGTCTAAAATCTAAAGGGATCATTTATTACCCCAGGGGGTGCAAGTTAGGGGATTGTAAGGGTTTGGAGGGGAGATCTATCTAAATGCCTGCACCGTACTCCTCAATACACTGCCAAATGTGGGGTAATGCGTGTTTCTGTGCTTTATTTTAGAGTACAGAAACAGGGCCGGATTTATATAGTGGGCGCCCCTAGGCCCACTACCGTTCTTTGCCCCTGTCCCCTCCAGGCGGAGAGGAGCAATGAGGATTGGCGCACAGGAAATTAAAAAAATTATTGTATCTCCAGCGCATCTCCAGTGTTTTTGAACCAATGTGGGTGTGGTTGGGCAGCATGCCGCCCCCCTAAAATTCTGCCGCCCTAGGCCCAGGCCTAGGTGGCCTTTCCACAAATCCGGGCCTGTGCAGAAATGTTGTATTATGTAGTACAAAAATAGAATAAACCACATCTTTAAAACAAGCCACTTGGCTTGAATTAGCATTCTGCAGGAGATAGCCGGATGCTCTTTTTAGCTTTTGTATAAATACAATTCTCAGAAACCCTGTGTCAGCCCTATGGATTTGAATTGGACACTGAGTAACTGCATGAATAAGGGATACTAACCTGTAAGGCATACAGGATGACAACAGTCAGTCCAATCCAGCTGTGCAGACTGTACATGTTTGGGATGTTTTTGGCATTGTGAAAATCAAACACGGCCACCAGAGCCACAATGGTGAAGACTGATGCTGTGAGATGAAGCCCGGAGTGAATAAATTTCATCAGCAGCTTGCTGCATTTCCAGGTCCATGGCAATCTGTACACTATGATAGCTGGGAAGAGGAAAGAGAAGGGCAAGTTAATGACTTGGAGCTGCCAAATACTGAGTCTGTATTTCTGGGTTGTGATGGTTTATTAGATAATCATTTACATGTGCACACTGTAGCAGACATATTGCTTGTACTGGGTAGGGGCAACTGCATTCTCCACCATCTAGTAATCATAAATAGATCATATTGCCCCTGTTGTGGGAACTTAGGGAGCAGTAGCAGGTGGTACTCAACCTGAATTTGTTGTATTTTTATGTATTTGCAGTCCTAGATATTCTTGGAACTGTGTCCAAATGATTAATTAATACACTAATATTGTCCTATATCTATACACATTTAAAAAACTAAGGGGGGCCTTGGCCAAAAGCTGGACCTTCAAGGGGTGCTGGAAATGAAAAGGTTTGACAACCACTGGAATGTGGCCTTAGGCTGAGACTACTAGGGATGTAGCGAACGTCGGAAAAAAAGTTCGCGAACATATTTGCGAACTTGCGCAAAAATGCGAGCGGTTCGCGAACGGTTCGCGAACCCCATAGACTTCAATGGGAAGGCGAACTTTAACATCTAAAAAAGACATTTCTGGCCAGAAAAATGATTTTAAAGTTGTTTAAAGGGTGCAACGACCTGGACAGTGGCATGCCAGAGGGGGATCAAGGGCAAAAATGTATCTGAAAAATCTGCCTGTGTGTGCTTGGAAGAGATAGTGTAGGGGGAGAGCTGTTAGTGATGCTAGATGGCAGTTGGTTGAATAACACACTGGGCAAAAAATGCCTACAGGGCAAATAATGCCTAAAAGGTCAACTTATACACTACTACAGCGGTAGTAAAATAAAAAAAAGTAAAATAAAAAAAAAATGAATATTAAAAAAAAAAAAATTAAAGTTGGTGCTGCTGAACTACTAGGAGCAGCAGATTAGCACACCAGTCCCACTCCCCAACACTGCTAGACTAATAGCACTGGGCTCTTATAGTAGTAGTAGTAGTAGTAGTAGTAAAACAACAAAAAAATAAATAAAAGCAGTCCTTACAAGGACTACTGTTATTGCAGCAGTCAGCAGATGAGATCAGAAGCAGGACAGCTGCCCACTGCAGCTACATACAGAGCACTGCAGTAGAAGGTAGATTACTAGCCAGCAAAGCTACCTAAGCTTAAATGTCCCTCAAACCCCTGCAGACTTCTGTCCCTCCAATAACAGAGCAGTATCAAAACGATTACTAGCCAGCAAACTTTCAACTGTCCCTGAAATCACTAACAGGCAGCAGCTCTCTCCCTACACTATCTCTTCAGCACACACAGGCAGAGTGAAAAAACGCTGCAGGGCTTCGGTTTTTATAGGGAAGGGGAGTGGTCCAGGGGAGAGCTTCCTGATTGGCTGCCATGTACCTGCTGGTCTGGGGTGAGAGGGCAAAAAAAAGCGCCAACAATGGCGAACCCAAAATGGCGAACGTCGCGCGACGTTCGCGAACTTCCGGCGAGCGCGAACACCCGATGTTCGCGCGAACAAGTTCGCCGGCGAACAGTTCGCGCCATCTCTAGAGACTACAGGGACTAAGTTGCCTAGTGTGGATTTTCGATAGATACAGTAGAAAAATGTAAAATGAGGGGAATGCATAATATATACAGTAACTGGGACCACAAAACAACAATGTAAAACTAGGGGAAACTTAAAATCAGCAGATGTAAAATTGAGGTTTCACTGTAATGTGACCTCCAGAGCTAAATAGAGAAAATGCAGCATTAAACAAGATGGAAAATAAGAAAGCTGGTATAGAGCGATAGCGATTTCTGCACTAGGGGAGCTGAATTTTGGAAATTTGGCTCTTAAAGTTACCGGAGGAAGCGGCCCTGTCCCCTCTAGAGACACACACACACCTGTATCAGCAATGGTGGCTGTTGCTTCTATCATCAAAAAAACTTTTTCCTCCACAGGAGGTGTGTCATAATATTCAAGCACTGTGCTCCAGTTGGGGGAAACACATTTTGAAAGATCCCTCCCCCTGAGCATTAATTGACTCAACAGGAGCTCCCTCCCAGTTCTGATGGTTATGCTCTTGATCTGCATGGTGACTGTAGCCAAAACCAATTTGTAACCAAACCAAAGTAAAAGGGGTGTCTATATCTGGCCATACAGTGTCATTGACCCCTAGTTCATGTCAAACACAGGCCACTGTTAGGGTTGGGCAATGTTCCAAAAGGAACTAGTAAATGAGATAATGGCAAGTGTTCCAATTTCGGTGTAAAGCATACACAAGTTATTAAAGTAAATAAATATTCAGTCACAAAGGTCGGTAGAATCAAAGACCAAGGAAGCTCTGATGAAAGCAAAGCATACAAAGTAGAAGAAGCTGAGGACCTATTTGTGATGAGCTTTACTTGTCCTGCCTCGGTGTCTGCACTTTTATTTATTTTAATCATCTGCCTTTGTTTTAATCTCTATTTTGTGTTTTTAATGTCATTATTGAGTCATGTCAAACGCTTGATTGCTTTGTCTGGTTATATTGCCTGGCACTGGGTCTCATGCAAAATGGTGTACTCAGCTCTGGTTAACATGTGCAGTGCGAAGCATTCATACTTGCATGGCCATTATTAAAGGGGACATATAGGATACTCTAAAACTAAACTAAAATTTTGCAGGCAGTTATGTATAAAGTATGGTGTTGGTTTCACACTGAGCTAAAAATTAATATTATCTTTAAAAATAGACCTTTTATTAGTCCATGTACATGTTGCAAATAAAGGGTGGGCGTGTCCTAACTGTCCCTGCCAGAAGCACAGTAGGAAGGGGACAGCCAATCACAGCCCTGCAGTCACACAAGCAAAGACATGCTTCAGTTCCCTATCAGGTCCTCCTATCCTAACCAAAAACACAACTTTTTTAAGCATATTTCTTCTGTATCTAAAAAGATTAAAATGTACTGGTACATTCTTGTTTTTTACATAAATAGTCTCCTTTAAGGATCTGCACTGAATTTACACTAAATTGCCCGTTCAGGTACAATTGTACAGTCATGCATACTGGCACAGTTTAGCCTCACTGGCCATTGTTTATGAAAGGAAGTCACGTCTGTCTGGTTGGCCCATCTAATCACAGGAGGGGTCACTTTTGTTACACCACAGTTTGCAAAGTGCAAAAAAAGAGAGTAATCTGCAGCATACCCCTTGATTTGAGCACTGCCTGCATTACACAGCACTCAATAAAAGAGGGGTAAGTGATGGCAATCAAGTGCCATTTGCATGGCAAAACATCAGGTAAGCAGTAAGGACCGGGCTAGCTATGCTTCCTGATTTTGCTCTGTGCTCCTTGTGCAGGATTTTTCTGGTGCGTGGAGCAAAGTGCAGCTTACCCTGGGACACAAGTGCTTGTTAAGAAAGCACTAGGGGTGTGACCTTGTTCTCCTTAGTTCTCTAGCACACCTGCGTAAAGTAAATAACCCCTAGTAAGTCTGTCCAGGCAGAAAATCTTAAAAGGAATTGCTTAGTATAAAATAAAAACTGGGTAAATAGATAAACTGTGCAAAAACAAATGTTTCTAATATAGTTCGTTAGCCAAAAATGTAATCTATAAAGGCTGGAGTGACTGGATGTCTAACATAACAGCCAGAACACTACTTTCTGCTTTTCAGCTCTCTTGGTTTCCACTGATTGGTTACCAAGCATTAACCAATAAGGGACTTGAAAGGGGGGTCAATCTGAGCTGCATGCTAAGGATCAATTGCAAACTCACTGAACAGTTGCTGACTAACTCAGCGTTAGAGAGCTGTAAAGCAGGAAGTAGTGTTCTGGCTATTATGTTAGTCATCCAATCACTCCAGCCTTTATACATTACATTTTTATTTTTACACTGAACTGTTCCTTTAAGGCACTGGTCAGACAAGGTGAAGACCCATTGCAGTAGTGAAGGAATAAAAAACAACATTGAAAACAGTGCCTTGCGGGTGCATTGCCTAGGAATTATGTATTAAGATAAAAATAGACGTATGCTCAGTGGAGATAAAGCAGGAGGTTCAAAATCAGCCAGGGATTTTGGTTGGCAGTGTTTTCTGTTCCCCCAAATTCCTCTATATTGCCAAACATGATGGGTTCACAGCCCAGAGGATAAATGCAGGTCAAGGATCAGCCCCTAGTCCTAACAGCTTTCTGCCTGCTTCATAAGCAACTGCTTTGGCCAGGGTGCAGGCACATGGAGTGGATTTTGGTGCTGAAACGTGCAAGTATAAATTTTGATGCATAACCTGTGAGCTGATACAATTGTGGCTGTCTTTTAGGGTTGCCACGTTTGCCAGTAGCTAAACCCGAACAAAGTTAGCAGGGCAGATAGCACTGGGTGTGGAGCAGTGATGTTGCATGATGACATCATAGACATACACAATGATGTCAGTGGAGTTATGATGCCAGCACAAGGTTATTTCATCACTTAGACATAACTGGCTGGATTTCTGTACAGTTTTCTCAATGTGTAAAGCCGAACAGAAAGTATTGAATAGGCAGTCCATTAAAAAACTAACATTTCCAGTTCAAAACCACATGGATGGCAATGCTATATCTATCTACAGTATATTCTGCCTGATTAGTAAATTCAATCCTTTAATTACAGGGATGGGAGCGATTATACAGAAATTAGTTACCCATAAAGCTCTAAAATACTAATTTAGAAAAACTATTTCTTATGTTTGATTTGCTTTTTTACATTTCTGTAATAAAAACAAATGAATTGCACTTGATAATCACTAATCCATTTTGAGGCATCTTAGTACAGAAATGTTTTTCATTTTTGTTGGCCTGATTATTGTTCAGGTTTCACAAGGCTGCAAACCGTACAGAAAGTACAGACCCAAACAGGCCTTACAAAAACTGAACTGTTTTGGTCAAAACCAAACAGGTGGCAACCCTGCTGCCTTTACTGTGGCTTTATTTGGCCACAAACAGTGAGATGAATTCAGATTAAGCAGAGTAAACTAACATTTGCTTTATTTTGGGTGGACATGGGTAGAAACAGATGCTGCCAAATTTGTCAGGATCTTTTAAATCAATGACTGGGCAGTCTTTCCTCCTTTATCACCAGCTGTATACTTTCCAACCATACTGGCCAGTTCATGCCAACATATGGCCGAATTTCATGTTTTACTGCCTGAACTGGTATTCTGTAACGCTCCAAATTTAAAACAGAAAACACATTTCAGGCCCCCCTGCACAAAACTGCAGGTGACTCATGACACAATTTTGTTTCTGCACCAGTAACCTGCAACCACCCCCCCCTTCCTCCCGCTCGATTCCAAGCACCCCCTGACCCGGGTCTGTTTTCTCTATAGTTAAGCCACTGCCCCAAACTGCCCTGCAAAAAATATAAAAACTAAGCTTTCAGTAAGTAATTCTAAACAGGCCAGCAATTAAAAAAAACACCATAAATAATGGGCTTCTTGCATATTAGGAAGGCTTGAGGTATTTACATTTTTGGCATGTCTGAGGCCAGTACAAAGCCTGTCATTTTCTATATTGTATTATATTGCATTTATATTGTATTAGTCTCCCGCACTCATTCTACCTATGACAAGGTTTTACCTTATTGATCCTTCCTATACTGTTTAAAGGAAAACTATACTGTATAATATATGTGCCTTTGGTAGGGATGTCGCGGACTGTTCGCCGGCGAACTTGTTCGCGCGAACATCGACTGTTCGCGCTCGCCGAATGTTCGCGAACGTCGCGCGACGTTTGCCATTTTGGGTTCGCCTTACCTGGCGCTTTCTTTTGACCTCTCACCCCAGACCAGCAGATACATGGCAGCCAATCAGGAAGCTCTCCCTCCTGGACCACCCCCACACCCCCTGGACCACTACCCTTCCATATATAAACTGAAGCCCTGCAGCGTTTTTTCAATCTGCCTGTGTGTGCTTGCAAGAGCTAGTGTAGGGAGAGAGCTGTTACTGATTTCACTGATTTCTTTGAGGGACAGTTGATAGTAAGTTTGCTGGCTAGTAATCTACTTGATACTGCTCTGTATTGGAGGGACAGAAGTCTGCAGGGATTTGAGGGACATTTTAGGTTAGGTAGCTTTGCTGGCTAGTAATCTACCTTCTACTGCAGTGCTCTGTATGTAGCTGCCTGCTGTGGGCACTGATCTCTTCTGATCTCATCTGCTGACTGCTGTAATAACCCAATAGTCCTTGTAAGGACTGCTTTTATTTTCTTTTTTGTTGTTTTACTTTGCTACTATAACAGCCCAGTGCTATTAGTCTAGCTGTGTTGGGGAGTGGGACTGGTGTGCTGCTGTGCTGCTCCTAGTAGTTCAGCAGCAGCAACCCGAGAATTTTTTTTTTTTTAATATACATATATTTTTTTTTTCTTTTACTTATCTTACTGTTCTTTAACGTGTACAGTGCTGTTGCTGTTCTTCATAGTAGTGCACCAATAGTAGTGCACTTGCAGGCATTATTTGCCCAGTGTGTTCTTCAAACAACAACCATCTAGCTGTGTGAGCTTGTTCACATTCTGTCTAAATATCAATAATAATACCGTCTCTAGAAACACCACCCGAGTGACGTTTTTCAGGCAGCAATAATATATTCCGTATCCACTGCTGTAGTAGTGTATACGTTAACCTTGTAGGCATTATTTGCCCAGTGTGTTCTTCATTTTCAAACAACTCCCATCTAGCTGTGTGAGCTTGTTCGCATTCTGTCTAAATATCAATAATAATACCGTCTCTAGAAACACCACCCGAGTGACGTTTTTCAGGCAGCAATAATATATTCCGTATCCACTGCTGTAGTAGTGTATACGTTAACCTTGTAGGCATTATTTGCCCAGTGTGTTCTTCATTTTCAAACAACTCCCATCTAGCTGTGTGAGCTTGTTCGCATTCTGTCTAAATATCAATAATAATACCGTCTCTAGAAACACCACCCGAGTGACGTTTTTCAGGCAGCAATAATATATTCCGTATCCACTGCTGTAGTAGTGTATACGTTGACCTTGTAGGCCTTATTTGCCCAGTGTGTTCTTCATTTTCAAACTCCCATCTAGCTGTGTGAGCTTGTTCACATTCTGTCTAAATATCAATAATAATACCGTCTCTAGAAACACCACCCGAGTGACGTTTTTCAGGCAGCAATAATATATTCCGTATCCACTGCTGTAGTAGTATATACGTTAACCTTGTAGGCATTATTTGCCCAGTGTGTTCTTCATTTTCAAACAACTCCCATCTAGCTGTGTGAGCTTGTTCACATTCTGTCTAAATATCAATAATAATACTGTCTCTAGAAACACCACCCGAGTGACGTTTTTCAGGCAGCAATAATATATTCCGTATCCACTGCTGTAGTAGTGTATACGTTGACCTTGTAGGCCTTATTTGCCCAGTGTGTTCTTCATTTTCAAACTCCCATCTAGCTGTGTGAGCTTGTTCACATTCTGTCTAAATATCAATAATAATACTGTCTCTAGAAACACGACCCGAGTGACGTTTTTCAGGCAGCAATAATATATTCCGTATCCACTGCTGTAGTAGTGTATACGTTAACCTTGTAGGCATTATTTGCCCAGTGTGTTCTTCATTTTCAAACAACTCCCATCTTGCTGTGTGAGCTTGTTCACATTCTGTCTAAATATCAATAATAATACCGTCTCCAGAAACACCACCCGAGTGACGTTTTTCAAGCAGCAATAATATATTCCGTATCCACTGCTGTAGTAGTGTATACGTTGACCTTGTAGGCCTTATTTGCCCAGTGTGTTCTTCATTTTCAAACTCCCATCTAGCTGTGTGAGCTTGTTCACATTCTGTCTAAATATCAATAATAATACCGTCTCTAGAAACACCACCCGAGTGACGTTTTTCAGGCAGCAATAATATATTCCGTATCCACTGCTGTAGTAGTGTATACGTTAACCTTGTAGGCATTATTTGCCCAGTGTGTTCTTCATTTTCAAACAACTCCCATCTTGCTGTGTGAGCTTGTTCACATTCTGTCTAAATATCAATAATAATACCGTCTCCAGAAACACCACCCGAGTGACGTTTTTCAAGCAGCAATAATATATTCCGTATCCACTGCTGTAGTAGTGTATACGTTGACCTTGTAGGCCTTATTTGCCCAGTGTGTTCTTCATTTTCAAACAACTCCCATCTAGCTGTGTGAGCTTGTTCACATTCTGTCTAAATATCAATAATAATACCGTCTCTAGAAACACCACCCGAGTGACGTTTTTCAGGCAGCAATAATATATTCCGTATCCACTGCTGTAGTAGTGTATACGTTAACCTTGTAGGCATTATTTGCCCAGTGTGTTCTTCATTTTCAAACAACTCCCATCTAGCTGTGTGAGCTTGTTCACATTCTGTCTAAATATCAATAATAATACTGTCTCTAGAAACACCACCCGAGTGACGTTTTTCAGGCAGCAATAATATATTCCGTATCCACTGCTGTAGTAGTGTATACGTTGACCTTGTAGGCATTGTTTGCTCAGTGTGTTCTTCATTTTCAAACAACTGCCATATAGCTGTGTGAGCTTGTTCACATTCTGTCTAAATATCAATAATAATACCGTCTCCAGAAACACCACCTGAGTTGTTGTTTAAAAATAATGCCAGGCAAAGGCAGGCCGCCACGCAGAGGCACTAGGGGCCGTGCTGCTATGCTATCCTGTGGCCCTAGGAAATTGCCCAGTTTTAAAAAGGCAATGACCCTGAACTCCCAAAATGCTGAAGAGGTAGTTGACTGGCTTACACAGCACACCCCATCCTCTACCATTTCTAACTTTACCACAACATCCTCATCCTCCACTGCTATGGGCACCCCACGTAACACTTCCTCCACCACCGGCGCCCCTTCTTCACTGGAGTCAGAGGAGTTATTTTCACATGAGTTTCTTGAACTGAGTGATGCGCAACCATTATTGGCAGAAGAAGATGAAGGAGATGAGGACGTTACACCAGATTTAATTCTGGCAGAGAACACAACAGAGATGGACATAATGAGTGATGAGGAGGTCCCCGCTGCTGCTTCCTTCTGTGAGCTGTCAGAAGAAATTGATGCATCTGAGGAGAATGAGGATGAGGAGATTGATGTTTTGTGGGTGCCCAGTAGAAGAGAGCAAGAGGAGGATAGTTCAGATGGAGAGACGGAGAGTCAGAGAGGCAGGAGGAGAATAAGACTTAGAAGAAGCAGGGAGGACAGCTCGCAGGGAACAGTAGGGCAACAACATGTATCGGCACCTGTGGTCAGCCGGCCAACGCACCCGCCATTGCCGCCAACGCCGCCAACTTCTACTGTTACCGCCAGATTGCCAGCTTCAAAAAGGTCAGCAGTGTGGGATTTTTTTAATGTGTGTGCCTCTGACAAAAGCGTTGTAATTTGCAATGAGTGCAGTCAGAAACTGAGTCTTGGGAAGCCCAACAGCCACATAGGTACAACTTCTATGCGAAGGCACATGAACGGCAAGCACAAAGCACTTTGGGAGCAACACCTCAAAGGCAACAGGCAAACTAAATGCCACCCTCCTTCTGGTCCAGCATCTTACTGCTCTACCTCTGCTGTCCTTGACCTGTCTGAACCACCCTCCACTCCGCCTTCCACCTTGACCACCAGTTCCCATTCCCAGTCATCTGCCCCCAGCCAAGTTTCTGTGAGGGCCATGTTTGAGCGTAAGAAGCCAATGTCTGCGAGTCACCCCCTTGCCCGGCGTCTGACAGCTGGCTTGTCCGCACTCTTAGCCCGCCAGCTTTTACCATACCAGCTGGTGGACTCTGAGGCCTTCCGCAAATTTGTAGCAATTGGGACACCGCAGTGGAAGGTACCCAGCCGCAATTTTTTTTCAAAAAAGCGAATACCACACCTGTACCACCATGTGCAGAGCCAAGTCACCGCATCTCTGTCACTTAGTGTTGGGCCAAAGGTCCATATGACTACTGACGCATGGTCCTCCAAGCATGGTCAGGGCAGGTATGTCACCTACACTGCCCACTGGGTGAACTTGGTAATGGCTGGGAAGCAGGGAATGTGTGGCTCAACAACAACAGTGGAGTTGGTGTCACCGCCACGGATTGCACGCGGTTCTGCCACCACCTCTACTCCTCCTTCGCTCTCTACCTTGTCTTCTTCCTCTTCTTTGTCCTCTGCTGCTGGGTCCTCCTCCTCCACACCTGTGCACCCCCAGCTCCCCCTAGGTTATTCGACGTGCCAGGTACGCCGTTGTCATGCTGTCTTGGGGATGACGTGCCTGGAAAGCAGAAACCATACCAGATCTGTACTCCTGTCATCTCTGCAGTCACAGGCCGATCGGTGGCTGACCCCACACCAACTGAAGATCGGAAAAGTGGTGTGTGACAACGGAAGCAATCTGTTGGCAGCACTGAGACTGGGCAATTTAACACATGTGCCCTGCATGGCACATGTTCTGAATTTAATAGTCCAACGTTTTGTCTCGAAGTACCCAGGATTCCAGGACATTCTCAGGCAGTCCAGGAAGGTGTCGGCCCATTTCAGACGGTCCTACACAGCCATGGCACGCCTTGCTGACATTCAGCAGCGGTACAACATGCCAGTCAGGCGTTTGATTTGCGACAGCCAGACTCGGTGGAATTCAACGCTCCTCATGTTGGAACGTCTGCTGCAACAACAAAGAGCCGTCAACGAATACCTGTTTGAACTGGGTGGTAGGACTGGATCTGCAGAGCTGGGGATTTTTTTACCCCGTTACTGGGTGCTTATGCGCGATGCCTGCAGGCTCATGCGCCCTTTTGAAGAGGTTACAAATATGGTCAGTCGCACCGAAGGCACCATCAGCGACCTAATACCCTTTGCTTTCTTCCTGGAGCGTGCCATGCGACGAGTGACAGATGAGGCTGTAGACCAGCGTGACGAGGAGCAGGAAGCGCACGATTTCTGGTTGGAATCACCAGAACGAACCCAGGCACCTGCTGCAACGCAGGGAGAGGTGTCAGAAGTGGAGTCAGAGGAGGAAGGTGGCTTTGTGGAGGAGGAGGACCAACAGGAGCAGGCTTCCCAGGGGGCTAGTGGTGACCTTTTGGGGACCCCTGGTCTTGTACGTGGCTGGGGGGAGGAGACCGTGGATGATGCAGTCCTTGATAACGAGGAAGCGGAGATGGATAGCTCTGCATCCAACCTTGTGAGAATGGGGTCTTTCATGCTGTCATGCCTGTTGAAGGACCCCCGTATCAAGAGGCTTAAGGAGAAGGACCTGTACTGGGTGGCAACGCTACTAGACCCTCGGTACAAGCATAAAGTGGCAGAAATGTTACCAACGTACCACAAGTCCGAAAGGATGCTGCATTTACAAACCAGCCTGCAAAACATGTTGTACAATGCTTTTAAGGGTGATGTCACTTCAGGAACTCATCAACATTCCAGGGGCAGAGGTGCCAGTAATCCTGCCACGAGCGCACCTGCAAGGACAAAGCACTTTGGCCACTCTGTAACGTCAGACATGCAAATGTTTTTCAGTCCAAGGCAGCGCCAGAACCCTTCTGGATCCACCCTCAAAGAACGCCTCGACCGGCAGGTAGCGGACTACCTGGGATTAACTGCAGATATCGACACTCTTAGGAGCGATGAACCCCTGGACTACTGGGTGCGCAGGCTTGATCTGTGGCCAGAGCTGTCACAATTTGCCATGAACCTCTTGTCTTGCCCCGCCTCAAGTGTCCTCTCAGAAAGGACCTTCAGTGCAGCAGGAGGGATTGTAACTGAGAAGAGAACTCGCCTAGGTCACAAAAGTGTGGATTACCTGACCTTTATTAAAATGAATGAGGGGTGGATCTCGGAGGGTTACTGCACGCTGGAAGACTTGTTCTGAGTTTCTGATTCTGACTCCCCATGCAGCTGTCCTTCTCTGCACGCCTCATGACTCCACACACAGCTGTCCTTTAGCGTCCTCCTCCCTCCACCACCGTTATAAACTAGGGTGCAAACCCTACTGGTTTAATTTGAATCCAGGTAAATCCTGAGTTTTTCTGGCCTCTGTGCTTCAGTGGCTGTGACAAAAAAAAATGAATATTTTCAGCATTTATATGGCATATTGTTTCTGGCCTCTGTGCTTCAGTGGCTGTGACAAAAAAAAATAAATTTTTTCAGCATTTATATGGCATATTTTTTCTGGCCTCTGAGCTTCAGTGGCTGTGACAAAAAAAATGAATTTTTTCAGCATTTATATGGCATATTTTTTCTGGCCTCTGTGCTTCAGTGGCTGTGACAAAAAAAAGGAATATTTTCAGCATTTATATGGCATATTTTTTCTGGCCTCTGTGCTTCAGTGGCTGTGACAAAAAAAAGGAATATTTTCAGCATTTATATGGCATATTGTTTCTGGCCTCTGTGCTTCAGTGGCTGTGACAAAAAAAAGGAATATTTTCAGCATTTATATGGCATATTTTTTCTGGCCTCTGTGCTTCAGTGGCTGTGACAAAAAAAAAGGAATATTTTCAGCATTTATATGGCATATTTTTTCTGGCCTCTGTGCTTCAGTGGCTGTGACAAAAAAAAATGAATATTTTCAGCATTTATATGGCATATTGTTTCTGGCCTCTGTGCTGCAGTGGCTGCGACAAAAAAAAATGAATATTTTCAGCATTTATATGGCATATTGTTTCTGGCCTCTGTGCTTCAGTGGCTGCGACAAAAAAAAGGAATATTGTTAGCATTTATATGGCATATTTTTTCTGGCCTCTGTGCTGCAGTGGCTGCGACAAAAAAAAATTAATATTTTCAGCATTTATATGGCATATTTTTTCTGGCCTCTGTGCTTCAGTGGCTGCGACAAAAAACAATTTATATTGTTTGCATTTATATGGCATATTTTTTCTGGCCTCTGTGCTTCAGTGGCTGCGACAAAAAAAAATTATATTGTTAGCATTTATATGGCATATTTTTTCTGGCCTCTGTGTTTCAGTGGCTGCGACAAAAAAAAATTATATTGTTTGCATTTATATGGCATATTTTTTCTGGCCTCTGTGCTTCAGTGGCTGCGACAAAAAAAATTTATATTGTTAGCATTTATATGGCATATTTTTTCTGGCCTCTGTGCTGCAGTGGCTGCGACAAAAAAAAATGAATATTTTCAGCATTTATATGGCATATTGTTTCTGGCCTCTGTGCTTCAGTGACTGCGACAAAAAAAACATAATTTTTCAGGAAAGTACACATGCCTAATTTTTCAGGGTTCTGCAACAGTGGCAAAATCGCATCTTTTATGGTCACCGCAGGTGATCAATAAAGTACACCAAAACTGGGCCCACACTGCAGAATCAGTGTTTTTTGGTTCGCTTCACTGTACATTGAATTACCTCTGCCTGACCGTGCACGTGCGCACAAGCACGGTGACTGCTAAACACACCACTACAGAAATATTGCCACCAACAGGACGAACATCCTGGAGGTGACAAGCTCAACTAGTAATTAACAACTATTATTTGCTCACTTGACGGTATCATTCATTAAAGCTCTTTGCGTTCTTTTGCGTTGCAGTAAGCGCCGCGTTTCGTCTTTGCGTGTGAACAGGCTGTAACCTTTACACGACTTGATTGGCATGTAGACGCCGGACGTTTTAAAGCATTTTATTACACAAGTTTAGAAATGTAGTGTGATTTCTGCCCTTTACAGCACAAAACGCAGCGCTGTGTCAACAATGTATTTTTCAGATACATTTTTGCCCTTGATCCCCCTCTGGCATGCCACTGTCCAGGTCGTTGCACCCTTTAAACAACTTTAAAATCATTTTTCTGGCCAGAAATGTCTTTTTTAGCTTTTAAAATTCGCCTTCCCATTGAAGTCTATGGGGTTCGCGACGTTCGCGAACCGTTCGCATTTTTGACGCAAGTTCGCGAATATGTTCGCAAACTTTTTTTCCGACGTTCGCTACATCCCTAGCCTTTGGTTAGCCATAAATAGAAAAATGCCATTTTAAAATATAACACAAATAAACCATATATGTTAGGTGACATGAGCCAATTAACAGAGTTCTGTCTTTTGCTTCCACACATCTTTCTGTTACAGTTGTGTATTTCACAGACCATCACGAAATAGTGGTTCAAGGCAAGAAATGTAAAATGGCAATATTTACTTAAATAAATATACCAGTTTGGTAAGAATCTTTAATATGCCACTTAATTTGTTATAAACTATCTGTTGCTCATATGTAAACCCTGCTTCATCTAAATAAACTATTTTCAAAATAATATACTTTTCTAGTAGTATGTGCCATTGGGTAATCATAAATAGAAAATTACCATTTTAAAAAATAAGGGCCGCCCCTGGGATCGTAGGATTCACTGTACTGTATGTTAGGTCACATGAGCCATTTAACAGACAGAGTTGTGTCTTTTGCTTCCACACTTCTTCCTGTTACAGTTAAAGTTGTAGTATTTCTGGTCAGGTGATCTCTGAGGAAGCACACAGACCATCACGAAATGGTGGCTCAAGGCAAGAGATGTAAAAGGGCAATATTTACTTAAATATATATTCCAGTTTGGTAAGATTCTTTAATATGCCACTTAATATGATATGAACTAGCTGTTGCTTAAGTGTTCATTTTGGGGGTATAGTTTTCCTTTAAGTATTCATTTTGGAGTATAGTGTTTCTTTAAAGGAGAAACTGACCCTTAATAAAAAAAAAAACCCTACCCGCCTACCCTACATAGACCCCCCTCCACCCCAGCCTTGCCTCCCCCCCGGGCAAATGGCCCTAACTCTTTACTTACCCCTCCGGGCAGATTCATGCATCAAAGTTCACATGCACCATCTTCAGCCGCTTCAATGCAAGTTTTGACGCACGCGCAGTTGTCGCAGAGAATAAAACTGCTCCAACTGGGCATGCGCCACTTTGCCGGTCTCATGCCGAAGATTACCGATGAGAAGAAGATGCCGCCTGTGAACTCGGCCCGGGGGGCAGCTAGGCTGGGGGGAGGAGGGAGGGGGTTCTATGTTGGGTAGGTTTTTTTTTAAGGGTTTGTTTCTCCTTTAAGAAATCTTGCAAGACAGCTCAAGTACATTGTCTAGGCAAAGACAGATCAAAAAATATCAAGTGTCAATCAAAACCTGCAGAGAGACAGGTTGCCGAGGGGATGATGCTTATTGTATTTTAAAAAATCCTTATATCCAAAAGCTGAAGCTCATATTAAATTTTCATTTTTGCAATAGTTCCCCTTTGGTTCATGACTCATATGCAATTTCACAAGGCCATTTTTACAGAGGATGTTGTATCCCCTCCACCCCCTCATGACTGGCCAAGACATACTGTATTTGGCTAATATATTAAACTTTTGCTTGCAAAATGTTGTTCGATCATGGCCCAGGGGTTGTTAACCTATAACTCTCAAAATGCAGGCAATGATAAATCATTTTTATATATTATGTATACTATATATTTTTATTATAACTGCATCTTATTGTAACATTACATGTGAGCTGCTATCACCGTTTATACAGCAAAACACCCCCCCCCCCCGAATGCAGCAACTCCTCTGTAGGGCTACAGGTTGTTTTATCCCATTTTACAAACACAAGGAATAGAGTACTTTAAAACAACCTGTAGCACTGCAGAAGTTGCTGCATTCGGGGAGTGTGTGAGTGTCTCAGAACAGTGACATCAGCTGACTTGTATAAGATGCAGCTAAAGGCACTTCTGTTATGTAAAAGACAGTTTTTTTCACTTTTAGGGGGAGTTACATTTCAATGTAATAGAATTCATTTGAATCTTGTAATAGTGTACATAATAAATTAAAGTGGTGCAACTAGTTATTTACAGTAGAATCATTTTAGTGCCCCTCAGATAGTTTCACACTGTATACAAATTCTTCATTGGTCAGGGAGACCCGCACTCCTCTATGGAGTCCCAGGGTCTACGTCCCTATTGCTACACCACTCATTTTTTCATAACAAAACTACAAGGTACATTATACTTCTCTTTCATAAAAATGAAACCAGTGCCTACAGTGAAAATATTTTGTTATAATTTTAGGTCATTTTAAAGCCTTAAAGGGATCCTGCCATCGTTTTCAAAACGCATCAGTTAATAGTGATACTCCAGCAAAATTCTGCACTGAAATCCATTTCTCAAAAGAGCAAACAGATTTTTTTTTATATTCAATTTTGAAATCTGACATGGGGCTAGACATTTTCTCAATTTCCCAGCTGTCCCCAGTCATGTGACTTGTGCCTGTACTTTAGGAGAGAAATGCTTTCTGGCAGGCTGCTATTTTTCCTTCTCAATGTGTCTCAGTGAGACATGGGTTTAGTATTGAATGCTGTTCTTAGATCTACAAGGCAGCTATTATCTTGTGTTAGGGAGCTGTTATCTGGTTACCTTCCCATTGTTCTTTTGTTTGGCTGCTGGGGGGAAAAAGGGAGGGGGTGATATCACTCCAACTTGCAGTACAGCAGTAAAGAGTGATTGAAGTTTATCAGAGCACAAGTCACATGACTTGGGGCAGCTGGGAAATTGACAAAATGTCTAGCCCCATGTCAGATTTCAAAATTGAATATAAAAAAAATGGATTTCAGTGCAGAATTCTGCTGGAGCAGCACTATTAACTGATTCACATGGCAGTATCCCTTTAAGGCTGCATGGCAGAACTTCCATTGGAATGTGAGTAAGTATCTGGCTCACTGTTGCCACACTCAGCATCCTGTGAAAGCCGACACTGGGGGGTGTAGTATATAACATAGGCTGGTGCAATATGTGTGGCCAATCTCTGGTTTTCATTTACAAAGTACAGGTATGGGACCTGTTATCCAGAATGCTTGGGACCTGTTGCTTTCCCACAGATTTTTCTGTAATTTGGATGTTCATACCACTAGAATATCATGTATATATTAAATAAACTCAATAGGCTGGTTATGCTTCTAATAAGGATTAATAATACGTATATAAGTTTGAATCACATGCAAGGCACTGTTTTAATATTACAGAGAAATAGGAAATCATTTTTAAAAATCTGGATTATTTTGATAAAATGTAGTCCATGGGAGACTAATTTGGAGCTTTTCAGATAACAGGTTTCCGGATAAAGGATCCTATATTAGTGACCAAGCAGCTAGCAGCATATACAGCTTTGGTGCCAGGTACAAAACTGACTTTCCCAGGCCCCATGTTGTATAAAAAGTAGGATTGTCAATCCTATGCCAATTATAACTGTTGCATCCCTCAACAGAATTTAGATATTTAGATGGCATTGAACAGCTGAAGGGCCACAGGTTGGACAACACTGGCATAAAGTGTAACTGCCACCATCCTGTCCTACTATATGCATCTTGCTCTAGTATATCATCTTATTCCCACACTTATAATTGTTAGTATATGGGGCCTTATTATACAGTATGTGGGTCCCTGGCTAGATGAGTCTGTTTGCACCCTTCCTCTCACTACAAGAGATAATGAATGTGACATACCAATGCCTTGGATGAAGATGAAGCCTGAGGTGACCAAGACTGGATGCCAGTTGAATTCTGCAGCTCCTCCATCCCAGCCAAGTCCCTCTCTCCAGTGAAGAACCCAAACTAGAGTAAAAATGACTCCCAGGAAGCCCAGCAAGAGGGTGGAAACAAGGAAAACCAAAAAACTTTTGTAACCTTCCATCTTCAGCTGCCCAATGTGGTCTGACTCCCAAATAACTGTGTGAGGAGGAGGAGGGAGGCTGCAGTGTCAGCTAACAACCCCTTCCTCCCTGATGTGATGGAGGGAAGGAGGCGGGAGGGGAAAGGACGTCCCCCTCAGCCAGGCTCCACAGTCTGTGTTGTGTAATTTCACTTTGGATGGAATCCCAGATACCTCACATCTTCAACTAATCATCACATGGAACAAACTTTCTTACTGAGGGAACCGTCAGAGCTGACTTCAGGGACAGGCAGGGAAAATGAGCCCAGGGCCAAGACTGTACATTGTATACAAATACTAGTCCTACTACATACACTGTGTACACGTCACATAAGTTTACATTTTTTCAGATATACAATTGTTGCATTGGGACAATGGCACCCAGGGTGATTGCTTGCCTATCAAGGCCAATATATATAAATGTATAGGGATACTGAGGTGTTTGGGGCTGCATTTTCCCATAACTCAATTAAATGTGCACAATACAATTCAGCAATGTGTTGGAGCAGCAGGTCCCTTTCACCTATTAAATAGAGCACCCACGACTTCCTATCAGTTCCCTAGCCACCAACAGCCTCTTGTTCTTCTGTATCTATGTTATGTATGTGTGGGGTGACAGGTCTCAGAGAACCATAACACAAAATCAAAGCCACTTGTGAAACTCATAATACCAAGAAATAAGCATTTGACTGTGGAACAGAACTGATAGGATAAAAGCTGATGATGAAAGTGCAGACATTATTTATGCCATGCTAATTAGTGCTCAGCATACCATAACCAAATTAAGGTTATAAATAATCATATTGCACCCACGGGCATAGAAATAGCATGTGCCACTGGCATAGAAATAGCAACTAGCAACTGGTGAATAATGTGTAAATTACAATCTTACAGGTGCAAGAGAGCCCTGTGCTTAACACCTGCACCCATGTTGTTTTCTGCCAGTTGAATAAATTATGCAAGAAAATACCCACTGTACATTATGCCGACATTAATGGCAGGACTGCATTTTCCGTTCATGCCACTCTACTTCAAATCTTTTATTGTGCAGGTGTCTTGACCCATGGCTCTACCCCTAGTTCCAGCCTTGAGCATAAATGTACTCAGTTGTTGCAAGAATTGACACTGTTTATTAAATATGCAGTACTTACATCCAAAGCTGCTCTCTGCACAGCTTCATGAGCTGAGCTTCATGGCATAGGAATGGAGAGTGGCGGAATTTTGCGGACTGTGGTGATCTCTAACTTCACTCTTTGATAAATACACCCCTTTATGTCTCAAAAACTTACATTGAAGCCAGGAATTTAAAAATCAGCACTTGCTATGAGGAACAACATCAATGGGAGTCAATGGAACCACTGGGTTAGTGGAATGCACATATGACGACAATGGAATTGAGGGAAAATGTTGTTAAAATAAAGAGTTCTGTTTTTTTTTCTTTACTTTGCCTGCTGTTTTAAGGTGGCCATACCTTTAGACAGAGTCTGTAGCTTATCTGCCCATGTATGGGGCCCCTCCGACAGGCCTCCCTGATCGATATCTGGCCAAATAGGGATTGCATCAACTCATTGATGTGGTCCTCGCTCGACTTTTTGTATCCCCTTCATTGCAATATGAAACAATCGCATTGCCATGATATTGCCCACCCAAGGCAGGCCTGTTGCAGGAAAGATTTGCTTATTTGGTGACCTCTCCAAATAAGCAAATCTTAGAGTGTATGGCTATCTTTAGTAAATGAGGCTGTGTATCTCATGATAAGAGCCCTGTTTTCTCAATAGGACTAGTCACTCCAGGATGGTAATTATGAAACTTTATAGGAGCTCATAATAAACACACTTCCATTACCATTCTGTTCCATGTTGTGCTGTATCTTTTGATTATCATGTACAGTATGTTGCTTTCATGATGCTCAGTCACACTCAGACCTATAATATATATGATAGTTCCAAAGCCACCAAAATAGTCAT
This sequence comes from Xenopus petersii, assembly GCA_038501925.1. NCBI lineage: Eukaryota > Metazoa > Chordata > Amphibia > Anura > Pipidae > Xenopus > Xenopus petersii. The sequence goes on from CM076689.1 coordinate 53,929,084, forward strand.
TTTAAACCCCTATGTTGGTCTTTTATATACGATCTAGAAATCTAGGCCTCCGTGTTACTGTTACTGCTAAAATAAAGCATATTCATTGGTTGGTTCCTCAAGTGATTTTATAATCAGAATCTGACTTTTAAATCCTGAGTATTTATTAGCTTAATGAGAGATCTCAGGGATTTGGGAATAATTGGATCAGGCATTGTGACTGGAATTTTAGCAGAATACCTTAACATCAGAATGATAACAGGAAACAGATGGGGAACATAATATTCAGTGACACAAAACTATTTATTTAGCTGGCAGTCTTTCATATAAGGAAGTAGGAACCAGACAACATGGAGCTATTTACAGAGCCATGAAGGGACGCTTTCTGGGTCACTTGTTGCCACACTGTGTTCTGATGGGCATATTTCCATTCAGTTCTTCACAAAATCAACCATGGACTGCCAAGGAGAATGTTAAAACAATATCTCTCTTACTGGCTCCTATTACTGTTACAGTTACTGTTTTGTGACTCCAGACCCAGAGAACTGAAAAGGGTTAAACAAATACCTACAGCTACATTGTTAAATAATTTGAAAATCTTTTCAAAATGTTGATGAATGTATAATGGGAAAGATGTCATTATACAGATCGTTTTCTCCAGGTACACACAACTGGTTTAGCCAGTCTTTATAAATGAGACCCACCCCTGTTCCCTTTAATAAAGAGTTAATGACGACTTATACAGACACTTGTGGGGGACAACTTGTTCAGCTGCCCAAATTTCCAAGCCCAGAGGCTCTGGAAGTTGGGATGTTGCCCAATTAATTTGTGTTAGCAAGGAGGTTCAGGCAACAACACTTTCAGGAAGTGTGTATTACTGTATAAAGTGGAAGACCCGCTTTAATGTAGTTGCTTTTATTTCTAGTTCCACAGGGTTCTATACATGAACCCAAAAACTGCACTGCAAATCCAATATGGAGGCTAGAAAGTGCTTAAGAAGTGAGCTTTTGACTTATGTTTGTTTTCTTTTGAGAGGAGGCCCTCTCCTATTCATATTCCACTCTCTTATTCAATCCACGGCCTAGTTGCTAGGGTACATTGGAACCCAGAAACCAGATAGCTGCTAAAATTGCAACTGAAGAACTACTAAACAAAAATCTTAATCTTAATAAAACAGAAAGAAGAAGAATAATCGAAGACAGACTATCACTGTGTATGTCATAGTAAAGTTATGTTAACAATGAGCTACCCCTTTAACTGTTAAAGGAGATAGAAAATTAGAATTACTGGGGTACTGTGCCTATATTAAAGGAATCTCTCTATGCATATGAATTCCATAATATCCCCATTGATATCAGTAAACCCTCCAACATATTGACTTAATTGGAATTAAGTTTAACCCTTAATTTGTGGAATGACCCAGAATATGCTAATACAGATTACAAGGATTCTGGTTTTAATATACATTAAGCATATTAAACATAATCACAGGCTGAACAAACAGGATTCAGTTTACAGAATATATTTCTTGACCCCACCATTCACAGTTAAACACTCATTAACCAATGGAATCCAAGGGGGAGGGGGCCTTAAAAACAAGGAAGATATATTGAAAACATTTTAAAAGAGACACAGAAAAGGTTTGGAAGAGTATCTACACTTATAGAATAATTATTTATCTGATTTCAAGATACATGAAAATCAGATTTTAGAACCAAGGGTTATCTAGTCCTCCAGATAAAATTCCATTTTATGTCGTTCCTACTGAGTAAGGTAGATAAACCCCTTTCTCTAGGGCCAAGCACTACCCATTCTATTCTGTAATGAAAATATAACGTACTGTTACCCTGCACTGGTAAAACTGGTGTGTTTACTTTAGAAACTCTACAACAGTTTTTATAATCAAGTTGCATTGTAGCCATTAGGGCAGCCATTTAAAGCTGAAAAAGGAGAAAAGGCACACAATGAACAGCAGATAACAGACAAGCTTTGTAGTATACAATGGGATTCTGCAGAATTTATTTATCTACTATGTATTCTGTGCTTGAATGGCTGCCCCCATGACTACCCAGCAACTTGTTTATATGAACTATAGTAGTGTTTCTGGTGCAACCGTGCAAACATACCAGTTTTACAATAGCAGGGCAGCAGTACATTATATAACCATTACTTCAAAAACCTACAATGCGTAAAAATACAATATATATATATATATATATATATATAGCGCATACAGGGAGGTGACAAGGCACCTAATAAATACAATAAATATGCACAGTACACAGAGCACATAAGGACATTAGGGGTTATGTAATATAAGACACTAAGTTTGCTTATGGGTAGTAACCCATAGCAACCAATCAGCAGGTAGAATTTGCTGGTCATCTATTTAAATGCAAACATCTTATTGGTTGCTATGGGTTACTGCTCTTGGGCAAAGTTAGTGCCTTATATTACATATAGGTAATTATATTACTTAAGTGCTATGTGGTAAGAGACACAGTAGGGAGGTCCGTGCTCCATATAGCTTACAGTCTAAGTAGATGGGGCAGGTGAGCTAATCCACCTGTTTGTGGGTAAACACTAAGCAACTTTTCTTTATGATGCATAAATATCATTATCACTGCAAATGTTATTACCTTACACACAAGCTCCCTTATAATGTCCAAATTAGTCCTATGAATATTGCCAGTGCTATTTTGAAAGGATCTGATTGGCCTAATGCACACAAGGGAATAGATATTGTTGACATCTTTCCACCTGGAGGACTCCATTCTGAACTGCCCATTTGACAAGGGGCTCAATTCTGGCTTCATTTCAGCTCTGAAGGTCATTTACTATAGCAGGGGCACATCAAAGATACTTCCAGTTCTCTTTTATTCCACTGGCTTAAAAGACTTTTAATACAATGCTTTGTGGCTGAGCCATAAGTAAACAAATATCACTGATTTAAATTTTTTACTTGTGGGTTCTCCAATATGCTTTACACTCATTTATGCTCCATCAGTGTATGAATTCAGTCACAGGGTTAATATTTAATGGTGTATTTAGAAAAGGACCAGGATCCCAAAGAATCTAGGACAAAATTAGAAAACTAGAAAGAAAAAACAAATATGTTCCTCTGACTACTCACTTGCTCTAAGGCTTTATCAGCTGTGTCACCCTGCTGACCCTACAGATAATGGAAATTACCTTAAAGTGATACTGACATGTTCCTATAAAAATAGGAATGTGTCGGTATCCGTGAAAAGAAGCTGCACAAGAAATATAAGCAGCTAAAAGCCGCCCCCAGTCTGGCAAACCTTAGTACTGGGGACCCTCCAACACCATTAAATCATCTTCCTGAGTTGTGTCAATCACACTGGGCTGGGCTGGAGATAAGAGATGAAATATAGGGATGGGTTTCACTGTTAAGGGCCTTAAATGTAAGTGTGAGTAGTTTGAATTTGATTGTAGAGGAGATTGGGAGCTGCTGATATTGAGCGGTGAGATAGATGAAGTCTAGCAGCAGCATTTAGAACAGATTGGAGTTGTGAAAGGTGACTTGTTGGAATACCTGCGAGGAGTATGTTGCAGTAATCAAGGTGGGAGATGATAAGAGACTGAATAAGTGTTTTGGTTAATTCTGAACTGAAATATGATCGTATTCGGGGCAATGTTGCGCAGTTGAATACGACAAGATTTTGCAAGTGTTTGGATGTGTGGTGAAAAAGACAGATGCAAGTCTAGGATAACTCCTAGTCAGTGTGCCTGTGTGGTGGAATGAAAGGTGGTGTTGTTTACTGTGAGTGATATCTGAGGGACAGGGAAGATCTTGGAGGAAACATAATGAGTTCTGTTTTTGAAAGGTTCAGTTTCAGGTGGCGCTGTGACATCCAGGAGGAGACAGCAGAGAGGCAGTCTGTAACTTGGGAAAGGACAGAAGGAGAGAGGTCAGGAGAAGACAAGTAGAGTTGGGTGTCATCAGCATAAAGGTGATACTGAAGTCCAAATGACTGAATTAGTTTTCCTAGCGAAGTAGTATAGAGTGAGAACAGCAGGGGACCTAGAACAGAGCCTTGAGGAACTCCAACAGAGACAGGGAACGTAGTAGAGTTAGAGAAGGCAACTTTAAAGGAACGGTCAGACAGATAATATGTAAACCATAAAAGAACAGTGACGTGAATGACAGATGAAGATCAGGCATTTGTAAACAAACCTTTCCAGTAATTTGGATGTAAATGGAAGAAGGGAAACCGGACGATAGTTAGCGGGAGAGCTGGGATCAAGGGAAGGTTTTTTTTAGGATAGGAGTGATTAGTCCTTGTTTGTATAAGGATGGAAAAGTACCAGTAGAGAGTGAAAGGTTGCACAGGTGGGTAAGTGCAGGAGAGAGTGTATCAGAGATTGTATAAAGGAGGCAAGAGGGTATGGGGTCAAGGGAGGTATGCTCAGTCTAATGAGATTGATTTTCTTCATTAAAGAAATGAGCAAGATCTTGGGCAGTTATATTAATGGGTGGTGGGGGCATAGGAGTGAGTTAAAGTTAAATACTGCTGTGGTTTAGAGGACAAAGTGGAGATTAAAGAAGAGAAGTATTGTTCTTTAGCTATTGATAGAGCTTGATTGTAGCAGGAGAGCATGAATTTGAAGTGGATGAATTCAGGATCAGACTTTCTCCACCATCGTTCAGCTGATCTACTAGATCTTCTGAGGTACCGTATTACACTAGTGTGCCAGGGTTGGGATTTAGCTGGGTGGCTATGATGGGTGGTAGAAGGAGCAAGGGAGTCAAGAGCTGTTGAAAGAGCATCGTTGTAGAGAGAAGCTGTCCTATTTGGACAGGAAAGATTGTTAATATGAGAGATGGAATGTGCTGATACTGTTGATAATTGTTGTGGATCAAATGTGTTAAGGTTTCTGTATGTGTGGGTGGAGAGAGATAGTTGTGATAGTGCAGGTGAAAATGTTATCTGAAAGGAGAGTAGGTGATGGTCAGATAGGGGGTAAGTAGAATTAGTAAGGTTGGATGGGTGTCACGAGTGGCAGAATATATGATCAAGAGCATGACCCTTGATGTGGGTAGGTGAGTCGGTCCACTGAGAGAGACCAAAAGAAGTTATTAGAGAGAGGAGTTTAGAGGTGGCAGGTGAAGCAGAGTTGTCAGTTGGAATATTGAAGTCACCTAAAATGAGAGCAGGTGTCTTGCTGGAGAGAAAGTATGGAAGCAAAAAGAAGTTGGTGTGGTTAGATTTTGAAACCTATATTTTGGGGAGAGAAGAAATCCAACCCCACCCCCGTGATGGCCATTTGGTCTAGGGGTATGAGTAATTGAGAAGCCTCCATAGGAGAGGGCAGCAGGTGAAGCAGTGCCAGTGGGAGAGAGCCATGTTTCAGTGATAGCCAGAAGGTGAAGGGATTTGGATATAAAGAGATCATGGACTGCTGTGAATTTATTGCAGATTGACCGTGCATTCCAGAGGGCACATGAGAGAGGCAGAAAGGGTGCTGGCTTTTTGTGAATAAGGTTTGCAGGGTTAGAAGTCTAGACTGGAAAATACATTGTCAAACGCCTGAGAGTGGGAATAGGTGATTGGTACCAGGGTTTAGAGAGATGTCCCCAGCTGCAAGTAACAGTAATAAGGAAAGTGACAGAAGATGTGATCTAGATTTGACAGTGCAAGCATTGTATTGTTTGATGGGTTGAGAGGGGATAAGAGATTTATATACAATACAAGACAGGGTGCTTAGATTGAGAGAAGGTGATGGGAGCAGTAAAGAGGAGATTACAATTTCAGGATAGTTTGATGGATGTTGGAGTGCAGAGGATATATAAGTATAGAGGAGAGAGAAAAAGAAGTGAAACATAGTTAAATGGTATAATCCGGTTTATAGAAGTAATGATGTCCTGATGAGATGTCCAATGTTTGCTGGGAGATTCCAATCCAACTCGGTCTAACAATATTTTGTACTTAAAACTTCTGTACTTTAACTTGCTAGCCCTAAAGCTAGACCTAAAGCAGGATCAGTGAAGTAAATCACTGATTATTCCAAACAAACATCTTACATATTTATTAGTTAGCAGCCTAACCTGAGTTTCATGTATTTGGTACACTTTCTCAGCTGCTCGAAATCTATACCACCATCTAGTGGCACAGATGATAGATAGATCGATAAATGGATTAAATAGATTAAATGGAGTTATAGCAAAGTGGATTTAAAAGGGCTGTTCACCTTCCAAACACTTTTTTCAATTCAGTTGTTTTCAGATTGTTCCCTAGAAATAAAGACGTTTTTTTAATTACTTTCCATTATTTATTTTTAAATGTTTTTCCAAAAGTGTAAAGGTGAATGTTCCTGTCTCTGGTGTTTCTGTCTGGCTGCTCAGTAATTCAGGTGCAGACTCTAAACTTACAATTTTGCAACATTTAGTTGATATATTTCTCAGCAAATCTCTGGTGTATTAGTAACTATTGTATCAATTCTAACAGCTGCCTTTAATGAAACCCAGAGATTGTACTCAGCAGGGACAAAGATAAGAAATGTATCAACTAAATGTATCCATTTAGAACAGTTTATAGGGTCGCCGACCCCCCCCCTCCCAGAGCTGCTTCAGAAGGTGAAAAATGACACTTTACACTTCAATATTAGAAGAATGGTCACAAATAGAAAGTAATTGGAATAAGTCGTTATTTCTGGTGAACTATCTGAAAACAACTAGTTGTTTGAAGGTGAACCACCCCTTTAAGATTTTACACCATCGTTTCCTGGATTTTACACAAAATGTTGTTCTGATTTTCTCAAAAATTTGCTTGATTTTTTTATTATATTAAGAGGTTTAAAATACTTACCCGATGCATACATCTGCATATGTTCTGTCTTTAGTCGCTTCTTTGTAAAGCTAACACATAACTTTTACCAATTCAGGGCAACAGTACATGATATTTTAATTACTTTAAAATGCTATTATTTTTTGGTGTTACTGTTCCTTTGAAATCAGGGGATGTAAGATAGAGGTTTCACTTTTTATTCACACCTTTATTCTACCATTTATTGCCACCTAAGTTTAATAGTCCATTAATGGCAATAAAAGATATATGAATTGAGGTAAGATATAAATATAGGATTAAACTATACATATTATCAATTACTAATATTTACACACATAGCCATGGGACCTGTTATCTAGAATACTTGGGACCTGGGTTTTTTTGGCTAAGGGGTCTTTGTGTAATTTGGATCGCAATACTTTGTCTACTTAAAAAAATGTAAACATTAAAGGGATACTGTCATGGGAAAATAATTTTTTTCCAAAACGCATCAGTTAATAGTGCTGCTCCAGCAGAATTCCGCACTGGAATCCATGTCTCAAAAGAGCAAACAGATTTTTTTATATTCAATTTTGAAATCTGACATGGGGCTAGACATATTGCCAATTTCCCAGCTGCCCCAAGTCATGTGACCTGTGTTCTGATAAACTTCAATCACTCTTTACTGCTGTACTGCAAGTTGGAGTGATATCTGCCCCTCCAGCAGTCAAACAAAAGAACAATGGGAAGGTAACCAGACAGCAGCTCCCTAACACAAGATAACAACTGCCTGGTAAGAACAGCACTCAATAAAAAGTAAAAACCCATGTCCCACTGAGACACATTCAGTTACATTGAGAAGGAAAAACAGCAGCCTGCAATAAGTATTAATTATATTTTAGTTGGGATCAAGTACAATGTACTTTCTTATTATAGACACACATTACAAATGTGAATTATTTGCTTAAAATGGAGTCTATGGGAGATGGCTTTCCTGTAATTCTGCGCTATCTGGATAAGGGGTTTCCAGAGAACAGATCCTATACCTGTGATGTCAGAGAAAGAGCCACATAGTACAAATGGAATATATAACAATATATGAAAACTACCTATGTATAAATGATGACCACAAAGCAGAGGTAATAATTATTCCAATAAGCATTTAGCTAAGCATCAGTATTAAAGGAGAAGGAAAAGTAATTGCAATCACTTGGGGTGCCTAACTTTGGCACCCCCCAAGTGATTGTGACTTCCATTCTCTTTTAAGTCCTCATGGTTGGAGGGTTTTCAGTTTGTAAATACATTGCATTTGCCCCTGTAAGATAATGTGAGTATTATTATCCCTTTGCCAATGCTTCACTTTACAGCTAATGCTCTGACTTGTATCCTTTAATGTGGAATGAATATTTCACCACTATATTTTCTTCAATAGTAAACATCTGCCTTGATAAGGATATAAAGTTAATGGATAGATGCTTATTTCCTAATTAGACTGTTATTGTAATTCCCTTCTGTTAGCCTGCTGGTGTTAACAATAAAAGTCATAATACATTCTTCTGTCAAGAGAAAGACATTCCAGCTCCAGTCTATAATCTTTTGCAAGGCATAGAATAGTAACACTCTAGAAGCAAGGTTATTTGGCTGGTATGGAGTTCTGTCTATAGTAAAACTGGAGAGCAATTTATTTTTTGAATGGATGAAACTAAGTCATGGTATAACTACAAAGTCACTGGTTAGACCAATCAGAATGACCTTCTACCAGTTGTATAATGAAATAATCGAGTAAAGCCTTAACAGGGCCAACGTTGCTCCAGTTCTGGTAAGTCATAGCAACCAATCAGTAAGTGTTACTAAGTGCTGACTAATTACTATGGCTACAAGTACCTTTAGGGCTGGGACACACTGGGCGATTTGGGGAGATTTAGTCGCCTGGCGACTAATCGCCGCGACTTTCCACGACCAATCTTCCCCGAATGCCTCCCCTCGCTCTGCGCCTGGCTAAAATGAGAAATCGCCTGCGCAAATCACACGCGGCGATTCGTTTTCCGAAGTCGCCCGAAGTTTCCTCGTGAGGCAACTTTGGGCGACTTCGAAAAACGAATTGCCGCGTGTGATTAGCGCAGGCGATTTCTCATTTTAGCCAGGCGCAGAGCGAGGGGAGGCATTCGGGGAGAAAAGTCGCTGCGATTAGTCGCCCGGCGACTAAATCTCCCCAAATTGCCCAGTGTGTCCCAGCCCTTAGAAAAAGCTTGTGCCTTTATGTTGGGCATTCTGTAAATCTGTTAATGAATCACACACACAATATATGCTACAAAGAAAGAATGATCAAAGTCCAACTCACAGACTGCATCTGAACTACATGATCCATCATCTGATCACCTACTGATGAGCCTAAAAGTTTGCATAAAAGACGCATTTAAAAAATGTAAAAATGTAGATATGCTTGTTGGTTCAGATAAGCGATTTGGGGTGCTACCCCATAGTAAATCCTACCCTACTGACCAATAAAAACAATTACAAGACAGCCAGCTCCATAAAACTGCTACAACGTACTATGGAAATACAAATGCTTTCTCTTACCAATGCTACACCTTCCATAACACTGGAGAGTCACTTCACAGTCACTGCACAATTTTAATGAATCTTAATGAAATTATTGTCATTGGTCAGATACATAGGTGCGTATATTGCATGTTGAGGAATGCAGTTTTCCAATAAAAAGAATAATTGTCCTCCTCCTGTATATCTGGATGGACCCTTACATTCTTTGTTTCAATTAGTTTTACCCTATTGAATGGCAAAATCTGATTGCTCAGGTAGATTGGTGGGCCATTTGGTCATTAAAATAAACATTGTTATTCTCCTCGCAGATAGTGTGGATAATCTCCGAAAATGTTTGTGCTTGCAGGAAATAACACTACAAAGTACAGTAAAAAAAACTCACGCAGGTCCAATTTCTGAAACCCAGACCTGCAGCAGCAATTTGACCTGCATATACCAGCAACACACACTTCAACTGCTGGGCATGTCCCTAAATGATTTGTCACTTCACCACACCTGTGTCCTGAACATCACCCAAACTAGATTAACATGATTGACATGATGTTTTTGTCTACAACCTTCCTGCATGCCATTAATTCTGTAGGTACCCAAACCAACACAGGATTCTGGGGATCTCAAATACAGAGATCGATTGAAGAAGTCAGTTTTTAATTTAGCTTTTCTCTCTGTTTTTGTAAAATTATTTTTATTGAAATCAATTACATCTCCTGCCCCTCCAATTCACATCATTCATTAATATTATCAGTGATTAAACATGAGGCATTAGTGACACATTCATATATCTTTTTCGCTTGAAAGCCTTTCCTTGTTCCGAAATTGTAGTTCCTTGCTGGAAATGGGAGGTTTAAGTTGCTGAAAATTTGCTTGTCTGAAAGGATAAAATGGATTCATCCATTCACACTCACAACCAAGACTGGGATTACCATGGTAACGGCTGATTCCAGTAAAATAATAAACAGGTGGCTATTCCTAAAAATTGGATGATGAAAAAAACCGTTGAAACCTAGATAAGCACAGAGATCCTGGAGTCTGGCGCAATGGCCAGTTACAGAGATTAATACCCCCAACCCTCACAAGTGAATTCCAGAATTCATTCTATAAATAGAACGGCCAAGCACTTTTCTAAATAAAAATTTTACTTGGAGCCCTAGACTGTCCATGTGATTAGGTCCCAGTCAGCCTCATGAATAAAACATATACATTTACATTTTCTCATGCTGCAGCTATACTTCATACCCAATCATATTGCACTCATAGATTGAATGCTGCTTCTTGATTTTTGTTTGTTTTGTACTTCCCCCATCCAATGTACTTAATATCCACACAGTAAAATATGCATACAATAAATTGCCTTTGCCTTATCATATTCTTTTTGTTTAAATGCATGCATTTTGATATCACCTGACACTAGCAGGTGCTGTGCAGACACAGTGGTGACTAATACATGGGTAGATATTGTCATTGCTCTGAAAAAATGGCTAAACAATCATTTGAACGATCGATTCACCTGTCCTTAATAAACGATATCTGAGGAGATTTTCAGCATATCTTTGTTTGACTGATGGTCTTCGCTTACTCTCATAAAAAAGTCATGTGCAATGAACGATTGTTTAATGATAATTATCTGATTGTTCCATCCACTGATTTCACAACAAATTTTTAAACCTGTCTGATTCACGAAAAAGTTACAACAATTTTTCCGGAACTATACAATCATTTGCACCCCATAGACAACTGTATTTGTGCTGAACTCGGTCATTTCACATGACAATATCTGCCCATGTATGGCCACCTGCAGTTATCTAGCAAATTACATAGTTACATAGTTACATAGTAAGTTGGGTTGAAAAAAGACCAAAGTCCATTAAGTTCAACCCCTCCATATGAAACCTAGAGCACATACCGACACACACCCACTGAAACTATATATACCAATATCTATATTAATTGTAGATTTTAAAGGTGTTAACAGAATCAGCCCTTACAACTTCATCTGGCAGTGCATTCCACAACCTCACTGTCCTCACGGCAAATAAGCACCGACGTTGCTGCAAATAAAAGTTATTTTCCTCTAGTCCAGTGCTGTCCAACTGGCACCCATGGCCTGTGACCCCTCTTGGATGGCCCCCACATGAAAGTCTGCCTGCTATGACTGTTTACCTTGTATAGGCTGTAAAAGGTATCAGTACTCAGATTAACTCGCCCCTGCATTTTTTTACACCTCAAATTCAGACTATAACCCTAACCCTGTAATTTCCCCCTGCATTGTTCACACTTTGTACTGGAGAGTCACAAGCATTGTCTCACTGTGTGTAGCACTGTATGAGCTGTTCATCTTAGAGTGGCCCTGATAGGTTTCATCAAAACAAACTAATAGGTCCTGATAGGTTTCCCTGTCTCCTGCTGTATTCTGCATTCCCTGTGCTCCCTGCATGTGCCAAACGCTGACTCCCTTATGCTCCCTGTGTGTGCCATATCTTGTCTGCCGTATGCTCCCTGTGTGTGCCATATCTTGTCTGCCGTATGCTACCTGTGTGTGCCATATCTTGTCTGCCGTATGCTCCCTGTGTGTGCCATACTCTGCCTGCCCTATGCTCCCTGTGTGTGCCATACTCTGCCTGTCTTATGCTCCCTGTGTATGCCATACTCTGCCTGCCCTACTCTGCCTGTATGTGCCATACTATGCCTGCCATGCGCTACCTGTGGGACATAAGCCTGATAGGGTTTGTTTTGGGGGTTGTTAGCATTTGTAAATTGTTGTTAGGGGCCCCTAAGGTGATTAATTATGTGCTGGGGGGGGCTTAGTTATCCAAAGGGGATAAAAGAAGGTATATCGATGTAAGGGTATGTTTTAATATGACATCTTTTTCACATATACGTGATATCCCTGCAGTGAGCACTGATCAATTGTGGACATGGTCTTAACATTAATTGTAATAACATGGGTGTGGTTTAAAGTGGGTGTGATTTAAAAAAACGGAGTGGTCAATATTGGATACATTATCGGCCCTTAACCACAAAGACCAGAAAAATTCTGGCCCACAGAAGTTGGACAGCACTGCTCTAGTCTAAAGGGGGTTGCCTCTGGTGCGATGATCCTTTTTATGAAAAAAAAGATCCTCCACTATCTGTCTGTAACCCATTTTTGGCCACCCCCTGGTGCCAAGGTGCTACATTACATAATTCTTACCAATGCAGGTCCTGAGTCCCCTTTGTTAAGTGAAAGGTACTGGGAAACCCCTCTCTGGCAGTGCCTCCACCTAATTGGTTCCCGGAATACACCTGAGGATAGTCCCATTAGGAAACAAATCAATCACACACTTTATTATATAAAAATGTAAACTTTATTCAAAGAAGTGCAATTTTAAAGGGGACGTAAACTGTAACATTATACACATAAATGCATTCAAAGCATGACCCATTACCCTAGGAACCTGTAGCAGTCCAGTCCTGGTAATTCCCTGCCATGAAAAGTTGGCAGTCCAAGAGTCTCCATCCCCCAAAAGAGTACCAGTCCTAGGTAGCGCTACCTGCCCAAATACCTTTCCCGATGAAAAGTATTTGCTCCCACGTGGCAGGCACACAAACAACCTGTTTCTCCAAACAGGAGATCGCTGGATCCTTATCCTTTCCTACCACTTCCCTCAGGTAACACTCACCCCAAACGAGTCACACAGATGGGTAGTCTCACACAGAGCTGACAGGCATTCATAGCGATGATCTTTTTATAGGCTCCAGACTCTCCCAGATGAGCACATAACAAGGCTTGAATCCATCGGGTATTCCATCCCCTTATAACCTGTTTAGTTGTGCATCTCTGCACTCTCTCCAGCTCATTAATATCATTCTTAAGGACTGGAACCCAAAACTGCACTGCATACTCCAGGTGAGGCCATACCAGGGACCTATAAAGAGGCAAAAGTATGTTTTCATCCCTTGAGGTAATGCTCTTTTTTATGAAAGACAGAACTTTATTTACTTTATTTAGTAGCCATAAAAAGACACTGCCTGGAATTAGACCACTTGTTATCTACAAAAAACCCTAAATCTTTCTCAATTAAAGGAACAGTAACACCAAAAAATTTAAGTATTTTAAAGTAGTGAAAATATAATGTACTATTGCCCTGCATTGCTACAACTGGAGTGTTTGCTACAGAATGCCTACTCAGGGCCGGATTTACATAGTGGGCGCCCCTAGGCCCACTGCCATTTGTCGCCCCTGTCCTGCCCCTCCAGGGGGACAGGAGCAATGGGGATTGGCGCACGGGAAATTTAAAAAATGATTATATCACCAGTGCATCCCCAGTGTTTTGAACCAATGTGGGTGTGTTTGGGCAGCATGCTGCCCCCCTAAAATCCTGCTGCCCTAGGCCCGGGCCTAGGTGGCCTTTCCACAAATCCAGGCCTGTGTCTACTATGGCTACAGGGCTACACAGCAGCTTGTTTATATAAACTATAATAGAGTTTCTGATGCAAGCATACCAGTTTTACAAAAGCAGGAAAGCAGTACATTATTCTACCATTACTTCAAAACCCTTTGTATGTATGTATGTATGTATGACTTTAGTTGTAAAGGGCTATTATAGCAACAGTAACACCGAAAGTAATGAAAATATAATGTACTGTTGCCCTGCACTGGTACAACTTGTATGTTACTTTAGAAACTCTACCATATTTTATGTAAACAAGTTGCATTGCAGCCATGGGGCAGCCATTTAAAGCTAAAAAAGGCACAAGATAAACAGCAGATAACAGATAAGCTCTGTAGAATACAATGTGAGTCTTGAAAACTGTTCTGTTATCTACTGTGTATCCTGTGCTTGAATGACTGTACCCATGGCTACACAGCAGCTTGTTTATATAAACTATAGTAGTGATTCTGAAGCAATACCAATACAGGGCACCACTACATTATGTTGTCATTATTTTTTTCTTCCTTGGTTCCTTGTACTACAAAAACAAACAAGGAACATGCAAGCAATAACCAAGCTATGTTATTATGGAAAAGGAATGGCTTAAATGCTATTTGCATATGAGTACATAGATTTATTATTGCTGATTAGGGATGTAGCGAACGTCGGAAAAAAAGTTCGCGAACATATTCGCGAACTTGCGCAAAAATGCGAGCGGTTCGCGAACCCCATAGACTTCAATGGGAAGGCGAACTTTAACATCTAAAAAAGACATTTCTGGCCAGAAAAATGATTTTAAAGTTGTTTAAAGGGTGCAACGACCTGGACAGTGGCATGCCAGAGGGGGATCAAGGGCAAAAATGTATCTGAAAAATCTGCCTGTGTGTGCTTGGAAGAGATAGTGTAGGGGGAGAGCTGTTAGTGATTTCAGGGACAGATGATAGTAAGTTTGCTGGCTAGTAATCTGCTTGATACTGCTCTGTATTGGAGGGACAGAAGTCTGCAGGGATTTGAGGGACATTTTAGCTTAGGTAGCTTTGCTGGCTAGTAATCTACTGTTCTCTTTAAACAACTGCCATACGTTGACCTTGTAGGCATTGTTTGCCCAGTTTTTTTGGACGCAGCCACTGAAGCACAGTTGCCAGAAAAAATATGCCATATAAATGCTGAAAATAGTCATTTTTCGCCATACGTTGACCTTGTAGACATTGTTTGCCCAGTTTTTTTTGGACGCAGCCACTGAAGCACAGTTGCCAGAAAAAATATGCCATATAAATGCTGAAAATAGTAATTTTTCGCCATACGTTGACCTTGTAGACATTGTTTGCCCAGTTTTTTTGGACGCAGCCACTGAAGCACAGTTGCCAGAAAAAATATGCCATATAAATGCTGAAAATAGTCATTTTTCGCCATACGTTGACCTTGTAGACATTGTTTGCCCAGTTTTTTTTGGACGCAGCCACTGAAGCACAGTTGCCAGAAAAAATATGCCATATAAATGCTGAAAATAGTAATTTTTCGCCATACGTTGACCTTGTAGACATTGTTTGCCCAGTTTTTTTGGACGCAGCCACTGAAGCACAGTTGCCAGAAAAAATATGCCATATAAATGCTGAAAATAGTCATTTTTTGCCATACGTTGACCTTGTAGGCATTGTTTGCCCAGTTTTTTTGGTCGCAGCCACTGAAGCACAGTTGCCAGAAAAAATATGCCATATAAATGCTGAAAATAGTCATTTTTTGCCATATACGTTGAGTCAACGTATGGCAAAAAATGACTATTTTCAGCATTTATATGGCATATTTTTTCTGGCCTCTGTGCTTCAGTGGCTGCGGCCAAAAAAACTGGGCAAACAATGCCTACAAGGTCAACGACGTTGACCTTGTAGGCATTGTTTGCCCAGTTTTTTTGGCCGCAGCCACTGAAGCACAGAGGCCAGAAAAAATATGCCATATAAATGCTGAAAATAGTCATTTTTTTGGTCGCAGCCACTGAAGCACAGTTGCCAGAAAAATTATGCCATATAAATGCTGAAAATATAAATTTTTTTGGTTGCAGCCACTGAAGCACAGAGGCCAGAAAAATTATGCCATATAAATGCAGAAAATATGCATTTTTTTGGTCGCAGCCACTGAAGCACAGTTGACAGAAAAATTATGCCATATAAATGCTGAAAATATAAATTTTTTTGGTTGCAGCCACTGAAGCACAGAGGCCAGAAAAATTATGCCATATAAATGCAGAAAATATGCATTTTTTTGGACGCAGCCACTGAAGCACAGTTGCCAGAAAAAATATGCCATATAAATGCTGAAAATAGTCATTTTTCGCCATACGTTGACCTTGTAGACATTGTTTGCCCAGTTTTTTTGGTTGCAGCCACTGAAGCACAGAGGCCAGAAAAAATTAAACCAGTAGGGTTTGCACCCTAGTTTGTAACGGTGGCGGAGGGAGGAGGACGCTAAAGGACAGCTGTGTGTGGAGTCATGAGGCTTGAAGAGAAGGACAGCTGCATAGAAGTCAGAACAAGTCTTCCGGCGTGCAGTAACCCTCCGAGATCCACCCCTCATTCATTTTAATAAAGGTCAGGTAATCGACACTTTTGTGACCTAGGCGAGTTCTCTTCTCAGTTACAATCCCTCCTGCTGCACTGAAGGTCCTTTCTGAGAGCACACTTGAGGCTGGGCAAGACAAGAGGTTCATGGCAAATTGTGACAGCTCTGGCCACAGATCAAGCCTGCGCACCCAGTAGTCCAGGGGTTCATCGCTCCTCAGAGTGTCGATATCTGCAGTTAATGCCAGGTAGTCCGCTACCTGCCGGTCGAGGCGTTCTTTGAGGGTGGATCCAGAAGGGTTGTGGCGCTGCCTTGGACAGAAAAACATTTGCATGTCTGACGTTACAGACCGGCCAAAGGGCTTTGTCCTTGCAGGTGTGCTCGTGGCAGGATTACTGGCACCTCTGCCCCTGGAATGTTGATGAGTTCCTGAAGTGACATCACCCTTAAAAGCATTGTACAACATGTTTTGCAGGCTGGTTTGTAAATGCCGCATCTTTTCGGACTTGTGGTATGTTGGTAACATTTCTGACACTTTATGCTTGTACCGAGGGTCTAGTAGCGTTGCGACCCAGTACAGGTCCTTCTCCTTAAGCCTCTTGATACGGGGGTCCTTCAACAGGCATGACAGCATGAAAGACCCCATTCTCACAAGGTTGGATGCAGAGCTATCCATCTCCGCTTCCTCATTATCAAGGACTGCATCATCCACGGTCTCCTCCCCCCAGCCACGTACAAGACCAGGGGTCCCCAAAAGGTCACCACTAGCCCCCTGGGAAGCCTGCTCCTGTTGGTCCTCCTCCTCCTCCTCCACAAAGCCACCTTCCTCCTCTGACTCCACTTCTGGCACCTCTCCCTGCGTTGCAGCAGGTGCCTGGGTTCGTTCTGGTGATTCCGACCATAAATCGTGCGCTTCCAGCTCCTCGTCACGCTGGTCTACAGCCTCATCTGTCACTCGTCGCACGGCACGCTCCAGGAAGAAAGCGAAGGGTATTAGGTCGCTGATGGTGCCTTCGGTGCGACTGACCATATTTGTCACCTCTTCAAAAGGTCGCATGAGCCTGCAGGCATCGCGCATAAGCACCCAGTAACGGGGGAAAAAAATCCCCAGCTCTGCAGATCCAGTCCTACCACCCAGTTCAAAAAGGTACTCGTTGACGGCCCTTTGTTGTTGCAGCAGACGTTCCAACATAAGGAGCGTTGAATTCCAGCGAGTCTGGCTGTCAGAAATCAAACGCCTGACTGGCATGTTGTAGCGCTGCTGAATGTCAGCAAGGCGTGCCATGGCTGTGTAGGAACGTCTGAAATGGGCCGACACCTTTCTGGACTGGGTGAGAACGTCCTGGAATCCTGGGTACTTGGAGACAAAACGTTGGACTATTAAATTTAACACATGTGCCATGCAGGGCACATGTGTTAAATTTCCCAGTCTCAACGCTGCCAACAGATTGCTTCCATTGTCACACACCACTTTTCCGATCTGCAGTTGGTGTGGGGTCAGCCACCGATCGGCCTGTGACTGCAGAGATGACAGGAGTACAGATCCGGTATGGTTTTTGCTTTCCAGGCACGTCATCCCCAAGACAGCGTGACAACGGCGTACCTGGCACGTCGAATAGCCTAGGGGGAGCTGGGGGTGCACAGGTGTGGAGGAGGAGAAGGAGGACCCAGCAGCAGAGTAAGAAGAAGAAGAGGAAGAAGACGAGGTAGAGAGCGATGGAGGAGCAGAGGTGGTGGCAGAACCGCGTGCAATCCGTGGCGGTGACACCAACTCCACTGTTGTTGTTGTTGTTGAGCTACCCATTCCCTGCTTCCCATTCCCAGCCATTACCAAGTTCACCCAGTGGGCAGTGTAGGTGACATACCTGCCCTGACCATGCTTGGAGGACCATGCGTCAGTAGTCATATGGACATTTGGCCCAACACTAAGTGACAGAGATGCGGTAACTTGGCTCTGCACATGTTGGTACAGGTGTGGTATTCCCTTTTTAGAAAAAAAATTGCGGCTGGGTACCTTCCACTGCGGTGTCCCAATTGCTACAAATTTGCGGAAGGCCTCAGAGTCCACCAGCTGGTATGGTAAAAGCTGGCGGGCTAAGAGTGCAGACAAGCCAGCTGTCAGACGCCGGGCAAGGGGGTGACAGTCAGACATTGGCTTCTTACGCTCAAACATGGCCTTCACAGAAACTTGGCTGGTGGCAGATGACTGGGAATGGGAACAGGTGGTCAAGGTGGAAGGCGGAGTGGAGGGTGGTTCAGATGGGTCAAGGAGAGCAGAGGTAGAGCAGTAAGATGCTGGACCAGAAGGAGTGTGGTTTTTAGTTTGCCTGTTGCCTTTGAGGTGTTGCTCCCAAAGTGCTTTGTGCTTGCCGCTCATGTGCCTTCGCATAGAAGTTGTACCTATGTGGCTGTTGGGCTTACCAAGGCTCAGTTTCTGACTGCACTCATTGCAAATTACAATGCTTTTGTCAGAGGCACACACATTAAAAAAATCCCACACTGCTGACTTTTTGGAAGTGTGCGATCTGGCGGTAACAGTAGAAGTTGGCGGCATTGGCGGCAATGGCGGGTGCGTTGGCCGGCTGAACACAGGTGCCGATACATGTTGTTGCCCTACTGATCCCTGCGGGCTGTCCTCCCTGCTTCTTCTAAGTCTTATTCTCCTACTGCCTCTCTGACTCTCCGTCTCTCCATCTGAACTACTCTCCTCTTGCTCTCTTCTACTAGGCACCCACAAAACATCAATCTCCTCATCATCATTCTCCTCAGATGCATCAATTTCTTCTGACACATCACAGAAGGAAGCAGCAGCGGGGACCTCCTCCTCATCACTCATCATTATGTCCATCTCTGTCGTGTTCTCTGCCAGAATTAAATCTGGTGTAACGTCCTCATCTCCTTCATCTTCTTCTGCCAATAATGGTTGCGCATTACTCAGTTCAAGAAACTCATGGGAAAATAACTCCTCTGACTCCAGTGAAGAAGGGGCACCGGTGGTGGAGGAAGTGTTACGTGGGGTGGCCATAGCAGTGGAGGATGAGGAGGATGTTGTGGTAAAGTTAGAAACGGTAGAGGATGGGGTGTGCTGTGTAAGCCAGTCAACTACCTCTTCAGCATTTTGGGAGTTCAGGGTCATTGGCTTTTTAAAACTGGGCAATTTGCTAGGGCCACAGGATTGCATAGCAGCACGGCCCCTAGCACGGCCTCTGCGTGGCGGCCTGCCTTTGCCTGGCATTATTTTTAAAAAAACAACAACAACAAAAACTCAGTTGGTTTTTCTGGAAACGATAATACACACAGCTAGATGGCAGTTTGAAGAAAACAGTGTGCAAATAATGCCTACAAGGTCAACTTATACACAGCGGTGGATACGGATTACGTAAAATATAAGAATGCTGCTTGAAAAAAAGTAACTCAAGTGGTTTTTCTAGAGACGATAATATTATCAATATTTAGACAAAATGTGAACAAGCTCACACAGCTAGATGGCGGTTTGAAGAAAACACTGTGCAAATAATGCCTACAAGGTCAACGTATACACAGCGGTGGATACGGATTACGTAAAATATAAGAATGCTGCTTGAAAAAAAGTAACTCAAGTGGTTTTTCTAGAGACGATAATATTATCAATATTTAGACAAAATGTGAACAAGCTCACACAGCTAGATGGCGGTTTGAAGAAAACACTGTGCAAATAATGCCCACAAGATCAACGTATACACTACTACAGCGGTGGATACGGATTACGTAAAATATATTATGGCTGCTTGAAAAAAGTCACTCCGGTGTTTTTTCTGGAGACGGTAATATTATGGATATTTAGACAGAATGTGAACAAGGTCACACAGCTAGATGGCAGTTGGTTGAATAACACACTGGGCAAAAAATGCCTACAGGGCAAATAATGCCTAAAAGGTCAACTTATACACTACTACAGCGATGGATACGGATTACGTAAAATTTATTATGGCTGCTTGAAAAAAGTCACTCCGGTGTTTTTTCTGGAGACGGTAATATTATGGATATTTAGACAGAATGTGAACAAGGTCACACAGCTAGATGGCAGTTGGTTGAATAACACACTGGGCAAAAAATGCCTACAGGGCAAATAATGCCTAAAAGGTCAACTTATACACTACTACAGCGATGGATACGGATTACGTAAAATATATTATGGCTGCTTGAAAAAAGTCACTCCGGTGTTTTTTCTGGAGACGGTAATATTATGGATATTTAGACAGAATGTGAACAAGGTCACACAGCTAGATGGCAGTTGGTTGAATAACACACTGGGCAAAAAATGCCTACAGGGCAAATAATGCCTAAAAGGTCAACTTATACACTACTACAGCGATGGATACGGATTACGTAAAATTTATTATGGCTGCTTGAAAAAAGTCACTCCGGTGTTTTTTCTGGAGACGGTAATATTATGGATATTTAGACAGAATGTGAACAAGGTCACACAGCTAGATGGCAGTTGGTTGAATAACACACTGGGCAAAAAATGCCTACAGGGCAAATAATGCCTAAAAGGTCAACTTATACACTACTACAGCGGTAGTAAAATAAAAAAAAGTAAAATAAAAAAAAAATGAATATTAAAAAAAAAAAATTACAGTTGGTGCTGCTGAACTACTAGGAGCAGCAGATTAGCACACCAGTCCCACTCCCCAACACTGCTAGACTAATAGCACTGGGCTCTTATAGTAGTAGTAGTAGTAGTAGTAGTAGTAAAACAACAAAAAAATAAATAAAAGCAGTCCTTACAAGGACTACTGTTATTGCAGCAGTCAGCAGATGAGATCAGAAGCAGGACAGCTGCCCACTGCAGCTACATACAGAGCACTGCAGTAGAAGGTAGATTACTAGCCAGCAAAGCTACCTAAGCTTAAATGTCCCTCAAACCCCTGCAGACTTCTGTCCCTCCAATAACAGAGCAGTATCAACACGATTACTAGCCAGCAAACTTTCAACTGTCCCTGAAATCACTAACAGGCAGCAGCTCTCTCCCTACACTATCTCTTCAGCACACACAGGCAGAGTGAAAAAACGCTGCAGGGCTTCGGTTTTTATAGGGAAGGGGAGTGGTCCAGGGGAGAGCTTCCTGATTGGCTGCCATGTACCTGCTGGTCTGGGGTGAGAGGGCAAAAAAAAGCGCCAACAATGGCGAACCCAAAATGGCGAACGTCGCGCGACGTTCGCGAACTTCCGGCGAGCGCGAACACCCGATGTTCGCGCGAACAAGTTTGCCGGCGAACAGTTCGCGCCATCTCTATTGCTGATGAATTTCAGTTTGTTTATAGATATACATGAATCGTGAGAAAATAGTGCAGACCAGTAGAAAAAATTCCATGGTTAGTGATTTTTGTTTGCTTGAATTTTAGTGCTTAAGCCCCCCTTTCCTGTTGTATTAATGAGCTGCCCTACTTAAAAGGGGAGTCAGAGATTGTTTTTTCAAGTCCCCAGTCAGTTGTTACTCTGGAATATGAGCTGATTAACAATAATTTACAGAAGAGAAAAGTCATTATAATGATAATTATAGAACACACTGTTTAATATCTGTAATTTGTATGGTAAGCCAGCTAAATATTTGTGGTAGAGAGTTAGGATGAGCAGTCTGCCCCTGACCCCTCCTCTTTGTTATATTTATTTTGCCGAGATTATCCATTAGTTGGGCTATTTTTACTAGAGACAAATCTATTCCTTACACTTGTTTACACACATGCTCTTATCACTCTCAAACAGAAGCCCTATAGCGAGCCTGGGACAGTAAAGGAATTGGTAGGGGTGTGGTGAGAGGAATTATGGGATTTGTAGTGTGGGAGATGTACAAAAGGGGGCAGGGGCTTAGGCTACAAATAAGGCTGGAAAAGTGTGAGAAGTTACTTTACCTGTTTTGGTACGGGTTAGAAACAACGTCCCTCCCGCCCTGTAGAAATGGGGGGGGTGGATGCGGTATGTCGCAGCTTTGGCATAGTGAGGCTGCCCTAATGGGTAGCCAAAAAAGGGGGCTAGAAAGAAAAAACTGAGGTTGGATGGGCCTGGGGCGAGGCTTAGGGGCAAGGGGGCACCGTAAGTGAGGAAGTAGGTGGCAGAGTCTTAGCCTTAGGCAGGTTAACAGGAGTCACTATAACAATGTTAACTATACTGAACTTTAAATAACAGGCCAGCACAGACCCAATCCTGTACCCACCATCCCGCAAGGTGGGATTCAGGAAGAGCCCTGAGCATGTGTGCTCTTCTTTTATCCAAAATCACTGCCACTAACTGGGCAAACCTTGAACTGCAACAAACCTAGGAAAAGTGCATTGCATCTCTAAATAAATGTAAACTTAATTGCACTGCTACAGTGGACTTCTTCTGTTTCATGATATCTACCTTGGAGGTGGCTACTCCAAACCACTGTATTGAAGAGTATATAACTATAATATATATATATATATATATATATATATATATATATATATATATATATATATATATATATATATATATATATATATATATATATATTAACTATATTATAAATCACAGCAGTTCCTGAGGATTATTTGAGATTAACACTGGACCCAAATAACACTGGAGTCACAATACAGGGGAAACTGCCTGAGTAAAACATACCTTAACCTTGGGGTCTCTACATCATTGTATTGTATTGGGCTCAGTTGCTTCTAGTTAGGAATATAGGTATTTTTCACGGTGTGCTTCCCACATCACCAGCGCCAAGCCAAGGCAGGCAGGTGCACTAGGTAATCTGGCTGTTCACAGCGCCCAATAGGCGTGTGCATGTGCATCAAAAAGGATGTGCACGCATGCGGGAGTGCGCGATAGGATGGTGTGAGTGTGCGAAAAGGACACTTGCGCATGCACAAAAAAGACCCACTTGCCGGCCAGAACGGTGAGAAGAGACTTCACTAGGGGTATGAGGCAGAGGAGGTACATTCCTTCCCCCCAGCTTTGTGCCCTAGGCACGTGCCTACTATGCCTACCCATAGTTTCGGCCCTGCACATTGGGAATTTATCATGTTTTCTTTATCAGTCACATCAACAACACATAGTTACATATTGCATTTGCTTTGCTGTTTGCCTGTAGTCTTTTGCTGCAAATGTTCTATTTTTTTGTGCCAGTGCAGTTAAAATAAAATATCTGTGTATGTTTTTTTTAGAATAGTACTTTTATTGCAGATGGGAAAACACAGTGCATTTGTAATATGGGAGGCAGAATAAAAAGCCACAGGGAATTAGAGTAGAGAGCTGAGCTGGCCGTGAATAATGTCTAGTTGGTCAAGATAAATAATGGGGAATATGTGTCTACAAAAGACAAAGGATGCAAATAGAATTCAGAAGTAGCAAGGTGCCCATTTCTGTGCCCCCATCTCTCAAGGACATTTGCTGAGTTCTCTTTGTTGAAATATAGATTCAAAGCTGAAATGTGTGTCTGTTGCAGCTGATATTAAATAAAAAAAAAAAACCTATAAAGCAAAGGAAAGCATTACCGTATATTACAAGATGAGAACTATGCCGTGAGATGAAAAGCACACTCACTTTAAAAATCTGATTTAGTTTATACTTAATAGTAATGACAGACTTTTATAACACTGGTTTCTGCTAAATAGTAATTATGTATGTGTCATTTATTTGAAAGTCTTTTTTCTGGGGCAGTGTTTTTTAAGCGTGGGACCACAGCTCTTCCCAGAGTCTGCTAACAAACAAGAAGGGCTTAACTGCTTACCTGCCACAGATTGTAGTAGCGTATACATCTGCCAAAGATGCAATGTTTGTGTGTTGTTCTTTAGTGTCTAGCAGCAATCAGAGGCTTTCAAAAGGTGAAGGGTTAAAGAAGCTATACCTTCTTTACTGTATATATACCTTTTGCTTTTGTCCAGTAGAGATAAATAATAATTTCCTTATTGTTCTCTTTCCCCTAGATTCTATTAAGGTTTTGCTTGTTTAGTTTGTTGTTTGTTTAGCCCAAACTGACTGACCCCACCTACCTTATCCCTTCCCAATTTGGTTAAATTGCTGCAGAAAAAGGCAATCTCTAATTTTTTTGATTTTGACAATCTTAAATTATCCACTGAAAAAAATTTGGCAGCTAAAAACTGGCAAACCTCTGTTGGTGGGAGGTGAATTTTCAACATTCAAGCTTTTTCTTCAGTTTGAAAAAAAATCTATTGAGATTAATTTTTGCTCAATCTAATTACAGAAAAAATCTATTTGACAGCCTGTCTCTTTTAAAAAACCTTGAAAAACAGCTAAACGTTTGCACCTTCCATTCATTTCCATAGAAGCTTGCCAGGTTTCATTAGAATTCTTTCAACTGATAAATATCCAACATTTTATTTCTTAAAATTATTTTTTTCTTTAAATTTAGATTGCGTTTTTTCTGTACGATTATTATAGCATGATGGAAATTCCAATTTAAAGGGGTTATTCACCTTTGAGATAACTTTTAGTATGATGTAGAGAGTGATATTCTGAGACAATTTGCAATTCGTTTTCATTTTTAACTATTTGTGGTTTTTGAGGTATTTAGCTTTTTATACAGCAGCTCTTCAATCTGCATTTTAAGCAAATTGGTAACTAGGGTCCAAATTACCCTAGCAACCATGCATTGATTTGAATAAGATTCTGGAATATGAATAGGAGAGGGCCTGAAATGAGGATCCGTAATAAAAAGTAACAATAACAATACATGTGTAACCTTATAGAGCATTTGTTTATTAGAAGGGAGTCAAGGGTGTCAGCGATGCACATTTGAAAGCTGCAAAGAGTCAGAAGAATAAGGCAAATAATTATAAAAAATAAATAATGAAAACCAATTGAAAAGTTGCTTAGAATTTGCTGTTCTATAGCATAATAAAAGTTGAACCACCCCTTTAATACAGTGAAATTGAGTTCTGCAAAAGGCAATAATAATTAATAGTAGATATCAATTCTACACCAAGTTTCAGCCAAAATTACAGGCTGAAAAAAGTTAAAGAAAACCTGGCCTAAGAGTACCCAAAAGATTGTACGTTTCCAGGAAATGCCTGGGTTGCAGAACAATAAAATGCATAGCTAATATCTATTTTGCATCCTAGGAAACGTGCAAATGGTTTCAAAACTGCCTTCTCTGTAAATGGCTTATTGAATCAGACCAGTGCAAGTATGCTCATTCATAATGCATGAATCAAGGTTAAGTTAATTTCTGCTCTCAGAAAGGTTCATTCATGGGTCACAAGTTAATTGGTGCTTGAGACACAAATATCTTTAACAAATCTTGTCCTATTGCCACATTTATTTAGGATGATTAGGCAGTGAATCTAGCGTTGGCTGTGCATATGTTATCTATTACCTGACATGTTGCATTTGTAATGGGGAGAAAACATCCAAATACACAGAACAAAGTGCACATATTCAGGCACGTCTCAATGCACCCAGAAGTCTTATAGTGACAAACTATGACAAAAAAGGTTTCTGAAGATAGAAAGTGATATAAAAAATGTTCTGTTAAAGGGCAACTAAAATTCCATCTTTAATTCTCCCCTTTGCAATTAATTAATGGAAAAATAAAGTGGTACGTTTATAATTACTTATTGTTTGTTTCCCCTAGCTTTTATGTTGTTTTTTCTCTCTTTATTTTAGTCTAAGTTAAGAATTCATTCTTCAGTTTACATAGACATAATCTGCTTTAGCACCTTCCACCAGCTGTAACAAGTACCTTACAAGTAGTCAACAGTGGGTGGTGGCTCAGAAAATATGTATGATTTAAAGACTTTTGTGCAAGGACGGCATGGGCCGCCAGTATGATCCAATTACTGTACCCCAGGTCACCATCAGATCAGCCAAATTTGGCCTGAAGTATGGTTGGCTACATTGGGCAAAGATCCTATTTAGTGTGATGTTGCTTAGAAAGAAAATTGTATACAGATATAGCTTTAACAGGAACTTGTCCCTAGGCTTGCCATGCTCATATCATGTACAAAGAGCACAACATATTTCCTGTTTTGTTCCAGTTTTAAAACTCATGTCTCTTTAAGTCCTATGGCACCTGGTCATTTCCGGGGGAACTTTCCCACTCCCCACACAGGGCTTTTAGAGTATTGATATTAGTGGTTCCATACAATATATAATACCACCCAAGACAATTCCCTGTACCTCTGCCACAACTCTGCCATTTGATTACATAGTGGAACTGCATATCCTAGGTCCCACTAGAGAACATCACACACTGAGCCCACTCTCAAAGCAATTAGATACAAATAACAGGAAATGGTATAGGTTTTTATATAGGTTTGCAGTGGATGTAAGGATGGCCTGATTGGAACTATCCAGCATCCTGGAGAACCTCTGGAACTCTGGTAGGTAAGTTCAAACCTGGTCCCAAATTCCTTTGAATGCTTAGTATGTGATGTGTTATTAAAATGTCCATGCCTCCTTCTACACGCACACTCATACCACAACCATATGCTAAAATATATCATGTATTATTAAATTATATTGTACTGCCTAATTTTTAATATAAGGCCTGTGTCTTTTGTGGCTTCACAATGTATTGCCGTGGCAATACTCCAAGGCAACATATAATAGTTTTAACAATAGGGCAAATTATGCCTCGTATATTTCATCCTGACATAATTGATATCAAACTGCAGTAAGACAAGACAGCAAGAAAGTAAGATGCAGAGAAGATACAAGGTTAGTTTTTATATTTGGGTTTTTCCCAAAGTAAGTTTCTCACAGTACCAATCTCTTTCTCTCGCCCACCTACAACCCACAGGTATAAGTCTCCTGTGCATGTGAGTAATCAACTGGGAGTCAACATGGGTTGGTTGATAAAGGTCAAGCAAATGAAAATGCTTTATGACTTTGATGTTGCACTTCTTATGTGAGAAATCAGCAATGACATTTTTGAACTGGTAACTTTGTGAGCAGAGTATGCAACAAAGCGTAGGGCTAACCACAGGGCCAAAATATAGTTTAAAAAAGTCTTTATTAAACAAAGTTAAGAATAAATTTGCATCTCCATATGCCCCTTTGAGCACCTTTGTGAGCATCCAAAGTAATATCTTTCTGCATTTTAGAATAGCCTTGAGCACAAAACCAATGGCATTTGCAATCATAAGGCTATTGGTATGTTCTTGAAATTATACACTGATACATATATATATATATATATATATATATATATATATATATATATATATGATAAGGGAAGAATTTACCACTGTTGTAAAACATAAGAATATTAAAATTCACCAAGGAGTGCCGTGACCATGAAATGATTGGAGTCTTGCATCAAGTATTTACACAAGCCATTTAATTCTGACATGACTTCATCCTTTAAAGGTGAACCTGATAGAAAAATATCCTACTAGCCCATGGGGTGTAGAAGTCTTGGCATATAGTTCTATATACTTTATATATGTCTGCACTATCCTCTCATTAGTATTAGAGGCAATGCTCATGCTCATTTGTCTGCTGTAGATAATTGTCAATGCTGATCAACATAGTCTTTGAATAGTGATATTAACCACAGAGAGTTAATGTGGAGACTGCCCCCTCTGTGTATAAATTACATAATTTCTAGCTGACTTCATGCATCTGTATATATACCTGGGCAATATTTATCACTATTCTGTATTAAATATATATAGAGCATCGGCTTCAGTTCTCATTTGATTAACATAGTTATAAAAATATTAATCAAATCCTAAAATATACTTTTATCCTAAAATGGAGCAAGCAATTGGAAAGATACAATTAATTATTTATTCATTAAATAAATAATACCTAATACCTAATAATCTACCATCTGTCCAGTTTACACCAATAACAGAAATGGGCTTGAGGAAGACAGTTTGCTCTACAAATTAAATCAACAACCAACCTTAAAAAACACATTGGCCAATTTTAACATATACTTGTTCTGTTTCCACTTCCCTGAACTGCGCTGATGCTTCCTTTAATGTGTCCTGCAGTAATCATAAAGAGGAAATAATGATATTAGGATCCTTGAGAGGTAATTGCATTTTATAGCAGTTCTCAACATTTAGTTCTAGATGTGTACTACTGTACAGTAAGCAAGGGAAGTGTAAAAGCACATAAGACCAGTTAAATACAAAAGAACATTTATTCTGACTTTCAAATAACAACATTAATGTAGGGAACTGCCTTCATCAGAACACTTAATAAGAATTAAGGACACTAGCCTCCCAGTATGTGTATACCAGCTCGTACTTACACATACACATATGCATGACTATTTACTATAAGGAGGCAATGTGTAATATACTTTTTTGCAGTTAGCACACTGCCTTCCTTGTATTAAGATTTGCTGCAGGTCCCCCCATAAAAGCAATGCTGCCTAAATAGCAGCATTGTATTCATAAGGAGAGGGCAGGAGAAGTATGTAGGCTCTAAACCAGGGGTCCCCAACCTTTTTTTACCTGTGAGCCACATACTAATGTAAAAAGAGTGGGGAGCAACACAAGATGAGGAGGTGCCAAATAAGGGCTATGATTGGCTATTTGGTAGCCCCTATGTGGACTGGCAGCCTAAAGGAGGCTCTACTTGGCACTATACTTAGGTTTTTGTTGAATTAAAACTTGCTTTCAAGCTTGGAATTCAAAAATAAGCACCTGCTTTGAGGACCATGAGAGCAACATCCAAGAGGTTGGAGAGCAACATGTTGCTCGCGAGCTACTGGTTGGGGATCACTGCTCTAAACTATGGTGGTATCAGGGCTGGTCATACCATGAGGCAAGGTGAGAATCTTCTAGAGTGGAAACTGGTACAATCAGTCTTTTATAAGCGGGAAGAACCCCGCGTGTTTATTTAGTACAAGCAATGTACTCAATAAACATGCAGGGTTCATCTTGCCTGTAATAGACTCGCGGTGCCAGTTTCCACTCTACACATTGCTAATTGGAGGGTGCCGATCCCTCAGAAGACATTGAGCACAGATTTGAGGGCCAGGGTGTGCTGGTGAGTATCTTGTTAAGGTGAGAACCTTGCCTCAGGCGTCAGTGAGCAGCTAAAGCACTCATTGCAACCCCCTTTGACCCACTCCAACGCTAAAGTTTTAAGCAAAGAGTGGAAGAGGGGGGCACCATCGGCAGTCTCAGGCAGCAGCAGCCCCAGGATCGCCCTGGTGGTATGCCCATGATAGCGGCTTATTGAGAGCTGATAAGCAGGAGTATTACTGGAGAATCTTTTTGTATCTGTAGTTAGGTTTTGGCTTCCTATTTGGAAGAGCTGGGCAAAAAGAAATCTTGCATAAAGAACAGCAAAAGTTGTTAAATATACCCTGGTAGCAGGAGTACAGTAGAAACTAGTGGTTTTTGAGCTGTGCATCAATATTGGGACTACCGTGCATATCTGATTCAAGAGGATTTTGTCCCTTTTATACATACTGTACATCAGCATGAGCTAGCCTATGGAATTCTATGGTTAATTGTTATGCCAAGGACTGAAACATGACTCAAGTTCAAATGTAGATTACGGTATGTAATCTCACTGTCACCTTATCTGTCCAGCAAATATACCAAGGTGCAGAATCTGCAGACGTCTTTTGTATCACAAACCCTCTTCTGTAAATGTTAAAGGCTAATTTAACAAAACATTCTTTCAGTAGCATTGTGACTATAAAAGCAATGACAGGGGTATATGGATATCTTGGGCAAGCTGGAGGCCATAAAAATTTCTCGGAGATCCCCACTTTCCCCCCATATGCCTTCATTTAGACCACCTTGCTCTATAAGATTAGGCCTAAAGTTGTAAGTAATATGTCTGGGCTCTTGGCTTATTGAGGAAGGAACGCCCAGAACAATATTCACCTACTAAATTATCCTCCCACTCCCTCCTTCTTTTCCTTCCTTTCCTTCTCTGCTCGCTTTCTTATATATTATAAGTTATTTAGAATGACATTGAATCCAAACTTTCAATGAAAGCAAAAGAAAGTGTAACCATGCTCTATTAAGACATAATTATAACCACAGTTAATACACTCAGGATCAATCAAAACCACATACAAATAGCAGGATGGAACCCTCAATTAAATAGCTAGACATAAATCTGAGAAATAAAATGGTTATATTTGTTAACACCAGCTCATATAATGAAAAGATGGCTATGCAGTCTGAATGCAATTCTCATAAAACCATGTGGGAATAGTGAAATAAGCTAAGCCTCCTCCTGAACATGAACCACAGCTCCTTTAGTGACTATTCTTGGTTGCCCTCCTCTATATCTCCCAGCAACCCATGCCTGTCCCTGCCCCCTGCTAGCTATTACAAAGTTAAGTAAGTACATTAGAAATCATAGAGCAAGGTCAGTCAATATAAATTTCTGCATATGCTGATCCAAAGAAGACAAAACAAATCCCTTGAATAATAATCCTCCCCTAGAAGCTATTCATCTCCATTCTAGAGGTGAGAAAATGAAAATAGAGGAACAGGTGCCCCCAAAAATAACTTGGAATAGCATGTAACCCATATAACATATGAAAAGCAAAACATTTCCATATTTGCAATGCTACTCATGTGTAAGTAGCCATTTTTTCAAGGTACAGTACATGCTTATTGTGTTTGCCCTAGTTCCACCCTGATCACATGAAGCAAGCAAAATAAACATAATAATTAGGGATGGCCTTGAAAATATATTGTACTTGTGTGCAGTACTCTTGAATAATAAACATAAAAGCATACTTAGTAAAACTCAGCTATTAATGGCCATCAAATGCATGTCTACCAATACTGACATAATGAAAAACCCAGGTTTCCCCAGTTTGTACATATGTTGTATTACTACCAGCTGTAAATATTTTGTGCTGGAAAGCACTTCGTCTTATGCTCATTACACTTAATGGGCACCTGTTGGGCAGCAAAAATAGTATCCCCAACATGTGCCCTTTAAGAGATTATTTACAAATGCAGCAACATATGCGGTTGTACTAAAATGGACAGAAACGTTGCACTTTTTGACACCATTCATTAAATCACCACTACACCTTACAGTACTGCACTGCTCAATCATACGTCTGTACTTTATACCCAATGTCCCCCAAATGTAATATAATTAAGCCAAAATTACATAATAATCAGCTGATGTCTGAATAACAGCAGGATGCCAGACATAATACAGGTAATCTTCATTCTCATTGGTAATTTCTCTTGTATCTATATTGAAGTTTTTGGTCAGTATAATTCTCATTGGTGAATTATTTTCTATGCATAATGAGGTAAATTGTCAGTGTCTGTGGAGAACTAGGGGGCACAGAAGGACAGATTTACCTTGAAAGGTACTTGCGTCCATATATATGCCGTATGTTCTCTAAACTCCATTGTGTTGTTGTTACCTCTTATCGAGCGCAAGTGTGCCTATTGACACTACTGCCACCGCGAATGTGGTGGTTATTTCAGGGTTCCCACAGCAGTTTTCATCAAAAGACACATCAGACTTGCGCCCAAAGATTCACACTTAAACGCTCTTGTAATTCTAGTGCCAGAAGTGATGACAAATCGCTTCTTCTTCGGGCGACTAATCCCCCTGAACTGCTTTCCTGCCGGCAATTTACATTCTAAATCGGATCGCTTCGGCTTTCCGAAGTCACCTGAAGTTTCCTCGTGAGGCAAGTTCGGGCGACTTCAGAAAATGAAGCATCTCTGCCCTAAAAGCAAAAAATAATACCAATTCAAAAATTGTTAAGAATAGGCATTCTATAACATACTAAAAGTTATCCTAAAGGTTACCCCTTACACACTACCATTTAGTGTATAACTCACAAAGAATGTAGTCCACAGTAACCAACACTTGCATCCCATAGTGAAGAGTAGCCCGACAATTCAAAAATACCAGGGCATGATCTTAAAACTTTTAGTATCAAGGAGACAGTGATATCCAATCATAAGACATTTTGCAACTGCCCTTATTTTATATTCTGCATTGCTATCAGAGAGGGCAGAGAACAGCATAATAGAAAAAAAACTGAAAATATATTAACTATTAAAGTGGCAAGGGAATGCAATGTAATATATTAATGTAACTGCCTATGTGAGTCTCTGCAAATCCAGCCTGTTTTATTACAACCACTGAAGCCTCAGCAGCTAAAGCAAATCATACAAGAGAGAATACTGTATATCTGTTGGCTGTCTGTTTATAAATATGAAACTGCCTGCCATTGCTCCCCCCCGCCCCCTTGGAAATATTTCTAATTATATATCTTTATATATGGAAATTATACATCTAACAACATCTCAGAATATCTTTTCAAGTTCTTAAACAAGTCTGTACTCAATGGAGGGAAAAAATAACTGCACTATAAAGTAAAAAAATATTTAAACTTTTATTAGAATAGACTAAGTAGCTTAATTGGGTCACACACATGCTCCCTGACTTTGCATGTCTCTGTTCCATCATGACTGGCCATTAACAGCTCACACAGGCCTTGAACATTATAGTCACATCCCCTGCTCCACTGATGTCTCAGAATGACAAAATAAACTCATGAATATGTATGGCTGTACCCACAATACTCTGCTCTTTTTTCATTCTACGCAAAGCTATTACTTTGTACTATCTCAAGCTGCTATGAATTCTTTTTTTGTCCCTCTTCTTTCGTTGTCATGGCTCTGTCGCCTGTGATCGTTTTTTTGTCCATACATTTACAGAGTCTTCTGCTCATTTCATTCAACATGACTTGCTTTAATACACCTTGTTTATAATAAGATTTCAGATACTGTATTCAGTTCATGGAACAGTGTTATAGGAGAAAACGTAGTGGCCTAACACTGCATTCCATTGATTACAATTAAAATAAATTAAGCACAATTAGCAATACAGTCATACAATGTAAAGGGGTGTAAATCCAATATAAAATGTTGCCTATTTAAAGAATTAGTAAAGGCAAAGCATTAGTTAGGCACGTCCCCTGTGATTATTATTGCTTACTTAACTTTTTACATGTAAAATGTAATTATAAGCAAATGTATTTCTAATATGCACTCAATGTTTATTTGTAAATGAAACTGCAATTGAAAGCAGTTTTTGTCTGCCCCCTTCTGCAATGTGGGTTCTGTCTTTTGAAACTTTGTAGCAGAAACCATAGTTGCATGCCATTTCTATTCAGCTATAATTTCAAGAACATTAAACCTGTCAACTCTCCCATATTTCTCAGCTTATTAATACTTATGGAGGTTGCAGAACATGGGGGTGTGGTCCAGCAGAATGGAATAGGGAATGGTCCAGGCGAATGGGTCATAGCCTTGTCACAATGGGAATGTGACCAAAAATCGCACAGATTTATACTGTATGTGGTGCATTTGGCGTCTCATCAGAAAATAATTGTTTCTGGATTTCTTTCTACTTGACCTAAAGCTGTGCTTCAAGGAGCAAATCAACTTTACCCCCAAATTTCACCATAACTGACCCACCACCACCAAATACTAGTATATTGGGATGTAATATTGGGTGATGAAGTGCATGCATTAAAGCTTTTAAAACATATCCAGATACCCAAGGGTACTGCCATCACTGTATAGAACTGTATCTAGTTTATCATAGAAAACAAGGCCAAAGTATAAAGAAGCTGACTCCTGACAAATATGGGAGAATTGACAAGTGCAATTATAATGATCCATTATGCCTGAAATTATAGCTGAAAAGCAGTGGCATGCAACTATGGTTTCTGCTATAATGAAAGTATGGTTTCTGCTATAATGTTTCAAAACACAGAACCCACATTTGCTGGATATTATTTGGATATTTCAGGGAATGGAAGTCTCTGCTTGGTCTGGGACTTATAAGAATCCAGAGTGCAGATAATGCTTAAATTATAAAAAATTAATAAAAAAAGGGTAGATTATGCCCATTTCTTTGCACTTTACATGCTGATGCTGTTCTGTAAAAGATCCCTATTGTGTTTAATTACATATGGGGGTTTATGGCAATGATTTAACATTGGGCCAAGGTCTACTAAAATAAAAACGATATACAAATAAGTCTGTGAAGCCCTTGAGCTGTCAGGGTACCATACAATTATTTAGACATTAGTTGCACAGCCATGTTTTAGAGAATGATATATGTGAGAGAACCTTATCAATGTATTGTATTTACCCCTGCCATTAGGAAATGGGGTATAGTTGAACAGTAGGGATGCAAGGTGCTATGTCAAGATGAGCAAGTGCCTCTTGTCAGTTCCATACTAGATTTTTTTCATATTATATTGAGCACAGAATGTTTTAGACAAACATTCTGAACTTTCTCTGTGGTCTCTAAGGTATGTGTTATTTAGAGGTATCTGGGCTAGACAAGCAATGAAATTGAACTGCATCTGGTCAAAGTGTTTGTGTTTGGTCTACATATTATTACATGTCTACAGGGAACATAGCTTAACTTTGGGAGGTTAGAGTGTAATAAAGCAATCAATACAATAACACTACAAAATTGTAACATTCTAAAGGTGCTATTGAACCGTGAAAAGCATTGACCTTCTTGCTCGATGTTTAACTCCTTGATAGCTCTTCCAGTTGCCACAAAAAAAGCTTCTCACAATAGTAAACACTATACATATACAATAGGACCATTAATGCAGCAAATATTTTAAATACAACTGGCTGGGTGATGTGGGATCCTATACACTTAAGGGCAGATTTATCCAGGGTCGAATTGGAAATCTCATCTGTAAACACATTGTCCAGAAAGCTCTAAATTATTGGTAGATCATCTCCCATAGACTACATTTTAAACAAATAATTAGTCTCTGTAATAATCAGACAGTATCTGGACTTGAGGGTAACTAAACTGCATGGATACATATTGGTGGCAAAACAATCCTACTGCGCTTATTTATTGTTTAAATTATTTTAGCAGATTTAAGGTATGGAGATCCAAATTTTGGAAAGACCCCTTACCTGGAAACCCTAGGTTCCAACCATTCCATATAACAGATCCCATACCTGTACTTTACTGCTAACTACAGGTACACTTTTTTTCTCTATACTGCTCTTCGCCCTGTAAGTGCTAATATCTGGCTAAGTCCCATTTAGTTGCAAACAGCATGTTTATTTTTATGCAGGAGCCCTCTCCTGAATAGATAAGCTGTTTCTGATTTTCAATAATTGGCAGAGAAAGCTCAAATTCTTTGGAACTAGAGCAACTACAGAGGAAGCAGACCCCACAGTTCAGGACCCCTGTCCCCCCCCCCGCAACTTCCTCAATAGTTACGTCACTGCTTCCATTGCATTACACAGTCCAGATTTAGTTTGAGATTTGGCTGAATTCTAGAACCTTTTGCATGACTTAAACCCAACCATAAAGTTGTTCCACTGTGCCCCATAGTTCTTGATAAAAGTTTAAAAGAAAACTTCAGTAAACAATTCACCAATTAGAATTCTACTGACCAAAAACATAGTTATAAATGCAAATAAATTGCCAATGTCAGGCATCTTGCCGTTTTCTTACAAAAAGAAATGATTATGTCTTTAGGCTTAATTTTTTACACTGGAATCAGACATGGGGACAAAGGACAGACTTGTTCAGTACTGAAAAAACTGTGCTTAACACCCTCAACTCCAGTTGTAGGAACTAAGAAAATTGAGACATCTTTACACAGATCAGCTGGGATTCTTATTGGAGGAATATTCAGGCCCGGATTTGTGGAAAGGCCACCTAGGCCCGGGCCTAGGGTGGCAGGATTTTAGGGGGCGGCATGCTGCCCAACCACACCCACATTGGTTCAAAAATACTGGGAATGCGCAGGAGATACAATGATTTTTTACATTTCCCGTGGACAATCCCCATTGCTCCAGTTCAGATGATGAAAATTTGCACGAATAAAGGGGAGGGGACAGGGGTGACAAACGGCAGTGGGCCTATGGGCGCCCATTATGTAAATCCAGCCCTGGGAATATTTTGCTTTTTAAGGGGGAAGTTTTATTTAGCCATACAATCCTGATGTTGCTGAACTACAGCTCCCAACATTCCTTAATATTGATAATATGTTAAAGTATACTGGAAATGGTAGTCTGACAAAGTGTGCATGAGCAGTGTAGCACAGCAGTAAGAAGTCAGTTTTTCTCAGATTTTAATATGCAATTTAGGAGTTATGTTGAGTATTCTGCAGTATGGCTGCATCAAAAAAGATATGATTTAATACATTCCCACCTTAATTAAAACTCTCCCTTTGCACTCTCAAAATCTCCAAAGGAAATATATTGAAGTCTATGAGGTTAGATGAGTATATGTGAGTCCATAGATGTTGCCTATATCGTCACTACTGTACTTGTTTCGGAATTTATCGTAGATTTCTCTATTGCTCGCCCCCTGCAATAAATGATCATGTTTATTTCAATTTAATAACAGACAAGGGAACTACACAGAAGATTCAGAAGTGCCATGGAAACAAGTATGAGTAATAGTCTTGGCCTACATTTTAGACAAGAGAAATGCACTTGAAAAAATAGATCCTGTAGGTCAGGCAGTTAGAAAGCATATAAACAGTGTGTACACACCAGCAGTTACACTTTGCAAGGAAATATGATTTATAGATACTAAATATTTGGAGTCTGTTCATATACCTTAGGGAGTGATTGACATTAAATATACAGGCATTATAACAAATGTATACTAGTAAAGTAACTTTTCTGCATAATAAAAGAAAAAAAGGATATGTGGGCCAGCATTAGCATAGGCTCACTGGAGTTACAACAATAGTTGTATATTTGTGTTTAATCCCTTCTGTGTTTAACCCCAACCAGTGTCTTATGAGCAACATGTTGCTCACCAGTCCATTGGATGTTGCTCTCAGTGGCCTAAAAGTAGGTGCTTATTTCTGAATTCCTGGCTTGAAGGCATAAAAACCAGGTGTACTGTCAAACAGAGTCTCTCGTCTGCTGCTAGTCCACAATGGGGCAAATAGCATAATTTAAAGAGCAAATCTCAGCCCATATTAGGTACCTCCAGAAACTTTCTGCATGCTTATTTAGCTCTCCAACTTATGTTTACATTTTAATGTAGCTCATGAGTAGAAAAAGGTTGGGTCACCCCTGCTTTACCATATGCCATCCATTGTACTTCTATCATGTACCTTTGTGACAAAATGGTGAAAAGGCAAAGGTAAGAGCCTTGTTGTTGTTGCATAACCCAGAAGTGTCAACTTGCTCATATGTTTTGGGAGTCATCCTGATATAAACTTCTCTTTCTCCTACTGCACCCAAAGCCTAACTTTCTCCATTATAATGCATAGAATTGTGACCTGAAGTCCATGCGGTGGAGCATGGAGCACAACAGGGGGTTGCAAATGGGATGGCCCAGAGGCAAGGCATGGGAAAATGAAGACATGGCCAGGATGCAAGTTGACATCTGTGATAATCATATTTACACATTCGTCAGAGTTACAATCAGGGCCTAATTTCAGCCTTGGGTGTCCTAAGGCTGCAGGGTCCTATCGCCCCCACGAGTGCATGCGCCAGAGCAATGGGAATTACACGTATAAGAGTACACACCCCCAGTGCTACCCAGAATACGGCTGGGCGACATGCTGTTGCCAAAATCTTGCCGCTCCTAGGCCCAGGCCTTTGTGGCCTTGTCACAGGCCCGGTACTAATGCATACTGAAAGCTGTTGGCTCCTGTGAAACTCCTGGGTCCTTGTTGGCTCGTTCCTGGCTCACCCCACTAATTTGGTGAACTGGAGCTCTAACCTCATTCAGCTTAAGGTTTTCCAGTTTGCTAACTTTCTGTAACTTTTGCTACTGTAGTAGCAACATCTTCACATATACTCCCACAGTCAGAAAGAACCTGAATCTAAATACTGTTGCTCAACAACACTGTAGTCAATTGCTGCACTACAAATGCCAGCATCATTTTTGATAACTTGGATTAAAGCATGCTGGGAACGGAGACCAGTTTTTGATAATAAAATCATTAGCCAATTATGATTTTAATGAACTTTATGCAGATAAGCTTGTAACTAAACCACCTTTTTAAAATTAAAACAAATGGTTAACTATTAATAAAACAGTATGCACTGAATAATCCCTATTTTATGTTTAGCTGCAAGTAGATCAGTCACACCCAGTGGCGGAACTACCAGGGGAGTAAGGGGTGCAATTGGGCCAGGGCCCGCACCCCCTCAGGGCCCCCTGGCAGCTTGTGCACTGCCGATTTCTGGCCGCATCAGCCGATTTTGGCGCAGATAATCTGGTACGGAGGGGGGCGGGGGCCCGGCTGCACGTCCCGCACTAGGGCCCGTCCCCCTCCAGTTATGTTACTGGTCACACCTGTATTAAAATTAATTTGTACTTTAATTACTTTAATTATGCCATCTTTATATTGCTGCATTTGTTCTGGCCAACAGAAGGAATGAAGAGGAGCCATGTTTCTGGTCAAAATCAGACAAACTGCTGACTAAATCTATACATTTATGGCTACAATTAGCCTCAAAGCTCAACCCCTTTGTGTTTGCTAAACAGTGTACCAATTCTAGAAAGAAAGACTTTAAGCTTTTTATATTTTGTTTCATTCCATACCATTTCCGTTTTTTAATATTTCTTATGTCAATTGAGCTGTTTTATACATAACTCAGTAGCATTTTACGTACAAAATCTTGAAAGGATATGTAAGATACTAGGACCCTACTGTCACAGTTGTCCTGCGTATCAGCCAGCGTCTCATGTGCGATGGGGTTGGTGTCTGTGCGTACTTACGTCATGGTGCCTGTGTGCTCATGTGTTCCAACCAGGGTCAGACTGCCCATTGGGACACTTGAAAAATACCTGGTGCGCCCCGGCCCTCATGGGCCCCTGCCGACCCAGACCCGCTTCACCAATCTGTAGGCCCAAAAAAAATAATTTGTGGTGCACTGGCGTTTGCGCATGCAGGTGGGGGGCCCTGCACGTTTGGAACCCAGTGGGCCCCCAATGCTCCAGTCCAACCATGTTTGCAACATTCACAGTGCGCACGTTAAATTCTGCACATGAACAATGAGTTTAAATAGATGCAGAGGCCTGCATTTCCTTGCCAACAGACCGTTGTCTTTCAGCACGTCTCTGATTCTTTACCTGTATCCTAAACATGTTAATGAACCCAGTCTTACCTCTCTGCCTGCTCTATCCTTGTTGATCTCTTCCTGATTCCAGTTCTGATCCTGTGCTTCCTGCCCTTGACCTTTGGCCCGTTCCGACTGATTCTTGCCTGATAATTCTGCACTTCACCTGGAGACTAACATTCACCATGGCACTTCTGCCACTCCTCCACATGAGACATGTATGTTGTATCCTTTTGTTCTAGCTTTTGCTATTATTCACTGTTGGAGTTAACTGATTCTTCTTTCTTGCTGGGTTTGGAGAGTACTTGTTTGGACGCATACAGTAGAACCCCCATTTTAAGTTTTTCCTGATTTTACATTCTTGTTTTGTGGTCCCACCTATATATTATGCATATTACATTTCCCTGATTTTACATTTTCCTGGATTTTAAACCATTTTTTTCTGTTCCCCTGAAAAACGTAAAATGAGGGTTCTACTGTATGTCCTCTGAAAAGATTCCTCTAATAAGAATCCCACCTGATCTGTGTAAATTGAGATCCACATTCTTTGTTCCTGCAACTGGAGCAGAGAGACAGAACATTTCAACAGGCAGAATAGATACAAGATAATGTGGATCAAAATAAATGAGGGCTAAATGAATGGAGTTTCAAATAAAAGGAATTCTATATGATTACTTAGTCCAGTGTCTCCACACATGTTTGTATTTCTAACTTGGTGCAGGCTGTTCTTAATCCACATAATTAGCCATAAATCCAAGGTCCATTTTCAGTCCCTTCTCCAGAGAGTTGAAAGTTTACATGAATTTGTACTCCCATATTTTTCTTTCATTTTCTGTTTTCAAATTTCCCTTAAGAACCAATATTCTTTAAACCACAAATACTATGGGCACTATTCAGTGATACCACCTTCTATAAACACTTAAATCCTGGAAAAACAACTGGCAAAAAGATTGGCAGCAGCGGCTAGAAAAACAATATTACATCAATGGTTCTCACCTGATATCTCAGACATCACACTAGTAAAACAGAGATTACACCAAATATTTCATATGGACTGGATAGAAAAAACATTGCATAAAGAACAAAACTCCCAAAAATTCTTTGAAACCTGGGAGACATATATACACTTCCAACTCCCCTTAAACATCTCACAGTACATACCTTCCAATACGCAACCTGGTACCACACCGAGACCTTACGTAACAATCCATTATTTTTAGAGGCAACAACAAACATACAAACCAAGAAAATAACTTACCAACAAGAACGCCCTCCAGGAGTCACCGCATAAATATCCTATTGGCACAACCACACCCATGAAGAAGAAGAAGAACAAGATGTTAACTTTAATGGTTATGAGTCGAAAACTTATACCCTGAAATATGTTAAGATGTATGTTACTGTGGTATATTGAACTTTAATATACTAATGATGTCATGTAAATGCAACTGTGAAATAATAAAAACAAAAAAGAACCAAGATTCTTAAATCATTTATGAAGTGGTGAAGTGGTGAGGGTTGTTGAAATGGTTTCCTACTGATGTACAAATAGGATTATAAAATTGTTGCTGAGTGAAGGATGAGTATTTAGAGAGATATAAATAGAGGACCCAGACCATGGTCTGTTGGTTATGCCTAGGACGCCTGGCTGGCCTGGCCCAGCACTGAGGAATATAACTGAAAACCAGTTACAAATTGAATGCGACAAACATGGGACCGTAATGGAAAGTGAATTTAGTAATGCAGTCTAAAGATAGCCAATCCTAATGGCCTGGACATAAATGCAAATGCACAATAATTTCTATAATGATATTTTTCCATTGTGCTTTATGAATGAACATTTAAATAGGAATCAGCAGA
Source organism: Xenopus petersii (assembly GCA_038501925.1). Lineage (NCBI taxonomy): Eukaryota > Metazoa > Chordata > Amphibia > Anura > Pipidae > Xenopus > Xenopus petersii. The sequence goes on from CM076689.1 coordinate 53,970,271, forward strand.
AACATTTGGCATCCTCTGAATACATGTAAATTTGCATCTCTCTTAGCTACAAGGACTTAAAAAGAGAAAATGTAAATGATAACAGATTTCGTATGCAAATATTCTCTCCTGCTTTGACATTTATGGTGAGACTTTTTTTAGAGTGAAATGTTCTTACTTTGACACCACTTTTCATCATCTCCATATTTCTATACTGCAGAATCATTTCATGACAGCAATATTCCGATTCTTTGGCTGATTTATTATTTCACCTTTAACTCACTTATTGTTTCCTTTCTCTTTTCAGACTAAATCTACTTTTCATTAATCCATTCATTCATTCATTTGTTAGTTCATTCATTTGTTAGTTCATTCATTCTTTTCACAACATTAAAGGATATGTAAACACCAAATCTGCCACTCTGTTCAAAGTTTAAAGGCCACCTGTCACCTTAAGAAATATTTCCAAATTAATTTCTATTGTTTGTCAAGCAAAATAAACTTTACATACACTATATAAATTATTGTTTCCTTCAGTCTTAGAATTACACAATCACAGCAAGTAGGCAGTTTTGTGTACATTATTAAGGAAGCTTTGCATCATCCCAAAATCTTCTTTATGTGCCAGAATATGGGACTACATTGACATGTCTATGCACAGGCTACACAATTATAGGTGGTGAGGTGGGAGAGAATGTTAGGAGAGCAGTGATGTCTAGAAAGTGCAGATGTGAAAGTGAATGTAATTGACTGCTCCACCTTTATGCCTGAGGCATAGATGTGGGGCAGGCAATAGATGATTACTGCTGAGATTTTAAAATACCTTTTATGACAGGTATGGATGTTTTAATAAAAAAAATAATTTGGGCTTTTTGTTCATTTTAAAAAGGCTTTTATTATACAGCTTTTTATGTCTGGGTGACAGGTCCCGTTTAATAGGCTGCAGCAACCACTTAATCACTTAGGATTCCTTCTCTTCCTCTAACCTACATAGCCCCTCCCTTGGAAATTTACTTTGGCTGATGGCTAATGAGCATGTGCAGTTCTTCTCAGCTTAGATTACCTCCATCCTAGCAGCCAATGAAGAGATGGCATTCCTGGTCCCCATAGAAACTTTCTGTAATTTGAATCTCCATACTTTTGCTCCTAAAAAAATCATATAAACATTAATTAAACGCAAAGGTTTTGCCTCCAATAAAATTAATTATATCTTAGTTATGATCTTAGTTATCTTATATCTTAGTCATGCCTCCTCCTCTGTGTTTAAAACAGGGGGGGCGCATTGCTGGTGTAAAGAGCGCAATGGTGCTCTCTGCACTAGTGGAGCAGAATTTCTGGCTTTTTGCCGCCCCTTGTAACTGTCTGCTTTCTGCTGCCTCATGGCAGGAAAGGCACTGGTCAAATTTGAATTCATGTGAGTTTTTAAAAACTCCCCTAAACTCCCATGAACTCAAAATTTGACCAATTGAAATTTATTAATAAATTGAAATTTTTTAAACTCAGATGAATTAAATTGACCCGAAACTTGAATCGAAATCTAATCGAATTTTATTTGAATTGTAAAAACTTGATTCTCGTTTTTTCTCCGAAAAAAACTCGAATCTCAGGACGGCTGCAATCAAATCAAAATTGATCCCTGGACCTCTCCTATTGACTTAAACAGCAATTCAGAAGGTTTTAGGTGGCGAATAGTCAAAGAAGAGTTCTTAAAGGGCCAGATTATGATAAAGCCTGAATATCGAATTTGATTTTTTTTTTATTAAAAAAACTCGAATAGAATTTGAATAACTCCCTGGTCAAATTTGACAGTTTTGATCATTAAAAAAATGTGAAAATTAGAATTTCGAATTTTAATTCGACCCTTGCTAAAGCTGCCCCTTAGTTGCTACATTTTTGATACATTTCTCAGCAACATCTGTGGAATATTAGCAACTATTGCATCAATTATATCAGATTCATTTAATAAAACTCAGGAATTCAGCTCAGCGGGGCAAAAAATAAGAAATGTATCAACTAAATGTATCTATTTAGAACAGTTACAGAGTTGGCGCCCCCCTGAGCTGCTCTAGAAAGACGTAAGAGGGAGAAAAATTAAACTTTACACATCAATATTTTAAAAAAAAGTTACAAATAATAAAAAAAAACCAGTTCACCAGAAATAATTACTTTCTATTTGAAACATACTGAACTGAAAAAAGTGTTTGAAGGTGAACAGCCCCTTTAAATACTACAAGATATGTTAGTACAAAATTCGAAGCTGCATTGTAGTGATTTCTAAAGATTATATTCACTGCTGGTTTTTGTGAAATTTACAGAAAATGTGTCTTTAGCAGTACCAGAGTTTTTTTTAACTAAATAATCCTTTTCTATAGCAACAGGTTTATGTCGCTCTTTACAGAGATTGTTCATCATTTACAGTCCTGCCCTAGCAAAACTTTACTTGCTCATGGTGAGATCTTTGCCAAATTTGGCCACCCAAATTTTCCCCAAATCGAGTTAATGTGATTGTTGCCTTGGGTCCCAAAACAGACCTGTCAGATAAAGACTGCATTCATGTCAGATGGGAATGCCTTGCCAAATAGGAATGACGAGCCTTTTTGATGGATATCAAATCTATTTTTGGCCAGATAGCAGTTGGCAGTCCTTTCCAAGGGCCAGTAAGCTGCTGATTTAGTCTTGAGGGGCCAAGTCGGCAGCTTTCATTGGCCCATGTATAGCTAACTTTATAATCACAGGTCCCTACACACTCATCAGTGTCCAGTGGCAGATTAATGACATGTGGGGGCCCCCTTTCTAGGCAACTGCTTGGTCTGGATATTTGCAGCTACAGCCATGCATGCATTGACGACTTGCCTGCCTTCTTCTCCAATCCGGTGCCCCTGACAGGACATCAAAGCACCAAATGAAAAGCTAGATGGGCCCCTAGCATATAGCCTAGGATAGCCTGTGCATTAATTCACTTGTCCTATTGTCATTGTCATCAGGACCATATTTACCTAAATAACGTAGGGGGTTCTTCACAGTCAGGACAGTGAGATTGTGGAATGCACAGCCGGGTTATGTAATGATGGCTGATTCAGTTAATGCCTTTAAGAATGGCTTGGATGATTTTTTGGACAGACATAATATCAAAGGCTACTGTGATACTAAACTCTATAGTTAGTATATGTCGCGATCGCCGCCCGGAGCAGGTCCAGGAGCTCCGGGCGGCGCGTCCTCTCCTGCTGGCGTCGCTCCCAAAATGGCGGCGCCCATGGCCGCCACGTGGGTAGCGGCGCCGGCGCGATGACGTCAGTGCGCCGACGTCGGCGCAAGGGCGTCAATGACGTCACTATGGCGCCAAATTTGAATAAAAACCCATTTTAGACGCCAGAATGGCGCCCAAGTATAGGAAATCTTCCCCAAAGTATTTCCTGGGTTCCCTGTGTGCTATTTTCTCTAATCCTGTTCCTGATTATTATCTTTGACCCTTGCCTGGACTTTGGACTTTTGCCTTTATCTGCCTGCCCCTGAACTTTTGCCTGGATTCCGTTTATTCTTCGATTAACCCTTTTGACACCGCGAACTTGCACCCTCAGAGGGCTTCCTCCTTGATCCCGACTACCTCCCTGGAGGGAGCTACCGGCTCCCTGACATTATACTTGGGCCATGGATCCTACTGAGGAAGCTACGCCTGATGTCGGACGAGCGCTCCGTGGACTGGCATCCCGCATGGAGGATTATGAAGCCCAGCAGTACCGCATTGGGCAGGCACTCGATACCCTCCTCTCTCGGATGCCTCCAGCGCCCCCTGCACCTCAAGCTGCGGTAAATCCTTCCTTGGCGGCCGCTTCGTCCACCACAGGTTCCTCGTCAAGTGAGCCTCGCATTCCGCCTCCTCCTCGATTCAGTGGGGACCCAGAAGCCTGCAGAGGTTTCGCTACACAGTGCCAGATCCAGTTCGAGTTCCAACCCTCGCACTTCCCCAATGAACGTTCCAAGGTGGGGTATGTGATGTCTCGTTTGGTAGGCAAACCGCTTGAGTGGGCAACATCTCTTTGGGAGAAGAATTCTCCACTGACTTTTGATGCCAAGGCCTTTCTTCAAGCATTTCGTACTGTGTTTGATGCCCCGGGTCGGGTCACTAATGCTCCTTCTCGTCTTCTGCAACTCCGGCAGGGAAACCGCAGTGTCAGTGACTATGCTATTGACTTTAGAACTTTGATGGCTGAGACTTCCTGGAATGACGATGCCTATAAGGCCGTATTCTATCAAGGTCTGTCTATTCGCATTAAAGATGATCTTGTCTCCAGGGAGTTCCCTGACCTGCTGGAGGATCTGATTGCACTTTCTATCAAGGTGGACACTCGGCTCAGAGAGCATCAAGTAGAGAGGGAGCGCTGTAAAAGATTTCAACCCTTGTTGGCACCTCGCTTCCAGAGACCTCTCCTGCAGACTCCAGCTACTCTAGCCTCTCCTTCTCCTCCAGAGGAACCAATGCAAGTTGGAAGGGCTCGTCTATCCGAACAAGAAAGAATCCGTAGACGAATGGCTGGCTTGTGTCTGTATTGTGGCGGACAGTCTCATTTTGCGAACTCTTGCCCGGTGAAGCCCACGAGTTCTGTTCCCCGAGGTATTTCTAGGGTAACTCATGTAGGGGGCACTACTCCGAGGTCTCAAGAGAACACTCACAGGTTTCTCCTTCCATTACAGATTCGCCTAGCCACTAAGACTATTGTCGGCTCTGCCTTCATTGACACTGGAGCGGCTGGGAACTTCATGGACGCTCAATTCGCCAAACACATGGAAGTTCCCTTATTCCCATTGTCTTCTCCTCTCCGTGTCATTGCCATTGACGACAGACCCCTGGAGGCTGAATTCATCTCCATGACGACTGGGGAATTGCCTGTGCAGGTTGGGACGCTGCATAAAGAAAGACTTTCGTTCCTAATTATTTCCTGCCCGTCTGTTCCAGTTGTTTTGGGTCTCCCCTGGCTGCGCCTGCACAATCCCACCATAGACTGGTCCACAGGGCAGGTTTCTCGTTGGAGCCCATTCTGCCAACAGCATTGCCTTCCTGCTAAACCCCTCAAGAAGGTAACTATCTCCTCAACCGAGTTAAAGTCTCTTCCCTCCTGTTATAAAGAATTCTCCGATGTGTTCTGTAAGAAGTCTGCGGAATTCCTTCCTCCACATCGCTCCTACGACTGTCCTGTCGAACTCCTGCCAGGAGCCATGCCCCCCAGAGGCCACACTTACCCTCTCTCTCCCGCAGAGACTACCGCAATGAAGGAATACATCCAAGAAAATCTCCAGCGGGGGTTTATCCGCCCTTCTACCTCTCCTGCAGGGGCTGGGTTCTTCTTCGTAGAGAAGAAGGACGGAGGCCTTCGGCCATGTATTGATTACCGGGGCCTGAATAAAATCACTGTAAAAAACAGGTACCCTCTACCCTTGATTGCAGAGCTCTTCGACCAGCTGAAGGGGGCGAAGATATTCTCTAAGTTGGATCTCCGGGGGGCGTACAACCTCATTTGCATCCGTGAGGGTGACGAATGGAAGACGGCTTTCAACACTCGTGATGGGCACTATGAATATCTCGTTATGCCCTTCGGCCTTTGCAATGCCCCTGCCGTCTTCCAGGAGTTTGTTAACGACGTGTTCCGGGATCTCCTAGGAAGGTTCGTAGTCGTGTACCTGGACGACATCCTAATCTTTTCTAAAGACCTAGAAAGCCATCGCTCCCAGGTGAAGGAGGTACTCTCTCGTCTGAGGAAGAACTCTCTCTTCGCCAAGTTGGAGAAGTGCGTCTTCGAGGTGTCCAAGATCCCCTTCCTAGGATACATTATCTCTCCTGAGGGATTTGAGATGGACCCCGTGAAAGTGTCTGCCATCCAGGAGTGGCCTCTCCCGCTGAGTACCAAGGCAATCCAGAGATTTATCGGATTTGCTAACTACTATCGGCAGTTCATCCGGGGGTTCTCTTCCCGCATTGCACCTATCCTGGCCCTCATCCGGAAAGGGGGTAAACCCAGCTTGTGGCCTCCATCTGCCATTGAAGCTTTTCAGTCCTTGAAAGAGGCCTTCACGTCCGCTTCTGTCCTCCGACACCCCAATCCTGAACTACCCTTCTGCATCGAAGTTGATGCTTCTGAAGTCGGAGCCGGAGCCATCCTGTCTCAGAGACACCCCGCTGATGGGAAGTTACACCCCTGTGCTTTTTTCTCCAAGAAGTTCTCGTCCGCAGAGCAGAACTACGATGTCGGGAACCGAGAACTCTTGGCTGTTAAACTTGCCCTTGAAGAGTGGCGTCACCTCCTGGAGGGTTCTCTAATTCCTGTTCAGATTTACACCGATCATAAGAATCTCGAGTTCATCCAGTCCCTCAAGAGGTTAAACCCCAGACAAGCAAGGTGGGCTCTCTTCTTCTCTCGATTTAATTTTATCTTGACTTATCGCCCAGGCTCCAAGAATCGGAAGGCCGATGCCTTGTCTCGTAGCTTCACTCCGGTGGACCGCTCTCCTGAGAGACAAGAGCCAATCATCCCTCCAGTCAAGATTATTGCCTCCCTGTATCCACAGTTTGCCGACCAAATCCTGGCTGGTCAGTCTTCTGCTCCTTCAGATACTCCCATTGGAATGGCATTTGTTCCTCCTGAGCTGCGTCTGCCTATCCTGCAACAGACCCATTGCTCCAGGCAAGCCGGACACCCTGGCCCAGCTAAGACTCTTGAACTCTTACGACGCCTGGTCTGGTGGCCTGATATCCGCAAAGATGTGAAGGACTTTGTTGCTGCTTGTAATGTTTGTGCCACATCTAAGTCAAGCCACTCCCGCCCCAGTGGGTTACTACAGCCCTTGCCGGTTCCTTCCCGTCCTTGGACACACCTGTCCATGGACTTCATTGTCGAACTTCCTCCCTCCTGTGGGAACACTGTGATCTGGGTTGTTATTGATCGTTTCTCCAAAATGGCCCATTTCATCCCTCTGAAGAAGTTGCCCTCTGCGGTGGAGTTGTCCCAGCTATTTATCCAGTACATCTTCCGCCTGCATGGTTTCCCGGTGGAGATCGTCTCCGATAGAGGCACCCAGTTTACCGCCAAGTTCTGGCGTTCCCTATGCAAAGACCTGGGAATTGTTCTTCAGTTTTCATCTGCATACCACCCGCAGACGAATGGGGCAGCTGAACGTGTCAACCAAGCCCTGGAACAGTTCCTGAGGAACCACGTATCCCTCTGCCAGGATGACTGGTCTGATCTCCTCCCGTGGGCAGAATTTGCTCATAACAATGCCTGCCACACTTCCACTGGAAGGTCCCCATTTATGTCGGTGTATGGCCAACATCCTCAAGCCTTCCCACAAGACTTTGTCTTGTCCGATGTTCCGGCCGCTGATGACCATGCAGCCCACATGTCTGCTATCTGGGCTGCAACCAAGTCCAACCTGGAGAAGAGTGCTCTGGTTCATAAGACGTTTGCAGATCGTAGACGTAGACCCTCTCCTCCCTACAAGGTCGGTGATAAAGTCTGGTTGTCTTCCAGGAACATTCGGCTGAAGGTACCATCTCCCAAGTTGGGTCCAAGGTTTGTAGGTCCTTTTTCCATCTTGGAGGTGATCAATCCTGTGGCTGTCAGACTTCAGCTTCCCCCTGAGATGCGAATTCCCAACGTATTTCATGTCTCCTTGGTGAAACCCGCTACCTCCAACCGCTTTTCTGTTGTCCAGCCTCCTCCTCCTACTATCTCTGTGGATGGTCAACAAGAATATGAGGTGGAGAAGATCCTTGACTCCAGAATCTCCAGGGGATCTCTCCAGTACCTCATCAAGTGGAAGGGCTTTGGCCCTGAAGAATGTTCCTGGGAGGGACGCTCTGATGTCCATGCTCCTCGTCTGGTGAGGGAGTTCCACTCCAAATTTCCCCAGAAACCAAATCCTGGTGGTCCGGAGGCCCCCCGTGAGGGGGGGGGTACTGTCGCGATCGCCGCCCGGAGCAGGTCCAGGAGCTCCGGGCGGCGCGTCCTCTCCTGCCGGCGTCGCTCCCAAAATGGCGGCGCCCATGGCCGCCACGTGGGTAGCGGCGCCGGCGCGATGACGTCAGTGCGCCGACGTCGGCGCAAGGGCGTCAATGACGTCACTATGGCGCCAAATTTGAATAAAAACCCATTTTAGACGCCAGAATGGCGCCCAAGTATAGGAAATCTTCCCCAAAGTATTTCCTGGGTTCCCTGTGTGCTATTTTCTCTAATCCTGTTCCTGATTATTATCTTTGACCCTTGCCTGGACTTTGGACTTTTGCCTTTATTTGCCTGCCCCTGAACTTTTGCCTGGATTCCGTTTATTCTTCGATTAACCCTTTTGACACCGCGAACTTGCACCCTCAGAGGGCTTCCTCCTTGATCCCGACTACCTCCCTGGAGGGAGCTACCGGCTCCCTGACAGTATAGATATGGGTATATAGAATTTATGTGAAAGTATGGAGGGGTGTGTGTATGGATGCTGGGTTTTCATTTGGAGTGGTTGGACTTGGATGGACTTTTTTTCAACCCGATTTAACTATGTTACAATATGCAATTGTGTCTAGGTTGGAATTAAACTCATTACCCATTGCTGCAAGGTAGTACTGCTAACCACTACAAGATGTGTGAGTGATGGGGATAGGGTACTGGCAGAAAAGATTTCCTATTCCTGGGTGACAGAACCTCTTTGCTTTGCTCTGCACGACTCTTTCCTGTTCTTGCTCCATTCTATTCATAGTGCCTCTTTTGGGATACCCTTCACAAATCAATTACAAATCTAAAACCACCCCATCGCTAATTGTTTGATCAAACGAAAAATCGTTCGATCGAACGATTAAATCATTTGAATCGTTCGATTAGAAGGATTTTAATCCATCGATCGAACGATTTTTGTTCGACCAAAAAAACCTAGCAAAGTCTATGGGGACCTTCCCCATAGGCTAACATTGACTTCGATAGTTTTTAGGTGGCGAACTAGGGGGTTGAAGTTTTTTCCTAAAGAGACAGTACTTTGACTATCGAATGGTCGAATGGTCGAATAGTCGAATGGTTTTTAGTACAAAACGTTCGATTCGTAGTCGAAGGTCGAAGTCGAATGTCTAAGTAGCCCATTCGATGGTCGAAGTAGCCAAAAAAAAAACATTTGAAATTCAAACACTCGAGCTAAGTAAATGGGCCCCTTAGTGTCAGTTTGCATGAGAAAGGGGATGGGCTAATAAGTGTTAAGCATGACATCACAAAAATAGGAGTGGATATGCTTAATGACATCAAGAAATTGCAGGCTGGCAAATGATTCACCCATTTCAGCATGAGGGCAGGGTGTTACCAAATTCATGAATACCATCAAGGAGGATATGATGTTGGGGTGGTGTGGAACCATTTACAGTGGATTATTTGATATAAAAAAGTTTAGTAAATATATGTCATAACTAGTTATTTTGCCTAAATAACAAAGCTAATATTTATTTGGCTTCATGGGTGAGAGGTTTGTACTTTTCTACATGACACTGCAGACCCTATACCATTGAAAGAAAATAGAATCCTGTAGAAATGGATGTATGAACAGTTAGAATTCCTGATTCAGTGCTTCACCAACCATAAGGGATGAAAAAATTCTTACAAGGCAGTGAATAAATCTCCAGTAATGGCTTATCGGTTGTCATTTTGGCTTCTTTCCTGCAGCAAAAGTGGGAACAAAAAAAGATTAAAAGCATAGATCAAATTGCAATCAGTCTGGTGTATGGAGCTGTTTTTTTGTTTCTAGGCACAACATATATTGTCCTAAAATGATGCATCTGCCTTCTTTGTTTGTGGATCACCAGGTATAGTCTTTAGCAAAGAGAATCACAGGGCAGCATTAAGATGTAGGTGGAGGATGATATTATTGCTGGTGAAATGAGTCAGAGGCTGACTATTCCCTGAAATAAGTAATTTTAATATGGCACATACAGACACTGAAAAATATCTTGGTTTTAAAATAACTAATATATTGCATTAGGAAAATGACATAATCGTGATAAAATACATTGTATTTTTGGTAGAGCAATAATCTTATTTAACAGATACTACGGTAGAGATACACAAGGGTAAATAAACCCCATCTTAAACACTGTGCAGCTGTTCACCTCTGTCTCTTCCAGTCTGCATATAAGAATGGCTGTTTTGTGCCTGGGATAACCTAATGAGCTATGACAGTGTATATGCCATGCATGTGCCTGTTTAAATGGCAAATATAACCTACTGTAATAAAGTAACAAAAGCCCTAAGTACATATGTAATTCATTTGTTAGTTTTAACTCGAGGGGATATTGTACAAATCCGCAGCAATTCAATATATGAGATTTCATTAACATCCCCTCTCCCATCGTTCCCATCGTTCATGCTTGTTAGGGCCAATGTACAGACACACTTGTCTCTGGGGCAGAGGGAACAAAGCAGCTCATAACCTAAAATGTGCCAGACAGACACTGTATGATCCTAGCAGGAGGTGTTAATTATATCACAGCAGCAGCAAAACACAATTGCACAGTAATCTAGCTACATAAGTGCATATAATAAAAGTATCCCTGATATGCAGGGTCGGACTGGCGCAGTCGGGGCCCACCGGGTTGTGAACCTCGGGGCCCCGTGCGCGTGCGCATGCGCGAACGTCAGGCCCAATGCGCGCATGCCTGAACGTCAGGCCCAACGCGCGCATGCCTGAACGTCAGACCCAACGCGCGCATGCGCAACAGCGCCGATCAACTTTAATTGCCGTTCGGGAGCCAATCTAGGACCGGGACTGGGCCGGCGGGGGCCCAAGAGAGCCGGGGCCCACCGGGTTTTTTCCCGGTTTCCCGCCGGCCCAGTCCGACACTGCTGATAAGCATCAATCTCACTGGGTCATCCTACTATTTCTGTCTGGGGGGCCTCCCACTTCATAGATCTGTGTTGCATTGAATGGCAATCACATGGTATGTGGGTTTCCTGTTCCTTCCACATGGCAGTGGGCACACTATGGGTTAATCCCCCCTGCCTCGTGATTGGACAGGTTTTCCTCAATAAAAACTTACTTCCGCCCCCTGGCCGCCATCTTTTTTCCTCCTGTCGCTCCCCCCTGATGTCCAGCAGACTGCCTCTCTCCTGCTGAAGCTCCTGAGCCGAGGTTTTTATCCTTGTGTGAGCTCTTGGAGAAGCCGACGGGCTTATGGCCAAATTGTGCCTCCGGTGCGGTCAGACGCAATGCCGTGTAAATGGCGCATGCGCAATAAGACACCGTTGCTTCCACAGCCAACATGGCGACGGACGCCAGCGTTTTTCGCGGGAGCGCGACCGCATGGACGCGGTCGCTGACGCACGCTCGATATTGACGCCAGGGCGCGAAAACGAGCGGAAATGACGCATGGAAGCAGATTGGCGCGAAAAATTTAAATTCTGGGCGCCATTTCCCCCTCAAGCTGCCAGACTGGTAAGACAACTGTTTGCCTGAGTGCCTTTGTGCGGTTTAGAGGGTACAACTGTAAGTACACCTCTGTTTATTACGTTAAGCCCACATGAATGAGCAGGACACCCTGGATATATATGTTCCTCTCCCTCCAGGGTCAGAATTAGGATTATTCTCAATGAGTTCCAGACGCTCTCATTCGGGCTCAAGGGGGTGAGTTATTAACGAGAGGCGAAGATTGGATGTCTTTTCACATGGGAATATACATTGCTTAACTTAAACAGTGCTAATTGTATTCTTCTCTTGACAGGAGCTCTCCTGGAAGTCAGAGAAGAAAATCCAATAGGAGACAATGCGCTTCCTGCAACAATCCAGCTTTGCCAGACAGCAATTCCTGTGCCAAATGCATACAGAATCCGGAAGGGAATCCGGCCCAATTCAATGAGTTCATGTCTTGGATGAAGGAGTCATTTAACAAATCCATGGCTGATATGGTTACACAAGTGACGGATAACGTGCTTAAAAATATCAGCCCCCATCTCAGCGGTTTTGACCAACCAACACCTAGTGCTATTGAAGCTCCAGAAGGTGCAGCATTCATCGGCGGAGGATATCTGCAAGGCAGCAGTCTGGAAGGCCGAAGTGTTGAACCAAGAAGGGATAGCCCAGAATCAGATGGAGAGCTATCAACCACCAGTTCCATAGAGGATTCAGCTTTCAACACAGATCTAGTAGAGCCCTTAATCAAAGCTTTAAGGAAAACCTTGGATTTGGAAGAAAAATCTCCAACCAATAAAGACAGTAGACTCTGAATGGGAAAATCCAGATAGAAAATTCACTATTTCAAGAAGATTCAGAAAGATGTTCCCCTTTCCATCAGACCAATCCAAAGCCTGGGAATTCGCTCCCAAAGTGGACGCGGCGATCACTCGCGTGGCCAGAAGAACCACACTTCCAGTGGACGAAGGGGTCTCACTTCGAGACCCCATGGAAAGGAGGCAAGATGCCTCACTCAAAAGAGCTTACGTAGCAGGAGGAGCTACTTGCAAAGCTGCCGTGGCCATTACCTCTGTCACCAGAGCCAACAATATCTGGCTACAGGAACTGGAAGAAGCTATTAAAAAAGGTGAAGACAGGAGCAAACTGGCCTACATGCTACAAGATATCAAGGTGGCAAACGATTTTGTAGCCGAAGCATCCATGGATGTGGTCAAACTGGCAGGGAAATCCATGAGTCTGTCAGTAACCGCGAGGAGTGGTCTTTGGTTAAGATACTGGAACGCGGATCCGCAATCCAAACATAACCTTTGCTCCCTACCTTTTAGGGGTAACCTACTGTTCGGACCAGAGTTGGATCAAATTATATCCAAAATGTCCGCAGGGAAATCACCCTTTCTCCCTCAGGATAGGCGAGATGGGAGACAGGTCAGAGGCAGATTCACCTCTAGACCTAATTTCAAAGATGCCAAACAATATAAACCAGGCAAACCTTTTTCCAGACAGTGGAAACCTAAAGACCAGTCCTTTCCTGGGAAAAGCGCTCAAAAACAGGAAAAAAGGGCATGAAGGTCTTGGAGCCCCTCAGTCCATTGTAGGAGGCAGACTCTCTCTTTTCAAGACGGAGTGGGCTCGGGAAATAAAAGACACTTGGGTGACAGACATAGTATCAAACGGATACAACTTGGAATTCAAAAGCTTCCCACCTACCAATTTTATGTCTTCAGACAGACGCATGTCCCCGGAAGGAAGGAAAGTACTAACCTTCATTATACGAGAACTACTAGAGAAAAAGATAATATCTGTAGTGCCCAGGGACCAAAGGCACCAAGGTCTGTACTCCCACTTGTTTCTTCGGAGAAAAGCAAACGGAGAATTCAGAGTAATCCTGAACCTACAATTGCTCAACCGCAATCTTCACATTCCCTCATTCAGAATGGAGACCCTAAAGTCAATATCTCATTGCATAGAACAAGGGGACTGGCTAGTAAAGCTGGACCTGAAAGACGCTTACTTACACATCCCAGTAACAAAGCGCCACAGAAAATACTTGAGGTTCAACATTCTAAACCGACACTTTCAATACCGTGCCCTACCTTTTGGACTCGCGACGGCCCCAAGAATATTCACCAAGATCCTGGCACCAGTGATAGCCAATCTGAGACTAGCAGGAATACAAATTTTCGCCTACCTCGACGATCTCCTAATCATATGCCCCAACAGGGACCTTCTGAGGGCCCACCTTCTTACAACCTCTGCATATCTTCAGAGCCTGGGCTGGTTGATCAACTGGGAAAAGAGCCACACTCAACCTACCCAAGAATTAGAATTTCTGGGAGTCCTAATAAACACTCGGACTCTATCCTTAAGCCTCCCAACAAGGAAGATTCCAGAGATCAGAGAAACGGCCCTAGCCCTCACTCGATTCCCCATGACAACAGCACGAATATGCCAACAAATCTTGGGGAAACTAGGATCCACATCAGATTGCGTCAAGTGGGCCAGAATGCACACCAGAGCACTCCAGAAGGAGTTTCTCTCGAATTGGGACCACGACTATATGAACCCCAATCAACTCATCAGTTTAAGCCCAGCTACCATGGCATCTCTCAACTGGTGGCTACAGGAAGTGAATCTCTTACAACCCATTTGTCTTCTTCCAAAAAACTGGATTACCATCACAACGGATGCCAGCAAGACAGGATGGGGGGCACACCTAGGGAATCACAGGGTACTGGGGAACTGGAACAAGGAAGAGAAACGCAAATCGTCCAACTGGAAGGAATTGAAAGCCATCTTCCTAAGCCTCCTCAAATTCCAACACCTAGTCCAAGGAAAAGCGGTACGGATCAGGTCAGACAACATGACGGCGGTGACTTATGTCAACAAACAAGGTGGAACAAAATCACGAGAGCTATTAACCTTGACCACTCATATGTACTCATGGGTGGAACTCCACCTGACAGACCTAAAAGCAGTACATGTCCCAGGCTGTCAGAACTCTCTAGCAGACAAATTGAGCCGCTCTCATGTGATTCCGGGAGAATGGGAACTAAACCAAAAAGCATTCCTCCTCATCCAATCAAAATGGGGTCCTTTTGCCCTAGACCTAATGGCAACGAGCAGAAACACGAAACTGGCAACCTTTGTGTCTTGGGGCCTAGACAAAGGGGCAGCATTCAAAGATGCATTTTCAATAACATGGAACTTCCACAGACCATACATCTTCCCTCCATTTCCCCTGATTCCCCGGATCTTAGACAAGATCAAAGAGGATCGAACGGAAGTGGTGTTAGTAGCCCCACTCTGGCCAAGGAGACCATGGTTTCCTCTCCTCCTACGACTAGCAGTCGAACAACCTCTCACCCTTCCGGTCATCCCGGATCTCCTCAGCCAGGGGGTAATCTTCCATCCTCATCCCGAGAGGCTACACTTGACGGCATGGCTCTTGAAAGGAGGAACCTGAGATCATCTGGGTTATCTGCTAACTCCATTTCCACACTTTTAGCAGCTAGGAAATCTTCCACTATCCAAAAGTATTTCACGGTATGGGAGAAATTTCTGGACTGGGGAAAATCTAATGACTTGAATCACCAAAACCTATCAGAAATCAAGCTAATAGATTTCCTTCAGCAAGGGGTTGATAGAGGCCTCAGCAATTCCACTATTAAAGGCCAGGTCTCGGCTATATCTCATTTCTCCGAAACTCCTTGGGCTCAACACGCCCTGGTGAAAAGATTTTTCCAAGGGTTAAGAAGACTCAGACCTAGAGTCCGCTCAATCGTTCCCCCTTGGGACCTCAACTTAGTCCTAAACTCCTTAACTAAGGAACCTTTCGAACCTTTGGACACGGTACCCCTCAAGTTTCTGACACTAAAGATGTGCTTCCTTCTAGCGATTACATCAGCAAGGCGAGTGTGCGAGCTGCAAGCCCTGTCAATACAAGAAGGCAAACTTTCTTTCTTACAAGACAGAGTTATCTTAAGAACAACAGACGAGTTTCGCCCTAAAAGACTCTCCGACTTTCATACATCACAAGATATCATACTGCCATCCTTCTTCCAAGATCCGAAGTCGGATGAGGAAATACGTCTACACACTCTGGATGTCATTAGATGCCTGTCTATCTATTTAGATAGAGTCAAGACCTTCAGGAAGACCGAATCTCTCCTGGTGATCCCCTCTGGGAACAAAGCAGGAACTCAGCCTTCCAAGTCGACAATAGCCAATTGGATCAAGCAATGCATACATCTGGCTTATAACTCTCAACAAGACAGTGTACCCTCTAATGTAAAAGCGCACTCCACGAGGGCATTGGCTGCGTCCTGGGCATTCCATTCCAGGGCTTCGGCGGAGGACATCTGCAAGGCGGCAGTCTGGTCCTCCCTTCATACGTTTGCTAAACACTATCATTTTGATGTTTTCATGAAAAAATGCTCGGCTTTCGGTTCAGCCGTTCTGCAGTCTGCTCTACCTGATAATTAAATATTCCCTCCCAGCAATTGTGTTGATCTTTTGTACATCCCATAGTGTGCCCACTGCCATGTGAAAGGAACAGGAAACGAGAAAATCAATTCATACTTACCGAGATTTTCTTTTCCTGGACTGTAACATGGCAGTGGGCACAGCTTCCCACCCTGTTTGGGGGAGACTCCAGTACGTCAAAGATGGCGGCCAGGGGGCGGAAGTAAGTTTTTATTGAGGAAAACCTGTCCAATCACGAGGCAGGGGGGATTAACCCATAGTGTGCCCACTGCCATGTTACAGTCCAGGAAAAGAAAATCTCGGTAAGTATGAATTGATTTTCTCGTGTACTCATGTGTCAGGCGATTGCTGCTTGTAAGCACAGCAATGAAACCATATACTGTATAGTTAAAGAAGTGAACTAGTAACATTCAATGGTATATATTTGTATATAATCTACAGTCTGGTCATTTCCCTATGGGACCAGACTGTAAATTATATCCTTATAAACGGCGCGTTCTTCCGTCAGAACGCGCCGTTTATAAACTAGAGAGAACCTAGCAGCTGCTGCTCTTTTCCTCCACTCTGCCCCCCTTCCTTTTAATTCCCTGGCTCAGCTCTAGTTTAACACTGTCGCGCTCCTCTTACTAATTCTCGGCTGCTTCACTCTCAGGTCCTGCCCCCTCCGTGTCTCCTTAGTCTAGCTCCCCCCTCACATGATGGCTCAATGGGCTCCCTCATGTTTGCACAGTGGCTCTCCGTCTCACTCTCAGTCCCCCTCCCTTCCACCCACCTTCTTAACGACCATTTTCATGCTCCTCCGTCTAACCTGTAACCGTGTCGGCTCCTTTAGCTCCCCTCACAATCTCCGGTATTGCTCCGCCTCCACCCATCATTCTCCAGTCCTCCGACACTTTCCTTCCCTCACCTTCTCGCCTCCCCTGCAACTGATGTCACCCAGGGCAGGATACAAGGCATATTGGGAAAAAAACATCGAATTCAAAAACAGGTACTTTCACACAAAAAAAGTAACTACGGGGATAAAATTAAGTGGGGGGCTGGGGTGGGGAAAGGAAAACAGCATTAAAAGTGTAATTTTACAGCACATAGGGCAAAGCCATTAAAATACTACACATATATAGGAAGGAAGACACTGGACACAAAACTGCAGATTATAATGCATAATGTACCCCCTACTTAAATTTATACAGATATTAGTAGTCACCTCGTAGTTATGTGACCTGTATAAAAGCACTCGGCCTGCGGCCTCGTGCTTTTATATGGTCACATAACTCCTCGGTGACTAATAATATCTTTATAAATTACAGTAGGGGGTACATTATCCACTATATACACCTATATAAGAGCACTTGCTCTGTAGACTTATACCTGTATATGGTCATGAAGCTACCCGGCACTCCTAGCAGTTCATTTACTAACAATCGAATAGTGATTTCATTTTTTTTCAAAAATCACAAAAAAATTGAGATTTCTATTTTTAGAAAAAAAAAGCTCTAAAAAATGTGACATTTATCAAATGAAAATAACACTTGCCTTTCATGCCAAATTTCGTCAAGTAAAAGTTGTAGATCTGCTATTGTAGTCAATGGAAGGAGCACTGATTCTATTTGACCATTTTTAAACCAGAAAAAAAAATCAGATTTTAGAGGTTTTCAGGGTTTTTTTGTTGAGAATTGTCTGAAAAATTACATTTTTTTGAGGTTTTAGAGGAATTCCCAGTTCTTTTCTGATCGTTCAGTGCTTTTTTCATTCATACTTTTAATAATCAGAATTTTAAATAAATTCAGAGTTTAGTCGTGGTTTCAAAAACCACTAATATCTGTCCTTGAAATGTATAGTCATATTATCTGCGTGTTTGCATTCATCTGGGAAGATGATCCACGGGTGCTGAATTTGTACCCTAAACTGAGTGCTAGCATGTTGATGGAGGATGTATTAGAGTGCATTAATTTACCAAGGCGCAGTGAGCAAAGTGCAGTTTTGTATGCAATGCAGCATTTCTTCCCAGAATCCTGGCGTCATTGCGGATGTAAACAAGTGATTCTCTTGATGCAATTGTGCTGCACCTACTGTAATAGCATCCAATTCAACAAACTTAAGGCAACTGCACGTTTGTTTGTGACAAATCAGAAGCAATTGTACAGAAGTCTGTCTGCCATAATTTCCAGTGTTCGCCATGCAAGTGCACCTGCACCCATTTCTATAGGAGCCAGTGTGCTGCATCTATTGACTCTGGGTTGCAAAGTGAACCCTGGAGCTACCGACTGGTCAGGAGGTGAAGCCAGCAGCACCAGGGTTCCCTTGCATCAATAGGTGCAGCAGCGCCCAATTCAGAAAGGAATATACAGATATAAATGGGCCCAATTATAATCTGGGTTGGATATATCATATGTACATTGTACAGAATTCAACATATCCTTGTAGCTGGCTATGCTTTACACTTCACAGTGCACCAAAGGGAGCAACTGTTACTTATTATTTTATTAATCTCAGCCTGCTGCTAGTTTTGTTTAATTGTGCTCAAGTAAAAATCCCTTGGTTTTAACATCTGTGAGTAGGCAGTAATATATCCCATCCAGCGCCTGCCCTAGTACCTCCTATTTCAGTGTATGCTCTGGAATGTATGAGATCAGTTACTACCTTGAGTGTACCGGTATTGCATTCCATTAAACTAATGGCAGATTTAATCCCAGTTTAATTGGTGTGCAGCACTGAATCATTTAACTGTTTCATTTCTCCTATTAATCTTTTGAACAAGTTGAACCAGGCCTGGACTGGCAATCTTTGGGTTCTGGCAAATGCCAGAGGGGCTGCTGTAAGATGCCATAGAAAGTGACTATAAGTGTGCTGGTGGGGGCTGTTTGGGCCTCTGTGTACTTTGAATGCCAGGGCCTATTTTGAGTCCAGACCACCATTTATCATAAGAAGTGCTTCAGAGTATGAAAGGAGAGATGCCTTATGGTGCTTAATTCCTTTTTTGACAACTCCTTTAAAGCATTATAACACACTCATATTATAATATATTTCATAAACAGGTAGAGCTCTGAGCATGATGGTGAGATTTGCAAACAAGAGTGTGGTTGGGGCAGACTAGAGTTTGGTCAAGATGTACCACAAATACAAGAGCACTAGGTTGGTGTCTCAGTCACTAAGACAGAGGGTTGGTTGACAGCACTAACAAATTATACCTTAGAAAGTAATAGAAAATGCTGTATTTTATATAGGGAACTTGTTATTCCAGCCCAGAGGTAAACCAGAGCTATGAAAGTTATAATGCATGCCTTTAAATTTTCTTCACTAGGGATCGCCATGTTGTGATTTTTTTAGATTATCTTTTGACTGTCAGTGACCCTGCACATGCTCAGTGTGCTCTTGGCTGAAGCTTTGTAATCAACAAAACATTAGCAAGAAGTAAGGTAACATATATCAGAGAAGCTGATTTTACAGTGCTGTTTAAACCTCAAGCACAGTTCGGCTGCATGTTTATAGCTATGACAAATCCTCTTTAATGTCCATCTGTGCTTTGCCTTTCTTTCTGATATTACATTTCTAAAAGTAAAACCTTTTGCACCAAACATGTTAGCTTTTTTCTCTCCTCTGGAAGGTGCCAAGGACAAATCAAGCTAGTTTGCTCATTATTCATCCCAAGGAATGATGGGGTTTTATTGTATCAATTCTTAATGCTGCAATATTTTAGGGCTATTAATATAACATCTAATATTCAGCTTTTTCTGGTGATAAAAATCGAAATTTGAAGAAAAAAAAAAAAGATGTTATAAAATGAGAGAAAGATTGCACAAATAACAGGGATAAAAGATTTTGATCTCCTTTGTTCTGGAACAAAATGACAGGCTTATTACCATACCCACGTTTTTTATTATATGCTTTTGCCAGTTGACTAATAAAATAGGACAAACTCGGTGCCCGTGTTCAGTCCATCCTGCTTTTATTTTGCAGCTCTCCCTGTGCATGTAAAACACTGAATATGTGAATTTTTATCATCCTCCAGACTGTCCGTTTTTCTCTCATTTTACAGAGCAGGCTTTGTCCATCTCATGCAATATGCATGTCGCTAGGGCTCTGCTCACATGCTGGATTACAGGCTCTTGAAGGGCAGCACTTTTCAGAGGCAGTTCATTTTTATGATGCTCTCTGGACTTTGCTAAACAAAAGGTTATTAAATCAGTAATCCAGTAGCATTATTAATACATAAGTACCAGGTCTGTATTTGTCTAACTGCCCCTACTCCCATCAGAAAATTTATGTTATGGTATGGGATCTATTATAAGGACACCAGTTATGCAGAAAGCTTCAAAACAGATACTGAATACTGTAATTTCCCCATAGAGACCTATCTAAACAAGCAATTATTTATTTTTTGTGGACTTGTTTTTTTCTCTGTAATAACTACATAGTACGTTGGACTACCTCTTTCTAACAGTCTCCTAGACACCCACCTTTCTCCTCTGTAATCAGTTTTAAACTCTGCTCGTAGAATCCTCCTGCTCTCTGCTAAGAGGGAACCTGCTCATCCCCTGGTAAAATCTCTATTATGGCCTGTTAAGCAAAGGATAGCATACAAAATCCATCTGCTAACATTTAAAGCCCTTCACTCCTTTGCTCCTCACTACATATTTTTTTCCTATCTCCCAGTATGTTCCTGACCATCTCCTTCACTACTCTCTAAGACACTGCCTTTTAAAACTCATTGCTATCTCTCGTCTAAACCATTCTATCTTAATACTCCTTGCCTTTGGCATTCAATTCCTGAATTTCTGCATACTCTCTGAACCTCTTCAAATCAGATCCTACCTTCTGGAGCACTGGAACTCTTCTTGCCTAGTCCTGGAATTAAGAATCAAAACCTTTACCCTCCAATTTGTGCATGTGTGGTATACACCCACTTGACTGTAAGCATTTAATTCTCATATGTTTATATTTATTTTTGTACAATTTATTAAATTATATTATTTTACTATATTATATATAATACTGATTTATAAAAAATTATTTCTTTATATTAATAAAGAAATAAGTTTTAAATAAATGTCATGTCCATGTTAAGCAAATAATTGAAATTTTTAAAAATTATTTATTTTTCTCTGCAGTAATAAAACAGTACAGGTATGGGTTCCGTTATCTGGAAACCTGTTATCCAGAAAGCTCCGAATTCCGGAATGCCCGTCTCCCATAGACTCCATTTTATCCAAATAATCCAAATTTTTCCTTTTTCTCTGTAATAATAAAAAGTATCTTGTACTTGATCCAAACTAAGATATAATAATTCCTTTTTGGAAGCGAAACCAGCCTATTGGGTTTTCTAGTAGACTTAAATGAAAATCCATGATTTTCTAGTAGACTTAAATGAAAATTCAAATTATGGAAAAATCCGTTCTCTGGTAAACCCCAGGTTCGGAGTATTCTGGATAACAGGTCCCATACCTGTACCTTGTACTTGATTCTAACTAAGCTGGATGAATCCATATTAATGGCAAAACAACCTTAATGGGTTATTGCAATTTTTCTTAGCAGACCTTTTTGGATGACAGGTGTCCTTTAAGATATGGAGACCCATATTACAGAAAATCCTGTTGTCTGTAAAACCCCAGGTCCCAAGCATTTTGGGTAATAGATGTTATGCCTGTATAAAATCTTTAAAGGAGAAGGAAAGTGTTTGTTACCCTTGGGGGGTGCCAAAAGTAAGGCACCCCAAGTGAATGTATTGACTTACCTGACACCCCGGGCCAGTGCTCCTAACAGCAGAAACCTGCACCGGCCTGGGGTTATTCCATAGAGCACCATGGAGCAAACTTCTTCCAGCTTCTTTAACGAAAAAGCCAGCTATTTTGTTTTACTGCGCATTTGAAAATAGAAAAAGTGAAGAAGATGATCACTCCGTAGTGCTCGCTGGAAGAACCCCAGGCTGGTGCAGGTTTATCCTGATAAGAGCACCGCCCCAAGGTGTCAGGTAAGCAAATACAATCACTCGGGGGTGCCTTACTTTTGGCAACTCCAAATGTAAATGACATTCCTTTTACTTAAATGATAACAGTGATTTGAATTTCTGGTATGCCTCATGTGTTGCTTTGCTGACTTGGCTCCCTCCCTTATACCACTTCTGAATAAAAGTATTCCTCTTTATATCTTCCTCTTACTATGTAGCTTCTAAGTGAAATGTTACCCTAAGGATGTTACATGGGAGATATATACAGCTCTGGGACCAATTAATAGAGCTACATAGAAACAAGGCTATTCATTTAAGTAAGGCAAATAGTGGTAGAATATTTTGTAGGTCAATAATATGGTCTGCAATTCCCTTCTTAGAGCTACAATGAGTATAGATTGGCCAAATAGAACAGAGAAAGAACACCAGATAAAGGATCGTACATGACACTGGAATTTAGGCTGTTAGGATGATGCTATAGTGACATAATTGAGAATAAATATAGCATAAAATATTTTTATCATTTTCATATATATATAGTAGTATGTAACATTTCCCATATCTTTCCCGATTATCTGCATAAGAACATTGATGCAAGGGTTACACTGCTGTGTTGCTTCCAGTGGCATTAGACTCTAAAAATATCAGGCCCTAATGGATATAAATACATTGTGCAGTTAACATCTCCAGAGATTGATGCAACTGATGTAAACAATATGGCAGCCCTTGTGAATAGAAATAAGCATCTTATTGGCTATTCAACAGAATATACAAAGAATATAAATTCTACTTAAATGGACATATATTTCCTTTAAAGGGACAATATCATAACAATATAGTGGATAAATTGCATTTAAAATTGTGCTTGAATATTGAACGTTATACCCCATGGTCCTTCTATTCTGTCAAAAAGCAGCAGTTATGTCATGCTGTACAGTACAGCTATACAAGTCAATCTATTTTGTTACGTAAACTTAAAACAACAATTTTTTTTAAATGATGACCCAATTATAAACACTCAAAAAACTTAAAATATTTCAGATATACTTGAAATAACTGCATCATTGTCATCTATAAGCAGCCTAAACTACATATGTACCTACATTGGGGATCATATTATAATCTCCCTAAGCCTAATGCATTACTTACAAGTAGGTCCTTCCAGCTGACACGTGGGCACCCATTCTGATTATAAGAAAGGAGGTTCTGGCTAAATATTCAGAAGGCGTTTTTTACAGTAAGAGCTGTGAATTCTCTCCTTGGGGCAAATTCCTTGGGGTAAATTCACTAACCTGCGGAGTTGCACTAGTGCAGGCTTCGCCACACTTCGCCAGGGCGCCGCTAATTCACTAAAATCCCGAGTTGCACTCAGGGAGGCAAAAGGTAGCAAAGTTGCGCTAGCGTTAATTCGTCAAGGAAATCGACTGATTTGCATACGGCGCCAAGTTAAAGTACAATGGACGTATATGTAGCAACAAATACATTACACTACACAAGCCTGGGAAAGCTTCATAAGATAAAATAGAGTTGTCACATTGCCCTACACATGAGCCCACTGTATAGTTTAGGTGCCATATGTTAGGAAATGTAGGGGGGAAGGAGGATAAAATTTACGATCTTTTTCAGTCTATCACCCTTAAAAAAAGGAAAAGACGCCAGCGTTTTTTGGGACTTAGAAAAAATTTCAACTTTTTTTGAAGCATTCCCAATCTACTCTATTGCACTTTGCCTGGTCTGAGGTGGCGAAGGCAAGTCTGGCGCAAGAGGTAACGTTCAGTAAAATGCGCAAGTTAGTGAATTAGCGTAGTTACGTCCCTTCGCCATAGTGCAACTTTGCCTGGCGTAAGGGTGTGATGTAGCACTAGAGTAGGTCCACTTCGCTAGCGAATTTACTCGAGCACCCATTAGTAAATCGGCGAAGTAACGAAATTACATCACACTGGCGAATTTGCGCTAGCGTTAGGCGATTCGCACTTTAGTGAATTTGCCCCCTTGAATCAGTTGTACAGGCTGATACATAAGATAGCTTTACGAAGGGGTTGAATGGATTTTTAGCAAATGAAGGAATACAGGGTTATGGTAGATAGCTCATAGAACAAGTTGATCCAGGGACAGGTCCAACTGCCATCTTGCAGTCAGGAAGGAATTTTTTCCCCTTCTGAGGCAAATTGGAGAGGCTTCAAATAGTTTTTTTTTTGCCTTCCTGAATTCATCTTAACCTATTATGTTACTATACACATAAAATACACTTAAGGTCCATTGCACATTAGGAGAAACTAACCATATTTGTGAATGCAGGTTGCCTGGAAGCACTGGTCAGGTATAGTTGCCTGCAAGATCAGACTGCCTTGTTTCCCAACCACCAGATAAGTTCTTGCCAACAATTTACATGCAAGTGAAATGGGGAGGGTTTTGGTACTTTGGCACCACATTTTAGGCTACTTAAAAAGTAGCCAGCCTCGATCCCCCTGATCTCACAGCACCCCCCCCTCGCAGCTACAGGGTCTGCTACATTGTAGTTACACCACTGAAAATTAGCTTATAATGGGCTAAGATGATGCATACTATACACTAGCTGTGCCTTCCATGCATAATTCTTTTTCAATTTAGGATAGCAGGATGCTGTGTGCTAACTCCACAAACATCTGTCTCTGCTTTACTTCCCTGTTCTGCTTTAAAATGTCCCAGTGACTGGGCACACTTAAATAACATTTTGACCTGATGATTATGACCTTGATTCTAAGCCTAGTCTCCCATCAGCATGTTGCATCACTGGTCAAGACAGAGATAGGCCAAAAGGTACAGGTGCCCAAGGCTACCAGAAGCCAAGCTCCTTCCCTGAACCTCACACCTGCTGTCCACCACCCTCTGCCAGTTTTCCACTAGTTCACTGCTGATAACTGACAGTCTCCCTGTGCCTAGTCCTATACACAGAGGACTTAGGGTGGTGGGAGTAGATGGGAACTGCAATTTGTTTTCCCTTGCCTTGCACCCCTTCCCAATGATGCCAGTCAAAGAATGAATGGCAGAAGGTGAAAGTTAAAAACAATGGTGCCCAGTTGACAGACCTTAACAAAAAAGGCACTGGGGATCCTCTGCTAATAGGAGCCACCAGCTTGCTGGGAAATAGTATAGTTGGAAATAAACAAATTTGTTGCATAAAATATAAACAATGGAGACCTTTTCAAAGCAGCAGGGCTGGAACTAGGGGTAGACAGAAGAGGCACATGCTTGGGGTGCAACAATCAAGGAACATGTACCTCTTCTATCACTTACGCCTAGTTTGTGGCCCTGTCCACCCACCAAACACTTGGGGGGAAATTTACTAAAGGGCGAAGTGGCTAACGCTAGTGAAAATGCGCCAGCGTGATGTCATTTTGCTGACTGATTTACTAACGGGTGCTGGCGTAAATTCGCTAGAGAAGTGGAGCTACTCTAGCGCTACTTCGCACCCTCATGCCAGGCGAAGTTGCGCTCTGGAGAAGGGACGTAACTACGCTAATTCACTAAGTTGCGGATTTTTGTGAACATTACCTCTTGCGCCAGACTTTACTTTGCCACCTCAGACTAGGCGAAGTGCAATAGAGTAGATAGGGATTGCTCCAAAAAACGCTGGCGTCTTTTACTTTTTTAAGGGCGAAAAGCTTAAAAAGAGCAAAATATTTTTTTAGGGTACCCTCCTTCCCCCCTACATTTGATAACATATGGCACCTAAACTATACTGTGGGCACATGTGTAGGGCATTAGAATACATTTATTAAGGTTCCCTGGCCTTGTGTAGTGTAATGTGTTTTCTGCTGCATATACGGCCATTGTACTTTAACTGCACTCCGTTTGCAAATTTCCGATCGCTAGTGTAACTTCGAACCGCTGATCGTAACATCGTTGGCGCAACAGTAACTCGTAACTCGATCAGTAACTTTGGATCTTCGTGAATTTGCGCAGCCCTGGCGAATCTACGCCTGGCGAAGTGTGACATAGTCAGCGCTGGCGCAACTTCGGCGGTAAGTACATTTGCACCACAGTGTTTACCTTCATCTCCCCAACCCTGCTGTCAATCTTAATATGTAGAGGGCCTCCTGCTGGGTGTGCCTAGAATGCATTGGTTGTGAATACATGTACTGCCGAAACAACATTGTGATAGACAGCCAAGACTCAATTACCACAATGCCCAGCACACTTATATGATTAGCCTTCTTTCGAAATGCTCATCTTTATGCAAAATATATTTGTATTAACAAACTATTTAATTTAATGCAAGTGCATTAGCAGAGAGCACACTTTTGCTATCCAATGGTTCATGTTAGGGACAGTTTCCTGTAGACAATTTAATGGCTCCCATATTGCTGAGTATAATTATATTTATCTTGTTATTCATTTGTATGTATAAGAGGAAACCTCTGATTTTTATTTTTCCCTCATATTTGGGAAAATTTTTATCAATGTGAAAGAATTCTTGCAGGATTTTGCAGTCAGTCCGCTGGAAAAATTGGCCAATTTACTTTACCCACCAGCGACACAAGCAGCAGCAGAAACAGATAATAAAGAAAGCAAATTTGTTAGAGTTATGATTCAGACAGGACTGGATGAAAATACATTTTTAAAGCTTCAGCTTTGTGATACAGTTTTAAATTATTGATGACAGTGATGTCTTTAGATTTCAAACTTTATATTTTCCTTGAGTGTTTTTGGCAAGGATTACAGTAAGAGTGATACTGTATTAGATGATAGGAGAAAACACTGTTGTAATAGGGTGACTACGTGTCACATACATCTATGTTTTAAATGAAATTTGTATCTGATTTAGTTAGACCGAGAATTCAATTTGTGTAAAATCCCCTTATCCAGAAAATCCCAGCTCCCAACAATGCTACTGGGTGTAGGCAGAGCTGTATTCATGTGGCATATTGGAAAATGCCATTCAGGTTGCACATGCTGTACCTGAAAAGTATTACAAGCAGAACTGCAAACCTTAAAGGACACCTATGATAGTTAAATTGTTTCCCCTATCGGAGATATGGGTTAATAGAACCCACTCTCTAATTGGCAAAACAATATTTGTTTTGTAAAAAAAAAAAAAGCTCCTAGCAAACACAATGTCACCTGCACAGGAAAGGCGCTCCTGGTACGAGCAGACGTGTTTGCTAACATGCACACGCATACTAAGCGAGTCTTGCCCGTGCACAATGTGGCCTTCTACATCGAGAGCTCCCACACAATGTGGATGGCATAGTGCTTACAAGGAGCATTTTGGAGATAAAATAGTACTTTCCTATGATAGATTCCAGTTAAGAAAACAATCGTATAGGAAAACTTCTTCATATTTGGATTCATATACTGTATGCATTTAGTTTCTGTTCCACTTATTTTTCCAGGGCGCTATTCAATCAAGGATCTGTGTGAAAAAAAAGTAAATAGATGCCATGAAAAAAATATCATTACCCCTATAAAAAGGTCCATTTGGAAAGCACAGAGAAAATGTCTGACAAGAGTAATTTTGAAAATGGAGTAGAAAATTTTCAGCAAAGGAGAAAAACTGCAGCACCTCTTGTTTGCAAATTGTGAAAGATTTATTACAATTGGTCAGTAACAGGCAACGTTTCGGGCCCGGTCTTGCCCTTTCTCAAGGCTTGAGAAAGGGCAAGACCAGGCGCGAAACGTTGCCTGTTATTGACCAATTGTAGTAAATCTTTCACAATTTGCAAACAAGAGGGGCTTCAGTTTTTCTCCTTTGCTGTATATTTGGCCCATGGCAAGGGCCTGTACGCTGCTTTGCACTCTTATTTGAGGTGGTTGAAGCACACACAACTGTATACTTAGAAAATTTTCAGGACATTGAGAAGAGACTAAAGCAAACACTGGCTAACAACTGAGCTGACATTTGAAGATATAATTGGAAGCTGTTCACTCTCTGTCATGTATATGAATGAGTAAGGAGAAGTGCAGCATAATGCAGCAGTATAGAGCCCCACAGTTCACCCTGTCAGCAGTATCAGGTTATATATCAGAGGGCTGCAGACAAAAACTCCTCTCTAAATAAACAACAGTATTTCAATGCAAATCATACTTCATTTGGGAGCTATGAATTTACACGATGCACAGGAAGATGAGCTGTCCATTCAGGGACATTCTGTATTAATCATGGCGAAAAATACTATAAAATCTCTATGGCCAGATCAGACAGCAAGATATCATTAATAGAGTTTACTGTGAGATAACTGCACAGCCTCAAGTTAAACATAACCATTTGGCAAAGCCATATAGACGGGTATAGACATAGGTAAAGCATTTTAAAAGAGATGCCAGCAGGTGCATGCATGTGCTGTTAAGCAGACTGGGGAATTATATAAGCCTCCATATTTTCGGCAACTCATTTCCCTGTTAACCCTCTCTACAGAAAAGCATTGAATTGCACAAGACTGTATCCCAATATAGTCAGAAACGGGCAAAGCTCCCAAATGGGGAATGGCCAAGGGTGGAAATGGGCACCAGAAGATGTACCTGAAATACAAACCACAAGATTGGTATCTCTATACACTGGTTGGTTGGTATTTGAGGATTAAAAATCCAGTGTTTTCTATGGTTCTGTACCACAAGTGGTCTTAACCAGAGGCGTAACATCATATAAGCAGACCCTGCAACACTGGAGGACAATGGGTATGCTTTTTTTGTCTTGTAAGGGTACCTGGAAAAGAATGTCATTCTGCTAGAACTAAAGGTTAAAAATGAATGCTTTTAATAATCAAATAACAAACACAATACTCTGGAATCAGAACTTAAGCAAAATTTAGTACAGTACAGCACATATTGATTGAGAGAGGTTATGTGGTTATTTGTCAGGGTCCACCAACTGTGACTGATAAACATCTGCTCCCCCACAAGGCTCAGGCAGACAGGAGGGAGGGAACAAGCACACCTACTGGGCTCCTCTCCAGTTATATGGATATGAATATACAGTATATATATGGTCAGTATATAAGTTAAGGATGTCCAAAGTAGAGTAAAGCTCCAGTTTTTCAGTATGCATAACATTTTCTTAAGACTTTTAAAGGAAAACTATACCCCCCAAACAATGTAGGTTTCTATAAAAAGATATTGCATAAAGCAGCTCATATGTAAAACCCTGCTTCATGTAAACAAATCATTTTCATAATAATATACTTTTCTAGTAGTATGTGCCATTGGGTAATCATAAATAGAAAATTGCCATTTTAAAAAATAGGGGCCGCCCCCTGACAAACATACCTAACAAACTATACTTCTTAGGTCACATGAGCCAATTAACAGACAGAGTTACGTATTTTGCTTCAATACTTCTTCCAGTTTTGCAGTATTTCTAGTCAGGTGATCTCGGAGGCAGTACACAGACCATCACGAAATGGGGGTTCAAGGCAAGAAATGTAAAATGGCAATATTTACTTAAATATATATATTCCAGTTTGGTAAGATTCTTTAATGTTACTTAATATGATATAAACTATAACCATAAATCAGTTACTTAAGCATTTATTTGGGGGGTATAATTTTCCTTTAAGGACCAGTATTGTATTTTATATCTGGTATGTACTTAGCATTGGATCTAGTATTCATTCGAAGCAGTTTTAAGTATTTCCTTCCTACATAGTTTCCTAACTTAGAATAGGTCAGTAACAAACTCAAACAATGACAAATATTCATGAGCATTCAAATATTATTTCCTCTCATCCATTATTTCTAAAAGAATTCCACTGTAGAAGAATTCCTAATTGGTATGAAAATGGTTTTCATAGTATGGGTGTTTACATAGCATTGACCTTGGTGAGACCCCTACATGGGACACATCACCTCACCTAGGTGTAAACCACACAAAGGCCTGTTTTTATAAGCCTATGCATATGCGGGAGTGAGCTAGGAAAATCCAAAATCTCCCCACTGAAAAGTCAGTTAAAAGGCAAGGTATGCAGATGCTCCTTTCAATGTGGTTGGTTGCCTATGAGTGGGGATGTAGGAGGAAAACAACAAGAATGTCAAAACAGGAGAAGTGATATGGGAGAGAGATACAAGATAGTAACCACAGAGACACAGAGCAAGAAACTGGTGCTATGGAGTAGCCATAGGTCCCGAGCATTCTGTATAACAGGTCCCATATCTGTACGGTATTTGCAGGTACAATATTTAAAAATAAAAAATAAGCTTTACATCAAGCTGTTAACTTCCAGTTCAAAAGGCTGCATTTTATTTTCAACAGAGAACACAAACAACAGGGCAGGTTGGTGTAAGTACAGCACTCACACACCCATATATGCAGTGATAACCTTATATAGAGAAATTTGTGTCTAGAAGTATGAGTCATTTCATACACTGGGTGTGTGCCTACATCTAATTACCAATTTATTACTAATTATTTTACTTGATATTTTCTCACACTTTACAGGTATGGTATCTATTATGCCTGGGTTTTTTTTTACTAAAATCTGAAAAATTTTCATTATTTTAGTAGAAAAAAAAGAAAAGACTTTGAGGGATACTCGCCCTGGTGGCCTAGTGGGCCGGCAGTGACGCCTGCCACACTGGTCTTCTTCTTCTGCGCCGGTTTCCTAGTGCGGCGCACATCTGCTGTTTATATAGGTGCATTGGCGCTGAGGTAATGATGTCAGCGCACAATGGCGCCAAATTCTAATAACTATTTAAAAGGGACGTGGCTTCATTTTCATTGCCCGTTATAGGTTCATTCCTTGCGAGTTCCTGGTGCCTTCTGAGTAAATTCCTGTCTGATATCTGATACCTGTTGTGACCCCTGCCTGTTTTGACGATCCTGACTTCTGAAATCCTGACCATGCCTGGTAATCGACTCTTCTGTATCCGTATCCCTTCTGATTGATCTTCTGGTTTGACCCCTGCCTGTCTGACTCCGACACAGCCTGATTCGACTACGCCAACTGTTACTCCTTGGCACCTCTCTTAAAAGACCTGGCGGCATCCGATTAGCCGAGGGCTCCTCCCGTGGTGAAAGGCGGTTGTTAAAGGCAGAAGCAAGAGCCAAGAACAGGGTGCTTAGCATTGGTTCTGGATTTAGGGTGCCGACCATGACAAAGACTTGATAGAAAAAAAATGTGTTTTTTTCAGATTTGTCACCTGAAAACTCCAAATTTTTTGGATTATCCCCTGAAAACCACAAATTATTCAGATTATTGTATGAAACCTGGTGCAGATCATGATATCTTCCAATTGTAACAGGGACATCTGCTATTGACTTCTACGTGACATCAGCAGCTGAAGAACTTTTTTTCAGACTTTTAGCAGCCTCTGGGTTTAATAAATCTTGAGAAATTTTAGTTTTTTTCCCTAAGAAATAATTGTTTTTCCCCTTTAAAACGCTGACCAAAAAAATTCAATCTGATGAAGAAGACCTTCCAGCAATTTGGAGCTTTCTAACTGATGGGTTTCTGGATAATAGATCTCATCACATACCAGGAATTGGTTGCATTTTTATAAAACAGTTAATTTATTACAGCAACAAAAATTTGCCCTCCCCCCTGGACTTTCAGAATCTTAAATAATCCTGTTCCATCGATTGGGTGGCTGTACCAGATCCAAGGCAACCCCTATGTCTAAACTGCCTCTTAAATTAGCTGTACTATCTATAGACCAGAGGTCCCCAACCCTTTTCACCTGTGAGCAACATTCAGATGTAAAAAGAGTTGGGGATCAACAAAAGCATGAAAAATGTTCCTGGCTGGTGTAAAATAAGGACTGTGATTGACTAGTGGTAGCCCCTATGTGGAGTGGCAGCCTACAGGAGACTCTGTTTGGCAGTACATCTGGATTTTATGCAACTAAAACTTGCCCCAAGCCAGGAATTCAAAAATAAGCACCTGCTTTGAGGCCACTGGGAGCAAAATCCAAGCAGTTGGGGAACAATATGTTGACACGAGCTACTGGTTGGGGATCACTGCTATAGACTATAGGATTCACCTAGGGCTCACCTAGGGCCAGAAGTTCTAAATTGCATCAATGAATGTACTCATGGCAACCAGTCAGCAATTTTAGATGGCACTAGGACACAGCCTAACGCGTTTCGTATCAGCAGGATACTTAATCATAGGCTACATATTATTCTTGCCACAACATATTTAAAACAAGAAAGAGACAATTAGCTTTGTGAATACTAGAGTTACACATGTAGTGCAATAAGGGACATAATCAGTGTGACTTCACTCTAGTCAGACCCACCCTTAAGGGGTTGGTTAACCACCATCTTGGGTCTCTCTTGGAAGTCAAGACAAAGATATCTTTATACAAAATAACACAAAATAATAATAAAATATTGTATTAACAATGTATATACAAATATATTATATTGTTTTATTATTGTTTTATTATTATTATGTTTTATTATTATGTTGTGTTATTTTGTATAAAGTTTTCTGTGTTTTGACTTGACTTCAAGAGTGTTTTTCACTTTGAGACCTGAAAAGATTTACTGCATCTACCCATCAGTCAGGGCCGGCCTTAGGCCAATTGGACCAATTGGGCCCAATTGGGCCCCGCACCTCTGGGGGCCCCGCACGACAGGGCAGCGCAGATAATATTTTCCTCAGCACATGATGCTGCCTGGCCTGCCCCCAACTTTGAGAGTCCAGCCCATCCCCAAATCCATAGGTCCAGCCCACCCTCAACTCTGATAAGCCAGCCTATCCCCCAACTCCATAGGTCTAGCCTGCCCCCATAGGCCCAGCTTTTCTCCAACCTTGATAGGCCCTGCCTGCCTCCAATCCAACCAAGCCTGCTCCCAAGCTGAATCGGCCCAGCCTGCCCCAAACTAATTGGCCCAGTCCACTCTCCTATTTCCTCCCTCTCTCTTACCCTGTGTGCCCCTATTATGTGCCCCTATTTCATCCCTCTCACTCTCTTACCTTGTCTGCCCCTTTCCTTTCTAATTTGTGCCTGTATGACCTTATTTTCCTAAATACTTGGTGTGTCAGTAGCCAGCAACACTTTGTCTAGGGGCCCCGCCAACATGGTCCCAATTGGGCCCCACATTTGATAGGATCAGCCCTGCCATCAGTGTTTATGATTCTAATTCAGCAATTTTAGATTAGAAAAATTAGGATAAAAGAAAAGATCATCGACTGCTATAGGACACGGCACTGGTGCAACATAGCCCCTATATTAATAAATCAACACTAGCATTTTCCATTCACCATAGCCATTTTCAGATTAGGGTCGACAATGCCAATTTTCGTCCTGTTATACTGGGCTTCGGGGTTGGGTGGGCAATAAAGGCACTTGGAGGGCGAAGTGAATTCATTTGGTGGGAAAATAGATGGGCTGGTGGAAAATGGGCAGATGGTTCAGAGAATTGGGCAGCGTGGAGGTGGACCGGCAAGCTTGTCAATTACCAGCCCAGTGGCAATCCTTATTCCGATATAAATCTAAGATTATATAATGGGGAACTGGTAAGTGCTTACTTTGCATACAAAGATAATTAAAGGGGATCTAAACACTGCTGCTCAACCACACTTGTGTGTTGCCGAACCACAACTCCAACCATATTTTAACATATTATTATTCAGTGCTATATTGTGACATTTACATAGTATATTTATACAATATATTGTGCATTAGTCCCTAAGATCAGTACGTGACAGCAGCACACAGCATGTGAAGTGAATCAGCAGAAAAGAAGATGGTGAGCTACTGGGGCATCTTTGGAGCCAGATCTTTAGTGCTAAAGGGCTGTGGTTGCCTTGAGCTGGTACAAAAGCCCAAAACATAATGTACATTTCTACCCTACTTCTTTAGTTAAACTTTAATTCTGTTTTAAAATATGCTGTGTCCCGTCCTACAATATCAGGACTGTGTTATGGTAATATTGCCCCAAAACATTTATTACTGGTGGGATATGGAACAATAAATAGGACAAACTATATACTTGCAAAACAACTGTGTGTTGCTACATCTATTTTTTAAGCTGCATTTATTATTGGGTAGCAAAAAGTAAATGTTTTTGCATATCCCTCTTTAGTAAAATGAAACACCTGTCTGTTTACAAACACAAATGGGGAATGTAGAATGTCTCAAGCAATCTGCTGGTGGTGTTTCCCACATTGTTTTATGCACATTTGTTTATATGTAGATGCTTTGTTTACCTTCTTCTACCAGTACCTCTCGTATATACTGCATGGCAAGCAGAGATTTAGCATATAGAGTGTGTCATAGATGTGTGCCTTTCTTTTTTCTTGAAGCACAGCTAAAATCTATACTCCTTAGAGTTCTTCACAAATACTTTTGTGACATCTGGAGGTTGGTCTGCCATGGTATTTGGGCAGTATTTAGTCATCCTTTTCTGTTCTCTGGTTCTTACTCTTGAAACATTGTAGCAGAAGTCAGTTCTCTACCTCTGATTTAAAATGTTGGCTTTGCATAAATGGCTCAATTCTAAGCAGCCAAACAAAAGAACAATGGGAAGGTAACCAGACAACAGCTCCTTAACACAAGATAACAGCTGCCTGGTAGATCTAAGAACAGCACTCAATAGTAAAAACCCATGTCTCACTGAGACACATTCAGTTACATTGAGAAGGAAAAACAGCAGCCTGCCAAAAAGCATTTCTCTCCTACAGTGCAGGCACAAGTCACATGACCAGGGGCAGCTGGGAAATTGACAAAATGTCTAGCCCCATGTCAGATTTCAAAATTGAATATAAAAAAATCTGTTTGCTCTTTTGAGAAATGGATTTCAGTTCAGAATTCTGCTGGAGCAGCAGTATTAATGGATTCATTTTGAAAAAATGTTTTTTTCCCATGACAGTATCCCTTTAATGCAGGGATCCCCAACCTTTTGAACCCGTGAGCAACATTCAGATGTAAAAGGAGTTGGGGAGCAACACAAGCATCAAATATATTCTTTGGGTGCAAAATAAGGGCTGTGACTAGCCATTTGGTAACCCATATGTGGACTGTCAACCAACATGAGGCTCTGTTGGGCAGTACATGTGGTTTTTATACAACAAAAACTTGCCTCTAAATCAGTAATTCAAAAATAAGCACTTGGTGTGAGCCCACTGGGAGCAACATCCAAGCGGTTGGAGAGCAACATGTTGCTCACGAGCTACTGGTTGGGGATCACTGCTTTAATGTATAGTTTGGGAATTAGTAGACTTCCTGTTCTGCCTGTGCAGCTAAAAAGTTATGGTGCCAAACCCAAGTGCAGATGAAGGAGATTTGAATCTTCTGTGGTTGGATTAAGTTGCAGATACTCAGAATAGCCCCATCCTAATCTCTAATGTAATTCAAAAGGTTATTTTGGACAATGCAGAGAAGAACAGATAACTTCATACTGTGGAAACACAAAACTTTATGATAATGAACTGTATAATCTGAGACTCACCTAGCTCAAAGTCAAACACTTTTTCATTTAATTTACCACAGGGTATGCATAGAAGTCATACATACAATACATGTATGAATAGGAGACATTTCAAAGGGCCACATACATACAGTTACATAGAAGGATTACCTTTCTTTATTTTTCAGGTCTCTGCCTCAACCTGTGTCCATAGCAATTACAGATGCGCTTTTTGCCCTAGTGTATCCCATTCCCATTATAATTTTAGGGCGGTGGCTAGGGTTGCCACCCGGCCGGTATTTTACTGGCCTAGCCAGTAAAACACCTGCCAAGGCCGGGCCGGTATTACAAATTTACCGGCAATGTAGCAGCCGGTAAATTTGTAATACACCTAACAAAAGCCGGTGGCCTGCCCCCCAGTCTGGTGAAAACTCACCTTTTTGCTGGCTTCTTTCGACACGCGCAGTGTGGCTCCGCCCCTTTGATGTCGCGACCCGTCCCATCCAATTGTGCACCGTGGCCCGCCCCTTCCAATCACGGCCCGCCCCTTTTTAAGTCATGGCCCGCTCTTTTGTTCCCGTGCCCTCCACCGGACGGTCGAAATTTTTTTAAAAGGTGGCAACCCTAGTGGTGGCACACGTGCACAGGCGACTAATCTCCTCTTCTTCAGGTAACTAATCTGCACAAAATGCCTTCCCGCTGGCAAGAATGTGAATCGCAGGCTGGATGGCATTCGGATTGACATCCTACTGACTATTCGCATTCTTGCTGGTGGGAGATTAGTCGCCCGAAGTAGAGGAGATTTGTCGCTGGGCGACCAAACCCCCCCTCCGGAATCTGCAGGTGTGCCAGCACCCATATGATCTATGGCAAATGTGAACAAATTCATTATCTACAATGTGAAGGTGTTTATTTAGTTGTTGAAGCTGTCTTGTATCACCTTGATCTCGAGGGTAATGTGTTCTTGAATCTGAATTTCATCTGAGACTCATGCACATTATTACATTTTTGGGCTGGAACATCAGCAGTATCATGTTGAATGCTTATCTATCCCTCTGTGCATGGAGATGAAGATTTCACCACTGACCTTGGAAACCTAGAAAGCAACCAAGGACTGAATTAAGTAGCCATCGAATGCCCATACCATCACTCAAAAAATTACCCTAGAGGTTGACAGTGTGCTTTTGCTATCTCATTTTTGTCTCATTTACCAATCAGATGTAATATTGCATGATATGTATGTAGCATCACAATTGCTTGAATACAAAAAAGATGCTACACCACTAACTCCCCACATATCAGATAAAAGTCACACTTAGACCCCACCTGCAGTGTTTCTGTCAAAAGAGGGATCTGTGTAGAGTGAATGGAAGCGGGAAAAATGATGGCCAGCAAGACTGGTTTGGCTGAACTCTCGGACTTTGAAACTATCCTTGGACTCTGGATAGTTGCTGTATTTTGCTACATAGAAAGGGGCTCCTTGGTAGGCCCCTCTGATTATTTACAAGTGTCTTGTAATTAAATAAAAGTATTTAAAATCACACTGCTATAAGAGTTTAGCGTTATTTCCTCAGACTTATGCTTTTACATACAACCTTGCAGGAGCATTTAAGCATTTAGGAATCAGTCTTTCAAACATGCAGAGATTCTGGTTTGTCCACAAGTCAAAACATGGTAGATGCTTCAACAGATGTACTAGGCCAAAGTATTCCAATGTGTGTAGTGAAATATAATGTTAACTGTTCTAATATAAGTGCAGTATTGTTCACTCCACCCCAATCTATACTGTATATGAGATAAAATACTAAGGCATACATACTTTATTACAGTGTTGTATGAAGTTACATAATTAACATATAAGCCTTGCATAACTTCATATTGTTCATGCATTGGTTGAGATCTGTTTTCACAGCTTCTCCAGTACCATCAACATCACATTAATCCTGTTTGTTGTACGAAATGAATTGCTCACATCTGCCTAGTTCAAAAAAGCAGAATTGTCTCCAAATTCATTGGGACATTAGCACAAAATAGAAATATTTAAATATGAAATGATCATTGAAATTTTACCAAGTCGTAACTATTTTTTTTATATTTTATATTTGGTTTACAGCTAAGTAACTGCATTTCTGTTCTCAGTTTTAAAAGTGGAACAGAGTACACTATGATTTGGGGCAAAGGTTAGGTTATGATTTAATGGATTTCCTGTTTCACTTATGGCAGGCTACCACTTTCTGATTTTCAGAACTAATATTATGATTTCCTAAAATAGCACCTACATTTTACCAACATCATTGCATCATTCTCTGCCTCAGAGGACTATATAATCTAACCCACAAAATGAGTGTGTTTTTCACCAGAAGCCAATTAACCTGTATATTTACAAAAATCCAATTGATGGAAATATATCACTTCATATTCCTAACTTTGATACATCTCCACTGATAGATACCCCATCTGAGCTAAATACTTCTCCAAACATAAATTTGCAAATTTCAAAAACAAACAAAAGATAGTCATCAAGGTGATCAGAGAAAATTATATTAACGAAACCCATTCTTTAGTTGATTTATTTTGGAGGTCATCTGTAATAACTACTATCTTTTCAGAGGCAACAGATTTCAGGGATGTTTGGATTATTTGAATACAATGAGCAAGTTGCTAGGACAAAGGGCTGGCCTTGCATTTTTGTTTAGAAAACAATGGAGAGTTTTTGTCTTGGAATATTTATCTCGTTACACTGTGTTGGAAACTCTTGAGGGAGATATAAGTGTCACCTTAGTCAGAAAACACAACACATACTGTAGTTGTATATAAAACTTTTTTAGGTTAATGGCATACTGGGAGGTTTGTCAACCGCGTTTAAATATGTGCTAATGTGGGCGGCAAGTCTCCCCAAATGCTTTGCCATGGGCAATGAAGTAAATCGCCTAGAGTCCAAGTTCAAGTCTTATACTTGTGGCCCTGGAAATATTCCGGCAGGAGGTGCGAAGTTTCGCTGCTGTAAAGATAGAACTATTTTGACAGCTCTAACTGGCAAATGGTTACAAGTAGCAACTGGCCAGTTATGATCAGCACAACGCTTGGCTATTTGAGTTGCAGTTTGCAAACATGACACTATTTTGTCGCATCTAATGGTTACATCCAATAGCTGGTCCACATACAGTCTTTCAAGTGGAATGCAGTTTATCACTCATCAGATATCAGGCTCATGTGACCTTATCATTATATAGCCCAAACATAACTTCCTTGTAATTTTTTATAAATAATAGCAGCCCTACATGTAAAATGCAATATTATTTTCCTAGGGGAAGTTCACTTTTATTATTATTTCAATATGTTGCACATGGAAATAATCTAAACAATATACAGTCTATTTTACCTCTTCTTGCTGGGACCATTGACAATCTTTTTACGTATTTTTATTTTATTACTCTAGTTCCATACCAACGTTCAAATAAATAATTGGTTAGCAGGGCCTGTGAACCTATTATGCAGATAATACCTTTAAGGGCGGTCCAAATATGGGGCCCATACATGGGAAGACCATATCATATAGAGTCCATTTTAATGAAATAAGTACATTTTTTATAAATTGATTTCATTTTTACTCTGTAATAATTAGACAATTACTTGGACAAAATAAGATGTAATTAATCCTTATTGGAGGCAAAATAACCCTATTGGGCTTAATTAATACTGAAATGATTTTTTAATAGACAAGGTATAAAGATGCAAATTACAGAAATATCCCTTATACACTAGTATTCTGATTAAGAGGTCCCATATGTGTATGTAGTTACTGTGTATTTTAATTGTAGAACTGCATATTTATTGCCTAACTGTTAAAATGGTTCAGTAAAATCCACTGATATTTGTTGATGCTGACTGTAAGCAAAGTCTATAATTATTATAGCATTTGAGTGGTTTATTCTGTTTCTTCTGTGAAGTATTTTACCCTTTCACAGAAAATGATATACTGAACAAGGGGGGAAATTATATACCAATGTTCATCAATTATTCTTTAAAGGATAAGTAATAGTAAACTTGAGTGGCAATATGTTATGTACCCATCAATAACTATAATTACAAACCTCTTCCATCTTCTCCCAGGTATCCCTACACTTGTTCATGAAGTTTTATGTGTAATACAATAATCTCTACAAAAGGTCTCTAGTGCACATGCATCACCCATGGGACACCCTCAGGCACAGACTAACAATTTGTGGATTCTGATGCTAGAGGGGCTGCTGTAGGATGCCATAGATAGTCACTATTCAGTGTGGGCTGGGGGCTGTTTGGGCCTCTGTGTACTTGGAATGTCATTGCTTATTTTGACTCTCAGTCCAGAGCTGGCCATCCTACTTTAGAAGCTGGATGTGGCTAGATAATTTTACAACCCTTTTTTCAGACAAATAGACTGTTTGTAATATTTAAAGGGATTGGTTACCTTTTAATAAATTTTGCGTATGTTATTATGAGACAATTTGAAATTGGTTTTCATTTTTTTAGTTGCAGTTTTTGAGTTGTTGAGATTTTTTTCAGCATCTCTCCAGTTTGCAGTTTCAGCTATCTGGTTGCTAGGGGCCAAATTACCCTAACAACCATGCATTGATTTGAACAAGAGCCTGGCATATGAAAAGGAGAGGGCCTGAATAGAAAGATGATTAATAAAAACTAGCAATAACAATACATTTGTAGCCTTTCAGAACATTTGTTTTTTTGAATGGGGTTAGTGACCCCCATTTGAATGCTGTATAGAGTCAGAAAGCAGCAAATAAATGAAAGAAAAACTATAGAAAATAATTAATGACGACCAATTGAATTGAATTAGAATTGGCCATTCTAATTTTATTATTATCCTTTATTAGCAGTCATAGACTACAGCACTATACAGATTATTCATCATTTAAATTAGTCCGCAACCCAGTGGAGTTTACTATGGTTGGTTTTATACACAATTACACATATTTCCCAAGGTAATCCCGAAACAAAGCTGTCAACTTCTAAAAACATATTGCTTAGGGAAGATTATTTTACATCTTGGAAATGATGTCACGAGTATGCTCACAACCTATCCTGAAGCAACAGATTCCATGTCGCACATGTGCACATTGCTCCACTGACTTCACTGAAATGTTCTGCACATGAGAACATAGGATTTTTGTCCAACATTGTGGAAAATTGGCAGAAAAACAGTGGGATGGAGCCCAAAATCCTGTAACTCCCGAAAAAAATGTGGAGGGGGGGTTGACAGCTTTGTCCTGAGACGATTGAAGACCAGGGCATACCCTCTCTCTCCTACCCAAAAACTGACCCCAATAATAATAATACATTGAAAATGCCATCCAAATATGTAAGAAATCTGAAGAAATCTAGTTAGAATGAAAACAATGTGAACATGTATCATGAACAGTATCCTCATACCAAAATAAAAAAGTGGATGTTGTTTAATATAAATCTTATCAAGACTGGTGTGAACAAAAGAGTGCAAATACACAAGATTGCTGGGGGGCTGGGGCTGTGCTGCCAGGGGATGAGGAGGACAATTATATTATCATATATACATAGAGATCTATTTTTTCCTGGCATTGTTTTGCCTCAGATTCATAGGTCTCACATTACACAAGCTAAGCATGAAGCCTAGTGATGTATAGTTTACACAGACATGGGCTACTTGCAGATGTAGTGCAGTAGTAGAGGCAGGTTGTGCAATACATGTTGGGCCCGGCTGCAATACCCACAAACCTAGTCCAGGGGAAACCCCACAAAACCAGGGGAAAACAATTTACTTCACAAGTATATTTTCTGTTCTATGAATTGGAGGGGATGCCATGTTTGTCCCAGTTCTCCATATCACTAGCCTTCTCCAAAATAGCCTTTTTTAGTCCTTTAATTGTGAAAAATCTGGTCATAGTATTTACATAAAACACTTAGATCTCTGATCTCCAAAAAGGCCTTTTTTGTCCCTTAATTATGAAAAATCTGGTGATAGTATTTACATAAAACACTCAGATCTCTGATGCTAAAAAAGAACCTAAAAAACAAGATAATGTTTTGTATCATACCCATTATTGTCACCAATGTTTGCAGAAAACCACAGGGACCCTCCAATTCCACAATAAGTATTGCACAGAAACTACAATTACTGTGGCTATACATCACCAATTGTCTTCTTCTAAATTAGCTCTAAAAACTCAAGATTATCTTTGGTCAGTTTTATCCATTAGCTTCAGGTACATTAGTTATTATTTGTTACTAAATTGAAAAATCTGACTGGCACTTAAAAAACACAGGGACTCTCAGAAACAATAAAAAACTAAAGCTTAACTTAATACATTTTACTTTAAAATTCAGTCCAATATACCAAGCCACCACCTCTACACATACCTTTGCGTAAGACATGTTCTACTTTACAAGTAACCATGCACCAGTATCTCAATGTCATTTAAATTATGCTGACTCAAACACCCTACTAAAACTAAAGGCATTACCTTATCATATAGAATTTTTCAACAAAAATATGCAGACACTAAACCAAAAGCAATAACACTCTGGAAAAAGGTATTGGCCAAACAATCACTGGTTGACAATAGAATTATATATTTGAACAAACACCAAAATACTCCAAATCCTTGAACAACCAGGAGCTATCCATTAAATTGATTTACAGGTACTGGACTCCAGATAAAATCCATGCATCCTACCCCAATCACCCGTCTGCTGGGGCAAGAAAGACCCAGGAACCTTGTTTTACATATGGTGGACCTGCCCAAACAGTAAAATTCCGACCCCTCTTTAAAACTGATTCACCAATCTACCAATTCTACAAACAACACGATTACCCTCCCCATATCAATGGCTCTGTTAGGCATGTTCACTACCGAACAAAGCAAAACGAGTAGCACTCCAGGTTATATATGCAAGTAGATCCCTTCTGGCAAGAAATTGGAAGCAAACCACATTACCTAGAGAGACTACCATTAATTCTGAGACAAAGATATATGCCCTTCATTAACAAACCTTTTCTACTAAAATGTTATATTTAGCTCTGATCTCACTCTAAAGTCTAATGCATGCCTTTTAATTAACTGTTTGGATTTTGCTTAACATCTCATCCTCCACTCTCAAACTTTCCATCCCATCTTCCTTCTCTCCCCCCTTATTGCATGGTTATCTTAAAAGAACAGTGGTAAAATTGCAAAAGAAAGTTAATAAAAAAAAACCAAAAAAACGAAAGCTTACTTTTAGGGGGTTATTTACCAAAGGTCGAGTACTGTGAACTTTTTTTAAACTGTAATAAATTCGAATCAAATTTGAATTGAGTTTTCCTTAAAAAAAAAAAAAAAAAAAAATCGGGACTTTTGCGAGTCAAATTTTTTATGACGCACATTTTTTTTCTCCAATTGGAGTCTATGGGGCGCAATTTTCATATTGAAACTTGGCAAAAATTTGGCTCATCACTACTATTGACATCTTCAAATAGTTCAAGGGACCTCTGCCATTAACTTCTACATTAAAGAAGGAAAGGCCTCATGCACTTGGGGATGCCAAATGTTAGGCACCCTCAAGTGATTGTATTGACTTACCTGAAAACCCCGGGCAGGTGCTCTTATCAGCAGAAACCTCTTCCGGCTTCTTCTTTCTTCAAATTACCGGGGGCAGACGCATGCGCAGCTGAACAATATAGCTGACTTTTTAGTTAAAGTTCGGCTTTTCGTTCCACTGCGCATGAGCAGCCACACAAAGAAAGAGGATGATGGAAGAGGATCGATCCGTGGTGCTCACTGGTATAACCCCGGGTTGGTGCAGTTTTCTGCTGATAGGAGCACCGGCCCGGGGTTTCAGGTAAGTCAATACAATCACTTGGGGATGCCTAACATTTGGCATCCCCAAGTGCAGGATGCCTTTTCTTCTCCTTTAACTCGGCAGGTTTTAGATGGACAGTAGTCGAAATAGAACTGTTTCCAGGGTCCAGGTGTGATAAATGTCACATTCAAATTCAAGTTGGTGGTTTTAAATTCAAATTTGTGAGTTTTGACCAAGAAAATTTTTTAGAAAAATAAAATTTACCATTCGATTGGGAAAAGAGGCTTTGATGGTGGTAGATAGGCAACCCAGCGATGTCAACCCTGGCTGGGGGATTGAAACATTTTCTTGTTGATGTCACTGGTGCCATCATTGCATAAGGACCACTGGAAGTGATGTCATTATGTATATGAACACTCTACTGATGTCACTGAATGTCTACTGCACATGTGCACATTGCATTCAGCAGAGAAACTGCCAAAAACCCAGTGGAATTACATATGGCAACAGGAGACTGGGGGAGGAGTGTGGTCCAAAACCAGGTGACTCAGAAAGCAACTAAGAAAAAAAAATTTAATTTTTGTTCCCTGTTGGCCCAAAACGTTGGAACTCACTTTTTACTTAAATTGGCAGGAGGAAAGGCTCCGGAAACTGTTAAATTATAACTGGTACCCAGTTGTAAATGAAAAAAAACAAAAGAGGATTTTACTTTCTTCTGTTTCCTCACAGAAGTATAAATTCAACAGAGAAAACAATTCTATTTCTTAAAATACTGAGAGAAGGCTGATGCCAGCAACATGACAAAATATTCTTTTTTTTACTATAACTTATCCCCTGACAAAAATAGGAGCTTTGAGCACACGAAAAAAATGCGAGAGGACGCACTGCACAAATGACCGCGTGTTACTAGAAACTTATAACTTGTGCTACACTGACGTTCTCCGTCATAGCTCGTCACTCCCCTAAGGCAGCTACGTGTCGCGTCACTTCGCTTATATACTTGCAGTGTGACGTCACAGTCTCGCGAGATGAGACTCGTGAGTCTGGATGTGCAGGTCG
Organism: Xenopus petersii; assembly: GCA_038501925.1. NCBI lineage: Eukaryota > Metazoa > Chordata > Amphibia > Anura > Pipidae > Xenopus > Xenopus petersii. The sequence goes on from CM076689.1 coordinate 54,014,292, forward strand.
GCAGGAGCCGAGGAGCTGGACATTTAAATGGCGTTGCGGGACGTTTAAACAGCGATCCGGGACTGCGGGCTGTGTTGAGAAAATCTGGACTGTCCCGCGCAAAGCGGGACTGCTGGGCGGTATGTGAGCCATTGTCAGTTCCTGCTCTGTATGCACTTCATTTAGTAGCAGCTGGGTCTCTTGGGAGAAAAAAAGGAAGGGGGGGGGTGAGTCAGTGAGTGAGTAAGAAGACGCTGGTCTCTTCTAATGCTCCAGATCTGCCTATTCCAACAGTTGCAATTCATCTATGTAGAGCGGCTGAAGTCCATTTTCTCCGAACCTGGATGTTTCGCCTTTAAAAATGGTGTCTTTCCCCATCCTGATATTCAGTTTGACAGCCAGACCCTGCTTCTGAGACCTTTGTCCTCCTTTATGACATTCATGATAAATGTTTAGCACTGCTCTCGGGCAACGGGTTAACTTTTCATTGTAAAGGGAATGTAAACCCACAACGAAAAAAATGTTTGCAAAAGGCAAAAAAAATTGAATGTCAAGCAACTTTTTTGACATGCATTCATGTCAGTATTTCAAAGGGTTTAAAGTTTTGTATTTGAATTTAAAAGCACCGATAATCTGATAATGACCCTTTGCTGTTGACACCAGAACAGTCTAGCAGAAAACAGATCTGCTGAATTTTCAGAGGGTGCCAGTATGTCATGCAGACCCCCACCCACCCATAAATCTGACCACTAAGTTTTTTTCCCTGTGCTTTTGCTCCTTATAGCAAAAATGCATCCCCCATTAGCCTTTCCTGATGAGCTGCCTTATGCTACATTGTTTCAGTAGTCAAAACCAGGAGTGCAGAAAATATGAACAGCCAGAAAGATTAAAAGTTGTTTACAATAATGTTTTCTTTTATTGCACAAAAAACAGTGTTTGGGTTTATTTAACCTAAAGTGTTGTTAAATTATGTGCAACATGAGAACTCTCAGTTCTAAAATTGGTGTCATTTTCTCTGATCAATTTTGACCAGAACTCCTTTCTGTTCTGTCACGCTCGTCTGAAAACTCGGGAAAACTATGCAGTGCTGCACACTGGGATTACACAGTGACATGTGATATTCACAATGTTCAGTTTGTTACCATATTGCCTGTGGAATACTACATTGCATACTCTGCTGTAGTGTTTCAGAAGCTTGGGGGGGGGGGGGGTGAAGAATGTTTTCTATTTTTTCTAATGGTGTTCTTTTTATACAGTAATACAGTTTATTAGCAAAGTTGCAGATGCTAAAATGAAACTCTGTGGCCTTTAAGTTTGCAGCTTTGCTCAGATAAACACATTCAAAGAGCATGTTTTCAGGGAGGTTTTTGACATTTCTGAGCTGGTTATCATTCATAGTTTTGACCTTCCTTTGGCTGCTTTAATAAATACCAATAGTATTGTGGAGACTGTGTTTAATATTGTTACTGAATGGTTATGTCACACAGGATGACTTCCCAGAAGCAGAGGGAAAAGTTGGCATGTCACCCTGTAGCGCATGACACATGAGTCTGCTGTTAGGCCTAAACCATTGCATTTTAAACACCTCTGCAAAATTAACATATTGTGCACACTGCTGAATCTGGCTGATGCTGCACTGTAACTTTCACGATCACTTTATTGCAGTGAGGTGAAGTTGAACAGATGTTAGGATAGCGACCATTGGAATTTCTGCTCTAGCATTTTCTGAGAACCAAAATGGCCCATGTTTAGATTTCGTTTGTACTTCGCTAGTTAACACAGGTATGTGACATGGAAACTAGGTCTATGGTAGTAATGTGATGTTATGCTACAACCTGTAAGAGGTGCTTGTTTTTTTTGGGGGGGGATTTTTTAATCTAACATAGTCAAAATTCAAGAACTATGTAGAAAATATCTGTGCAGTACAGTTGTCTTAATCAATTAAAAAAAAATACCCTAAAAAAAGCAAATGCAGTTTTTTTTTTTTGTATACATTTTGCAGTATTTTGTACTAACTATTGTATTGGGATCATTCACTGTAAGGAACCCATGTGTGAGGATGTTTTAACTTTTAAGATCCAACATTGCAGATTTTTGTTTTGTTTTCTGCAGTTCAAGTTTTTGCAATGAAATAAATGGTATCCTGATTCTTTTTCAAATGGAAGATTTCTGTTCTGGAATTTTTAAAGTTTATCAATAAAAAAAAAAGAAATCTTAAACTCAAATGTAAAGATTGGGCACCTAAACCTAGCTAGCTTCTCTAGAATCAGTTGGAGCGACATTCTCAAAATTTAATTTTTAACTTTTTCTGTGATTTTGCAGTAGATCAGTAGAATTTGACTTTAGTCTGTTTTTTTTTTTGCACAATTTAAAAACTGCATTTGAGTGGTTATTCAGGAATCATTTAAAATGTAAAAATCAGGACTAGCTGCATAAAGAATGAACGTAACATGTAATTATTTTCAAAATAATGGGTGCATCCAAATCTTTAATTTAAAATCTTAAGTAAAGTTTACAAACCAATTTTACTAAGGATGGTTATGGAGAGCTCGACTTTGTCATGTTTGAAATTTTCATTTGTAGATAGATGCACCAAGGCTGCGGTTGCATGATGAACTGGCAGATGATTAAATTTCTTTCTACTCTTGGTCATTCAGGCTGTCAACCCAAAAGGAAGGAGCAATGGCGTTTTGCCATAATGTTTGAGAGCTTTTCGGGTATTGGTCCACTTTGTCCACCAGCACATCAGTTTCTGTAGAACATGTGTCAGTGTATGGTCAGCTTTAGTTTTTAGAAGAGTAGGGAGCTGTATGACATTGCCATTTTTCAAAGTACCATTTTTATTTATATAGCTTTTTTATGCTCAAAATGCTATCTTAAGCAGCAGTTTCACTATTGATTTATAAACTACCATGTAAAGTTTTGTCACACCATGGTACCAAAGTAATTCACTAAAAGTTATACAAAAATGTATAACAACTATATCCTATATGATGTCTTGATTTAAGATGTTGATATTGTGGTTAAGGTCCCAATGGGGACACTTATAACCTGTACAGTTTAGCCCTAAGCTAATTGTCAGGTCTTGTTTCACTAAAAACATGTAGACATTTTTTGTGTATCTCTTTAAGGTTAATGGTATACATTGATTTAGAGAGTTTGAGTTCTTGTGAAATTTAGAAGCATGAGGTGGAGTGTTTCCCCAGTTGCATGCTATTCGATTATTAAGTGATTTAAGCTCAGAAACATGGCACTTATTGTTTCCAAAAGAATAGCCCAATCTATTGTTATTGACTCGTATTTATAAAGCACCAACATATATAAGGACCAACATATTCCTCTATACAATAAATGGGTGCATGCATTGAAAATACAGATTTACATACAAACACAGCCAATAACTGAAACAAGAGGTAAAGAACTCTCATGTGATTATCCATACAGCCAATGGAAGGGCAGTGGTGAGCATACTGCCATCCACCCATAAAGATGGAAATTGCACAGACGAAAAGCACTCGGTTTTACCGTATTATTTGAATCTTAGGTTGTAAGCTTTTTTTGGGCAGGGCTCTTATGACCTCTTGTATTGGTTAGTGGCTGATTTGTATGTAATATGTATGTTTATACAGCCATTGTACATCGCTGTGGAATATGTTGGTTCTTTATAAATACCTGATAATAATAACACAAAGTGGGATATAGCCCTAGCCACAAATTGTTAATTTTAAGCTTAATAGAACAATATAGTTTTCTAACTGATGGAGGGGGTATATGAAGGAATGTCGCCGCTCTTTGTAACTAATGGCTTGTGTGTCCGCTGGATGGAGCAACATGGCAGCTCTGTGTAGCCTATGAAGAGTGCCCCCCTTTACCCTTTGCTGTGACTGTTTGCCTTACAGATAAGGAGTAGTTCATTATTCAGGGGAATTATCTGTGCGCTTCAGTTTCCTTGTTTGTTCTGTTTAGCACAAAAAGTAATAAAATACCATATACAGGTATGGGACCTGCTATACAGAATGCTCGGGACCTGAGATTTTCCGTATAATTTCCGTTATTTGGATCTTCAAACCTCAAGTCTTCTAGAAAATGATGTAAACATGAAATAAACCCAATAGGCTGCTTTTGCTTCCAATTAAGACTAATTATATCCTAATTTGGATCAAGTACAAACTTTTGTTTAATCAATTCAGAGAACAAGGAAACTGTTTTTAAAAATTTGTATTATTTAATTAAAATGGAGTCTATGGGAGATGGTCTTTCCCCAATTCTGAGCGGGTTAATTATGAGGGGAATGGAAGATGAATAGGAGAGGTCTGAATACAAAGATAAGGAACAATAATATTGTAGCCTTACAAAGCAATCCTTTCTTGGCTGCTGGGCACCCCCAGTTAAAAGTTGAAAAGAGTCAGAAGAGGAAAGCAAATAATTTAAAAACTATACAGTATAAAAAATGAAGACCAACTGAAATGTTGATAAGAATTGGCCATTCTATAACACAATTAAAGCTAACTTGAATGTCAACTACAGTTTCCTACAGCTTCAGTTTCTATTTTAGAAGCCCTTACTACATTAGGCTTATGGCAAACACAATGTATTTTATCTGGCATATAAATGCCCAAATAAATTGGTTTTAATGAAAACTGCTGATGACATTTGGATCTTGACCCAAAAATACTAAAATTCATTCTATTAATATTAATTATTTTCTCCTCCACCTGCTTGAGGTGCTTCTCTTCAGATGAAAAAGGATGGAAGATATGTGCTATAATCCCACAGTACCACGTTAAAAAGAAACTGAATAAAGTTAAAACTCAATTTATAAATAGCCTGTTTTTTTAGTTTTCTTGAGTTTTACACCATTTTTTTCTGGTCCCCTGAAAAATATAAAATGGGTGTTCTATTGTATGTATATAGGTGCTCTGTTATTGGAAAATCCCAAAAACCCACATGGTTCTTGAAAGGTGAATGCTTGATTTCTGGATGGTGAAGCCGAAGTAGGTATTTGCTGAAACCAGGATTCAGTTTGGGATTTGCCCAAATCCTAGCTCTCTTGAAAGTACTGTTAAGCAGAACTGAATCCAATCCCACGTGATTTTAAAGCTCTGCACAACTATACTTAACAAATTTTCATACAAATTTATGGGATTTTTATTTCTTCCCAAATACGTGAATTAGGGTTCAGGTTCAATTTGATAATCTTTTCTGTAATCTTTGGTTTTCTTTGAAACCAAAAATAATGATTTGGTGCATCTATAGCCAAAAGTGACACAAATATGACATTTAGTATGTACATTACGTTCTTGGAGAGATGAGACTAGAAGCAGCTGTGTGGTATGTGTGAGTTAAAAAAGGTTTTAAGGGTAATTATTTCACTGGTGATGGGGGATGAATGTGTAATACATGATTGTATTAGGTGCATAAAGGCTTTGTGTTACAATTTGCCAAATGATGCATTTCCTTTAGGATTGCTTCTCTTAGGACTGCCTGTGCGCCAGAACTGGCGATTTTAGCTGGTTATATACATCTCCATAGAAATCTATCCCGATTTGTTTGGCAATTTGTTTTAAAGTGTGGGACTATACAGTGTATACACACTGTACGTTTATATTGGGTGGACAAAGCTGTACAGATGCCTCTTTAGCTGCATTAAAAAAACTATACATTCCCCAATATTTTTTTTTAGATACTAATTAAGAAGGAGTCCCCAAAGAAAACAGTATCATTCTCTTCTGAGAGACAGACGGTTGAATTGAGCCTTCTTTACTCCCAGCAGGACCAGGAATGTCAGAATCTTTAACTTCTTTTACCTGCTTTGTGTAGACTATATTTCATTTTTACCTTTCAAATATTGCCTTATTTACAGTACTAGCAGCATAGTTGATAATTTGAAAACACCTTGTCTTAAATGCCATGTCGGCTTGCTGCTCAGAATTTTTTTTTTCATCTCCCTGCTTCTGTTTGACCTGGAACTAGCATAACAGCTGTTTATACATGTTTTCTCCCCCCCCATAGCTTGTCAACAACTGTAGTAAACAAAGTAATACTGCTAATTATATTAATCTTATATCAAATGTCCGAGAGACACACAAATTCAGCAAAATATCTCCTTGGGGGGAAGTCAAGTCGGAATATGCTTCGGTGTCTGCTGTTAATCTGCGATGAAATCTATGTGATTGTACATTTATCTCACTTTATTATTTTTTCATAGGGACCTGTCGCCTAAAAATTTGTTTTGACCAACTGGAAGTACATGCTGACAGAGCCAGCACTCTGGCTCCTGGTGCAGGCAGCCATGTTGGGCACATTCATGCTTAGAGTCCTGCATTGTGTCAGGTACTCTCTGTTAAAGCATTCTACCGAACATGCAGGTGGTCTGCAGGTATCTGCAGGAATTGGGAATGATGAAATGAGGAAAAAGATTTTTGCTATAGTGCCACAAGGGCAGGTTCAGACCGCTTTTTGAAGATAACAATGCACGGGCAAGCAGGTCTCTGTTGGACATGAGTCGACTGAACTAGACCCGTGCTGGGGTGCTCAATTTGTACTTTTGTTGTGCTCTTTAAACTACCGTATATAAATATCTGATACTCAATGAACTTTACGCTTAAAAAGTGTTTGAATCAGACTGTGTTGAGTGCCAGGAATTAATTCTGAATTTAGCAAATGGAGGTATAGTTTTCTAATGAGTCATATGCATGTCGTTTTCTTCTGCCGTTTTTGACTGTACTGCTTTCTATCAAAAAATACATTTGGGTGTGGATACGTCTTGCATTGGCATGGTCACCTACTGCAAGCCCAGTCAAACTGCATTGTCTCTATGCAGTCACAGCCTCTGCATTTGCCTCATCTCGTTTGCTCTTATTTGCTGTGCTGCTTGATACTTTACAGAATCCCGTTCATGTGCCAAAGGAAACATTTATTACATTTAGGATAGAGATCACTTTCAGCACAGGTGTAAACTCACAACTCTCAATTCCTGTTATTAATGGCATGCATATCTAAAGTGTCAACATATTCTTCAGTGCTGGACACAAGTACAGTTAAGCTGGCCATACACGCAAAGATCCGATCGTACGAATCAACGTACGATCGGACTTTCCCATCTCCCGACCCTCCACTAACCATTCAGATCAAAGTCTTTACCATTCTGATCAAATTAGAACAGATCAGCCAATGTTCTGCCCCTGACAGCAATCGTACGATACTTATGTCTGACAACACTAGTGACAGTCTCCCTCTGAAAATCGTACGATCGGCAATACACGCAGAGATATTATCGGCAGGCGACAGAAATTTTCTAACCTGTCCGATCGACCTAACGACCGATCTCCGACGGACGAAAAATGTCGGGACTCTCCACACATGGTCCGAAAATCGTACGAATCCATGATTCGTACGATCGGATCTTTGCGTCTATGGCCAGCTTTAGGCCCATAAATATTTGGACAGACCACTTTTTTTCTAATTTTGGTTCTGTACATTACCACAATGAATTTTAAATAAAACAACTTGGATAAAGTTGAACTGCAGACTTTCAACTTTAATTCAGTGGGTTGAATAAAAAATTGCATAAAAATGTGAGGAACTAAAGCCTTTTTTTTTTTTTTTTACACAATCACTTCATTTCAGGGTCTCAAAAGCAATTTGACAATTGACTCAAAGGCTGTTTCATGGGCAGGTGTGGGCAATTCCTTCGTTATGTCATTATCAATGAAGCAGATAAAAGCCCTGGAGTTGATTTGAGGAGGTGCTTGTATGTGGAAGATTTCAGACAACATGCTGTCAAAGGAACTCTCCATGCAGGTGAAACAAGCCATCTTTAGGGCTCTTACACACGGGCGGTTTTTCCTGCGCTCCCCTGCATTGCGCTTTCTTCAGTTCAGCCACAGGGGAGTGCAGGAGTAGACGCACTCAATTTTTGTGAAGGGGGCTGTACTCACACAGATGCATGGTGGGACACAGCATGTTGCATTTCACCTGCGTTCACACTCTGTGTGAGTACAGCCCCCTTCACAATAAATGAGTGTGTCTACTCCTGCGCTCCCCTGCAGCTGAACGGAAGAAAGTGCAACGCAGTGGAGCGCAGGAAAAAACAACCATTTGTAAGGGCCCTTAAGCTGCAAAAACAGAAAAAAAAAAACACCCGAGAAATTGCTACAATATTAGGAGTGGCAAAATCTACAGTTTCATACAACCTGAGGAAAAAAAGAAAGCACTGGTGAACTCAGCAACGCAAAAAGACCTGGACGTTCATGGAAGGCAACAGTGGTGGATGATCACAGAATCATTTCCATGGTGAAGAGAAACCCATTCACAACAGCCAAACAAGTGAACAACACTCTCCAGGAGGTAGGCGTATCGATATCCAAATCTACCATAAAGAGAAGACTGCATGAAAGTAAATACAGAGGGTGCATTGCAAGGTTCAAGCCACTCATAAGCCTCAAGAATAGAAAGGGTAGATTGGACTTTGCTAAAAAAATATAATCTAAAAAAGCCAGCACAGTTCTGGAAAAACTTTCTTTGGACAGATGAAACCAAGATCAATCTCTACCAGAATGATGGCAAGAAATAAGTATGGAGAAGGCATGGCACAGCTCATGATCCAAAGCATATCACATCATCTATAAAACATGGCGGAGGCAGTGTTATGGCTTGGGCATGCATGGCTGCCAGTGGCACTGGGACATTAGTGTTCACCGATGATGTGACACAGGACAGAAGCAGCCAAATGAATTCTGAGGTGTTCAGAGACATACTGTCTGCTCAAATCGCGGAGCTTCGTTTTCCGAAGTTGCCTCACTTCGATTTTCATTTAAACCGGCAGAGGGCAGGGGGAAGTCAGTACGGGGAGATTGTCACTCCAAAGAAGAAGATATTTGTCACGGGAAATGCATGGATAGTGAACTGTACATCTAAATAATGTAGCATCAATGTGTTTTCCATTATTGCTGAGAAGTTTTTTTTTTTTTTTTTTTTTTTTTTTTACAATACCAATGCTGGTTACCTAATAGAAAGATATTGAAGTACTTGTCCATGGATCCCAATCACTTCCTGGTCTGCAGAAGGATTGTATTACATTCAATAAACAGAATGTATTGCTCCCTACTAAACTTGCTCCTTTTTGAGAAAACACCTGTTTGCAATAACTGTCTCCTTCTACTTAAGACTGAAGGAATGTCTCAGGATTTGCTTACAGTGAATTTTTATCCCTCACTCTCCCAGATTTGTCCTTATGCGCTCTCATGGTACTTGTTGCCAGTGCTGCTGCTTTTGTCTGCTTTCTCAAAAGAGCGTCTGCTTGTCATTGAGAGCAGTTAGTGCAACCCTACTGCTTTTTGCCACCATTACTGGACTTGTGGGCAATGACATCAGTACCTTTTACGTTTTAGTAGCAATATACAGTACAATATACAGTATGTATTCATTAGGGATGCACTGAATACAGGGTTTAAAGCAGAACCAAACCCATAATAATAATAAAAAAAAACCTACCCTACATAGGTCCCCCTCCTGCTCCCCCCAAGCCTAGGTGTTACCCCCAGTAAATGCCCCTACCTCTTTACTTACCCGCCATCTTCTTCTCTTTGGTAATCTTTGAGAAGAAAGCGTCATAACGGTGCATGTGCAGTTGGAGCAATCTTCTGGTTCGCGACAACTGCGCATGCACCAAAAGTGAGGGAAATTGCAGAAGCACCGGAAGAAGACCTGAAGATTACCGAAGAGAAGAAGATCGCGCCCGTGAACTCTGCTGCACAGAATCTGCACCGAGGGGTAAGTAAAGAGGTGTGGACAACTGAATGTGTCTATTCTTGCTCACAAAAGCTAAAATTTAAAAACAAAAATAGCATTTTGTTTTCAAATTACAGTTCTAATTTGGTTCAGAATTTGGCTAAAAATAGTAGAGCCCTGATTTTGTGACTTTTTTTAAATTTATTTTTATTCCAGGCTTCGCATCGAAATGACAAGCATTTGCCTGTATGGGACTGAGTATAAAATTATTCTATTTATTTTTTACTGTATATATTTTGTGTAGGTTTAGGCTGGTGGCATATGGGCAGATTAGTCGTCAAACTATGAATCTTTGCTACTATGGGCGACTAATCTCCGCGAAATGCCTTCCCCCTGGCAACAAGGTGAAAATGTGAATCACCGCTGCGGTGGTATTCACGTTGCTTCAGTTTTCCGAAGTTGCATCATAAAGAAACTTTGGGCGATTTGTGAAAACAAAGCAACGCAAATGGTAGTGGATTCTCCGGTAACCCCATTCACCCCTACACTCCTAACAGCTTTCCAAAGTGCCTGCACCTGAAGCGATAGCGGCATCCCAGATGCCGGAATGAACAAATGTACGAATGAATGAATGAAACCGATTTCGGATGGACTAGTATGCATTTTGATGCTAAAATCTGCTCCACATGACTGCACCTGGCCTGACAAAGTGGCATCAGAAAGATGTTAGGAGCATAGGGACCAATTCTTGACCTGCATTTATTTTGTCCAATGCAAACATGTTGGGTTTGGTTCATCCCTGCAGTACCCATCTTGTAGACACATTTGATATAGACTGGAGCCTCTGCAGTTTGGTAGTTCTTTTTTGTGACCTATGGAACAGCTGTTTGAAGTCAAACTGCTTAATCACTGCCTTTTCTCTTGTAGGAGAGACTTTTATGGTGATTGATGGCTTTTAAAATGGCATCAGCTTCCGACAAAATTAACATTAAAATGGAAGGATAATCTAGTCGCACAACAGTGTTGCTCGCACTATATTTTCATAGCATTTTGATGTAAACCTTTCAGTGATTCCAGCTAAAAGTTTCATTTGATTAATATCATTAATTCTCAGAGGTTCTAAAACCTACTTATTTTGTTGATTTATAATATTCTTTCTCTCAGCAGAAGAATCAGGAAAAGGGAGATTGGAACTGTACTCTACCTTCATAGAAATATCAATAGTTTCCTTATAAGATCAAGTTGTTATAACCACAATGTTTACAGAACTGAAGACTCAATCACAAGAAAATAATCAGATGGGTGTTTCCCTATTTATGCTATTGCACAGAGTGCCAACCATTTAAAATAGATTATTTTGATTATCTGTTGTTAGAAACTCCCTTTAAAGGGACATTAAACCCTTCTACACTTCAAAACCACAATTCACTCAGTTGTTGCTGGACTGCATATCCCATCATACATATTTCAACATATTAACGAGGTTAAGGAGTATATTCTTAAAGCAATATTGCTCTTTAAAAATTTTTCTCAGCTCTCCAGGGCCCTCAGCTCATTAAAATGTAATATAATCCTCCATTGAGAATCCCACCTATGTGAATATGTCTCCATTATTCAGCTTAACAAGTCCGTCCTTACCCCTATTTCTGGTTCCATTGCTGTGCCCTCCACACTGCAAACCTATTCCAGGATTGGGCTGCCAACACCAATCACAGCCCTGCAGTCCCACAAGCAAAGGCAGGCTTCAGTTCCCTATCAGGTCAGCCTAGCTGCTGATTGGTTCCTATCCTACAATGAAGTGAGCTGAGTGCCGCAGGTTCCCTTGCATAGCCAGACAATTCAGTGTGTAAGAAGTAGAACAGATGGGCAGACTTGTAGGGTTTTTGCAGAAATTTTCAATAAAGTAACCAGAAATACAACTTTTTCAAGCATATTCTTTCTATATCTAAAGAGTAAAATGCACTGGTACATTCTTGTTTTTATGCAATATGACGCTAGAACCACATGTACATACTGCTTACATTTTCAGCTATACCAGGAACTGACCTCCCTCATCCTGCTGTGTCTTTGTACATACCACTTAATCTTAATTTAATGTTTGTCCTTTCTGTACAGTTATACAGTATACATATACATCACTGTGGAATTGGTAGCACCATATAAATAACATATACATTTTTCATACAGTTTGATTTAAAAATGTACAAAGTGGTACTTGTGAGCCCTTTAAAATGTTCAGGCCATCAGTATGATGATCCATCAAAACAGAATACCGAGTTGATCAATAACAAAGTTCTGTAAGTGTATTAAGTCAACAACAAGCCAGAAATGCATACGCTTCAATTTCTGCTTCATATATACTTATTTGTATAACTGGGCCATCCGTGTTTGGGGCCAGATTTCACTAATGCCTGGCTGGTGTGAGGACAGCACAAAACTTGTTTTGTCGGCCTGCCATGATAGTGCATCTGCATCCATTCATTCATTGGAGCCCTGTGAATTCTAAGCAGTATAAAGCTGCTGAACTTAATCTAAAGACATATACAATACTGATGCAGGTTGATCTGCAGTTCATGTACACTCCAAGGGGCCACTTTTAAATTCAGACTGGCTAGATGGGGCACATGTAGAATGTGAGAAATAAATGTGCTGAAGGTGGCCATAGACATAGAGATCCACTTGTGTGGCAATGTCGCCAAACGAGTGGATCTCTCCCTGATATTCGCACATAGAGGTGGGCGATATCGGTCAGATCATAATGCATCCAATACGGGTGGGCATATTGCGGGACCACATAAACGCACAGATGCGGCCGCGATCCTGTGGGATTTTTTAACCTGCCCGATTGAGATCTGGCCAGATATCGATTGGGGAAGCCCGTCTGATGGCCCCACACACGGGCCAATAAGCTGCCGACTCGGTCTGTCGGCAGCTTTTATCGGCCCATGTTTGGGTGCCTTTACACAGACCTTTTTGTTCTGGGTATGGTTGAATCCATTAAATACTTAATATAGACCACTGTGTAACCTTCCACATATGACTGCAGACATGAAATCTCATATGTCTAGTGTGATGGGTGCTGTGTATAAGACTTCTGTTTCTTCTTTGAGAAGACCTAGCAGGTGTTAAATGTGGATTTAGCACTTTCAGCTGCTAGCTGCATATTTAATTAAAAAAAAAAAATTCACATTGTTATTGGTAGTAGTTTTTACCTCTAAAAATTGGATTACCTTGAAATATCTGAGATATGTCTCATTTAGAAGGCTGATTGTAACTTTTTTTTAATTGCAGTCAGTGTAGCCCTGTAAAATTTATTGTGTATTCCTCAATTTTTTTTAGTGATCCAGTAACTTTACTACAAACTTATGTTTATCAATGTGCAATTTATATATGCCTTTAAACTCCTTTTCTTGCATTACTCTTTTTGTGGGAAATGTAATAAAAATTCACAAAGAGAACACATTTGCGCATAAATAAGAATAAAGATTTGCATGTTGCAAAGTAATATTTTTCATTAGACTTTTATTGTATTGCGAATAAGGTTCCACTGTCACGTGAAGGGCAAAGGACATTTTTTCCCCAATGCAAATATTTATTCACATTGCAAAAATTTTTTGTTAGTGACCTATATTACATACCCCCTTTTGAGTCACATTTTGATTTGCTGTAAATGTTTGTTTGAGCTACAGTTCCCTTGACTGTTGAAGGATTAAGTGAATATTATTCACCAACTTGTTAAAGGGGACATGTGCTGTCAATCATTTGTTTGACTCTATATTATACACCTCTAAACATTGGATATGTTTTTAAAGTTGCTTTTTGTAATCTGTCATCCAGAATCCTGTTGTAAAATTCTCTGAATTACAGGAAGACTATCTTTTATTGAGTCCATGTTAGAGGGGTGGTTAACTTTTAGTATTTTATAAAGTGGTCATTTCTAAGCAACTTTTGAATTGGTCTTCATTGTTTATTTTTATATCATTTTTAAATTATTTACCATTTTCTTCTGTCCTATCAAATGGGGGTCGCTGACCACATCTAAAAACAGATGCTCTGTAGCGCTCTATGTACATATTGTTATTGCTACTTTTACACAACTTTCTATTCATGCTCTCTCCTATTGGTATTCCATTCTATTATTCAAATCAGTGTATGGTTGCTAGGGTAATTTCTTTTTAGTAGACTTAATGAGTTTTCCAAATAACCGAAAGATCTGAAGAGGATCTATGGGAAGTTGCAGTAAAGGTGTAGTTTTAAAAGAATTTTCCTTTTTAAGCCCAAACTGAGATCAGTCCCTGTATATTATTCATTATTGCTATGCAATATGGGTGATTTTCAGAAAATTGATATGCTGCCTTTCAGAGTCACATACATGTTGGTGTCCCCACCTTTAAACTGTGATGGGTCAGTGGAGATAAAAATGTTACAGTATGTATTATATAAATATTAATAAATTGTATTTGGAGTTTGATTGACACCTTGATGGCGTGTGGTTGAATAGAGCTCGGTGTTAGCAAAAGGTGCTTCCTCTTGTGCTGCAGAGCAAAGAGTCTGGCTTCTGAGATCATGCTGAACCTGGCTGCTTTACATTTTCACTCTTGTATCTGTTATGCTGTTATGAAGGCAAGTGACCTTCAGATTCTGTTGATATCGAGGACATCCTGATGTGTGAATGTGGCCCAGCGTTGTGGCATATGGTCAGTGTTTTGTTTTTCAGTTCTTTTAGTGTGTATAGCAGACCTTGAGAAAGCATGAAAAAGTTCCTGACACTAAGCAAGTGATACTGATAATAATATTTGGAAATTAAACTGTGCATGCATATCTTTCAGTCGCTATTCTGTAATTGCCTTCTCTACAGACTCTACAAATGTGTGTATGATATGTTGGGTTGATCCTGCTAGCAGAAAAAATATTGAATCTGACACTGCCCCTGTTTTTACAGTGTTTGCTGCCATTCCTAAAGAATAAAGCTTGCATGCAATTAAAATCAAACATTGTATTTATAAGATCCTATAAATGTCTGTTTGTACTTTAGTATCTCTGTATATTCAAAATACTAAAACACTAGACCAAAAGGGACCATAAATTCTCAGTTCAGTCATTTGTGATAATATGTAATCAACTGTGTGTGAATACATTTAAATCATTGTTTTGAATGGGGCGGTTTATAGTGGTCAATGAAGCTTGTCATTTCCTGCAACTGAAGCACTAGTATATCATTGATTTATATGCTGCAATTAATGGTTTATTAGCGTGTCACTCTATAAAGCTCATTTGTTTTAGGGAGCCCTAATGGAGCACTAGTGAATTGTTTTGCTTTGTTCTTTTTTTTGTCACATAAAGTTTTTAATACAACACTTTAAAAAAATAAAAAAAAAAGTCCATGTAAAGTTCACTAAAGTGATATTTACCAATGATTTTTTTTTTAACAATTCTTTTTTATTCATGCACAACTGATAAGCGTTACAGACCTGTATGTAGCAGTTACATTTTTGTTGTACATATTTTAATGAAATGATCATAACTTAACAATAA
Source organism: Xenopus petersii (assembly GCA_038501925.1). Classification (NCBI taxonomy): domain Eukaryota; kingdom Metazoa; phylum Chordata; class Amphibia; order Anura; family Pipidae; genus Xenopus; species Xenopus petersii. Next base: position 54,029,538 of record CM076689.1, read on the forward strand.
TTAACCCGAGTGGTGTCATCATTTACAAATACAATGCGATTGGAGAAAAAAAAGCATATTTAGGGGCATGTTTACTAACATTGGAGAAAATATCTGGAGAGATTTCTGGAGATGTTGCCCATAGCAACCAATCAGATCTTTGCTTTTGTTTTCTAACTTGGCTGTGGCTGTTTAAATCTAATTGCTGATTGGTTGCCATGGGCAACATCTCCAGAAATCTCTCCAGATATTTATCTCCAATGTTAGTAAACATGCCCTAAGTCCACCATTTGTTTCTTAGGAAAATATTCTGGAGGGTAACCATTATGAGTGCAAACCCAGTTGTACCTTAATTGTTCAGGTCCCTGGAGGAGGGCAGTCCCCCTCCTAGAGCTCCAGATCTCAAGGAGCAGCTAAGTCTGGGTCATCATCTGTCCACAGTGCCCACACCTTGTTAAATTTCTCCGGACAGCCCCTTCTTATATAAGTTATTTATACATTGGTAGTGATTTTTCAATTACCTGCTCCCAATCTTGCACTGATGGCCCATTTCTTGATTTCCACTTCACTGCAATCATCTTTTTTGCATACATACATAGAATAGTTATTAGGTTTCTCTGTGCTCTTTTTGGTGATATTTCTGCCACCTGGTTTAATAATACCTTGGGGTACATTGGTAAGGGGATTTCAGTTTTCATTTTGATCAGCTGTGTTACCTCCCTCCAGAAACTTTGAATGATCGGACAGCCCCAAATCATATGCATAAACTCTGCTGGGGAATGTGAGCATCTGGGACATTCATCTTTTATATTTGGGTTCATTTTGTGAAGCCTATGTGGGGTAAAGTAAACCCTGTGAAGGTAGTTCAGCTGTGTCATTTTATCTTTAATGCAGATGATACCTTCAAAGGCAGCTTCCAGTATATCCTCCCAGTTCTCTGCAGTAATCCCGGAATATCCCTTTGCCATTTATTTAATGGAGAGGCACTCCCTGCCTGAGACAACTGGGCATAAAAGGATGAAAGAGGATTACTAATGGTCTCTTGGGTCTCTTTTCTAATGCTTAACTCAATACTTCTGGGAGTTGTATCTACCGATACGTTTTGAAATTGGGTATCTACCGCATGTCTCAGTTGTAAGTATCTAAAAAAAATAAGCTGTTGGGAAAGGTATAGTTTTGTTTCAGGACCTGGAATTTCATTATCTTCCCATCAGCCATACTGTCAGCCAAGTATTTTATATTATGTTGCCCCCATATCTGTGGGTCAGGGATAGTGCTGAGATGTTGTAATTTGGGGTTTCACCAAAGTGGAGAAAATTCTGAGCAATGTTGTTGTGGTTTGGGGTAAAAAGTTGAGGACCACCTGCCATGCTTTCACCATGGCTTTCATTAGAGGGGAGACATTTTTGGTATGTGAGGTTCCTCTATACAGTAGGTTTTTTTTTTTTAAACCCTCTAGCAAACCCATCAGCTGTGCCTCAATGAGTGTTGCCGCATTTGATTGCGATGAGATAACCCAATTTCTCGCCACTACTAACTGCGCTGCGAGGAAATACCAATAGAGGTTGGGAGCAGCTAGGCCCCCCTGTGTGATTGGCAGTTGTCGGGTACTCAGGGTTACTCTTGGGTGGGCCCCGTTCCAAAACAATGTAGTCATAAGATTTCTCAACTTTGTAAAGATTGAGCTTGGAATCATTATCGGGGCTTGCCTGAACACGTATGTGAGTTTAGGTAAAATTATCATTTTAAATAAATTGATGCCTAATAAAGAAAGCGGAAGATGCACCCAAGCTTCTTTTTTCCCCTATCTACCTTAATAGGGGTTGAACATTCAAATCCATGAACTGGGTAAGGTCAGCGTGGATCCAAATCCCTAGGTATTTAAAGGACTCTACCCACTGCAGGCCGTGAGTGGTTGATGGCTTGTGAAGTGGGGGAGGGTCTATAGGGAAAATCACAGATTTAGACCAGTTAATTTTAAGGCCAGAATAAGTCGTATGTGTGTTAATGATCTCTAGTGCCCCAGCCAATGCCCTGTGAGAATTAGGTAAGTAAAGGAGAGTATCATCAGCATACATGGAGATAATTTCCTGTTTTGTGCCTACTCTTAGACCCTCTAGTTCCTGCGAGATCTTTATACGACAGGCCATAGGTTCCATCGCAATTGCAAAGAGCAGGGGGGGATAAAGGGCAGCCTTGCCTAGTCCCCCTTCCTATTGGTATGGCTTTTGATATCGACATATTGGTCCTGACCTTGGCCACTGGCAAGTGGTTTAACACTTGCACCCATGCAATAAATTCTGGGGGTATTCACACCCGCTTCGTTGTGGCCCATACATAGTCCCACTCCACTGAATCATATCAGTTTTGAGTTCATCAATTTTACCCATAAGCATGGTATGATTTGTGGTAATGGCATTGAGGACATCAGTGATTGTAGGCTCCATAGGCCCAGGTGCGCATGTGGTGTTTGAGTGGGGGAGGGGACCCCTTCCGACGCACTGTCCCTGGTTTACTATATTTTACGGGGTATTCGGCGTACATTTGTTATTGCGCTGTTGCGGGAATCTCTCGCGAACCGGGCTAGCCTGCTTTCTGCAGTATCTCCTGCCCTCATGTCTGTCTCTGGATGTACCCGCCTTGGCGCCAATTTGGTTCGGCATGGTGCGCTGATGTTTTGTGTTTGCTGGGGCTGCGCTTCTACTCCGGCCGTTCCGCACCATCAGTGCTATGTGCAGGAGTCTTTGGTTGCTCACTGCTTGGTAGGTATCCTTGTGTGCGGGTATGCGACAGGATAAATACAGTTAAATTACACCATAGGACGGAGCTCACACCTAACACGTCCTATCTGTACCCCATGCAGGCCATACCCCCCTACCAATGATTTTTATATTTTACTGAGCTTTAAAGGGGTTGATATGTTAAAATAACCTGCTTTGTAGCAGACTTCAATTTTATTTTGAAAAATTTGAATGGATTCTCTAAGATTACTGGGATGCCTTTTCATCCACTTTTGGATTTAAATCAAATTGTCAAAGGGGAAATGGAAACTTGTTGTCAACAGTGTCTCAAGTAAAAGGCACCCTTTTTTTGCTTATATGTGTGAAATGTATTTTACAAAGATGGCTTCCATGTACATGAAGCATACCTGTGTACTATTTATTTATATAGCACCAGCAAGTTATAATTTATTACAAACAGGGGTCTTAACTAATTTAACATACTTGCTTTAAAGAATAAAAATAGCATCAGTGTATCCTGCTCACAGGAGCTTACTTGCTAAAAGGGTTAATTTGTTGTGCTGCTTTTGGGAATTTTGTGTTGTGATTAGAGTTGGAGCCAGGGAGGAGGTGGAATACAAACATAAAAAAATATTAATTTTAGTATCTATGGCATACGTAAATGAAACCTTATTTCAATTTTTTCATTTTTTTGCCACTTGGCTAAATCCGTGTAAGACCCAGAATACAAATGTGCTTTATTAGCTTAATCAGTTCAGCTGTTTCAGTTAAATGACTGTTAAAATGTACAAATGTGCCTAGTTATTTGTTGACAACGCAGGTTAACATTGATTGGAATAGGGTGGCTACCTAAAAGTCGTATGGACGTCTTTAATAGCAACGTTGGTGCAAATGTTTGAAGTGGCCACTTTTTAATACAAACGTCCAATGAGCCATAATAAAGACAGAACAGATCCTCTAATGCGCTAGACATGAGCCCACCCTTATATAAATGTGGCATGCCCCTTAAATTATTTAATACAAATTTGTTCACGCATACGTTTTTAAAAGTTTGGACTTTTGAAGGCAATCTTTAAAAAAAAAAAAGTCGTCAGCGATTTTACAACGTTCATGCATTTCCGGCATCCAGGATTTGGTGTCACTGACATAAGATTGAGGAAGATGTAGCTTTGTTTTATCAGTTCGCCTGGTCTGACGTGATGAAGTAAACTGGCGAAAGAGGTAACATTCAGTAAAATTTGCACTTTATTGAATTTGAGGAGTGATGACTGTTCGGCAGAGTGAAAAGTCGCCTGGTTATAGAGTGCAAATGAAAACTAACGACTGTCTCGTTCGCTAGCAAAATTGTCCTCTATGCCTGTTAGGGAATTGGTGATGTCCCTGCGGATGGAATTTTTTTAATTGTTGCTAGCATTGGCCACTTCGCCCTTTAGTGAATCTGCCCCCATGTGTCTGATGTTCTCCTTGCCCCTAACTCTTGGTAGCCCTCGTGCATACTTTTTGTTGCACACATTTTAGGGGGTTGGAGCATTCACAGCACACAACCACCACACAAGCCAGCCAGCAAAATTCAAGGGCGCACGTTTTGTGCCAGGTCTAGTCTAGGGGTAGGCAGAAGAGGTAGCTGTCCAGTGCTCCCCAATCGTTGCGCCCTAGGCAGCTGCCTCTTCTGCCTACCCCTAGTTCCGGCCCTGGCTGCAAATCAAGCCAGAAAAAAAACGAGAAATGGCACACGTTACATAGCACAGAACAGATAAGCTCTGTCCAATACAATGGTGTTTTATCCATTATCTGCTTTGTAATATGTGCTTTTGGCCTCTGGCTTCATATGTCGATTTTATTTTAACAAGGACACCTTGAACAGCAATAGCCAGTGCTGTATTGTGTTTGAGGGGCCATCCATTTTATAACTAGATTATTTTTGGCATCAAATAGGACAGTTTTAGTGAGAGATTCTAGTTAGGGATGTACTGAATTCAGGAGTCTGCCTTTTTCAGCAGGATTCGGCCGAATTCTTTTGCCCAGGCTGAACCAAATCCAAATTTGCGTATGCAGGGAGGGAAATCGCATGACTTTTTGTCACAAAACAAGTAAAAAATGTTTTCCCTTTCACACCCCTAATTTGCAAATTAGGATTTGATTCGGTATACAGCCGAATCTTTCTCAAAGGATTCGAGGTTTGACCGAATCCAAAATAGTAGTGGTTGTAGTTGTAGGTGGTTGTAGTCTTAACCAGCGAAAGTATTAGTATTATTCCCAATAAACACACCTACGTGCAAGCCCCAGGGAAGGCCAAATGTTGCAGTGGTTAATCCACAATTTTTTAGAGTGTTTAGTTATACATCTTTGATGTATCTTTGATACAGACATAGAATTACACAAAAATTTAGGTGAATTTGGAAAACTTTGGTAATTTTTGATACAATATTTGTTTTCTTAGGTAAACTAAAAGTTCCCTAAAGTGAAAAAATTAGCTGACATTTAGTCAGCTAGTGTGAGAGGAAAAGCCAACACGGGAATATATTTTATAATGCCATATGTTTTTTATGTACCTATTATAAGTTTTGATTCTAAAAAATCCTTGCACATTTCATGCTGCAAGGCAAAGTCTATAACTAAGTGCCACAAAACTTTTCAGGTTTTTATGTATATGTAATACTTAATGAATCAATACTTTTAATTTTATTAAACCATCAAATTGATCATTATTGAAGTTAATCCACGCCTAATATCTCTACTAGGGAGTTTATACATTCTATTCTATAACAACTCTTCTACTATACTTAATTTCTTTTTTTTTTTTTTTTAAATATCTTAACACACTTTTAATAGGTTGAAGTTTACCTTGCTTTTTCGGTGATTTCTAGCTGCATTGTTTGCCGTTGCTGGGGCCACCAGCCAACAGTAAAGTATCGGTGAAAAATCAAACTGTCAACCAACAGTAAAGCAGTAGGGAATATATTAACAAACTTACTATATTACTGTTGGGTTATATTATGGGCAATGTGGTTGGAGATCAAGATAAGTTGCGTACTAGAGAAGTTAGAAGAGATCTGTTAATGGCACAAAGGTAGTCAAGTTATAAATGGCATGTATTGGAATTATGATTAATACAAAAAAGTAAGTATAGAAGAATAAGGCACTTATAGCAGAGATTAACTGCTCAAAAAGTGTTTAATTGCCGCACAACATGTTTTGAGCCTCTAGAGCCCTTTGTCAACAATGCGTTTTTGCCCCCATAAACAGGTTTTAAGACCACATTCCTGTGCATTTGAGAACTTGATTTTATACTTGTGTATTTGGGCATGTGTTTGTATTGTTTAATTTCAGCCACAGTACCACATACACAGAGTTTTAATGACCCCCCCCCCTCACGTGTATTTGAGTTTCTGCACATTTTCTAATCTTCACAGTCCAGAAGAAACAAGTATGAAGTATGAAAACTGCCCTGTGATGACATTTTCAATAGTTTGTTTGCCTTTGTGTGATTGGAAATTGTGCTTTGTTTGCCTTAAGGGCTTTGTCACACGTGGCATGTTCTCCACTGACCGAATAGATCCTGATCTGCCCTGTGTCTTTAAGTAGCTACATTAATGTCATCCTCACCTATTGTGATTTACAATGATTGCTTTGAGGTTGGGAAGTGGTTTCTGAAATCTAAACATGAAGGTATTTTCATTCTCCGCATCTGACAGTTACATTGTAGTGTCCACTCTTTTGCTGATATTTGCTTCTTTTTTTCCCATTTTCCGTAGTATTGTTTTTTTTATATTCTAGTGCTGGTAGTCTTGCTATTTTGGCTGCTTGACCCCACTGTGCATGTGTAAAACAGTTTTGTTCCTGTGGGGGAGGAACAGTGTTTATAAATATTCTGTAAATCAGTTGATGGTGAATGTTCTCCTTTGGCTCTGGATCCGCTCAGGGCTCTTTAGGAAATGGATGCACAGGAGACTGGGGCTGTGTGATTTTCTAGTGGTAATATTTATGCTACTGAGGCCTTGTGCTTTTATATGGTAACTCCTCTGTGATTTATAATATCTTAATATATTAGAGTAGGGGAAACATTATCCACTATATTATAGCCCGAGTTTGCTCAAGGGTTCCATAGACTAAATTATGTGACATTATCACTATAATTATCAATATAATCCTGCCCTCGAACATGCTGTATGATAACTGGTCTGCTACATGTAATAAATTGGTTGCCACTGATGGGATTTTTAGATAATTTGTAGTTGGTTTTCATTTTTTAACCTTTGTGGATTTGGATCTGTAGCTTTCCATTTTGATATTAAATTAAAACGTACATTTTAGAAAAATAGAAAAAATATTAATATGCAATTGAAAAGGTTATTTAAGGTATGCTGTTTGAAAATTCGAAGTTGTATAATGGTGAACTGCTCCTTTAATTTTTTTCTAATTGGTTGGATCACTGACCTTAGGAAAAGAGATTATTTTAAAGGTAGAGTAATAAGATGGAACATTTCAAATAAATCACTTGAAAAACTAGTTGGAATATTTTTTAAAAAATGTCATTGTCTTCTTCATTTTAAAATGTACTCTTTTGCTGAACTTCCCATTTAAATGAAGAAAATAAAATTTCAATCTTGAGATCAATTTTCAGTCTATTAAAAGCTTGCAGAAGTGTGGCTTTTAATTTGTGCTTCAAACTATACAGCTCTGGCTATACAAGGAGGTTTTCCAACATCAGAATGGATTCAAAAGATCTGATGCACTAAATTGCGTAAATGTGTTTCATGGAGTCCTATAATAACATCTGCAAACTATCCATTAGTCTGAGGCAGTTGACATGTTGCATAGGCTCTCTAGTGTATCTTAAATTTCTTTTTGAAATGGCAAAGCCAAAATTTTGGTGAAAACTAATTATGGTCCACAACAAGAAAGTGTAACTAATTCTGCAGAGTCACACCAATTTCCCCCCCCCCCACCGTTTTAGAGTTAAATTGTATTAATCTCAGCCGCCTTCTCTTCCTAACAAGGTATTAAGCAGTTGTATAAACAAGAGAAGACATTCATCATATTCTCTGAAATTATCTTCTGTAATACTCCATCTTTGAATATGTGATTGGAATGCCGTTTGATAAAACATTATACTTTTACCTATATTTTGTTTAACTTTGCTCATGTTGATAAGAAAGAAACCTCCATTGGATGCTTCACCTTCGTTCATTTGTCACTATCCTTCATTCCCATCTTCCTAAGTGCCATTCAGTTCTTCAACTGCATCTCCTTATGTGTTATTTTACTTCCCTTCTCCCCAAGTGCCATTCACTGGTCTATGTCCACTCTTTATGTGCTAGTATTTCCTCTTCTGCTTTTCTATGCATACTGAATATTCACTTTTTGTTAGACCCCCACCCTATGTATAATGTACATTTTCTGACATCTCTTGGTATTGGTCTACCCTTTCCATCGCTATTTCAAGTTTTTCTACTTCATTAAAATAGTCGTCATTTTGTTGTTTGTAGCTTCTGGCTCCATCTAATAAGCCCACAATCAGTGTAGAAGTGTACATCATACTAACAAATTTTAGCTTTGAAATTCCGCTGGATAATATCATAATGACCTCAAAGCAGCAGTTTGAATTCCTTACAATGTTGGATTGCCCTTACATTGTAATTTCCAAACACACCCGCACACCCTAGACCTTCAATAGTGATTTCCTGGTGCACAGCAAAGGAAGGAAACGGCCACCTTCCAAGTCACAGTAACACAAAAATTTCACCGGCACACAGGATAATGCAAGCAGGCTTAACCTTGCTATGTGATTTATTGCAGCATGCAACGTTTCGGGGTTACCCCCTTTATCAAGCATCATCTTACATTGTAATGCCTGTTGTGGCCTACCTTTAGAACCAGGCTAAAGGCTCCGCTTTAGTTTGCCAGGATGGTTTAAAAAAATATTATATATATATATATATATATATATATATATATATATATATATATATATATATATATATATATATATATATATATATATATATATATATATATATATATATATATATATATATATATATATATACATACATATACATATATATATATATACATACACCAATAGTTTCCAAACCATCACTCCCTGCAACTTACTTGGACAGACAACTTTTTTTTCTAAGTTTACTGCAGACTTTCAGCTTTAATTCAGTGGGTTGAATAAAAAGATTGCATAAAAATGTGAGCAACTAAAGCCTTTTTTTTTAAACAAACACTTCATTTTACAGGCTCAAAAGTAATTGGACCAGGGGTTCAAAAGTAATTGGACAATTGACTCAAAGGCTATTTCATGGGCATATGTGGGCAATTCCTTTATTATGTCTATCAATGAAGCAGATAAAAACCCTGGAGTTGATTTGAGGGGGGGGTCCTTGTATGTGGAAGATTTTGCTGTGAACAGACAACATGCGGTCTCTCTATGCAGGTGAAACAAGCCATCCTTAAACTGCAAAAACAGAAAATACCCATCAGAGAAATTGCAACAATATCTAGATCCTGAGTGGTACATCCTGAGAGAGAAAAAAAGCACTGGTGAACTCGGCAACGCAAAAAGACCTGGACGTCCACGGAAGACAACAGTGGTGGATGATCGCAGAATCATTTCCATGGTGAAGAGAAGCCCCTTCACAACAACCAAACAAGTTAACAACACTCTCCAGGAGATAGGCGTATTGATATCCAAGTCTACCATAAAGAGAAGACTGCATGAAAGTAAATACAAAGGGTGCACTGAAAGGTGCAAGCCACTTATAAGCATCAAAAATAGAGCTAGATTAAAATAAAATCTAAAAAAGCCTGCACTGTTCTGGAAAAAAAGTTCTTTGGACAGATGAAACCAAGATCAACCTCTACCAGAATGATGGCAAGAAGAAAGTATGGAGAAGGCGTGGAACAGCTCATGATCCAAAGCATACCACATCATCTGTAAAACGGCAGAGGCAGTGTGATGGCTTGGGTGTGCATGGTTGACAGTGGCACTGGGCCACTAGTGTTTATCGATGATGTGACACAGGACAGAAGCAGCCGAATTAATTCTGAGGTGTTCAGAGACACTGTTTGCTCAAATCCAGCTAAATGCAGTCAAATTGGTTGGGAGGCGTTTTATAATACAGATGGACAATGACCTAAAACATACAGCCAAAGCAACCCAGGAGTTTATTAAATCAAAGAAGTGGAATATTCTTGAATGGCCAAGTCAGTCACCTGATCTGAACCCAATTGAGCATGCATTTTACTTAAACTTCGGACAGAAAGGCCCATAAACAAACAGCAACTGAAAGCCAATGCAGTAAAGGCCTGGCAGAGCATTAAAAAGGAGGAAACCCAGAATCTGGTGATGTTCAAGACTTCATACTGTCATTGCCAGCAAAGGGTTTTCAACCAAGTATTAGAAATTAACATTTTATTTTCATTTTTTTAATTTGTCCAATTAATTTTGAGCCCCTGAAATGAAGTTATTGTTTAAAAAAAAAAAAAAAAAAAAAAAAGCTCTAGTTCCTCACATTTTTATGCAATCTTTTTGTTCAACCCACTGAATTAAAGCTGAAAGTCTGCAGTTCAACTGCATCTGACTTTTTTCATTTTACATTCAGAGAAAAAAAAATAAAAAAAAAAGAGAAAAAAGAATATATTTTAAAAATAGTCTATGGGAGATGGCATTTCCATAATACAGAGCTTTCTGAAAACTTGGTTTCTAGATAACTGATCCCATACCTGCATTAGACTACTAAATATTGCGCAGGAGGAAGGTGTGATGGTTAAGTGCTTCTGTGTATGCTCAGGCCCCTTTGACATGCACTGGCAGCCAACCAGATCAAATTGCAGAAGAATTTAGACAGGTCATGCATGCACAGTAGCGCTTAAAGGAGAACTAACGTTTAACTAAAGAAGTAGGGTAGAAATACTGTACATTATGTTTTGGGCTTCTGTACCAGCCCAAGGCAACCACAGTCCTTTATCAGACACTTTCCAAGATGGTGACCCCCCTGTGACAAGTTTGAAGTCCTGAATCATTGGTTTTATTGAGAAGCTGAAACTTTAGGCTATATAAAATATGGCATTTTTAGCCATATTCACTTTAACTCTGCTCTGGCCTGACTGACACTACCACTCTGGCAAGACTTTGCAATAGGTCAACATCCACTTTTAGTTGACTCTATTATGCCAAAAAATAAAACCAGATGACAATGTGACCATTTTCAAATACGGGAATATATTTTTACCACCTAATATTATTAAGTGAAAATATATTTTCAAGATAGATAATTAGATATTTACACCTTGATCCAACACCCTTATTGCCAGAATGCAGATTCATTTAAAACCTACTTAAATTTTGGCAGCTCTGCTTCCTTTTGGTTACACGTGTGTGCGCCTCATAGGTGTCCAAGAAGCCCCTAAAGTTCAACTTTACAATGTGATGTTTTAATAATCTTCTTACACTTCCAAGTACAGGTATGGGACCTGGGACTTTACGAATCACGGAGCTTTCTGTAATTTGGATCTTTATGCCTTAAGTCTACTAGAAATCATGTAAACATTAAATAAACACAATAGCTGTTTCTGCTTCCAAAAAGGAGTCATTATCTCTTAATTGGGATCAAGTACAAGGTACTGTTTTATTATTACAGAGAAAAAAAAATCAATTTTAAAAATTTAGATTATTTGGATAAAATGGGGTCTATTGGAGATGGCCTTTCACTAATTTGTAGCTTTTTGATTAAAGGGTTTCCAGATAACTGATCCCATACTTGTACCAAGATATTTGAAAACCTGCCATGAAATTTTTTCCTAAAGCTGTTCACTTAAAATAGGACTCACATTCATGACATATTTGTGAACATTTAGGCATAATTTCCGGTGCCCTTAATAGAGAACAATCACTTCATTGGTGAACGTTACTCTTCCACTTCCTTTAAAACTGACTGTCATCCAAGGTGGCACATAATGAAAGAGCTTACTTAGAAGCACGCAGTGAATGAGACAGAATAACCAATCATCTGTATGATATGATGGGGGGAGTGGCATGCATATTTAGGGGATAGTTTGCTAGTTGCGTATATTTTCACAGATGTTTAATAAAACGACCTAGAACCCATACAAGGCTGTAATGCACCCTTTGACCTGCTTTTGCCATAAAGGCAGAGCACTCGAGCCATTGGTATGTCGGCTGCCAAAAGAAGTTTTCTGTACAAGGTTTCTGTTTAAACAATAGCTGCTGCATCCATGCATATTTACTGTCTGGCAGGTTCCATCAGTGGTAAGGCGCTTATACATGACTTAGTTGTCATTCTTGCAATATATTTTAACAGCAGCTATCTTTTCTCTGTCTGTCACTGCATCTTTAAATGCCGGGCAGTGGAACAATATTCTTCTACTGACTAAAAAGATCTGAAACTGGCAGCTTTGTATAGACTTTAAAGAAGGAATTTTCAACCACATGAAAACATATCAAAATCAAGTTCATTACTGAGTCTCCGGAAGAAAGAGGACTGCAATACATTCCCAAATAGCAGGTAACTGCAGCACCCACGTCAAATGTTTTTGTTCCCCTCCAGAATGTACAGTAAGCTATCTGTGTGACAGAGGGAGGTGGTGTCTCGACACAGATGTGAATTGCTCAGCATGTTGGTTAAGTACCGAACAGCCATTTTGTGAGTCTCCTGTAACCATTCCATCGCCTAATGTAGATCCTCCACTGGGTTTGTACTCTGCTTTGATTTGATTCATTATTTTCTTAGGACTAGTAAAGAAGCATTGCATTCTATGGGCTTCAGAGTAATGCTCAGGAAGCAAAATACCTAACCACCTTCAGGAGGGGGTTTAAATAGTTCTAAATAAAAGCATTGTAAGAAAAATAGTTTAACCATTGAGGATACAAATGTTTTATGTCTGGCAGCCATTTCAGTAAAACGGTACTATTTATTTTTAAGTTATAATTTCTACTTTCCAGTCTCCAGTAAGCATAATTGTTTATATTTTTATGCATGGATGGGGATTACCGTTCATAGTAAATTAAGTAGTAAATGTATTTTATTTATGAAAAAGGAGCACAATTAGGAAAAAAACAGGCAGAACCTTTTTAAACTTTGCGACCTGGGGTTTTCCGGATAACAGATGTTTCTGTAATTTGGATCTTCATACTTTAAATCTGCTAGAAAATCATGTTAACATTAAATAAACCCGATTGAAAGGTTTTACATTCAATAGGGGTTAAGTATGTCTCAGTTTGGATCAAATATAATGTACTGTCTTATTACAGAGAAAAAGGAAATCATTTTTCAAAATTTTGATTATTCGGATAAAATGCTGTCTATGGGAGACAGCTATTCCGTAATTTGGAGCTTTCTTGGCATAAACTTCAGTTACTTAAAATTACTAGAAAACCAAAATGTTGTTTTTGTAGATGGTGACATTTATTTGCTTAAATTTGTATACAGAGATTACAGGTTTCGTTTTATGAATTTAGGATTTGCTGCATGTTTGCATATTTTGAAACTAAATTCTTGTTTAATTTGTCTGCTTTGCGAGGAGCCTTTACTGAATGATAATATAAGCATGGGAACAGAGTACTTGGGACCATGGGTCTTTCCATATTTTGGTTCTACATACTTTATCTGCTGAAAAATAATTGAATAACATTGAATAAAAAAAATGTTTTGGCTCCAATAAAGATTAATTATATTTTATTTGGCATCAAGTAAAGGCACTGTTTGGTTATTACAGAGAAAAAGAAAATTTTTAATAAAAAAACATTTATTATTTGATTAAAATGGAGTCTACGGAAGATGATCTTACCGTAACTTAGATTTCTAAAAATTTGAAGCAGTTTTAGGAATGCTCTTTAGACACAAATTGCAGTGTTTTGGATGTGGATACCTTTTATATGATGAAGCTCTGACCAATATCAGTCATTTTAATATATTACAAATTTTAGATTCTCTTTCTGTTATTAAATAGACCTAAAATTGAGCTGGCTTTGAAGAATAAGCAGAGCAATTCAAGAATAAGCAATCCAAATCTATTTGGACCTGAATATTTCTTTGAGATCTTTAGGTAAATTAAGTGATCTGCCATAAAACTTTGCCTCTGACTTAAAAGCATAATTTCCTTTTGCCCACCATCCTAACGCTGGCCGTACACGCAAAGATCTGATCGTACGAATCGAGGATTTGTACGATTTTCGAACCGTGTGGAGAGTCCCGACATTTTTCGTCCGGCGGAGATCGGTCGTTTGGCCGATCGGACAGGTTAGAAAATTTCTGTCAGCTGCCGATAATATCTCTACGTGTATTGCCGATCGTACGATTTTCAGTGGGAGACTGTCACTAGCTTTGGTTGGACATAGATATCGTACGATTGCTGTCAGGCGCAGAACATTGCTGAACTGTTCTTCAACTAATCTGACTGGTAAGACTTTGATCTGAATGGTTAGTGGCTGGTCGGGAGATGGGAAAGTCCGATCGTACGATGATTTGCATCTATGGCCAGCTTTAGGCTAAAATACACGGGAGATTCTGATCAGATTTTGTGGGTAATATGTCATAGAAGGTATTTTTAGAATTAAGTTTGCTTTAATTATGAATTTGCAGAGAAACATTTCATTTTATTGTATTTTAAACATCTTGCCGTGTCTGGTCTTGAATGTTGCAACGGCTTTGCATGCCCCTTGGGGTCTTGGCATTGTGGCTTTGCCTGTCGTCAGTAGCTCCCAGTCCAATTAGAACAATACAATGGTAGAAATAATTAACCCATGCAAAGTGCCATTGTGGATAAATGTCTTCGAGTCACTACCCATGATAATGTCAGGCCAGACAATTACCTTTGATTTTTACCTCTTTATATTTGGTATTTTTTTCTGGAAAAATATCTTGTTCACAAACGCTTTACTTTAGCCTTACATCGGCTCTATTTAGTAGGGATGCACCGTATCCACTTTTTTGGATTCGGCCGAACCCCAGAATCCTTCGTGAAAGATTCGGCCGAATACCGAACCGAATCCGAACCCTAATTTGCATATGCAAATGCATGGTGGGAAGGGGAAAACATTTTTTACTTCCTTGTTTTCTGACAAAAAGTCATGCAATTTCCCTCCCGCCCCTAATTTGCATATGCAAATTAGGATTCGGTTCGGCTGGGCAGAAGGATTCGGCCGAATCCGAATCCTGCTGAAAAAGGCCGAATCCCGAACCGAATCCTGGATTCGGTGCGTCCCTACTATTTAGGTTATATTCAGTAACCCACTGCTTATTTCGTATAAAAAATTAAAGGTAGAGTAATGTGCTTTGGTACAGTATAACATCTGAAGGTACACATACATTGGCCTGTCTCTATGAGAGAGGTTTCTTTCCTTTAAAGGAACAGTTCGGTGTAAAAATAAAAACTGGATAAATAGGCTGTGTAAAATAGAACAAATTCTAATATAGTTAGTAAATCAAAAATGTAATCTATAAAGGCTGGAGTGACTGAATGTCTAACCTGACCAAACAGAACACTGCTTTCTACTTTTCAGCTCTCTAACTCTGAGTTAGTCAGCGACTAATAAAAAGTAGTAGAAGAGTAGTCAAATCCAGGCAAACGGTCAGTTCAGGCAGCAAGGTTCTTAGTTAGGATACAGGCCGAAGTCAAGATCAGGAATCACAATAGCAATATAACACACCCAGGAACACAACAAAGTTGAACCTATAATTGGCAATGACTGCAGGCCTTTGGCGTCCTTTTATAGGCGAGTGTTCCTTACAATAAGCTCTGTAGAACATAATGGTGTTATCTGTTATCCACTATTCAACCTGTGCCATATAGCCTTTTTTCAATTTCCACCTTTGCTACACAGCAGCTTGTTTATATGAACTATAGTAGTCTTTTTGAAGCAAACCGTTTTACCTGTGCAGGGCAACAGTAAATGTTATTTCCATTACTTTAAAACACTTTCATATTTTAGTGTTACTGTTCCTTTGAGGGGCCACATGGACATAACTTCAGTGAGTTTGCTTTTGAATCTGAGCTATGGATCAATTGCAAACAGTTATGATCCCTGTGGCGTCCCTCAAGTCTGATTGGTTACTGCCAGTGGTAACCAGTCAGTTGAAACCAAGAGAGCTGCAAAGCAGGAAGTATTGTTCTGTTATGTTAGACATCCAGTCATTCTGGCCTTTATAGATTAAGTTTTTGGTTAACTATTAGGGATGCACCGAATCCACTTTTTTGGATTCGGCCGAACCCCCGAATCCTTCGCCAAAGATTCGGCCGAATACCGGACCGAATCCGAACCCTAATTTGCATATGCAAATTAGTGGTGGGAAGGAGAAAAATGGTTTTTACTTCCTTGTTTTCTGACAAAAAGTCACATGATTTCCCTCCCCGCCCCTAATTTGCATATGCAAATTAGGGTTCGGATTCGGTTCGGCTGGGCAGAAGGATTCGGCCGAATCCTGCTGAAAAAGGCCGACTCCTGGCCGAATCCCGAACCGAATCCTGGATTCGGTGCATCCCTATTAACTATATTAGATACCTTTTTATTTGCACGCCATTATAGATTACATTTTTGGCTAACTAACTATATTAGAAACCATTTTATTTTACACAGCCTATCTATTTACCTAGTTTTTATTTTTACACTGAACAATTCCTTTAACTTACATTCGATCAGATGCAGGAAGCTCTTCATTGAAGTTCTGCTTTAAAATAATAATGAATAAATCATTAATTATATACAGTCATCTCTGCACCAATAGTTATTTGCAACAGAAACCTTAAAATGGCTCTTAATTATTCATAAAAATTTTAAAGGATCTTAATTAAACTTTCTATGCCTAGAAAATTTTACACCAAGAAGGTGTTACACCAAGGTTTGATACGCACCACCAACAAAGGCTGAGGAACTGCAGGTGGACATACATGCTCCATAAGTCTCGCTTTGTTTTAAGCAGACCCACTCATCTAATGCTTGTAAAGCAGACCATTTCCAGGTCTCAAATCCCTCTTCCCCTGTGGGAGCAGGTTATATGCCTGAAAATGTCTTTAGCTTTTTATAATGGCTCAGCTTCAGAGCTTGAGTCAGTGCATTAGTCATTTGGGTTATTGTGTCATTCAGTGAATGCTCTGAAATTCCAACATCCTTATCTTTATTGGTCTCAGGTGGTTCTTGCTTTACTGATGCAGTACATTACATGGCGGTGATGGTAGCCAATATAGCTTGCAGGTGAATTTGGTGCTTTACTTTTACTATTTGCAACAACAGTCTTTGGATACACCTGGGGGCATCCCACAGTTAGATCACCCTGGGGCAACAGGGCTTATGGCCCCCCTTCCAATGAGTGTATCACTCACTTGAAAAAGCAGGACTGCATAACCATCCATGGCTGATCCCTCAGCTGCTATCAGATGTCCAACAATTTTGACCAAACTCCCATCCACAATTTTACCTTATTTATCAATAAAATAACTCAAAAGATTTTGTGTAAAATTTGGTGCGGGAAAAGACTTGATAAAATAGTGAAAAAAATTCAAATAATATGAATTTTTTGTATTTGACTCCTGAAAACCACAAATGCTTTGGATTGTCGTACAAAAACCCAGCGCAGATCATATCTTCTACTTATAAAAGGGACATCTGCCATTGAGTTCTACATGACCTCGGATTCAGAGAGGACTCCCTAAGTTTCTGTTCTTTAGGGCGTCGGATGTGCTATAGGGGAGACACCCTCCAGACTCTTTATTTGTTATGGTGTATGGGCCTCGGGAGTTATGTTTTTTAAAATGAGGTTTTTTTTCTTTTGACGCAGCATGCATTGGCATTGTCTTCATCAGCTGACTCTACATACTGGGGTCTGCTCTCGGTAGGCCACAGAGTATCAAATCATACTTTAAGGCCTACCGAGAGCTGATAAGGACCTTGTTCGGTTGGCGTTTCAAACCAGTCTGATTTATCTGCAGATTTTTGACTAGATATTGGTAGACCTTGAAGTGGACCACATACATGAGCCAATAAGGTGTTGCTGCCTTGTCAAGTAATAGCTTTGTGTGTGGGTGAAAAATTATTTAGAATAACTTACTATTGATTGAAATGGCTAATAGACAAATTGTGTGCAGTCAGAAAATTGGAATTTGGAAATGCTGACTGACTGATATTAGTTAACTGCAATTTTTTTTTGCAATTTTGTTAACTTAAATCTGAGTTGCCACATACATGCTGCAAATTTTCCTTTGAATAACTGAAAGAAGCATTTACAATTTTTGCACTTCTTAAAGTCATTATCTCTCCCTGTAGGCTCATGTGTATTTATGGCAAGACATGGAAGTGCATTTTGATGATATCCTGACTTGTTTACCGATTGCTTGCCATCTGTTAAGATTCAGTGCTCCACACAAGAATCAACATGTTTTGTTCATCTTTGACTAAGCTCCAACTTTTTGATCATACAAATGTTTAAGTAATGCAGGCATGCAAGTTCATGAAACATTCATTTACATTTTATGGTGCCCAAAATATACAGTATTCCGTCTTTGTTGCCCAGTAGATCTGCCATTAATTCCATGGAAGAAGAGCAGCAACAGGTAAATAGAGAGAGATCATGAGTGTTTGAGAGAGACAGTAGACCACCTGCAGCTTACTAAGGGCTGTAAAAATCTTTGACTTTTCAAATTAGTCAACCAATTATTTCAAATACATCATGTTAAATTAAAATGATGTCATACAATTAAGTCTTTAGAGCCCTTGAGTAGACTGGGGTTAATTTAAATTTTAATATCTCCCCCACTGGTCTCCATTTCCACTGCCCAAGTCTGGGGCATCATCTGATATGGCTCCTGTTTACCTCTTGCAGTTATGATCTTTTAAAGGAACACTTCAGTGTGAAAATAAAAACTAGATGAATAGGCTGTGCAAAATAAAAAATGTTTCTAATATAGTTAGCCAAAAATGTAATGTTATTAAACATAATAACCAGAACGCTACTTCCTGCTTTTCAGCTCTATAACGCTGAGTTATGTTGGCCATACACGGGCCGATAAAAGCTGCCGAAATACCGAGTCGGCAGCTTATTGGCCCATGTGTGGGGGCCCCCGACGGGCTTCCCCGATCGAGATCTGGCCGAAAGTCGGCCAGATCTCTATCGGATGGGACTAAAAATCCCGTCGGATCGCGGCCGCATCTGTTCGCTGATGCGGCCCCGCGATCCGTCCACCCGTTCGCTAGGATCCGATCATTGGGCCCTAGGGCTCACGATCGGATCAGCCCCATATTGCCCACCTCAAGGTGGGCATATCGGAGGGAGATCCACTCGTTTGGCGGCATCGCCAAACGAGCGGATCTCTCCATGTATGGCCACCTTTAGTCAGCGACTTGAAAGGAATGGGCACATGGTACATATCTGTTCAGTGAGTTTGCAATTGATCCTCCGCATTCAAAGCAGATTCCAAAGCAACAGATATGACCCATGTGGCCCACCCTAAAGTCTCTGATTGGTTACTGCCTGGTAACCAGCCAGTGTAAACCAAGAGAGCTGAAAGCAGGAAGTAGTGTTCTGGCTATTATATTACACACCCACTCACTCCAGCCTTTTTACATTACATTTTTGGCTAACTATATTAGAAACATTTTTTCTTTTGCACAGCCTATCGGTTTACCCAGTTTTTATTTTTACACAGAAAAATTCCTTTAAGCTAACATCAGACCCATTCAACATTGTTTATTTCCACTTGTACAGAATCCAGGTCCAACAGACCGATACACAGGATCACCAAGAGAATGTCTCCATTTCTGTACAGGATAGAACATTGGGGTTACTGATTCCCATGTAATAACCTTTCTTTGGAACATATAGTGATTTTAATGTTTGGTAATTTCTTAAAAACATTTTGGTCTGCAAAGCAGCCAGTAGTATGACTGCAGAGGAAACTGTGGAACTAGCAGGCATTCCAACCTTACAATTTATGTGTTATGCAACTGTAGTTTTCTGTTGTTGCTTCACCATTTGGACATGACTTCAGGATGCCAAGTCTAAGCATGCAGTGGAAAGGTGTAATTTTAGCTAGTGTCATGTTTTTTGGTTATCCATATGTACTTAAGGACAGGCAGCTCAGTTGTTGGCAGTACTACCCTGCAGCACTGGGATCTTGAGTTGGATCCCATGTCATTATCTATATGAAGGTTGTATGTTTCCTTCTGTGCCTGGTTGGGTTTTTTTTAGATACTTTGGCATGCCTCAAAATATTTAGATATATTAATGGGCTCCTTATAAAACTGATCCCCCTCTTTTATAACCACCATTTTATGATGGTTTCCTTGACTACCACATTGGTAAATTCTGTTGGTTAGATTCAGACTTGGAGCACCGAACCTACAAGAAGATTATTGGAATTAGTGGGTGTAGTAGGTTGTGCATTTGTTTATGACAGTGTGGGGAGACAGTTGCTTACTTACTTAGTTAGTTAAGCTTACTGCTTAATCGCTGTAAAGTGAAAGGTGTTGGAAATTTTTACATGGAGTCCAGAATTATTATTTTATGAAAGACTTTGAACTTTCAAATAACTATTTATTAAAAGCTTAAGAAAATGTAATGTTCATTAATTTGTAATTGCTGTTGAGAAGAAGTGTCATTTCTTTTTATGCATTCCACTGCAAAATGTAAGGGGTAATATACCCTTTTTAACAACATGAGTTGAATGAATAAGCTTACTTTTTGTCCTTTTTTTTTTTTAATTTGCACATCAGTTGCAAATATATCATGATGTATTGACACCAAAACCACACTTGACAAACTTGAAAAAGGGCCATGGTGCCCAAAACATGTCGTGTGGATGCACAATAAAAGCATAATTTGTTTATACTGTGTGATTCCCAAATATAGACACCAAAACCATACCTATTGCTAGAAATGTCTTGGTTCTGTCAAGTTGTTTTTTGTTCAGGGCTTCATCATAAAACAAGTTCCCAAAAATGACAATATTGGTGTATTTGACTATTGCTTGTTTAGGGTATCATGGGTATAAATTTACAATGCAGAATATGGTGGTGAGATTATGTATAAGGAAGAGAAGGCTTGTGCAACAATTAGCTGCATTCTATCTTAGTGGATATATGTCGGATGTGTAATTTAGCATACTGCATCCCCATCTGAATTAACACAGAAGCTTAACATTTAAGATGGATAGCAGGAAAAACAGGATAACCAGAAGTTGCATTAAAGGGACCCTTGCTGTTTTGGGGTTTTTTTTGTATAATTGTGCAGAATTGTGTGTGGATTCATTGCTAGACCTTTGTCATGATGAACCATTTGGTCAGTGACCACTCCTCACTTAATGCTTGTCACCATTCTCCACTAGACTATCCCATATGAATCTCATAAAGAGAAATTATAAGGTTGATTGGAGAACCTCGGGACTGCAGAGTATATAAGCAAGGTGTAGAAAAAGGGGAAAGCCAATGACATTGTAGCACGAGGTAGAATCTGCTAAAAAAAAAAAAAAAAAAGTCAATAACAAATTTAGTGTATGTGGAAAGTGTTTAAAAAACTATGATCAACCTGGTTCAGCTGAAGGTCTGTTGACTAGATGCTGCCGTGAAGAGATTTTGTCCCCCCCCAGTCTCATTGGCAAAAGTTTGTACTGGTCCAACAACATATAACTGCTAATGAGCAGGTGCCCTTTACTGGTTAGCAATTAGAATAATGAAAACAAGCATTTGATTGCTTGCTGTTGGTTACATGTTACTATGAACCACACTCCATTATAAAAGAAGAAGGTTTCAGTTTAAACCTCATTAGAACAAGCTAACAAAGACCTTGTTGGACAACTTAACAGCGTATGTGGCCCTGGTGGCTTGGTCATCTTTGGGCCATAATTTTATTTCAGTTCCACATATAATGCCATTCCTTTAGATTTTAAACTCTTGATACTAGTATCTGTAACCCTTGATTAATTTCTTATTTTTTTCTTGGTTCACTATAAAAAATTAGGATCATGCAGCTGGTTATACTACAGCAAATTAGGGACATATAATCAACCGATGCATATTGCAAAAACATATGTCTGTGAACAAAACGGCAATACACGTGTCAGAAAAAAACAGGGAGATCAGGGTGGGGCAGGCTTAAATGAGGTGAAAAGGCCAAAAACAAAAACTAATTACACTGCCATAGAAAATACTGTCTCCTTTAAAATATGTTTAGTATGAGAAGGTAGAGGAAAAATAAATAGGAAATGCTAAATATTTGTTTTATTTTTCTTTTAGGTGTCATGGATGAACTCCATAGCTTGGACCCCAGGCGGCAGGAATTGTTGGAGGCCAGATTTACAGGGGGAGTAAGTGGCAGCACTGGCAGCACAGGTAGCTGCAGTGTTGGAGCAAAAGTAAGTACTCACTCGTACTGCAATTTTCTTGCATGTAGGGGACACACTGTGTGTTTTGCCACCTTTGTGGTTACCACTCTTAAAGGAAAACTATACCCCCAAAATGAACACTTAAGCAACAGATAGTTCATATCATATTAAGTGGCATATTAAAGAATCTTACCAAACTGGAATATATATTTAAGTAAATATTGCCCTTTTACATCTCTTGCCTTGAGCCACCATTTCGTGATGGTCTCTGTGCTGTCTCAGAGGTCACCTGACCAGAAATACTTCAACTCTAACTGTAACAGGAAGAAGTGTGGAAGCAAAATACACAACTCTGTCTGTTAATTGGCTCATGTGACCTAACATGTATGGTTTGTTGGTATGTTTGTGAGTACAGTGAATCCTATGATCCCAGGGGGCGGCCCTTATTTTTTAAAATGGCAATTTTCTATTTATTACCCAATGGCACATACTACTAGAAAAGTATATTATTATGAAAATGGTTTATTTACATGAAGCAGGATTTTACATATGAGCTGTTTTATGCAATATCTTTTTATAGAGACCTACATTGTTTGGGGGGTATAGTTTTCCTTTAACATATAGCAGTTACATTTAATATTAATGAAAATATTAATGAATGGATAGTACAGCTGCCTAGAATTATATTTTCTTCCATTAGGAAATATTTGAATTTTTGATTACCATCACATAATAATACAGGCGTAGGACCTGTTACGCTAAATAAGAGACCTTTCCATAATATGGTTTCCCACTCCTTTAAAGGTGGCCTTAGATATAACAATTACGATCTTTCCTGCAACCATTGGTCAGATAAACAGGTAGTAACAATAGAATACTACCTGAACGATTCAGCAGTAAACACTGGCCATTGTTCGGGTGCCTTCAAAGGCAATATCTTCATCATCTTCAGTTTTCTTTGGATTCTCTTCATTCCCTTCGGCAGTATACAGAACTTTTTGGCGCATGCGTAGTTGATATGAATACCAGACTGTTCCAACTGCGGATGTGCCAAATACATCCGTGCTGGAGTTCCCTTACAGAAGAAGACTGAAGATCCGCAAGATGGCATCTATGAGCTCCACTGCGCTGCTCTGCATAAATGAGCATGCTATTCAGGGACACTTTTTAAAACACTGCACCATGTGGGGAGAAAGCAGGGGGGGACTATCTAGGGTAGTGGATGGGGTTTTTCTTATTGGGGGGGGTTTAGTTCTCCTTCAAAGCCTTGCCTGTAAGGCTTGTGGGAACATGGAGCATTGGTTCAGTTGCTTTCAGCCTGCAGTTTAGTAAAATTACACTGACAAGTACAGCTTCCGCCTCTGCCCGGGCTACACAAAGCTAAAAAGGAGAAAGTAGGCATTTTCAGACCAATTCTGACAACTTAAGCTGTACTTGTGAGTGTAGTTTTACAGAGGAGCGTAATGGAGCAAATCTGCTTCTCGGCTGTGAGAAGCAGAGCCTGAGCATGAAGCCTCCATATTCCATTTGGTTGGCTATATAACCTGCCTACATCCTTTAAGTCAACCTGAGCTCTCTTGTAGCTTTCTTCTGGGCCTAGTAAACCTAAGCACCCATAAAAGCCCAGAAGCTACAGGCATGTTTTCCAAAACTGCAGTTCTTGTTTCTGCTTGAACTCTGTTTCTTAAAGCGACACTGACACGTTCCTATAAAAATCATAGGAACGTGTCGGTATCAAGTAAGTGCTGCACCCATAATTGTTCCCAGGAAAGCCACCCCCAACCCCTAGAAACCTGCATTCACCTGACCCTCCAACACTGCTTAAAGACCTTCTGAGTCATTTCAATGATGTTGGGCTGACGGCGGCACGATCCTTCCATAGGCTGATTACGAATGAAAACAGGAATTCAGCTTATGGAAGGATCCTTCCACCCCGGCCCAGCATCACTGAAGCAACCCAGAAGATCTGTTGGTAGTGTCAGCGGGTCGGCAGCACACAGGTTCGCTGGGCTGGCGGCGGCTTTGCAAGGGGACTTTTCGGGGAACGATTAGGGGTGCATCATTTAATTTATACTAACACTTTCCTATGATTTTTATTGGAACGTGTCGGTATCACTTTAAAACATTTCAGTCTGTGAACAATCAATCCTGTTCCTAGAGGCAGGAGCTCTAGTGTGTCAGTGCGCAGTGCCTTAATACCTCAGCACACCCCTATATACACACTTCTTCCAAAATGTATGCAGCTCAAAAAAGCCCTTTTCTGCATATGCTGACACTAAAGGGTCCGTGTGCAAATGTGGACCAGGAAAAATAAACCTGCCCAATCGACATTCAACATTGACAGCCCCATGCCGAGGCAGATAAGCTGCTGACTTGGTCCGGACCATCACCTTAAATCTGCCTGTGTATGGCCACCTTATGTCTGTGTCATGGATGAATGATTTTCACTTATTGGGGAGACTGCTATGGAAGTGAAGTCAGGAGAGAAGAAATGTGCACACACACACTGCAAGGTTCCTGATCTCTAGTTGTTGCTAGGTTTTGTAAAGCAAAGTGACATGTTATTTATTTGTTGATTAGCCAATTGAAGTAGAGAACTGTAGTAGCCGTTACTTGAATTGCTTTGATAAGGAAACTGTTTTAAAAAAAATTGGGGTTTCTGTTCCTTTAACTGCAGCAAATGAATTCATAATATGAGGCTATGGTTCAGGATATTGTTTTTTTTAAAAAAAAAAATTGTGGAATCTTTCAGATTTTTAATTTATTTATTCTTTGAAGTATTCTTAACACCAGGGCATCATGCGGTACTCAAATTCCTAAAAAGAGATATTGAGAGCTTTGGAGCCAAGTATTCAACTCTCTCTTTATGTGGTCATGGGACGTTTCAGTGACTTATATTTTTCAATAGGGGTATATTATTAAGGCTATATGTACGTGCACTACAGTACATTACAGTCCCAGTATCCTTTTAAGAGTATAAAAAAAAATTAGGTTCTATGGTGGGTCTAAGGTTGCTCCTGAGCTGAGCACTTTCTGATGGGAGCTTTTCTTAGGAGAAGTCTGACTTTAGGTACAACAATGTCAGTCACAGCTGTCCACCTAATGGTAATGACATCCAAAGTGCAGTTAGCCTTAAGCATTAGAAATTCACCCCTCCCCCTCCATAAACTGTAAAAACAGCTGCTTAGAGGTTACTTAATAATTAACATGTACATTTATTTTTATGTTGCCATATTCAGAAATTTCCTCAGCAATCACCCATGATATGCAAATTCAGTACAAATAGCTTCCCAGAACATAGCTCACCGATATGAGACGCTAACAACTGTCACAACCTTTTTTGTTGTACCCATCAGTCAAAAACTACTGGAGGGAAGCTACTTGCTATCTAGAGACGCACACTAGTTTTACCTACGGTAATCTCTCTTGTCCAGAAATTGTGAGGTGGCAGTACAGTTCTACATCTTATAAAATGAGGTTGGTGGTGCAATAGTAGCATTGGTACTCAACCTGAAGGCTAATTTGGATGAGATTTTGAGGGAAAGGCTGGGTGCTCATTCTATCTCTGATACTTCTTTAGCAATAATCTGTTTCATCCACTCCCTCTTCTTTACTTGAGTTTTGGTTTGTTTTAGGTATCTACAGTGTTTAAAATTGTTTATATAAAAATGTACTAGCTTGTGTATTCTGAACAGAATGGCCTGGTCAGTTTAACTTTGAGGGCTTCCCATTGATATGTGGCTATTGCCACATTATGAATAGGTAATTTGTTGTTGAGGTGTTATGTTAACAGGTTACTTTAACCAGGTGTTGATATCTGACCACAGTCCGATATTTAACTACTGTATATATAAGTGGAAAACACAGCAACAACTAGCAGGATTCATTATTAATATTCCTTATTTACTGATGTCCCCAAATGCATTTTTATTTTTATATGAGCTTCCCTTTTTACAGGGAAAATAACATTTTTCTGAGTAACAATTAGGATAGCAAACACAAAGAGAAAATGAGTTGCATTCTCTTCTAAGGATGAAGAGAAATGTCCTTTCTACCATTTTTATTACTTTGATAAACTAGGACCATCGCATTGAATCCAAAAATATTCATCTTTGGTCGCCTGGAAAAAAATCAGACCAAATAAAAAGGGAAGAAATACACTTGCTGTCAGCTTTACTGTTGAAGAACTGAGGGTGGCATGGTGAAGTTTAGTTTATGAAAGGAGCTTGTCTGAGACTTTAATTAAAAAACAGAGGACATGATCATTACTGAAATGGTCTTACGTAGGCCATACACAGGCAGATTTGGGTCCTTTAGACAGATTCTGCAGCTTATCTGCCAGTGTATGGGGCCCTCTGACGGGTCACCCCAACCAATATCGGGCAGGTTTGATTTTCCCGCCCAATCAAGGACCACGGCAGTTAGTTGAAGTTGTGCTCCTTCTGTCAAGTTGTTGG
The DNA here is from genome assembly GCA_038501925.1 of Xenopus petersii. Taxonomy (NCBI): domain Eukaryota; kingdom Metazoa; phylum Chordata; class Amphibia; order Anura; family Pipidae; genus Xenopus; species Xenopus petersii. Next base: position 54,056,056 of record CM076689.1, read on the forward strand.
AAAACCTGCCAGGATTCCCTATGATTGACGCGTCGATTGGCCAATCGTCATGTCCTAGCCCTGCCCCTAGACAAATACAAGAGGTCCTCTGCATGCCACCCATAATAAATTTAAGACATTGAGACATTTTGTGCATAAATCTACATACCTATGCAGATTTATCAATACGATTTTTAAATTTAGGTTTATAATCAGGTCAGCTATTAAGGCCCTAATAAAGTAAAAAAAAAACACAGCATGCATTTTATTAAGCTATGCAAATCTATGCTATACACTCACGTGTATATATTTTTAAGGGCAGACTGGTAAAGGTGTAATGATAGATGACCATATTGGTTATATATAAGACTGCTTGGCTGACCTTACCCTTATACTGTGCACACTAGTAACATTGCTTTGCATGGTGTTATATTCTATTTTATTGTTATATTCTATTTTAAAAGAGCCCGAATCCTCTGAGCGTAAATGTCATTTGTCATGTTTATTGCTGAATAATAATTCTCCACCTACTGGAGTATCTGTTTTTTAAGGAAATGACTTGCGTTTCAGAGGATTCTCTTCAAAACAATTGACTTCTGCATTGCATTGTTTTTTTTTAAGAAATGTTTTCAGATGTACTGTATGGCATTTGCTTATCTATTTCTCTTTCTTAAATCACAGGCATCAAACAATGAAAGCTCAAACCACAGTTTTGGAAGTCTAGGTTCTTTAAGTGATAAAGAGTCAGAGGTATGTTGTCTCTGTGTTTATTTCTGTTTTTCTTTATTTGAAATTTCTTTAACAACATATTTTTATTCAGTAGCTTTTGTAAGCTACAAATTGTGCCTTTTGGGTTCTATGTAGGGATGCACCGAATCCAGGATTCGGTTCGGGATTCGGCCAGGATTCGGCCTTTTTCAGCAGGATTCGGATTCGGCCGAATCCTTCTGCCTGGCCGAACCGAATCCGAACCCTAATTTGCATATGCAAATTAGGGGCAGGAGGGAAATCACGTGACTTTTTGTCAGAAAACGAGTAAGTAAAAAATGTTTTCTCCTTCCCACCCCTAATTTGCATATGCAAATTAGGGTTCGGATTCGGTTCGGTATTCGGCCAAATCTTTCACAAAGGATTCGGGGGTTCGGCCGAATCCAAAATAGTGGATTCGGTGCATCCCTATTATGGCTGTTAAAACACCTTTCCGGGGTGCTCAGGGCTTTGATGTGTTAGACAAAAATGAAGACTGTTGACACCAGTTATCACCCGTTATTACCCGTAAAAGTCACATTAGTATGAAAAATGTTCCTGGGGTTGTGAAATAAGGGCTATAAGGGGGTTTCAAAGTACACACAGTGTCTTTATGCAGCACTTTCTTTCAATCCAGGAATTTAATCATAAACATTTGATTTGGGTCCACTAGCAGCAATATCAAAGTGGGTGTTAAAGGGGTGGTTCATCTTTAAGGTTACTTTTATTATATCATAAAACTGCAAATTCTAAGCAACTTTTCAATTGGATTTCATTATTTTTATAATGGGCATTGCTGACTCACTTCTAAAAAAATGAATGCTCTGTAAGGCTACAAATGTATTGTTATTGCTACGTTCTATTATTGATCCTTCTATTCAGACCTCTCCTATTCATATTTCAGTCTCTTATTCATATCAATGCGTGGTTGCTAGGGTAATTTGGACCCTAGCAACCATATGGCTGAAATTGAAAACTGGAGAGCTGCTGAATAAAAAGCGAAATAACTCAAAAACCTTCAATAATAAAAAACGAAAACAAATTGCAAATTGTCTCTGAATATACCTCTCTACATCAAACTAAAAGTTATCTCAAAGGTGAACAACCCCTTTACGCAACATTTTGCATTTGAGCCATTGGTGGGGATCATAGGCTTAGACCAATCTGCAATGCAGGATGTTCTATTGTGTCATATAAAGGACATTGCTGCAATTTTATGGTATTCAAATTTATGGTATTCTTTTTAACTTATTAGGGTAAGGGCACACTGGGCGATTTTGGGAGATTTAGTTGCCTGGCGACTAATAGCTTTGCGGCGACCAACCTCCCCGAACACCTTCCCTCACTCTGCACTGGCTGTGGGCGCTAATCACACACGGCAATTAGTTTTCCGAAGTTGCCTCACGAGGAACTTCGGGCGACTCCGAAAAACGAATTGCCGCGTGTGATTAGCGCCGGCGATTTTTTTCATTTTAGCCAGCGCAGAGTGAGGGAAGGTGTTCGGGAAGATTGGTCACCGTAAAGTCAAGGCGATTAGTCCCCAAGCGACTAAATCTCCCCGAATCGCCCAGTGTGCCCTTACCCTTAATGTAATTAGGCCACATCATCTACTCCATAAGCAACCATATACTGATTTGAATAATAGACTGGATTATGAATAGGAGAGGGCCCGAATAGAATGATGAGTAAAAAAAATAAATAAATACCAATACATCAACAATATCAATACATTTCTAGCCTTACAGGGCATTTGCTTTTTAGAAGAGATCCGTGACCGCTATATGAAATTTGGAAAGGGCCAAAAGAAAAAGGCAAATAATGCAAAAACAGTTAAAAAAAAAAAAAAATGAACACCAATTGAAAAGTTGCCTAGAAATAGCCATTCTATAACATATTAAAATTTAAGTTTAATCACCCCTTTAAAGAATATGGATTTAAACTTGAGCACATTATTGACTTCTGTATACCGTTTGGATGGTTCCTACCCATTACAGCCACAAAGATAAGTAAAAGCCGTTGTGTTTATTTTTGTAGATGTAAAGTAAGTTGCAACTATATTAATAGGCCCCTATATATTCCTTTTAATGTAAATGTGAAGAAATTTGAGAATTGACTACTCTAGTAATTTGGTTAGCCAAAGATCCTGCATTTTTCTTGTGAAATAGGGGTTTGATGACTGAGAGCAATAGTTTTACCTACAAAGAAATGGAATTTCTGAGTATGGGATTCATATGAGATTATTTGCCTTTATGTTGTCCAATGCTGTGCAGCAGTGTAATATTTCCTGATCATTATTTCAAGACTCCAGAGAAAAAGCAGCCAGACTCATCAAGAGGAAGAAAGAGGAAGGCAGAAAACCAGAGTGAAAGCAGTCAAGGTAATGAACAAAAATAAAACTACTCGCCAAGTGTAGGATTTTATTTTTGCAAGCAATTCCAAACATAGTCTTTAATCCACAACAGTAAAGGAAAAAAACTGCTGTGCCATGAGAATAACTAGGAATGCAAATTGTACTGTAGCAAGTACCATACACATACACCTGAGGCCTCTGTATGCCATGTATTGCATTTAAATCTTATTTAATGTTCTTGCTGTTGTGCCAGGGGTCAGCTTCATGGAGTAGTTTAGGTGGGAGATGCCCTGTACATATTTTTTTGCTCACGCAGAAATGCTATAGGAGGTGCCTATATGTTATTGTCTAGATTGTTTAATTCGCCCCACCAGTGCAGTGTTCTAAAAAGATGTCTATTACAGATTTATATTTATATTATATTGGTATAGGGCATTGATTTGTTTTATTGGTCTACTGGTTCCTATCAACCTCATGTTCTTTAAAGGCATGTCCTTATATAAGAGATTTATAACAGTTTAAAGCTGGCCACAGACGCAAAGATCCAATCGTACGAATCAATGTACGATCGGACTTTCCCATCTCCCGCCTCAGTCTTACCATTCTGACCAAATAAAGTAATTGAAGAACAGATCAGCCGATGTTCTGCCCCTGACAGCAATCGTACGATAGACAAAGCTAGTTACAGTCTCCCACTGAAAATCGTACGATCGGCAGTACACGCAGAGATATTAACCGCAGCCGACAGAAATGTTCTAACCTGTCCGATCTACAAAACGACCGTTCTCCGCCGGACGAAAAATGACGGGACTCTCCATGCACGTCTGAAAATCGTACGAATCCTCGATTCGTACAATGAGATCTTTGCGTCTATGGCCAGCTTTAGGTATTGGGAGGTTTCAATGCTGTTCCTGTGCACTTCATTTTTATGGTCTTATGAATGCACCATATAAAAGCAGGCCTTTTTATCAGTCTTGAGCATTTGGGTTCTCTAACTGCTGCACTGGCAAACTTGCAACAGTGTATTTTACATATGTGAAGACAGAAGATTATGATAGTGATGTATAGACTGCATCATGCATCTGCAGTTCCTGTCTTTTCTCTGCATGTTTAGGGTAAGTCCACACAGGACATTTGGGGAGATTTGGTTGCCTGGCGACTTATCGCCTCATTTTTGTGGCGACCAATCTCCCCAAATGCCTTCCCTGACTCTGCGCTGGCTAAAATGAAAAAAACACTGGCGCTAATCACACGCGGTGATTCGTTTTGCAAATTCGCCCGAAGTTTCCTCGTGAGGCAACTTTGTGATTGGTTCTGTCAGTCGCCTTCTGCAAAGTTAAAATATAATTGATTTTTATCCCCCCCCCAATCCCATCTGAAGCAGAATTGCCTGCTCTTACATCTGTATCCTTGTTTGGTGAAGTTTGCCCAACTTGGACAAAGTGCACAAGAACAAGAAGTGCTTGGATCTACCGTAATTAAAAATTAGACCCAGTGTTGTCAACTTTAGCTAAGTGGTCTGAACCTTCTAGGAAGTGTTGTATTCATTATGTACTGATGATTATAATTTTATAAACTAATTTCTTTCTTTCTTTTTTTTTTTTTTAGGAAAAAATAGTGGTGGGCGTGGCCATAAAATTAGTGATTATTTTGATGTAAGTCTTTTTTTTTATTATTTACTTATTTATCTTGTCCTTTATCTTTCATCTTGTCTTTTTGTTCGTATTGACTTCATTGACTGTCTTCATAGTATCAAGCTGGAAACGGTTCCAGTCCTGTAAGAAGCCTGCCTCCCTCAATCCGGTCTCCTCAGAACTCACACTCACATTCCACTCCTTCATCCTCTGTAAGTAAGAACTATAACAGTTCCCAGTTTTTGCATTTATGGCATGTGTATTTATTGGTAATCAGGTGGCCCTACCCTTCCTTGCCTCCTTCCTTCCCTCCCTCCCTCCCTCAGCCTTGACATGCCTTATGGCTGGAATTCTACTAATAGGATTAGAGTCAGAGCAATAGTCTCATTAAGCTTACAACTGGATCAGTGATCCTTATCTGAAAGGCTGCTGTTTACATTTAGGTCAGGGACAGACAAACAAGATTGTCCCCTTGTTTTGTTTGTTGTACATTTTGTGTTATCACCTGTATAACTTAGTATTCCCATGAGCCAGTGCTGCTTCACTGGATGCCCATTGGATTTAATAGTCCACAGAGACCTACAATCTTCTTTTTTTATTAATAATATATATTGGCCCCTTATGCCTTTTAAAAATCCAACTGGCACATAAATACACTGCCAATAAATGTTCCATGAATACTGATAGCAATGAAAACTCAGTGGTAACTACCACAAATGGCTAAAATATGCTGCTTTATCTAGATGGCTCTAGCAATTCTCACAATGCTTTGCCACTGCATCATTATGTGGGCATAGTGGTGCCCCACGACATTATGTATAAGCAGTTACACAAATGCAAAGATGCTGTGCTTCAATAAGTTCGACTTTTTATGCAGCAGCCCTTCAGTTGCAGTTTTAGCAATCTGATTTCTACGGTCCCCAACCAGAGAGAGCACAAATAATTATTTCAAAATTCGCATTAGTGACACCATAGTTTTTGGCAGTTAGTTAGTTTTTTAGTTTTGCAAACTATTACAAATATGGAGGAAATATCATACAGAGAGCACACACAGTTGCTTATGTGTTCACCATAGTATTTATTATAAGTCATAAGCTACTTATTGTGCTCTGCTGTAAATAAGATTACAAAGTTATCTTTTGGCCTTAAAGCAAGTCACTAATGGAATAGCCATTTAGTCACTCATACAAACACTTATGCACCAAAGCATATAGATCCAGTGCTACTCCCGGGCTTCACTATAGATATATATTGGAAGAAACCCACATCCTTGGGGGTGGTGAGGACGCACTCCTGAAACATGTGGTTGAGTTTTGTCACAATATAGACAATCTTCTTTTTGTTTGGGCAGGAGGAAAAAATCTGTTTGAGGAGTTTGTCACAAGTCTAAATAATGAGGCCTTTAATCTTAAATTCACCAGCTGCTTTGATGCAAAGAATATCGCATATTTGGATCTATGGACCAGCATTCTGATAGAATATAACTAATTAAGAAAAATAGAAGGAAATAAGGAAGAAAGAGAAAATAACCAATATAATAGAAATTAAAAACTGACCAACAAAACAACTGGAAATGCAATAGATACTGGGAAATTTTGAGTGAAATTCAGTACACCGTTTAATAAAATCAAAAGCATCATAAATCAACATCTACCGATATTATATGGGGACAAAATCTTTAAACGATTGCTAGAACCTGGTATTCGAGTAGTAGCCAGGAAGGCCCCTACCCTGGGAATGATGTTAGCACCCAGCATGTTTATTAAAGAATCAAAATCTGAAACATGGTTACATAATCTCGGAATGTTTAAATGTGGATCTACGAGGTGCGTCACGTGTAAGGCAGTTCAAGTGTCTAGCACATTTACTGTATATGCAGTGTGACGAAGGAGACATACCAAATCAGGTGTTACATAATTTGTAACACAAAATCTGTGATCTACATAATACCTTGCCTGAAATGTTATAAACAGTATGTTGGCTGGAACCTAAAAAACAGAATAAGGGAACACCTCAATAGTATCAAATCTTGGAGTGAGAGCACCCCAGTATCGAGACATTTCAGGGAATGCAATGGTGGAGATGTGAAATGGTTTTCAGTACAAGGTATAAAAAAAAGTATTCCCAGGCACGAGAGGGGGACACCTACAATTGAAATTATTAAGCACGGAAGTGAAATGGATGTATAAGATACACACTAGACAACCTGAAGTGCTAAATTCAGTATTTTTCATTTGCTGTTACTTTTAGATTACACATACCACAGCTCCCTTTTGAATCACTAAATTGTTTAAATGTTCACAAGTAGGGAAGGGAACTTTAGCATTTGAGTCAATCATGAATGAAGTATACATACAATTATGAGGCATTGTATAAAACATACTTTTAATTCATCAATTAAGACATACAATTTAACAAATATGTAAATTAAATGCTCTGAATGGATCTGATTAACTTGATTGTTTTTAACTAATTAATTTTGGAAAATGTTTTTTATATAATGAATTTGAATAGTTAATAGACTAATTAGCAGGGTGGGTTTAAATGTTGTGTGTATGCTAATGGAAAATGAGGCCTCTGAGGAAGTGAGTAGCCATGAAATGCGTCAGACCTCGGATGCTATCCATTGTAAATCAGATGTTAAAATAAAGGCTGCCAATTTTTACCCATAATCTGGAAGTGTGCGGTCCTTCAAAGTGCTTCCGGAGTGCGCTGACAAAACTATTGATTTAGTTACTGATAACCTTGGCACTTGTAAGTGGTTACCATCCACACAGATGGCATGGCTTCCCAAGTGAGCCAGTGATTTTGGCTTGTATGGAAACAAGGGGGGGGGCTAGACCCACTGTTTCAACTATCCCTTCTGATTTGAGCCTTAAGCTGGAGGTCTGGCTATTATTGTAAAAGCTAAATGCAAACTCAGCTGTATATTTGCCTCATACTAAGTCTGGGCCTTCAGAGAAGAGATACTCTGCCACTTAAAAAGTTCAAAATGGCTTTATGACATGTCCATTGCCATGATTTATCTCACATGTGCAGTAGCACAAGATCCCAGTTTAGCACCTGCTTACCAATCACCAAAATGGATGCTGGAAACAGAGGGGAGACAGCTAAATGTGGGGCCATCACTGCTGAGCAGCTCTGTAGTTCTGGGCATGATGGGGACTGAGCTGTATACTGGTACTAAAGCTAACATTTTCCATGGTGCCTTCACTTCACTTTTAAATAAAGATCTAACATATATTTATGAACACAAAATGCTAATATTGCCTCATTCATTTAGAAAATAATGCAAATGTGAGGTTATACACATTTTTGTCACCTATTTTATGTTGACAATAAACAACTTTTATATATAACTATGTTGGGAGAAAATATTGTTAAAAACTCGTTTTTTTTCTTATTCGTTTTTGTCGTTTTAATGACTTATTAGCAAAAGTGTCTGTAAACTGTTCTTTCTTTTTCTTTTGTCAGAGCAGTTTAATGACAATTTAGAGTTTTCTGGTTATTTTAGGGTTACAACTGTGGTTAAAACCCTGTGCTTCTCTGTATCTGTGCAACTGCACATCAGATAGTATCCATGTAATGCTTTAGTTGCTAGACAAATGTGGTATAATGTTTATTATTCATTAATATTGTGCTTTTTTTTCCCCCTTTTTGTTAGGCTCAACAGAACAGCCCTTCCCCCACTGCATTAGCTTTTGGGGACCATCTACTTAGCCAGTCAAAACAGTTATCATATAAACTAGTTCAGGTAAGTAATAAAATATATCTACACTAGGAGACTGAGGCATGAGGAGCTACTAGATTTTGAGATGGGAGACCATAACAACTTGAATCAGTTATCATCTACTGTATAGCCTGAACATGTTGCTGCACCTTTTTCCCCCACTACAGTACATATTATTGTGCTATTGTCCAGATAACAAGTTTATACTTTACTATAAATGCTTATTTTATAGAGCTTGACATAAAAATGGTGTAGGGACGCTACCAACTCATCACTCTCAATCTATCATGTAGAAGTAAAATAGGTAAAAGCAAACTGGTAACTTTGTTGCAGGGAATATGCTGTTTTCAAGTTAGTGAAAGAACTGCAGCTAACTACATATACACTTCTTAATTAGACTTTGATAGTATGCAATCTCATAAATCTCTGAAAATGGTTTCCGAGCAGGACCAGATTTAGTTTCTTTGTGCCCTCGGACACTCGCACTCCATTAACCCCATCCCCCCTCCCCACCTGCTTGCATACCCCAAGACCAGGACTTGCGTCTGCCAATGGCTTTTATATTAGTACGTCTGAGTTGCACTGGCCAGGCAGAAGATTTGACAGCTGTTTAAATCTTCCATATAGTCCCCAGTGAGGCTCCTGTCTTTCTTTCTTTTTTTCATCACCTATACTTACCACAGGCAGCCAGCTAAATCTTAAAATTTGTTCCCATAGGCACAGGACTTCCCAAATATTTGGCCGTGAGCCGAAGGGACTCACGGCCAAATTTCTACCATATTACTGGGTATGTGTGACATGCCTCTGCAAATTTTCAGGGATTTTATTATGTATACAACAGTACAGATGGTATTCACACAGGTCAGGGAAGCAGAAATATTTCCTAGCTGTTAGTGAGGTGAGACATCAAGTCTCCTTTATCATACAAAGGGATACATAGCTGATTAGTTTTCACTGGCTCTTCCAGTGGCCCAATTGGTGATATAAGGCTTTAAGGTGTTATACATGCTCGTATCGGACTCTTTATTGCAACCAGAATCCTGAAAGATTTTCTAGTGAGTGAATTGCTTGGATGATTGACATTCAATCATTAGGTCAATCATTTTAAGGCCTTAGTTACAGGAGACTTAACAAATATCACTGTGAAATAAAAATATCCCTTTTATTTTCCTAGACGGATCTCACAATGCTGAAATTAGCTGCTTTAGAAAGTAATAAAAACCAGGACCTAGAAAAAAAAGAAGGAAGAATAGATGATTTGCTCAGGGTAAGTAATAAAGGGAATTATAACTTCTGTATAACTCCTCCTTTAATCCCCATAAAACAACATACTCATTTATTTTTTGCTGTGGCTAAGACATCACTTAACACTGTGTAATAAAAATATTTTGCCCCTCCATAATGTGTTGGCTAAATATATCCCAAATCCATCCTGGCAGATTTGCCCAGTTAATTTGCTTATTGCCCAACTGTCCTATGGTAGTCAAACCAGTCAGTACAAAGGCTGACCTGTTCATTCAGCATTTGCATAAAGGGACAGATCAGGTAAGGGATTATTAAATCCATTTGCCCATTATACAGACAATCAATTGCATGCTTGTTATTTTAAGGAATTTGGGTAATCTGGACCTATGTACATAAGAGCTTTTCACTCAAAAATTGATGAATTTGGCCATTACTTTCCAGTCCAGTGTATTTTGATGCTTTTGGTGCTGTCTTCACGCCTGTACAGCCTCTGAATCGCAAAAATCTCATGGTTTGGTTTTAAAAGAAGAGTTGGCAGACAGGCACCATGTTTGCCCACGTTATATATGTTGTCTGGCTCTTAGGAGTATGTAAACTGGAAGTTGTTCTAATTTTGGTTTTCAGTGTACTTGGTTTTGGTTGTCACCACCACCACCACCAGGTAGCCATACACTAGAAATGCTGTAATAAAAAATGGCGACAACCAACCAGTTTAATAAATCTGAGGTTAAAGACGAGATATGGGAAAGAAGAGTGGCAGATAGAGATAGACTTGCTGGTTGCCAGGGAGCTAGTAATGATGTAGCTAAACAAGATGACTACCAACATCACTGGGCAACTCTGCTTTCAAAGAGCAAGTCCAGGAGAAAAGTTTATGATTGGGATAGACTGTCTTTGCAATTTCATTTAAATAACTTAAAATTTTAAATATTTCTGTCATGTTTATTAGAATATTGTTATGAATTGGCTAATGAGCATGCGGGTGCATGTACATGTTTGTATAATTGGGCACATGGATTTAATGACTACCTGCCTGAGCTGTTCATTTATATAGGTGCTGAATAAACGGACCAGGTTCTGCATTGACATTTGTATTTATATCTGATTAACAGATCTAAAGTTATCACAGATACAGATATGTAGATATCTTGGCTGTATCAGATTACATTTCACTTGCATACATAAGAGGACTTATTCCATTTTTCTTATCATTAAATGGACATTGCAATGGCCAACAATTTACTAGTCTCTGTTCCACTGTGCTGTTTTTTCCTCATGGACAAACCGCATACAGATATGGATTAGTGAACTGCTCCAGTCAGGCACGATATTTGTTCTTTATAGCAGTCTTCTCAAAGGGGATGGTAGTTTTTATATATTTTTAGGGAGTTTGTCTTCTGGAATAGTATTTTCCTTTTCCCAGTTTTCCCAGTTATATCATAGGATATTGTACTGCAAAACAGTGCAGATTGCTTGACTTATTGCTTGTTGGGACTTATTTCATGTTGGGACACTAAGCATAGTGTCATAATTTTCTCTTGTGATATCACACACGTGCATAAAGAGCGAATCAGTATGCGCATACATATCACTGCAGATGGGCATTCACTTGCAGGGGGCCTAAAGAGCCCTGTGTTATAGCCAGAGCATTCTCAGCAAGAACATGAGTGTTGTTTGGTTGGGATTTATAGTGGAGATTTTATTAATTAAATAAAAGCACATTCAGTGCCAGAAAAAATGTTCATTTCCTACAGTGTTGTATGAAGCATGGTTGAATCTGGGTATGCATCTTAGGGTACTGATAGACTGGAGATTTGTCAGCGCTTCTGCTGGTGACACATTTTATCAAAATGCATTTGCACCATAATAAAGTAAATTGCCAGTGGAAAAACGTACCTACAAGGAAACTTTGGAAAACGAAGCCTTGTGTTATATGTTTCCACTGGCAATTTACTTTTTTGCTGGTGGGAAAACATTTGGGGAAATGTGTTGGCCGCCAGTACCCGAAAGGTTTGCTTTTCTTTTGCTAACTTAAGCTAACTTGTAGTTTTTCTAGCATGTCCTATATTAAACACCATTTTAATTGGTCTTCTTTTTAAACTTTTTATAGTCATAAATTGTTTTCTTCTTTCCAGATACCAAACGGGGATCAGTGATCCTCCCAGATAAAAAAAAAAACTAGCTCTGTGAGGCTACAATTTAATTTTTATTGTTTAATACTTAGCTCTTTATACAGGCCCTGTCCTATTCATCTTCCGGTCTCAATAACCCACAGCTGGTTACTAAGGTAAATTGAATTCTAGCAACCAGATAGCTGCTGAAATTACAAATTGGATAACTGCTGAACAGAAAGCTAAAATATATATATATATATATATATATATTTTTTTTTTTATTACAAATATTGCAGATTATCACTGTTTACATCACTGCAAAAGTTAATCTAAAGGTGAACTGCCCCTTTTAATATAATTTACTTGTACAGTCTCCTACTGAATGAGCTGTACATGCACGCTAAAGTGACTTAAATATACTACTTGCAGAAAAACATGACACAGACCAAGCTACAGCAGTGCGTCATCCTTTGGAACACATTTTATTTATTCTCAGCTGAAGAATCATTGCTACAAATAGATGTGTATTTCCAGTAGTACAGTAAAGCAGTTGGGTGCATACTTCCAGAACGAGATTCATAAGGAAAATCTCTAACCCTCTGCCATTGGTCCCTTTTGTTACACTCAAGAATGAGCACTGCAGCACCGTATAATGGCTTGCAACACAGTGCTGCCAAATGTCCTTGACAGTTTTAGTCACACACTAATTGCTGCTCTCTCTGAGGTTAAATGCAATAATGCTTCTTCCAGCACTTTGTGCCACTAATCTCGGCCTTCTGTAAATTTTATGGAATGCTTTTCTATAAATAAACCCTGAGCTGCCTGTTCTATAAAAGTTGCAGGGAAAAATAGACAAAGGATTGAGTGGAAATAGAATGGAGATGCCATGCCAGTAATATTATTGTATAGTGTATGTATGGCTGGTGGCTTGGCTCACTTGTACAGAGGAATAGTGGTTGTTCAAGAGCCACAAATTGAGTGACGCTGGCAAGCATTCATGTCCTATCACTTTTTGTGCTGTTAACTTAACTATTTCATTTATTCATATTATTCTCACTGTAGTTATACACTCAAGGACAGTGTATGGTATGTCCTATATATGTCCCATTGGTGCTCTGTCTCAACACCATATAATCCTACAGGTAATGTAGATGAGAGGGACAAAAGGCCAGGATTACTTCCACAGTGCAATTTTATTGAGATCCACACTACATGATTCGGGCATCACAGGCCCTTTTTCATACGTCGTATGGGTCGCAGTAAAATTGCACTGTGGCAGTAATCCTGCATCCTGTCCTTTTGTCCCCCTCATTCATTCATATTATATTTTCTTGACTGCTGGTTCTGGTATTGAAACAGTGTAGCAGAAGCCAGCTGATTACTAGACCTGTGAAGAAGCATGCACGGCATGGTGGGTAATGATTCCTGGCCTGTGGATAACAGGGCAAACTGCACATCACTAGGAGTAGTATTGCTTCTGACTGGAGACTACAAGCTATACATGGCTTATGTAAGGGTCTTAACTGAACGTATAACTTATTCCCAAAGTATAGTAACTCCAACATGATTTTATTGTGGGTCCAGTAACTTCTTGTTATACAGCTGGTTCTGACGCTTAAAGCAGTGTAGCAGATGTCAGCTCTTCTCCAGCCAAGACTGTTTCCCATAATGCTTTGCATGCTTTTGCACAATTGGCTTCTCCGCCATTTTCACTAGCAGGGCAGAGAATTAGAAAACCCGCACCTGATCCACACCCGCTGGCCCAACTTCCGGGTTCCTCTTATAAACCCACGTCACTCCGCCGATGACATCACCAAAGGGGCAAGTGGCCGTGCGGCTGTAAAATCGGAAGCCTGCAGTCTATGGTGGCGGGTGGGGAGAGGTCGGGGGGCAAATGGGGTGCGAGGTCTGCCCGAACACGGCTGACCCCCGGGTCCTGTGGGTATCGGGTCATCCCACACATCACTACAGAGTATAGTAAGCCTCAGACACTGCTTTCAGTTACAATCCTCTACAAATAATTTTAAAACCGCTGAAATGTTGTGATATTTTTGTTTAGAATGACATTTTCTTTCATTAGGCAAAAGTTTAGTTAGGGAGGTTTGCAGCTGCTTTAACATGTTCTTACTGATAAACACAATCATATCTATTAAGGGGTTATTAAGTGTTGACATTCATTGTAATGACAGTTGCCTGGACCACTTGAACAGCTGACCTTTGAACAACACTATGAATTCTAGTTTACTAGCTTCTCGCTTATTCCAGTGTCGATTGCCTGGATGACGCAGTTGCTTGACCCAAGATTGCATGGCTCTCATCTTGGCAACTGACATTGAAGTGAGTGGGAAGCAGTTCATTATGATGTTTGCCAACTGATATTGGAGTTCTCAATGTCTCACCACTAAAACTAATTAACCTTAAGGAGGTTGTGATATTGCTGCTTGCATAGGTAAAGCAGGCAGAAACCATTCTAGCAGCTCTCCTTGAGTGAGTTAGGCCTGGGAGGTCAGTGCAAATGATGGCTTGAAAGTTGCCAATATCCTGGGATGCTGTTCCAGTTTGACTATTTTATAAAAAGTACAGTGGGAGAGATTATAGAGGATTTATATGCCTTTAAATTTGACACAGTAAGTATTTAGTTTGTCTTCTTTAACCGTTCTAAAAAATACTATATTAGAATTTGGCTTTTGCATTGATGGTGTATGTCTTTGATTTTTGCAGACGAACTGTGACCTGAGGCGACAAATAGATGAACAGCAAAAAATTCTTGAAAAGTATAAAGAGAGATTAAATAAGTGCATTTCAATGAGCAAAAAACTTCTGATTGAAAAGGTAAGTGTTGGGGAAGGGCTGCTTGTTGTGTTGTGTCCCAGAAGGCTTGCCTTCCTCCCAAAATTCCCAGTAGGGCCATGTCCCATCCTTGAAATCCAGATATACCCAGTCACCAGTGTTCCCTGTTAATGGGTTCTGCATTCAGTGGCGGACAATGACACACATGCTCTAGAAAGCAGAGGATTGAGCAGGAAGATACCTGGCGTGGGCCTTTGTGGCATTACCATAAACTTAGACTCATCATCACCTAGTCTATCTTTTCTTTTTTAATTACATGTAATATAAAAGTTACATGCTACAGTGGCTACCGTTTGCTTGTTTTACTAATAGTACCAAGGTAGTTTGGCCATCACATGTGATAATGATTGGTTGGATAGCCAAAAGCTTGGCCTATATAAAGCATGGTCTACACAGTATATACTTTTGGGCAGTTTGGCCAGACTGACTACTTGGCTCATATATTATACATTGGCAGATTAGAAAGGACAAAGGACACACTTCCCTACTTTTCGTACTTTGATCATCTTATAGAGATGGTTACATGTCCAATCACAAAGCCTCTATTTGACAGGGAGGACGTGTAAATGACACATCAGAATGATCAATCAACATTTTTTTCCTGAATTATAGCAGTTATTCCATAAATACTCTTCTTTGCCCAACAATGTTTAGGACTGGTTTATATCAGGTTTACTAACTGGTTTATTTTCAGAAAAGTCCATTCGATTTAGGGATGCACCGAATCCAGGATTCGGTTCGGGATTCGGCCAGGATTCGGCCTTTTTCAGCAGGATTCGGATTCGGCCAAATCCTTCTGCCTGGCCAATCAGAATCCTAATTTGCATATGCAAATTAGGGGTGGGGAGGGAAATTGTGTGACGTTTTGTCACAAAACAAGGAAGTAAAAAATTGTTTCCCCTTCCCACTCCTAATTTACATATGCAAATTAGGGTTCGGATTCGGTTCGGTATTCGGCCGAATCTTTTGTGAAGGATTCTGGGGTTCGGCCGAATCCAAAATAGTGTATTCGGTGCATCCCTAATTCGATTAAAAGACACCTCATAGTAAAATTGTTTCCCCCATTGGAGGTAGAGGCTAATCGAGTCTACATTTCAGCTGTGGAAAACAGTATTACTTAAGCCAGAAAATGCTTTGCCCACCACATCAAGTGGTATATTGTTCTAGTTTGGGTGGGATTCTAAGCATACAAACAATGAGGAGTGTACCAGGTTACTCCTTATGAGCATAAGTGTGACACATCACAGACATGGGCACAATGAACAAGAGACTCGCCTTGACAAAAGCTATTATAGCGAAACGCGATGGCGTTCCGGGTGCTCTTTGATTCTAATCGATTTGGCACTATACCTTCTTTATTTTAACTAAAAAACTATTTGGTCCAGTTATAGATTTACAAACAGCTGGCAATTAGGTGCTACTTGCTCGGTTCTCTCTTTCTTCTACTCCAATCTATTTTGCATTCTAAGGGGCCCTTGGTTTGTGTTTTTTTTAGGCTTAGTCAGCTCTTCTAAGTTTAGGGTTAGTGTAAAATTCAAGACCACAGTCACGGTTACCTTGCCTGCCTCCATCTTTGTGGTGTCCCAGGGATATAGAAAATACTAGGCAGCAGCTTATTGGGACAACTCCACCATTCTCCATTTTACATTTTCTTCCCTTTTTCTGAACCGGAGAAAGTGGCCTTTTTTAACTAATTCAATATTTTTTTAATTCTGGAATCCAGATCAATCATGTCTTACCACATTTTTAATTTTTTGAGGAATCATATTTATTCTATCTCTGCAATAACACTTTATATCAATCAATTTCTAATGAATTTATTGGTCACTCGATTTATTTAATGTAATGGTGTCTTACTCTAACTTATGGAATGAATTGGGAACTGTAATTTATTTATAAATTATGCACCGCACTTTAGAACTCATATCACCTTGTTAATTAATTTATGAAATACAATTGATTGGATTTTAATTAATTGTGTTTTATGGTTGATAAATAATTTATTCTAAGCAATTAATCTGAGTAGTACCATCTTTATTGGGTTGTTGGACCCTAAGCACTTGCACTTTATATATTTGATTGAGGGTTTAGTTGGTGATAAGAGGAGATTTTGATTCCTCAACTATAGGTTATTATAGACTGATTATAATTTGGAAATTCTATTATTAAAGGTCAAACAGGGTATTTTCTTTACCTTCTTACCGAGCATTATACCTATCAAAGTTACATCCCTGCCTTGACCTTGTGCAGGGGCGTAACTATAGAGGAAGCAGACCCTGTGGTTGCAGGGAGGGCCAGGAGGTATAGGGGGCCCCATGAGGCTCTAATTCATATACAATTTCTATAAATATTGGTAAAACAGGGCAACCTTTGGATATGTTGGGGGCCCTAAAATGAACTTGATGTGGGGTCCAGTATCATCTAGTTACACCACTGACCTTGTGGTTATTAAAGTAGACAACCAAGGTATCAAATCTTTGCTTCATACAAGTTAGGAGACTCATCATTATTCACATGTGCATAACTGATCATGCCAGTTTCCCCAGGTGGCGTGCAGACTCCATTAGCCAGCACCTCTGGTGAGGGAAACAATTTTGCTATGATTGAATCCCTTCAATAGCACATGGATTGTTTCCTCCATAGATCCAAATTGATAAGTGTTTCTGAGAGATACTCATTTGACCCCCAAGTTCATCTGCTGGATTCAGGTGATTACCATTTTGGTCAATGGAGGGCCAATTCCCTGTTTGCCATTTTAAGTACATAATGCAATAACGCACATAATATAAGCATTTATTCAATATTCTTTCCATTTTCTCTGCTCATCTTATGCAATGAAAGGCGAGTTCAAGGAGACATCAATTACAAGTAGTAACTAATACTGAACTATGGAACCCTTTGCTTGATATGTTACAGAGCACCCAGGAGAAGCTTGCAAGCAGAGAGAAAAGTATGCAGGATCGATTACGACTAGGACATTTCACCACAGTCCGGCATGGAGCCTCTTTTACTGAACAGTGGACAGATGGCTTTGCATTTCAAAACCTTGTCAAGTTAGTCTTTTGTTATGGAATCTCTAAAATGTCACCAAATGCAATAGGAATAAGAGCCAAATGATGTCATGATGCTGTGCTGGAAATAAGCATTGGGTGATTAGGAGGACATTGCAGGGACTTAAGCACAGAAGTTATACTGGTGGCATAGTCAAAAAATCTGAATAACTATTATTTATTCAGTCTAGTTGTGAATAAAGGGGAGGTTTGATAAACAGGATTAACAGAACTGAGCAAAAAAAAAAAATAGAAGGAAAAAAGGAGCAAATGTTTTGCTCATAATATGAATATTTGTTCAGCTTGCTAGGGGACAGTAGTCCTAACCATAAGGAAAAAGATTTACTAAATGGTTGCAACTGTATTGTTTATATCCGCTGTAAAATATAGTTTCATTTATATTACATTAGTTTTCATTGAACAGAACCATTGACTCCATTCTCCTTTGATTATTTTTATCCGATTCTTAGATATTTACATTTCTGAAATTGCAAGTGCTAGAACAGACTACAGCTAAAGGTGGAAAATTGTAACATTTTCTGCCAAACAGAGGAGCCTTCCAAAACATAGGAGACAAGGAATGCTAATCATATTGAAGGTGCAGAATTACAGTATCAGATGCTGACTGTGAGGCAAAATATCGGATAGGAAAATACCCCCGTCACACACACAACCAGTCAGTACACTAGTTTACATT
This sequence comes from Xenopus petersii, assembly GCA_038501925.1. Lineage (NCBI taxonomy): Eukaryota > Metazoa > Chordata > Amphibia > Anura > Pipidae > Xenopus > Xenopus petersii. The sequence goes on from CM076689.1 coordinate 54,074,452, forward strand.
ACTAACCAATAATAGAATATAAGCCTTTGTAGGAGTTCTCTTCTTTTCTTAAAAAAGAAAGAACAAAAAAACTTTTCTTTCTTTTTTTGTTTTTGATTTTTTACACACAACGAATTCTACAAAGCCTTTATACTACACAAGATATATATAATTTTTTTTCTGTGCCTAGTCATAAGTTTGTTCTTTCCTTACTTCTTTGAGAGGTGTTTTGCCTGCTTGAGGTTATTGGTTTTTATATGCATAACTAACATAAAAGCTGTATGTTAAGCTTCCTATTTGCCTATACCTATAATTTGCTACCGTTGACTTTGAATCTGACCTATAGTTCCTATTCCTTAAGTTTTTTCTGTACATGTCTCCTTTTCCTAATAAAACCTTTAATAAAAATTTACAGGTTAAATTTAAAAAGAGCTGACATTATGGGTTTTAAATCGGTCAGCTGGCTGAGATAGCGGGCTTAGAAACGTCCCAGCTCCCAAGAGAAAGCAATAATTTATATATTAGAAATGCAGGACTATTGATGTACTTTCCAGTAACCTGTTCATTGATCATACTGATTTTCATAGGTTAGCACTACAATCTGTATTTTGTTTCTCTACCCTGGGAAGCCTTCCTGGTTAAAGCTCTGCTTGATATTGTAAACTTGCATGAAAACATGTGATTCACTACCACCTCTTGCACACACCTACATTAGAATGAATCCATAAAATAAGCACACATATTGTGTTGCCTGGAAAGTTTTTTTTACAACTTAATGGCATATTCTTCGTTGTTCTTTTGTTCAAGTGTCTGTCTGTTTACAGGCAACAGGAATGGGTAAATCAGCAAAGAGAAGATATTGAAAGACAAAGAAAACAACTGGCCAAGCGGAAGCCGCCATCATCAAACAGTTCTCAGACTCCCTCCGCTAACTCAGAACCAAAGCAGCGGAAAAACAAAGCTGTCAATGGAGCTGAAAATGACCCCTTTGTAAAACCAAGTTTACCACAATTGTAAGTAGAGTTTCATGTATTCCCTTTTTCCCACCATAATTTTTTATCCTGATCGGTGATATTAGGAGATGATAAATTACACTGGTCCTCATGCAAGCTCACATTAATTATTTTACATGCAATGCTTTCCTTTGTGTGTTCCAGATTTAGCTAAAAACCAGGTCATTGTTTATTCTGATTTTATTTTGGCCATGTGTGCAAACTTATGCTTTTGTGCAAGCTGTGTGTGTACGGAGCAGTCAATGGGTCCAGATAAGCATTATGTATTTTCTTTGTGAAAAATGCCAGTTCGTGTGCCGTCAGAAAAATCCTATTCTATAAGAGGAGCATGGACACTTTTGGCCAATTCTCTGCTAATTTAAAAACCTGTCGCCCCAAGAAATAATTCTAAATCCTATTTTATGTTAGTCAAGCAAAATAAACAACACTTAAACAATATAAATGATTTACATTTTGTATTGTTTAGTCTTGGAATTCACAAGCTTTGTATCATGCCAAAATTTTGTTTATGCACGAAAATGGGGTACCCGATGCCCATGCAATTTAACTTCAAATTAGATGGTGAAGAGGGAGGGGGAATGTGGAGCGTGCAGAACCGCCTCTATGCCTAAAGCTGGCCATAGACATGTAGATTTACCTCCATATCGGACTAATGATCGTTCGGTGCCATCTCCTGACCTGCCACTAACCATTCAGATCAAATAAAGTAGTAAAAGAACAGATCAGGCGATGTTCTGCCCTGACAGCAAAGTTATGTCTGACAAGCTGGTGACCGTCTCCCACTGTCAGATCAGCAATGCATGCAGAGGTATTATTAATAGCATGCAGAGGTATTATTAATAGCCGACAGAAATTTTCTAACCTGTCCAATCAACTGAACGACCAATTGATATCTCACGGAAAATGTCGGGACACTCCACACACAGGCCGAAAATCGTACGGAACAGAGATTTGTACGATCAAATCTTTGCATTTATGGCCAGCTTTAGGCATAAAAGAGGGGCGGGCAATTTATGATTGACCACTTCGATATTTAAGCACGTTTAAAATGGGTATGGATGTTTTAATTAAAAAAAAAAAAAGGTTTGGGTTTCATGTTTAATTTGAAAATAACTTTTTATGTATGGATGACAGGCTTCCTTTAGGGCAGAAACAGACGAGAAGATTGGGGGAGATTTAGTCGCCCGACAACAAATTGGCTATTTTTCAGGCGACTAATCTCTCCGAACTGCCTCCCTGCCGGCTATTTAGATTCTAGGCGGCACTCTGAGCTCTTCGTTTTCTGAAGTTTCGCCCGAAGTTTCCTTCCTTTTCGAATCTCGTCTGTCTCTGCCCTTAAGTGTGTCCTGTGTGCTGGGGGTACAGCCTGAGCTAGCAGAGAGTGAACAAAATGCTGGAAATGGATAATGGTTGCTGGCAAATAGTCATTTGTTTTCCAATGGTTAAGCACTTTACTATGATAGATTTGAATCCTTCAGCAGCCTTTATACATTTTCTTATAAATAAGTTGCTAAATTCTGGGAATATACATTATATAAATTTAACTTTTGTATTTGCCCCTAGCAACGAAACCATAAATGATGTTGGTCAACAGCAGCATTAATGAAAGCAGAATACTAAATGTTTGCTATGGGTTTCTACACCATAAAATGCAAGGTCATGGTGCTGCTACTGGGATGATATTCCAAAGGCCAGGGCAGAGAGTGACATGCCAGGGCAGAGAGTGTTCAACAAGATGGCTACATTAGAGTGCTGGTTTGTTTTCATTATGGCTGCCGGCCTGAGGGCAGAAGGTTAACTATAAGATTTACTGGGGTTTTATTTTCACTGTATATTTGTTATTGAATATTGTTGAGAATTGTGTTGTGTTCAAAATTAGCTACGCACCCATACTGTGCTAGTAGAACCTTACTATAAAACACTTACTTTTTCCTTTAAAATATAATTTTTATCTCTAAATAAAAATTATGCTCAGAGCATTTTTAGTTTTTATAATTATTATATTTGTAATGTATTTCTGGTATTTTGTAATGAGCAGAGCTCCCAGGTGTTGGTACTTTTTCCTAAATTGTGTTGTGCACTCTAAGAAGAGTGGGAATAGCTGCAGAAACATTTTGTTCCTGTATCCTAATATTTAAGGCCACTGCTTCCAACATTTCTTCAACTGGAGAGATGACTGTTTCCAGTGAGGTCATTTTTATGCCTCAAACTACTTTATGTTCCAAATCTACTTTAAAATGATTCAATGTCATCTTTAAGCTATGCCTGGAATGTGCGTTTCTTATTTCACATTTTTCAGAAGAAAATCAAAATGATTAAATTTTTGCCAATAAATATTTATGAAATTGTGTGGTTTTCCAACAGATGCATTTATTGCTTTTTCAGATTATCTTTAGCGGAGTACCATGAACAGGAAGAAATTTTTAAGCTTCGATTAGGTCATTTAAAAAAGGTATGTGGTTGTAACATTTCATTGCAACACAGTTTGCTTTCCATTTTTGTAAACTGCATCAGACATTCATATTTCACTGGAAATTGACACTTGTATTAGATACAGGGGATAGAAATTGGGATGTGGGAAATGTAATGATATTACAAGGAGGGCCTATTATACTGGGAACAGGTGTATTGTGGGAGTAGAGAAGTGGCACAAATAATTTAAAATTGTAATAATGAACTGCTTCTTTTATTGAATATTTCTATTTATGCAAGTTGATAAACATGCAACTGATGTAGCTAATTTTGCCTAAGATTATAAATCTTAATACATGATGTTGGCCAGTGCCAGTACACCTGCTTCAGAAACAGAATACTGCAACTTCCCAATTTTCAATGAAAAAACAGGAAACAAAAATCACATTTTGCATTTTAAAGGACAAGTAGTTACCATATATTAGGAATTTGTCCCTAAAGTAGTCTTCTGCCTTAGCAGAAGAGTATAAGCTGAAAGTTTAATTTTACATAAGGATAACTGGGAAAGGAAGGAAAGATTGCAGCGCTAGAAAGTAAGTTCCCTGGGCCAGTGCTCCTTTTCTTTCTTGGTTTCCATGCCCCTTAATACTTCAGTGTCAAAATATGCTCTCGCATCTGCTAGAGAATCAACTGGTAAATATATTGTTAAAGAGTTTATTGTATGGATCCCTTTTATGTGTCCCTCATATGTCTTCTTTATTGTAAATTATCTTAGCCTGGACAGAATATCTTCATAAGCGAGACCCTGCATATCTTTTAACATCATTGAGGACCAAAACTGTACTGCATGTTGTAAATGGGACATTACTAGTGTTTTAAAGGGATTACTTACACACTCATCCCATGAATCTATATCCCTTTTAATACAGGAAAATAGGAAAAAAAGACCTTAATAAAACTAAAGTACTCAAGGATGTATTCCATCAGGCCCCAGGGTGTTTTTTAACATTAATTGTCCTTAACAATATAAGTAACATCTTGAGACATTTGTCCTCACTTAGGGCAGGACTCGATGATGCATTTTGACTCGACACGTCACAATGTGACGTGGCGGATGGTTTACTGAAAACGGAAGTGAAGGAGAAATCGCATGTTACAACTACATTGATCCGACTGTCGGATCAAATCGCAGCGCGATTCTCAGCATTGTGAAGTGTCTGGTCAAAAAGCATCATCGAGTCCTGCCCTTACTCTCAACAAATAATTAAGCACATTTGCACTAGCAGTTAGGCAGGTTATATATCGACATGAAAGGTTGAACCTGATAGACATGTCTTTTTTTTCAGCCTACCTTACTATGTTATTAACATGTTTGCTTTTTTAATCAAAAATCAATCAAAATCTTTAAGCGAAGCTCTCATCCTGCATTTTTTTACTGATTATATAGTATGGTATCTTTCATCTTGAAACCCAATGTAGAATAGTTAATTCTTTTTTGCATATGTGTTTGCAGGTGAAGCTGTCAAGATTTTTTATTTTTGCTGCCTTAATTGCAGCTCTACAGCAATTTACAATATTTATCTTCCCTTAAGAATATTTTACTACCTCCAATTTGTAATGCTTGCCACCTAAATGCTGTATACTTCCTTATATTAGTGCTAAACCACAAAGGGTGATCCTAAATGCTGTTACATTTCTTTCTAATGAGAATACTAGTTGCTGCATGTATTTTTAAACAAGTATTTTTGTTTAGTTCTTGAAAAGTTCATTGAAATTTTCTTAGGCTGCTGTACTTCCTGAAATTTAGAGTCTCTGTTAAACAAACATTAAATAAGATAATATTATGGAAACTTTTACCTTTTCATTTTTGTTCAGTAGTTGGACATTTGTATGTCATTCTGGGCTGTATCATATCATTTTTTTTCCTGTGCAACAAACTGAAGGCTGCAAATCTCATGCAAACATTTACTCTCATCTTGCTCCCTCCCATAGGAGGATTTTAATATGAAAGCTTGAGGAGGCTAAGCCTCCCCAAACTATAAGGATAAAAATTGCTCCCCCCTAATACAACACAATAATATGCTCGTTTTCAGGAAGAAGCTGAAATCCAGGCAGAGTTGGAAAGATTAGAGAGGATTCGAAATCTTCATATACGGGAGCTTAAAAGAATAAATAATGAAGATAATTCACAGTAAGTACTTTTGGTTTTGCTAACACAAATATTTATAAGTGGTTTTTAACATATTTTACTTGTTTCTCAAAACTGAAAGTGAACTGTTTTAAGCTGTAAAAATCGTAAAGAATCTTTTTCTTGCTCCATTCTTAACAATAGGTGTGCAAGACACTGTTAAACAAAAGCATGGCTTTTTATTTTTACTTGGTGCTGTACAAAAACAACAAAGCAATATTCAAAATGAAATTTCAGCCACTGAAGATAGTGAATCCCTGAAGTCTAGTGTTGCACACTTCCACTACCTTCCCTTAAGCCTATCCGGCAGCAGCTGGAATTAATTTTGTATATTGCTCAGGTGAGGCCATTTAGCTCTGTTTTTAGTACAATACATGTGCGTTATGGTGAGTTCAGGTGTGACATTACAATCTCATATAAAACATAAACAGCATGCTTTTCAGTAGACTCACCCCTTAATTACTATTGAAATCATCATAACTTACATAGCTAAAGGGGAACTCCGGGCTTCCAAACCAAAATTTGATAATGAGGTCCACATAACACAGAAACGCCTAATATATCCATCACGGTTACCTGTTTCTTCAAAAAGTATGAATAAATGCCATTTTCTATACTGCAATCCAGCTGGTTAACAGTTCTCTTTCTGCATCATTTCAAATCCTGGCAGGGAAGGAGGGACTAAACACTGATGTTACAAATTGTAACAACTTCTCTACAGCTTACAGACAGAATGCAGGAACTACATAACCCACAATGCATTGCACTATGATGTTCCGTTCCTTATTGAAATCACGTATGCAGGGAATTGTGGGGTTTGGAGGATGCAGGCTAAGCACAGATCGCTGCCGATACAAAATAACAGTAGTCAACTTGCTCAGCAAAGTAGTCAGAGAGATCAGCAGGGGGCTAGGCTTAGGGAACTGTTACAAACCATTAAAAATCATGAAAAGTCTGCATATTTTTTTAATTGATGTATATTGCAAAGTTGCAATATTGCTTTTTAAAAAGCTTAAGTTGTGTTTTTGTGTAGTTCCCCTTTAAGTTAAGTTAAAAAAAGACCAAAGTCCATCAAGTTCAACCCCCTCCAAAACTAATTCTACACATACACTTGTGTTCATCACAATAACAGTGTGTTTAAAAAAGTGAATAAAGCTCAAAATCATTATAATAGCTTTTATTCCAAATCAAAACATGAAGAAAAAAATTATCAAATTTGTGTTATTCCTTATTAGGCTGTTAAAAAATAGAAAAAATAGCAGAGTCTGCATTCTTCTTTACAGACTGAAACATTCACTGTATAAACTGAAAAATGTTTAAAGATTTTGCTTTCCTTTGGATCACTGAACTAATATTTAGTTGTATAAGCAGTGTTTCTGAGTGCTTTCCTTTGGATCACTGAACTAATATTTAGTTGTATAAGCAGTGCTTCTGAGAACTGCTGCACATCTGTGTTGCATGGAGTCCACCAACTTCTGGCACCTGTTACATTCCACAATTCTTCTGTATTTCTTGGTCTTGCCTCAGAAACAACATTTTTCATATCACCCCACAAGTTTTCTATTGGATTAAGGTCCGGGATTGGGCTGGCCACTCCATGACGTCAATCTTGTTGGCCTGGAACCAAGATGTTGCTCATTTACTGGTGTGTTTGAGGTTGTTGTCTTGTTTAAACACCCATTTTGAGGGCATTTCCTCTTCGCCATAAGGCAACATGACCTCTTCAAGTATTTTGATGTATTGGAACTGATCTATGATCCCTGGTATGTGATGAATAGGCCTAACACCATATTATGAGAAACATCCCCATATCACCATGCTTCATGGTCTTTACAATGTACTATGGCTTGAATTCTGTGTTTGGGGGTTGTCTGACAAAATCTCTGCAGCCAATAGACCCAAAAATAACGATCTTGCTTTCATTAGTCCACAAAATGTTGCTCCATTTCTCTTTAGGACAATCAGTGTGTTCTTTGGCAAATTGTAACATCTTCAGCACGTCTTTTTTTCAACAATGGGACTTTGCTGGGGCTTCTTACCGATAGCTTGGCTTCATATAGACGTCTTCTAATTGTAACCGTACAGTTAAGTTTAGACCTTGTTTGATCTTCCTGGAGCTAATCTTTGCCATTTCTTCTATCCATTCGAATGGTAGTTTACTGTTTTCTTCCACATCTTTCAGGTTTTGGTTGCCATTTTAAAGCATTTGAGATCATTTTAGCTGAGCGGCCTATCATTTTCTTTATATGTTTTACCCCCCTCCAATCAACTTTTTAGTAAAAGTACGCTGTTTTTCTAAACCATGTCTGGAACGACCCAATTTACTTAAGAAAGAAATGCACTATAACCATACCATAACCACTATAACCATACACAACATTTGCTGCCTTCCTTCCTTAAATAAGGGCCGTAACTGACACCTGTTTTTTCACAGAATGAATGACCTCACTAATTGAACTCCACACTGCTATTATTTGGAACAAGCTATTTTTTGTAAAAACAAGCCTCAATTAATGGTTCAGTTACACAGAATCAGCAGCATGCATGTCATGACTGTTGGTTTTCTATTATTTTTACAGTAACTAGTAAATTATTTTCCATATAAAATATAATTTCTACCAAAAACAGTGATTGATCAGGTTAATGATGTCGGACTTCTATTATCTATCTAATTAACTATCTTACTCTCACATATACTGTATAATCTATACATACCAAGATACTAAAAAAGTAATTATCTGTCGGGTTGGTAAGGTGTATTTACGAGCTTTCTCATTATGGGGTTACTGCAGCTTCAGTTAACCTAGAGTGCCAGAGCAGAATCATAAGTTAGGGTTTCTTCGAGTGTGTGCAGCAATCTGACTGCAGCTAGGCTGCTGAGTCTTGATGGTATATATGGCTTTAAAAACAAAAGTGACACCTCTGGATACCTACTCCTGGGCATGGCACTGCATAAATGGGCTACCATTCATTTAGGTATTTCATTAATGCTAGCATTGCTTCTTCCCTATGTATAGCTATATATATTTGAGAGACCTGGTTAATTACTTTAGGTTCCTGAGTGTTTCATGTCATAACATAACAGCTTCATCTGTGAATGTCATTTATTTGAACACTGGCACAATGTCCCATTAAAGTACAGCAGGTATGTAGATACAGGCTTACAGTACTAGCAATGGTATAAGGTGTAAAGCACCATAAAAATCAGTTACCCACAGGCCTACACCGATAAAGGCTGGACAGCATAAGTATGTGATGTGCAAGAAGAACAGCAGCACCATTTTAATATTAACAAAAGAGTTAGTGCCTCCAAATATTTAGTCATATTGTTTTGGTCCCATATCGCTGCACTCATTCACGACTGTTTTGTTATATCTTAGGTTGAATTCTGTTTCATTGCCAGTGCTGTTATTATTTTGTTTAGATTTTTCTTTTGATATGTGATAAGAGAACAGACAACTACAAATACCCTTCCATAATACAGAACTACGTATAACAGGGATATTGATTAGGCAATGGAATGGTACAAGTCACTGGGACTTATTTATCAACACTGGGCAAATGTTCCCATGGGCAGTTACCCATAGCAACTAATCAGTGATTAGCTTTTAAAGCGAGCTGCAAGTAGAACAATGAATGCAACAATCTGATTGGTTGCCATGGGTTATTGCCCATGGGGAAATTTCCCCAGTGTCGACAATTGATCCCCACTGTATCTAAACACTGAGTGTTTTTTTTGTTTTTTTACTTTAGATTTAAAGACCACCCTACTCTGAACGAAAGGTATTTATTACTACATCTACTAGGTCGAGGCGGCTTTAGTGAAGTATACAAGGTAAAGTTGTTATTTAAACAACTGTATATTCAAAGCAATTTTAATCAATATAAAATATATATATCTAAGACATGCCATTTATTTGTTATTTGTCAAAAGATCAGTTCTCGCTTTGGTTTGATTAATAGATAGCTTCACCAGAATTGCAGTGGTTAGTAGAGGTCATGCTAATGCACACAGAACATAACAAAAATGCAATTTATTTGGAAACGGTGTCTGTCCTCTGTGGGTTATAATAGAAGCAACTGTACCACAAACTTCACCCAGCTGTCTGTTTTGCATTTGCAGCCTAATATAAACTTAGTTTGTGTATCTACTGCAGCACTTCTGTACTGAAGCTATCATTTTTTTTAGCCAGAGAAGCTTGCGTGTGGTCCTCTTCAATTTTATACTTAAGACATTGTTTGTAGCATAAGTTCATGTACTGAGATCCTTAGTTTATGCTTATTTTTCGAAGTAAGGAGACCACTCTGATCCAAATGGAAGTAGACATCAATATGAGCAATGTTTTAGACCCTTTATGAAGCCTATAGTATCCTGTATAAATATTTAGATATACATTGTATAATATGAAGCTATATAGTTCTTGCATAGTTTTATTAGTTAATAACTAAGGGTCCCTTTTCAAAATTTGTACATTTCTAGATACAAAATCCAGTCTGTGTTCTGCATATGGAATAGTCTTAGTTGACCTAAAAGCATGGGCTGAATCTCCTATATGTGGCCATTTTGCATGTGAATTTGTTCAGTTTATATCAAAATTTGTACATTTCTAGGTATGAAATCCAGCCTGTGTTCTGCATATGGAATAGCCTTACCTGACCTAAAAGCATGGGCTGAATTTCCTATATGTAGCTGTATTGCATGTGAATTTCTTGTTCAGTACATATCACAAAGATATTAGGCGGGGTGGCTGAGACCAGGAGACAGAGGGCATTGAAAGCTGCAGGAATCTCTGCATTTGCTTATCAAACCACATAATGATTTTCTATGTCTTTCAGGCTTTTGATCTCTATGAACAAAGGTATGCTGCTGTGAAAATACATCAACTAAACAAGAGCTGGAGAGACGAAAAGAAAGAAAACTACCACAAGTAAATATTTTGCATCCCTTTGATAGTGAACTCATCACTTATCATGGATTCTGTACTGATCATGCTGTTTGTTGTAGGCATGCTTGCAGAGAGTACAGAATACATAAAGAACTGGATCATCCCCGAATAGTTAAACTTTACGATTATTTTTCTTTGGATACAGACACGTAAGTATTGCTCACCTGTCACATTTGCTTATAAAATAAAGTCCTATATAATTTGTAGTCTTGTGCACATAATGCTGTATCATTGGGTTGTTGTGTGGTGTTTTTATGTGATTCACCTCTTCGTAAAAAGCAGTACGACTGCATTTAGACTATCATCTGTTTTATCCCTATCATTTGCTCTCCAACTACTCCACAAAATACTTCTTGGAGGTCAGGGAGAGGTTTTGTGACTTAAAACTTATTTTTTACATGAACTTTTGATGAAAGGTTGATACAGCAGTGTTTTCTATTTCTGTAGCCTTGTTATGAGTTAAGAGAAACTAGTTGATCCTCAAAAGGGGGATTTAAAAAGTTTACAAAGTACAAAAACCTCTGGGTTAGACTCATTCTTTAGAATAACCAGTAACAATAAATTAGACTTTCTTGGTTTATTCCCTTTTTGGGATCCATCTTAAAGTTGGGGCTCACCGTAAGGTGGCCATAGATGTAACAATTACGATCTTTCTTTCCAAGAAAGATCCTTCATTTCAATACACACTTGTAGAGCTGAATAGTCAGATATACAAGTAAAAACAATAGAATTCTACCTGTATGTGTGAATTCTGCACTAACAATGGCCAATGTTTGGGTGCCCTCAAAGGCACCCAATAAAAATTTTCCATCCAGCCCGACCGACGAGCCGACCATGATCCAACCAAGTCTTCTGCTGATATTGGTCGGTTCTTTTCCACAACATAACACGCGCCGAATATTGTACGTAAAATCTTTTGTACGATATTATCTGTGCATCTATGGCCACCTTTAGAGTCTGAAGGTCCCCATAGACGCGACGATTCTTCTTGCCGAACGACCGATTTTAGGGAAGCCCGACCGATCCTTCGAAATTATCGTGCGGTTAGTGGTATTCGAACGATCGTACATCTTACGATTTTTCGGCCGACATCTGTCGGGAAATTGATCGGCCAGGTCAAAAAATCTTTGTCGGTCCCAGTGCAATCTCTCTATGTTTGCAGGGCCAAGCAGGCAGCTCCCCTTTGTTTTCCTGGTAAATTGGTCTTTTTAGTTGATGGTAGATTCGTACGATCGTACGATCGTTCTGAGAAGATCGTGGTCTCACGATCAGGATCTGATCTTTTAAAAATCTCAACATCTATGGCCAGCTTTACATGAATAAGCATACATATACAGTAAGCATTGTATTCATTTTAAATGTATTTTTTTTATCTTTTACAGGTTTTGTACAGTGCTAGAATACTGTGAAGGTAATGACCTTGACTTCTATCTAAAGCAGCATAAGTTGATGACAGAAAAAGAAGCCAGGTCTATTGTGATGCAAATAGTCAATGCACTACGTTATCTCAATGAGATCAAGCCTCCCATCATCCACTACGACCTAAAGCCAGGTAGGCAGAACACACTATTCTGCATGATATTCATAAACCACTATATTGTCTTTTTCTTTTTGCCACTTATCAGACTCTGTCGCCTTGTCTCACTGCTTCCCCTGTCTTTGTCTGTGCTTCAAAGCTGTGTTTCTAATAGGTGAATACTTAACTTAAGAGACTGTCTTTTTATAGTCAGGAGTACACCATATAACAAGACCATAGTTTTCAAACTCAGCAAATATTTAATGGGTGTCCTCATGATGTGCATTTGCTGCATCACCCTTTATTATTATTAATATAGAAATCAATTTTACACATTTACACTTATTGCTTTTGCTCAGTGTTTAAATAAACTGAATAGAGACACCCTGAAAAGCTTCCAGAATCATGGAATAAAAACAAATGAAATGTCCCTTTTGATCAGGAAATATCCTTCTTGTGGATGGGACAGCTTGTGGAGAAATAAAAATCACAGACTTTGGTTTGTCCAAGATAATGGATGATGACAGCTATGGTGTGGATGGAATGGACTTGACTTCTCAAGGAGCAGGGACATACTGGTGAGTGTTGAACTGCTTTGTTTCACATACATTTTCCTAATCTTCTTTGACTTGTATCAGGTTCATGTACCTGTATAACTCTGCAATCGGTGATCTTTTTTACAAAAAAAATTTTCTTAAAGAAGAAGGAAAGGCATATTTACTTGGGGAGCCAAAAGTTAAGCACCCCCAAGTGATTGTATTTACTTACCCGACACCCCGGGCCAGTGCTCCTATCAGGGAAAAACTGCACCGGCCGGGGTTCTTCCAGCGAGCACCACAGAGCGATAGTCTTCCTGCTTCTTCTTTCTTCAAATTTCCCGGGGCAGAGGCAAGTAGAACGAAATAGCCGACTTGTATGTTAAAGTTTGGCGTTTTGCGCTACTGCGCATGAGCACCAGCACAGTTTGGCTTTTTGCGTTACTGTGCATGAGCACCAGCACAGAAGAAGGAAGAAGATTGCTCTGTGGTGCTCTCTAGAAGAATCCCCTGACTGCTGCAGTTTTCTGTTGATAGGAGCATCGGCCTGGGGTGTCAGGTAAGTAACTACATTCACTTGGGGGTACCTAACTTTTGGAACCTCCAAGTAAATACTGACTTTCCTTCTACTTTTATGGATTAGTCAATCAATGCTCATATTATGACTGTAACAAGAGTGCCCTCTGGTGTTATGTTCAGGTCGGCTAGAATATAAAAATCATAATTTACTGATTCAGGGGGTGTTTCTGATGCTTCCCTGCTTAGTTCTATCACTCGGTGTGACAGGAATGATGAAAGACGCAACAGGAGATGTTTTTCTTTCTCAGTAACTTGCTACTATGTACAGCCCTTGCATGGATAGAACAGCAGAAAGCACTCCGGTTACACATTCAGGATATTTACAATATGTTGACATCTAAACAAAGAACAAAAAATAATGTAAATTGCCAAAGTACTCAGAAGAGCACTCTGAGCAATTTTGCCTTGTTAGTTTTTACCATTAAAGGCAAAATAGAGCGCTATAAAACAAGCTTACATACCTGCAGCAGTGCATTGAGATGCTCTATCCAAATTGTCTTTGTGCTTTACAAATCCTGGTAGGTCTGGTTCTCCACCATCCATCTTTGCTTGATAAACATACCAGTGATTTGCAGTGCAATTTAACAGCAGTTGGGTTGAAGTGTTGCACTAATAAGACAACTTCGTATGGTTCAGTAGATAAATGCCTCTATTTAGATTTAGGGTTAACTTGGATATTATAGTAACCACTGCCACAGGCATAATTAGAATGAAAGCTCTACAGGTTAGAACCTGTGCAGTAATTTATTAATTTTAAAAACTTTGTCCACCTCCTCAAAATGGTACAGGGATGGGATCGGTTTTCCAGACAAGGGATCTTTATGTAATTTGGATCTTCATCCCTTAAGTCTACTAAAAACAATGTAAAGATTAATTAAACCCAATAGGATTGTTTTGCCTTCAATAAGGATTAATTGTATCTTCGTTTGGATCAAGTACAAGTTACTGTTTTATTATTACAGAGAAAAAGAAAATCTGTTTTTAAAAAATTGAATTAATTGATTGAAATGGGGTCTATGGGAGATGGCCTTCCCATGATTTTGAGTTTTCTGGATATCGGGTTTCTGGATAATGGATCCCATACCTGTATTTTGACCAGTGAAATTGCTTAAATTAAAATGCCGCTTAGTTAAAATGAATTATTGATGTTGTGTTGTAAACTTACAGGTATCTACCACCAGAGTGTTTTGTCGTGGGCAAGGAGCCCCCAAAAATCTCCAATAAAGTTGATGTGTGGTCTGTAGGGGTCATCTTTTTCCAGTGTCTCTATGGCAGAAAGGTATGGTATACTCATTTGTTTTGAACTGTGCCCCAACTCTTAATTTGTGGTCAATAATGAAACCCCTTTTGTTTTTCAGCCGTTTGGCCACAATCAATCTCAACAGGATATCTTACAGGAAAATACAATATTAAAAGCCACAGACATACAGTTTCCAGTGAAGCCTGTTGTAAGCAACGAAGCCAAGGTAATATAACATGCTGTGTTTAGATTGATCATGGATATTAGTTATATACAGCTCCTGGTGATATTTAGAATAACTAAGTCACTGGGTATAGGACAGCGATCCCCCAACCAGTGGCTCTTGAGCAATATGATGCCACCAAGTCCTTGGATGTTTCTCCCAATGGCCTCAAAGCAGGTGCTTATTTTTTAATTCCTGCCTTGGAGGTAAGTTCTTTCCATGTGTACTGCCAAACAGAGCCTTCTGTAGGTTGACAGTCTGCATGGTGGCTACCAAATGCACAATCACAGCACCCCAGGAACATTTTTTTATGCTTGTTGCAGCTTGGCACTGCAGTCATCACGAGCATTTTTCCAGCTTTCAAATGGGAATCAATGACCCTATCTAAAAACAAATGCTCTGTAAGGTTACACATGTATTGTTATTGATACTTTTTAGTCCTCATCTTTCTATTCAAGCCTCTCCTATTCATGTCCCAGTCTCGTATTCAAATCAATGCATGGTTGCTAGGATAACTGGGACCCTAGCAATCCGAATGCAGAACTTGCAAACTGGAGAGCTGTTGAATAAAAAGCTTAACTCATAAAGCATAAATAATAAAAAATGAAAACCAATCTTGTCTCAGAATATCATTCTCTACATCCTACTAATAGTCAATTTAAAGGTGAACAACCCCTTTAATAATGCATTTTACCATATATATATTGTATAAGTTTGTGGAACTTTGTAATCTGAGACTGAAAAGCTGCAATAAATATATATGTTTGTTTC
This sequence comes from Xenopus petersii, assembly GCA_038501925.1. Lineage (NCBI taxonomy): Eukaryota > Metazoa > Chordata > Amphibia > Anura > Pipidae > Xenopus > Xenopus petersii. The sequence goes on from CM076689.1 coordinate 54,089,855, forward strand.
CACAAAACCCATTGTTTAATACAATACATTCAACCTAATAATAAATGGGCAGCTATTACAGCCTCTGATCTTCCGGGAAGGCTTTCCTCTAGATTATGGAACACTGTTCTATTCAGCCACTGAATTCATTAGATTGGAGACTGTGGTGTTTGGAAGCAGGCTTGGTGCACAGTCCCAAGTTTTACTTATATAGAAAAATAATTTTGACAATGAAAAATGTCTTGACGTTTTTGCTTAAAGTAAATCGAACACCAAAAACGAGGTTTTGTGTCGATTTACATGTAATCCACTGATAAAAAGCATTCTTCATGCAATTTTTATTTTTTTTGATCATTTAAATTACCAGAATAATATTTACTGCGTAAAATTTGGTTTTGTAGTGGCGTAAGTGTGATTTCTTAAAATGTTTCCTACTTTCAGGGCTTTATTAGACGATGCTTAGCATACCGAAAGGAGGACAGGTTTGATGTCCACCAACTGGCTAATGAAGCATATCTTCTCCCGCATATGAGAAGATCCAACTCTTCAGGAAATCTACATATGCCTGGGCTCGTGGCCTCTCCAACAAACCCTACATCAAGCATCATTTCATACTGATATTCGCCCCAAGGCTGGCATGATTATTCGTTACATAGCTTTTCGGCACAGCATTTTTTTGCTTGACTTGACGCTAAAGGAAAACCAAGAAGGTGTTTGAAGATAACTGTTTTTGGGGAGATTTTTTTTTTTCTGTAGTGTTATTAGTATGGCAAGAGCAAATAAGACTGTGAATAAATTTACCATTTGACTATAATGTGATTTGGCATTGGCCTCAATTCATTGTCCTACAAAGCCATTTTCAAAGTAATGAGGTGCAATGCTTTAGGTTGTGTTCCTACGCAAGTTTGGGGCCACTGTCAGTATGTACACGTTTGTCCCACCATGTGCATTCAATATGGACAAAACTAAATATAATGAGAAAAAACTTTCCAGAGAGGACATTGTTAATAAACTTTGTAATACTGCTACATGATTGGTTGATACTGAAGAGTTTTAGCATGAAGGGCATTTTTCATTATTTAAGAAATAAAAAAAAAAGGAAAAAAAAAACTGTTGATCATGAGCACACTGCACCCAAGTGATCACAAACTGTAGCACTGCCCACAAACTCCAACACCCATTTATTTAAACCAAAGCCGACTATAAGAGGGATTCACACTTTATGTTTGGAGTTTTAACATATTCCATAAGAATTGTTCACGTTTCACTTTTTTGTTTGTTTTTATTATTTGAAATTGGCAACCCCCACCACAAGTTCCTTTTATGGATCATTCCACTTGATACCTGTGATTCATTTGTTTTTTCTCTCTTTGTTACATTGCCATAAAATACACGAGTTACCAAAACCTTCAATAAAATGTTCTATGCAGGATAATGATAAATTCCCTTCTCGCACTCATGTATATTGCTGTACAGATGTCCGTTTCAGTTATCCATGTCCTTTCAGCAGCTGTTTGCCCTTGTACAAATGGTTTGAACTTTTTTTTTTTTTTTTTTTTTTAAGTCTCCTAGATGGCACTTTTATTTTGCTGCTAAATAATGTTGCTTTGAGTATTTTTTTATTTGTTGCAAACCTTGCAAACCAATAGTATTGCCCTATTTAAAAGCGGCAATTAAAAACAAAAAAACTGATTAATTCATTAACGATAAAGCATGTGTACACATCTGTAAAACATATACACAGTACTGTAAGCCTGGTTTATTATGCTCTGTTACCCAGAGCTGGTTACTGAGACTTTATGGAGGTTTTTGTTCTCTGTTGGCTGAAAGATTCTCTATGTAGGAGGCTGTAAGTATGAAATACATTAAGTGAAACCTATTGCTCTTGACTTAATACAATGTTAGGGGACAGCAGATTCCTTTATAACAAACTAAACGCCTTTCTAGGATGCTGTGTTTCTTTATTGCAAAAATAAAAGGAGAGACCCTTCAATGCCAGAGTAGGCAGTAGTGCATAAGTCTTGCAATATATTGCTCTTTTCTGTAGCATTTAAGGGGACTAATCCTTAAACTCATGCTGATAAAAAAAAAAATTGTGTCATTTTGTTCATGTTACAGAAGAGGAAGCTTGTATTAACACAGGTTACCATTTAATATTGTACAGTTCATTGTGGCTCTTGTTTCTGATGTTGCAAGAATTTTCATTTTTTTCATTGTACATAAATATACATTAACTGTCTTTCAGATGCTGCTGAAAATTGTAGAGAATGTAGCCAAACAGTAATAAACAACGACAGTTGAAATTTCAAATAAGTATTTACTTTCCAGCTTCCTTCCTTTCGGATATTAGTCTGCAGGTAGTTATAATAAAGATAACTTACAATAAATCAATTTGGAAAAATTACATCTTTTGAAAAGCAAGGTCGAACTGGACCACTAAGGTCCCAGAAGAAATTCTGATTCCGGGGATCAGCATGTCAATGGCCATTTAGCTCAGATCCTCAAGTGGGCCCGAAGGTCTCCAGCCCAACACCGCTTATTTAAGAATATAGGTGCTAATTACCAAGAAACAATAGACTCTGTGACACCAGGAATTAGATGGCATTACTAAGAACAGGTCATTCTATAATATACTAAAGTTAATTTACATATTTTCCCTTTAAAATGTTGTGATGTTTTACCTCCTGAATTGTCCTGCTATCATTTGTAGTTTTTTTTAAAAAAAGGTTTTACAAATCTGTGCAAAACCAATTTGCTCATATTTGATGTTTCTCATATACTGCTGCAATCGTTGTGTCAAATCAGAAATACATACCGTACTGTGTGATAAAAGTATATTGGAAGTCACAGAGGAGTTACATGACTAGTTAAAGTCAGGCTCAAGGAACTACATTCTTGACAAAAAAGAAAAGTTGAAAATATTAACTATTATTCATGAGTAGGAGCATTTAAAACCACTACAATTAAAATGCTAAAGGAATAAGACTTATAGGTGTGAAATGACATCTTCATTTTACGATTTGTGTTAATGCTGTTAAAGCAACTTTTCAATTGGCCTTCATTTTTTCTTCTTTATAGTTTTTGAATTGTTCGACTTCCTCATTTCACTCTTTCCAGCTTAAAATGGGGTCACTAACCCCATCAAAATTCTCTGTAAGGCTTCAAATTTATTGTTATTGCTACTTTTTATTACTCATCTTTTCTGTCTCTTATTCAAATCAATGCATGGTTACTAGGATAATTTGTCAAAAAAGAGCAGGGCTGTCCAGCACTCAAAGGGATCCACAGGACCAAAATATTTTAGTTAAAAAATATCTTTATTAGCCAAAGTTAAAAAATGTATACTTGCATCTCCATTCACCCTATGCATTTCATACCCATAAGAGCACTTAATCATGGGCTACTAGGATCATTTGGACACTAGCAACCAGATTGCTGAAACTGCCACCTGGAGAGCTGCTGTAGGAAAAGCTACAAAGGCCAAAAACCACAAATAATAATAAACAACTACAAATTGGTCTCTTTTATATTAAAACAACCCCTTTAATGTGAATTGCTATGTGAGACTACAACTTAACTTACTCTGCTTATGTGCCAAATATCTGCATTTTATAGGACTATGGCAGAATAGTATTACTAGTAATGTTTTAAAGCGATACCGACACGTTCCTATAAAAATCATAGGAACGTGTCAGTATCAAGTAGTTGCTACACCTGAAATAGTTCCCCTGAAAGCCCTCCTCAAAGCTGCCCCCAGCCCCACAAATCTGCGTTGACCCTACTCACCGACACTTCTAAAAAAATCTTCTGTGCTGTTTCAGTGACGCTGGGCTGGGGGCGGTGCGATCCCTCCATAGGCTGATTACGAATGAAAACAGGACTTCAGCCTATGAAAGAATTGATTCAGCCCACCGTCAGAAGGAAGGCAGAAGAACAGTTTAGCTGTGTCAGCAGGTCGGCTACGCAAAGGTTTGTGGGGGTGGCTTTAAGGGGCCTGGCTAATTAAGTACGTATAAACCTGAGTATAAGCCGAGTTTTTCAGCATCCAAAATGTGCTGAAAAAGTCTACCTTGGCTTATACTCTGGTCAGCGGTACCAACTAGCTGAGATTTCAGTCACTTTTAATCATTCCTATACCAACAGTACACTTGGGGAGAGACTGCAATATCCCACAATGCCCTCTGTTGGTTATATGAAAGAATAACAGTGCGCCCTCTGTTGGTTATATGAAAGAATAACAGTGACTGCAATATCACACAGCGCCATCTGTTGGTTATATGAAAGAATAACAGTGACTGCAATATCACACAGCGCCCTCTGTTGGTTATACGAAAGATTAACAGTGGTGGCAATATCAAACAGCACCCTCTGCACATTGTAGTGGGACAATGCACAGTAATCCTTTTGGCAATTCTCTGTCACCATCAACTTTGCAAAGAAGTCGGTTGATCGCTGGGGGGGTCGCTTTGGCAGAATGTGCGCTGCTGGGAGACAGGGCTGTAGTTGTGTCTAGGCTTATACTAGAGTCAATAAGTTTTCCCAGTTTTCGTAGGTAAAATTAGGTACCTCGGCTTACACTCGGGTCGGCTTATACTCGAGTATATACGGTAAGTGAAGCATGGCCGAGCCCCCCCCCCCAGACACAAAACCCCTTTTTTTTTTCTTGCGCTATGTGTTAAACACATGTTAAAACGCAGGTTTGAGTGCAAATAAACACACTATTGATAATTGATTCCATTATATTCCCCCTGGCTGTACTTATGAGTGTTCTAAGTTGCATTTCTTCCATTTGCATTTCATCGCACTTGTTTAGACACAGCATGCTGCATTTTATTGCACTTGGCATGTTCCGCTATCAGTAGAATAGATGGTTGTGATTGGAACAGGCCCGTCCCATTGTGTCCAAGCCCTGTCCCCTGCCTGGTTTCAACCAGGCCAAATGGTAGCTACCCTAGGAGGCCTACTGTAGGGAGAGGCCTCAGTGCATGTTGCAGCAAAGTGTTCTCTTTCATGGAGCACAAGGAAAGGCAGTCCTTGTCAGGGCTGTGGCTATTTTCAGGGCACGGAACCTAGTGGTAGCAATTCAGTTACCAAGGAGGAATAACATAACATTCTGTCCTGGCCTTTGGTGGAGACACACAGTACTATTATTTTAACATGCTCTCTCATAAAGTGAAGATGCAGCACCAAACAAGGGGCAGTCAAGAAGAATAGGGCTATACAGATGAATAGGGAAGACTTCTGGTGTTTCTTACAATAAATCTCTTTTTCCTACAAATGTTTCTGGGTGATGGCCATTTGACTTGGTATGAGCAAAAACAATCAGATCTCGACTCAGCCTGACTCAACCTGCATCATGCCATATTTAGCTCCTGCAGTTAACTACACCATAAAATAAAAAACATGACAGATCCATTAGGGGTGTTTTTCACAGCCCCATTTCTGAAAAAAAGGTTGGGACACTGTAAAAACAACATTTTTTAAGTTAAATTTTGAAATTTTGAAAAGACTTGGTATGAGCAAAAACAATCAGATCTCCACTCAGCCTGACTCAACCTGCATCATGCCATATTTAGCTCCTGCAGTTAACTACACCATAAAATAAAAAACATGACAGATCCATTAGGGGTGTTTTTCACAGCCCCATTTCTGAAAAAAAGGTTGGGACACTGTAAAAACAAAATTTTTTAAGTTAAATTTTGAATGTTTCACGTTGTAGCCCTTTTAGAAACAGAATCCATGTTGCTCTTTTGCCTTTTTAATTCAGTACACAACCAGAAGAGGGATTTTGTCTAGGTATTTATTTATAAAACAATAAAAATAATTAACTTTGTCCAGGGTGGATGTGTTATTTGAGGGTAGTGGGTTAGAATGATTTTTTTACAAAAAATATTTTAGTTATACTGGTCCTTTATTAATGTTCCCCCATTCTTGTCTGATTCAGCTGCTCAACACAGTTTTTTGTCATATATTTCCAGACCTGGGTAACAGGTCAGTTTAGCAGCTGGACTATTTTAATACAGAGGTAGCAGTTTGCAAATACTTATAAATAAAAGTCCCAATATGCCAGCATTCAATCCATGATACTTGCAAGGTACAGGATCAAAATTATCCTATATTACATAGATGGAGTAACACTCTCTTATATGAATAATTGAAGTTTTATTATTCATGGGGAAACACATTACAATCGTATATATTATATATCTACGTATGTACACACACACACAGTATTCACACCAAAGGGTTGAAACCGGTGATTAAACAGTCCAGATAATCAATTTCTTCCAAAGGACACACTAGCCTCCTTAAAGAAAGTTGATCAATCTTCAGTTATCTTTAAAAAAAAAAAAAAAAAGGGAAGACAAGCCCATAGTGTGTACCATTCAACACTTATTCACTGATAAATGAAATTGCACTTTAAACAGATTTAAAGGCTTATCGGTCAATTCCTGGCACACAATGGCTCAACTCTCTCCAATACACAGGTAGTCTAGCAAATGCTCTGTGCAGGTAAGGTGTAATACCAACATAATTTTGATGGGCGTACACCAGCTTTTTAAAAGTGCACATATCATTCAAAAAGTAAGCACCAAATATTTTTTTGTGCACACACAGCCAAGAAGAAATTAGAGGGAACATTGTTTGAGTCTCTGCAACTTCCCCATCTAACTGACAGTTTTGGTCAACAAAGTGAAAAGTCAGATCTTACGTTGTACTTCAAGTTTTCGAGTCTGAACTGTCATCTTCTAATACTGATTCTTCACTTTCTTCTTTTTTCACTTTCACTTCCTTCTGTACTTTTACTTCCAGTGTCTGATTCATTTTCTGATATCGTTTTTCCCTACTTTGTTTTTATTTTCTTTGGATTTTTTTTCTCCAAGTTCTAGGTCTACTTCAGCTTTTCAATGCATGCATTCTTTTTTCTTACAATAATAAAAAATTGTGAAGCTTTTGAAAACATACATAGACAGTAACATATATGGACCAGTAACACCATAAAAGAGTATTTATTTGACCTATTAGTTTGTTCTGTCTTCTAAATGTATTTATGTTGTATTTAAACAAGAAGCCTTGTATTTTTCATTGCAGCATGTTTACCTATCTATTGTGATAAGCCATTTTTATATGTTGTCCAGACAAAGCCCCCTAAACTAATCCCATATTTATAAATGAATATTAATATGTTTTGTTCTCCAAGTAAAAAATTATAATAAGGGAAAATTGATTTACACCATCAAAAGGCAAATATTACCAGAACAGCAAAGAAGATAAGAATATCTTGCAACTGCGTGATTAAAAGTAATCTATGAAGATGTATATGAAAAAATGGTGCTTAACTGGTATCTGAGAAAATTAAGTTAAATATAATTATCTATCATAATATAATGCCAAATGGCTAAGAAAAGAGGTAAAATGTAGCTGATGATCACCCCAACATTGTCCTTGGAATTATAAAGGCCATTAAAACATAGAAATACACATATCACATGTTGAGCAATAGCTTCAATTCCTGAAACTTCATCTAAATACTGTATATGAATAAGAAACTTCCTTGTGGGGACCCTCAGATAATTAAATGTTGCGCAGATCATTTTCTTTGTATAATACTTTAATACTAATAAACGTAAGAAATGTCACCCCATTCAAAACAAAGTGAAGACCTGGAATGTTGCCTCCACACACTTCTCCGGCAAAACATTGGTCCTCCGATAACAAATTACAGGTGAATGTGTCCATTGATCACAGCTTTAATGAGAACCTGTCATGATTGAGTTAACACTTGGAAGGCAATGCCACTATTAAAAAAACACTTCTCAATTTATTTAAATCAATTCTCACTAAATCCCAATAAATTACTATTTTTGAAAATGTCCACGAGACACTGAAGCCCCGACTTTCCTGAAAGTCGGGAGAGCAAGGCATCATGGGCAGAATCAGCTTTGTAGACTCTTTCGATATCACTGTCTTGAGATGTTGTTAGAGCCTGGAGCTGGAGGACCCTTTGACAGTGGCTAAAACTGAACAAAAGGGGTGGGACGGATGGCATTGGGGGTGGGGCAGTGATTCTGCGGGTGGGTATAGTGACATCAGAGGCAGCCACACTGATGCTGGGTGGAGTTATGACACTAAGGCAGGTTTATTGCATCACTAAGATTGGCTGGATTTCTGTGCAGTTGATTCAATGTTTTGAACAGTGCAGCCCTTTAAAAACTGGGATGTCTTATTCAAAACCACATGGGTTTACTATCTATCTACATACTATCTCTATCTATTCAAGATATAGAGTCTATCATACAGAGATAATGATCTTGAAAGCTCTGAAACATAGCAGTGTTAATTTAAAAAAACAATTCCTTATTTTTTTTTTACAGATTTGCTTTTCCTTTCTGTATTAGGGATGTTTCACCTTTTAAAATAACTTTTAGTATGTTAGAGAATGGCCAATCCTAAGCATCTTTTCAATTCATCCATATATTTTATTCCTGATAGTCTTTGAAATATTTGCTTTCTCCCTCTGACTCTTTCCAGGTTTGAAATGGGGGTCACTGACCCCATCAAAAAACAAATGCTCTGCAAGGCTACACATTTTGGGGCATATTTATCGAGGGTTGAATTTTCGAACTGAAAAAACTTCGAAATTTGAATTAAAAAAGACCAACCGAAATTAAGTTGAAGTTTTTTTTGGGTCAAATAGGTTCGTTTTGGATCTAATAGGTCCGTATTCAGCCGAATTCGAATAGTTTGAATTGAAGGAATAGCGCATTCGAATGATTCGATTAGAAGTTTTTCCCAAAAGACACTTCAATTTTTCAAAGCCCACCAATTGACTCCAAGTAGGTTCTAGGAGGTCCCCCATTGGCTAAAACAGGAATTCGGCAAGTTTTAGATGGCGAATGGTCGAAGTCTAATTTTCAAAGAGACAGTACATGATAAATTTCGATATTCTAATTTTTTTCAAATTCGAACTGAATTTGAACTATTCCCTAGCTGAAGTACACAAAAAATAGTGCGTAATTCAAATTTTTTTCATTCGAAAATTCAGCTCGACCTTTGATAAATCTGCCCCTTATTGTTATTGCTACTTTTTATTACACACCTTTCTATTCAGGCCTCTCCTATTCATAATCTTCTCTCTTATTCAAATCAATGCACGGTTGTTAGGGTCATTAAATCCCTAGCAACCAGACTGCTGAAATGGCAAACTGTAGAGCTGTTGAATAAAAAGGTAAATAACTAAGAAAACAACAAATAATAAAAAATAAAAACCAATTGCAAATGATCTCAGCAGATCATTCTTTACATCATATGAAATAATAACTCCAAGGTGAACAACCCCTTTAATAACGTAGTTGAATAACAACTAAACTATGTGATAGAGAAAATCATGGAGAGTATCTTTAATATTTAAATGTTTTTCATTTAGGTTATTGTCTGGGTTTCACAAGGCTGAAAACTGAACAGATACTTGAGACCAGAACAGGCCATTCTTATCTGGCCAGTATTTTACTGGCTTGGTCAGTAAAAAAAGGAATTTTGGATGCCAATGTCGATAATAAGGAATACATGAAATACAAATATTGAAAGGCTGCTGCTGTTCTATCCCAGATCCGCTGACAGCAGTATTTCAGGCTAAATACGTATACTTCCACCCACCAGGTGTCGCTGTCTGAAAATATTCCGGAAAAGATACTGTGCTCCCAGCATGCAGCGGAGTTCCCACAGTGCCACGTAACAGGCTGCCGCTGCTGTGCGTAGTGTGAGTGCGTAGAGTGTGAGTGCGTGTCACAGCCGGGTAGTAGCCGGGAGTGGTACCGTGGTGGCAGCGGTCTACGCCTGGGGGGTTTGGGTTTAATATGGGAGGCTCGAACAGCGTGGAAATCCCTGGAGGAGGCACAGAGGGCTATCATGTTTTGCGGGTATGTATAGGCTCCAGGATGTCACAGGCCTGCTGGGTGAGATCCAGTCCTGCAGTGCGAGTCTCCTTATATACCTTGCTCATTGCGTTTCTAGACAGTTGCTGTTGGACTGGGAAGAGATCATGGGAAGTGTAGGACTGTGGCAGCCGCTTCCGGTATTTCTGGATCTTCCTTAGTACTGTTCTAATGGTGGTGCCTTTGTCACATTAACAAGGCAGAGGGGGCTTGTTCATCAGCTGGAGGAGAAGTGATTGGTTATCCATGGGTTAACTGAGCGACCTAGGGATACTTAATATGTACATACCCTTAAATATGAAATCTAAACATGCAATCACTAATGACACTGCCTTAGCCTCCCTGCACTTATAACCATTTCTATGATAAAGGCACATACACATAATTATTACACTGATTACCATTGCATTTAATGTGACAAGCTCAGGCCTGTCAAGCTGCCTTTACATGCTGGCAATGTATTGGTGGCTTATAATGTACTGTATTTGTTCCATGACAAGCTTATGATACACAAAAGCCATGAATATCTTGTAAATTATATCCTTATAAAGTGTGAGTTCTGATGTCATCAGTTATAAACCGTGAGTTCTGATGTCATCAGTTATAAACCGTGAGTTCTGATGTCATTTCCGTCACATGACTTGCTGAAACTTGTGTATTATAATAAATAATTTACCCCCAGTTGCAAAATATAAGAAGTTACCTCGGAGTTCCATGACCTGCATATGGTCATGAAACTCCTCGGTTACTTATAATATCCTTATAATTTACAAGAGGGGGTACTTTATTCACTGTATAATACACTGTGAGACTATTTTGGTGGTGTCCAGTGTGCCATGAACTATTGCCGAGCTTTGGCTGAACGACAGTTTCAGCATCACCAGACAAATACGGGAGTCTCATAAGTTGGAGGGATGCAGGTAGAACATCCAGGGTTATAGAAGAGGCTGCTAGGGTTAAAAAGCGCATTTAAATGTTGATGTTAATCATTTACTATAGTGTAATGCCACAGGGCGTTTATGTTTTGTTTCTGACTGAAACCAGAAAACCACTTATTAAGGTTTTTGTTCTTACATTGTGTCTATACATATCATGTTTTCAGAACAGTTAACTTTGGAGAACTGCTGTTTATAATTTGCCTCAATTTCTTGTGTTCAGCCACATTCACTAGAATGCTTCTTGTTAACGGAATGACAATGTTTATATTAGCATTGCAAATCCTCCTCAGTAGCATTTTTAAATTGCTATGTAAATAATTTATGTGGCCAACGTGTCTTTTTCCGGTCAGGTGCAACGGGTTGGCTTTTGGTGCCATATCCGATTTCTCACTGTGGCATAAATGATAGTTGAACGATGAGGCACAGAGCTGCTCGTTTCTTGGAGATTTTATATTCCAGGTATAGTTATTTTGTTTGGTTAGGGAAACCTGTAGCTTTGGCTGGATGCCTTCAAAGTTATTTGTAAATGATTTAATTTGATCCTTCTAAACATATAATTTGTTTATACTGTAAATTAGTAGTAATTGTTATACTGGATGAATTCACTGTCTCCTCCTCCTAAACAACACTGGGCTGGCAGACCTTGAGTCATTACTTTTCTGTTCATTATTCCTACCTCTTTTTTTTAAGATGGAAATATTGATCCAAGGTTACAGAAACCACGGGAAATGGATATTGGCCCTTTCCCCATTCATTTAACCAAAGCTCAGTTTTTGGATGAGAAGCCAAAACATTCTTACATATAATTCACATAATGGAGGTTGCATTCCAGGTCATTTAGATAGTTTTAAGATGGTCATTTAGGTGGACTTCTTTGCAAAGTGTAGTAATTGCAAAAAACATTCCCTGTCGTGACCTCAAAGCTAGACCAATGGGCCTCTGGGGTTCAAATGCCTTGGGCATTTTTGTAAATTTTCGAATGCAATTCTGTGTTTCTATGATATTTTTACTTTGTACATTTTCTGTCTCATGCTTTTCCTATCTAAGACCCAGGAGACCTAAAGCAAGGAAGCATACATTGGGAAGCCGCAGTAGTCATGGCATATTGGCCAAAATGCGATGGGTTATGTGGGAATCTCTAAGACATGAAATATGCTGTATACCTGAATATTTAAAGGAGTAGTTCACCTTTCAGTTCATGTTTAATTTGTTATGGAATGTCTTCTTAGCAACTTTTTAGTTGGCCTTTATTTTTATTTATTATAGTTTTTGAATCATTCACAAGGTTGCATTGTTCCTATAAATAAAATTAATTTGCCCACGTCATCATAGTAATGAGCAACTTTTTGTTTTCTTTCACTGCGAAAATGATGCCCATATACTCTAATGGGTGAAGATATGTTGTGTGATTTTTGCCATTTTCAGAATTTTCAGAGAAGCAAAACAGGTCAGATTGGCCATCACTAGTCATGTGATCTAATGTTTACTTACTGACGTCATCTCTGTGTGCCCCACATTAAAGGGGTTGTTCACCTTCAAACACTTTTTCCACTTCAGTTGGTTATAGATCAGGGGTGTCCAAACTGCGGCCCAGGATGTATATGAATGCGGCCCAGCTTGAAACGCTTGGTTCCCGAGGAAATAGGAGGAGGGGGGACTCTGCCCATTGCCCAGTTAGTAATAATAATATAATAATACGTCTATTTAATATCCAGGTGTCCCATATTCCAGTGTATAGCTCCATCTGGTTATCCAACTGGCATTGTAGTTCTTTTCTGTGTATTTCCTTTACTCTTACAAATCAAACATGTTTTGGCGTATGTCATGTGTGGCCCCAGACAATTTTATCTTTTTCCAATGTGGCCCGGTGAGCCAAAAGTTTGGACACCCCTGTTATAGATAGTTCACCAGAAACACACATTTTCCAGTTAAGTTCTAATTTCTATTTGTGATTTCTATCTGTGAGGGTGGTTGCTGACTCTTTTAACTGTTTTAACTGGATACTTTAAGTTGATATATTTCTCATATTTGTCCCTGTTGAGCAGAATCTATATATCAATTCTAACAGCTGCCTTTAAAAGGCAATGTTATCCCCAATCAAAGGTGCGGGCTAATAGAGCCCTCATTCCAGCTGGGGATAACAGTATTTTTTTTTTTAAATGCCCCTGGCCAGCGATATGCTATCCTCACCTGGAGGGAGTTGCAGGTAGTGTAGCACTCGCGTTGGGCATTTTTAAAAAAAACTAAAAAAAACTTCTGTTATCCCCAACCGGAATGTGGCCCAGATTCAGGGAAGGCATTTGGGGAGATTGGTCGCTGCAAAAACAAGGCGATAAGTCGACAGGCGACCAAATCTCCCCAAAACGCCCTGTGTGGCCTGACCCTTAGAATTGATACAATAGTTGCTTATATTCCACAGATGCTGCTTAGAAATGTATCAACTAATTGTATCAACTAAATGTAGAAAACTGTAACGGTTCAGAATGTTCCTGAGTCACTGAGCTGCCAGACTGAGACACCAGAGGCAAGAACATTGCACTTTAAGCTTCAATTTTGATAAAACGGTAAGAAATAAAAGATGGAATGCAATTGAAAATAGTCTTTATTTCTGGTGAACAATCTGAAAACAACTGAACTGAAAAAAGTGTTTGGAAGGTGAACAACCCCTGTCATTAACAAGTCAATGAAAAGGGAATAGTCTGTATCAAGTGTTATTCTTATCAGATGTATCCAGGGTTCTGTATTGTGTCATTTTATTTAAAACACACAATCATGCCATTTGTGTGCGTCGTGGCACAGTATGAGAAGCACAGTGCATGTCTCCTATAAACTAAGGATTACAGGCATAATGGTCCTGTAAGAATTCATAGCCTTTGCTCAGCATTTTATAACCATCACTGATGTCCAGATCAAACAACAGGGGCTTTTAAGGATTTCCTGTAAGGAATGTTGTCAATAATTAATTTGATAAAATTCACTGACGTAGCTCATAGCCCAGGTCTGTATACATTGCATTTCTAAATCAATACTTCTGTAGTGATGGAAATAGAATTTTGTGATATATACAGAGGAATAAATAAAACTCCCACAAAGCTGTGGGTGCTGTTTATCAGAACCTAGAGCAGTCCATTTCCTTGTGCATTTCAGTGCATATAGTTTGTTATCTGTGTGCAGTAGGTACAAACCTTTTAATATTGAAGAACATCACGTCAGCTGTAGTTGCTTACACAGAATTCATGAGTCCCATTACCAACCTTCTTTCTTTCCTCTTTCTCCAGTTTCCCGTTCTAGTCCCCCCCCCATGCCGTTGTTGTAATTTACCTTTCCTTATCCTCTCTTGTGCGATTTTTTTTGTCTTCTCCAATTTCTATCTGGCACCTCTGAAAATATGCATCCTATAATTTATGTACATTGACCTAAATCTTGTTCCGACTTCTCTGCTTAGTAATATGTGGCAGTGAACATTTTGAGCTAGTAACGTTATGGGCTTGTTATAATTCCAGTTACTCTTTCTGTCTTGTGTTCCTGCCCTTTTTGTGTTATAGCAAGAATGCTTTCTTTGCCCCTGTAAAGTTATACACAATGGGGGTTATGATGTATAATCCTTTTACATAAGGTAGTGACAAAGATTAATTTTAGCTGAGGCAGAACAAACTCTAGAAATTTTAATATACATAACTACATGAGACCTCTACCGTTTATCCTTTATACTGTTTATCCAGAGGGCAACATAAATGTACCTCTGCACACACAATTATGTTGCTATATTCGTATCTATACCCTCTCAACTTAAGTTCCATATGATTGGATATTGTGCTAATTTTAGCCATTATCTAAAGATGGCCCATATATTGTGATATAGCAGTATTATATATTTGTGATCGCTTGTACAAAAAGACTTATCTTGTATTGTGTAGTTAGTTGTTAATACAACTGATTAATCCTAAACAAAGATTTAATGTCTGTGCTAATTTATTGTTCATTAATATCATAAATTAGATGTCTTTTTTTTCTTTTAGGTCCAAGAGAATTCCCCGGGGCACAGAGCTGGCCTGGAGCCATTCTTTGATTTTATTGTTTCTATCAATGGAATAAGGCTTGTAAGTTGTGAAAATACTGCATTTATCTGATGTGCACTTGCACCTATCAATTATAAACATAAATCAATGCTTAGTAGGGGCTGGTTCCAATTTGTTAGGCTATTTAACAATTGCACAGGACACAGGGGGTCATTAGACTTCTGTAAATATGGTGGCACAATATTCAATGGAATAGTTCTGGCAAACACGAGCGCCATCTAAGGTTATTAACTATATTTATTTTCGTTGCTTAGCAAATTGGCATCCCCCCCCCATGGATGATATATTTGCTTATAATTTAAACATGTTTGTATTCACAGTGAAATATGTGTCTATTTATCAATAAACTGGAGCATGGCAGTTACAGTAAACCACAATCTTAAAAAAAGTGTTTTCAGACAAGTTGCAAGTGTTTTTTCAGAGCTTCAAAATTGATTGCAGGCAGACAAGTCATAACTTATAAATTAAATTAAACAAAAATAAATAGAAGGTGGACTGCAAAATCAATATATTAAAAGTACAATTTATTATATAATCACAAAACACCGGCCGGCCAGAAAACACAGTGAATAAATTATGAATAAATAATTCTAAAATCAGTAATAAATACAATCCAGGTGGGCAATCACTTTTCCTAGAAAAGTTATTTGCCAAAAGTTAAAGCTGGAATTTTTGAAGCAGTGGAGGATGGTGTGAGTTGTAGTTCAACAAGACAGAAAAGTTATTTCCCAGAAGTTGGAGCTGGGATTTTGAAGCAGTGGAGTGTGCAGAGTATTTGATTAGATATAGCAAACAGGCCGGCTGGTAGATGACTGAATTTAGAGAGCAGATTATACAAAGAGTTATATTGGGGCATACCCCACTCCCTCCTCCTTGCCATTTGCACAGGCCCCCCAAAAAGAAGTTGGAATAATCTCACCAGATACACAGTTCCGGAATTTCTCAAGGGCACAGCCGGATTGGAACTCTCAGCAGCCTTAAGCCTGTTTCACAAATTTCTCTGCAGATGTTCTTTTCACGATGATCCAAGATGGCACACCGTCTGTTTCAGTATGTGTGCTCCACAGCGGAATGCAACCTCCAATTTCTTTTCGTGATCTCCCGCTGCTTCACCGATTTCACAAACTGGCAGGTCATGAAGAACCAACAGCTTGTAACTTTTCACGATTTTTTCATGATTTTGAAAAATGAAAGTCCACACCAAGGAATGATCCCACCTGGATACTGCAACGCGTTTCGCCATACTAAGGCTTTCTCAAGCAGTTAAAGACTTATAAGCCCTTATAATTATACACAAAGGGCAATTCATTGTAAGTGCATTGCACATTAGAGCCTAGGTTTGCAAACCCAGTTACATTATGATATGAGGGTGGATTCTTATGCCCTGATTATGTATAAAACTATATAGATAGGTCTCTTTCAACTGTAACGTTCATGTGTCTGTAACCTGGTTATGTACTTAGTGGGAAAGGAGTAATGAATTCAGGATGTTTTGAAACCTGTCTCAGACTGTTTCTTTTTTTTTTTTTTCTTTCAAGAATAAAGATAATGACACCCTTAAAGATCTGCTAAAAGCCAATGTAGAAAAGCCTGTAAAGATGGTGGTGTACAGCAGCAAGACACTGGAACTGAGGGAGACAACAGTGACCCCCAGTAATATGTGGGGTGGGCAAGGCTTACTGGGAGTCAGTATACGCTTCTGCAGCTTTGAAGGAGCAAATGAGAACGTATGGCATGTATTGGTATGTATTTACTGTCTGTTCTGTTAAAAAAAAAAAAAAAGTGTTTTAAAGTAAAACTAAAGCTTTACCAAAGAAGTAGGACTTTTTGTACCAGCCCAATGCAACCACAGCCCTTAAGCAGTAAAGATCTGTGCCTCCAAAGATGCTCCCACTAGCTCCCCATCTATTTTAGAGATGCTGAACCATTAGTCTGTTGCAATAAGTTCAGTATATAAAATATGGAATTTCTAGAGTTTTCATTCTCCTTTATGTCTGTGTAATTCTTACAGATTAACAGCTAATATGAATTATGTTGTGATTCCAGGAAAACGTTCTTGTCACAAATTCTAGAATGAAGGGGCCACTCAAGTATGTGGGCTGGTATAGAATAAAGATACTGCAGTGTGCCCTCTAAGAGCCTTCCTTTGAGTGTGATTAACCTATTCTTTTGTTAGCACCAGATTATATATTTGGCTTTGAGCGATTTAAAATCATTGCATTGCAGACTAATATTGCCAAAGTAATGCTAAAATATAAACACTGATTTGAAAGAATTAGTCACAATTATGTGTATAAAATGTACTGGATTGAGAAAGCATGCAGTGATTTATTTTTTTTGTCCATCTAGGAGGTGGAACCAAACTCTCCAGCGGCACTGGCTGGACTGAGACCCCACAGTGATTATATAATTGGAGCTGACACTGTAATGAATGAGGTAAATTAATCTTCATTATAGTATATGCAGATTGAGATTTTATTTGTGTCAAATTTTCTAAACTTTTTTTTGTTTGTTTTTTTTACAGTCTGAGGATCTATTCTCCCTCATTGAGACACACGAAGAAAAACCTTTGAAACTTTATGTGTACAACACAGACACAGACAACTGTAGAGAAGTTGTCATAACTCCAAACACTGCCTGGGGTGGTGAGGGCAGGTAAGGTATAGTGCCCACAGGCTGATAATATAATATAATATACTGTAGATGTGGCACACCATACCATATAACTTTCTAATTATAAGAGCAAAAGTCTCCAAGTGGTCATGTCGTGCAACACTTAAAGCAAAATGAATGTACTCATGGATTTGGATAAAAAACTGTATTTATTGGGACATATTAAAATCCATTAGACCCCACAAAAAAGCCTAAAGTGTTTCATTCTTACCCAGCACTCAATCATAGGCATAGTATTCACTATGGGGTGCTGAGATGTTAGGCAACTGCCATTAAACCCTATAACTAATTAATTATTTTCCCATGGCAGGTGCTCACTTTAACATAAAATGCCACAGGCCAGGGAAATACAATGTGTCAGGTGTTATATTTTCCCTTTTCTATATGTCCTTAGCACACTCTTTTAAAACTTGATGGAAAAGGCACAAATTATTTTACACAGCCCTTTTGTTGGGGCTGTGTAATGCAGAGCTATAGCATCAAAAAACAAAATTCAAGGGTCAAGAAGTTAGAACTTTGTTAGGACATGTAAATGAAACACTGTTAAAAGCTGCTTATTTTTTTTTTTTAAAAAAAAACATTTTTAAATTTTGCTAAACACTGCAATTAAAACATACTGATTTGAGAGTGATCAGAGAATTCAGATAAAAAGTATATTCAGAAATTCTTCCCATGTATAGTTGTCATGCCTGACTAGTAATGACTGAGCAGTAGTAGTTAAAAGGATTAGTACTGAGGTGTTTTGTAGTGCTGTTAAGCAACACCCAGTAATGCAGCTTTGTACTTTCCTCAAATGTTTTCAGTTGAACACACTTGTCTTTCAGTCTAGGGTGTGGTATTGGCTACGGTTACCTCCATCGGATACCAACAAGACCCTTTGAAGAGGGAAAGAATATCTCTTTGCCTGGACAAGTTCCAGGGGCCCCAGTGAGTCCTCTAAAAGATGGCTTTACAGAGGTACATATTACTTGGTCTAAAAGTGAGAGTTACAAAATTATTTAACTGCAACTTTAGTGCAAAGAAGAGAAGGTTATTGAAAACTTCAGTGGCTATAAAACTGTCCCCTATACATAACACTGGTTACTATATATATCTCCAAGATTTTTGTCAATGCAACACTCGGTTAAAATAGTACAGGTACTGGACCTGTTATCCAGAATGCTTGGTACCTGGGCCTTTCCGGATAATGGATATTTCTGTAATTTGGATTTTGATACCTAATAGAAAATAATTTAAACATTAAATAAACACAGTAGGGTGGTTTTGCTTCCAATAAGGATTCATTATATCTTAGTTTGGATGAAGTACAAAGTACTACTTTTATTATTACAGAGAAAAAGGTAATCTTTTTTTAAAAATTTGGATAAAATTGAATCTATGGGAGATGGCCTTTCTGTAATTCTAAGCTTTCTGGATAACGGATCCCATAACAACTACTATTCATGCCTTAAGTTATGTGAAATACATGTCATCGATAGCCATATAATTGTGGCCTTCAGACTGAGCTGCTTTCAGGTGCCTTAGGGTAATTCAATTTTTTAATTGGAAAAAAATAAATAAAAACATGGAGTATAGTGAAAAATATTACAATATACTTTCATTTATTATTGACATAAGACTCCATTTCCTTTTTATGAATTCATGCTTTTACTGTGTGGGTTTTACTGCTAGCTACTTTTTCTGCATTCTCTAGGCAGAATATTTCGCTCTATCCACGCCCCTGGCTGATCATTTTGAATAGCAAGTACTGATTAGCTGTTCTTACACTAGTAGATCTGCTCATGTTAAGAGAGTCTAAACAAGCAGATCTTTGCCCAGTTTAGCCACCCAAGCTAACAGACCTTTAAGATAATTATTTCATGGGCTTTATAGTGGTACGCCCAGCTGTAGCAGAGCCCTAATACTTTGTCTAAAGCACTAATTTAGGACATCTAATTCACAACCACTAACTGGCAAATTTTCTATTTGAAACAGACTATCCGTTTTCTTTTTACAAGTCATTGTTGTGTACCCTTTTTCATCTCATGGTTAGTACCAAAGGTTCTGCACTCTGATGATTTACTTTTTTCAGGTACAGCTGTCTTCTGTAAATTCCCCACCTACTTTACCTCTTGGCACTGCAGGAATTGAAGCAAGCATGTCTGGGCTATCGATCGGTGCCAGTTCCCCTGTAGTTAGTAATGCGATTAATGCAGGTAATTATTTCTCTAAAGAGTTATACTTTTATAGAATTATTTAGCTAAATATTTTCACCTCCGAGCTGTTGATATCCATTGGCTGAGGAATGGTAAGATTTTCTTTATTTTTGCACACCAACTAGCAACTACTAGCAGAAGCATGACTAAATGGCTGCAATAGTAATATCTTGAAAGTTATTCACTGGAGAATTCAGACTCGTTGTGTGCAGCATGTGAACAGATCTATCTTCTAACTTGTACATATAAATATCTATTATGATATGTCTGATTTCTGTTAAGTGTAAAGATATGGTAAACTCTAGTAAGCTTGTATTGTAAAGTTCTTTATAAAAGAACACGCCTTTACAGTAAGCGGTGGGTGTTCTTTTCATTTATTCGCCTTATGTTCAACACAAGTATGTTCAACACAGGCCCTATTCTTTGAACTCGTGTTGAACAAGGGGTATAATGCAACTTTAAGGGAAATGTTTTGTTGCCCGGTGGGAAAACATACGTGTTTAGAAGTAGCCCAAAGTTTCCTTGTGAGGCAATTTGGACTACTTCCAAAAGGCAGACATGACACGTTCGTTTCCCCACCAGTGATGCATGTTACTGGCAGTGGGAAGGTAAATGGGCATGATTCCTCACTGCAGTATCATAGATTTAATGTGGGTAAGAAAACACCCAGTGTGCCATTGCCTTAAAGGAATTGTTCAGTATAAAAATAAAAACTAAGTAAATAGGCTGTGCAAAATAAAAAATGTTTTCAATATAGTTAGTTAGCCATAAAGGTGATCTATAAAAGTTGGAGTGACTGGATGTCTAACATAACAACAGAACTTCCTGCTTTTCAGCTCTCTTGGTTTCCACTGACTGGTTACCAAGCAGTAACCAATCCGTGATTTGAGGGAAGGCCACATGGGACATAATTGTTGCTTTTTAATCTGAGCTGAATGCTGAGGATCAATTGCAAACTCACTGAACATTTATGTCCCAAGTGCCCTCCCCCCTTAATAAGCTGACTAACTCAGAGTTAGAGAGCTGAAAAGCAGGCTATTATGTCAGTCATCCAATCACTCCAGCCTTTATATATATATATATATATATATACATTTTTTGGCTAACTAACTATATTATAAACTTTTTTTTTTTATTTTGCACAGCCTATGTATTTACCCAGTTTTTATTTTTACACTGAACTGTTCCTTTAAGGCAATGGTCCACAACCAGTGCCTTACTGGTAACATGCTGTTCACCAATCCCTTGGATCTTGCTGCCAGTTGCTTATTTTTGAATTGCTGATTTTGTGGAGTTTTGGTTGCATTAAAATCAGCTGTACTGCCAAAGAGCGCTTACTGTAGGCTTCTAGTCCACATTGGGGCAACCACATAGCCAATCACAGCCCATATTTGGCAACTCCCATGAACTCCTTCATGCTTGTGTTGCTCCTAACTCATTTTACATTTGTATGCAGTTGGGGACCCCTGCCCAAAGGTAAGTGCTGCCAAAGTAGATGCTGATAGCTGAACCTCCTCAGCAATGCAATTGTGAGTATAGAGCTTTGCTGACATTACCCCTTAAAGAATTTAATGGCTCAGTGTGCACATTGTGACCCTTCTGATGGGTGGGTCTCCCTAAGAACATGTGGTTTGCTCAAATGTAATGCCTCTGTATTTCTTTATAGCTGCAGTATCAGTCAGAATCATATGATGTTTCCACTACCAATTTAACTATTATTAAGCAGTGTGGTTATGAGGGGATCATTTGAATCTTACTTCATTTCAAGAGGACTGGAATAACTTCTTGGTGAAAAAGTACCTACTAACTCTGTTACGCAAGACTATATTGCAGAAATGCATTGTGCTTATCTGTGTACAGACTTAAGAATCTACGATTTGTGGATAAAAGAACAGGTTGTGTACTGAACGATCTTGAAGTGCTTCCAAGTTCATACTGACATGATTTTAAATTCTCATTAAAAGACACTAATACATCTTGTCTAATTAGCTATTTTTCTTGTATTTGCAGGTTTACCTACTGTGCCAGTGCTCACGCCACAGATAAATCCAGCTTTCACCCCTGTCCCTCTGAATCCATCTGTATCGCTTCCAAGTAAGTCTTGGTTGGAATTAAACATATATTCAACTCCATAACAACGATTTATGCTAGCATTATTCCACAGAGATTCTATTAGACCAGTGCAATGTAGACCGAGAAAGTGAAGGTATTTACAGGGGCAAACCAAGGAGTTGAAGGGAGCACTACAGAATATAGTCTGTTACACAAGGAAAAAAAACAGTTGGCTACATTGTAAATGATGGGGCTACCAGAACATAGATAACTGCCCCCCCCCCCAAAATACAATGGGAAGGTTTACCTTGTAAGTTAACTTTGAGTGTTATAATATGGCCAGTTCTAAGTAACTTTTCAATTGGTCTTCTTTTTTTTTTAATCATTAGACTTTCAAATGGGGGTCACTGACTCCATCTAAAACAAATGCTGTAAGGCTACAAATCTATTGTCATTGCTACTTTTGATTACTTATCTTTCTATCCAGGCCTTCTCCTATACGAATTACAGTCTCTTACTCAAATCAATGCATGGTTGTTAGGGTAATTTGGACCCTATCAAGCAGATTGCTGAAATCGCAAATTGGAGAGCTGCTGAATAAAAGCTATATAGCTCAAATAAAGCAGAAATTAAAAAAACCATCACTCTCTACATCATACTAAAAGTTGTTGAGCTTTCTGTACTTATGCTTTCACTATTGGCAGTGTTGCGGGAATACAGTAATACTCTGTTAATCAGTACTGTAAAAGCTGACCTTATATAATATTTTTGTGCAGAGCAGATTATTATATAAACAGTATATTAGTTGTATTCCTGTAGAATGTAACTGTGACATAAAATGTAAATGTGACATAAAAATATCACTGAAAGCAAAACTTCAGTGTGGGATTTGCAATCCAGTATCTAATCGTGCAATATCGCCAACATTATTTTCTGTGGGAACAGTGTAAAAATAAAATGAATCCTAATTTTTCTTTGTATTTTAAGGTATCATGCCATTATCCACTGGACTCCCTCACCTGCCAAATCTCCCGAATCTCCCCAACTTTAACTTGCCTGCCCCACACTTAATTCCACGCCCGGGACTGCCAGACCTTTCACAAACTGGTATGTTCAATTGAAGTGCTAATTCTTTTTTGTAATATCTTTACAAAAAGAAAGGAAAGGAACGGAAGAAAGGGGGAGGGAGCAGAAGACAAATTTTTCAAATGTTCCATACATTATAACATCAAATCCTTTATAAATAATATCTAACTGACTCTCAAACGCTTTCCTGAAATTAACTCTATATTATAAGATATTGGTAGTAAATGTAAGACATATTCTACCTTTAAATGCTTAGAAAATATTTAAAAATATTGTATCAGAGTTTTGGGGGCTTACATCTAATGTAATGGGACACCAAATTTTCCAATAATTAATGCTACTATTGTGTATAATATGGGTTAACTCTTCCAGGCTTCTGATTTCTTCAAACTTTATTTAACCATTTAGAGAAAGTTGGCATGGTAATAGATTTCCACTTCAGTGGAATCAATGCTTTAGTCGATTGGAGTAAATGTAGCGTTAACGGGTCTGTAACTACTTTATTTGACCCCTGGAGAATATTCTGCAAAATTTGAGCGTTGTTTTCTATCGCAGAATCACTCTGTTACCTTGTTAATAACTTGCATAATTTCATTCCAATAGGAAGTTAAGCCCAGATATGTAAGACACACGTGAGTGTTATTACATCTCCAACAATTAATTAAGGAGCTAGGGAATATGCTATTCAATTTAACAGGTGTATACTGCCATCTAGTGACCAATTTATACGTGGCCTCTCTTATCCTTGAAGCTATAGAGGATTTATGAATCGTTTAAATAGTGTTAATTCATACCAAGGTGGAAAGGTTGACTACGGTATTGCAAGGCAATTATTGTTGTGTGAGCTCTGTCCCATGAACTGCAGCTACTATTGGCTAGTTATTCTCTGTAGGTGATCACTGATTATAACAAAAAAAATTTTTTTACATTGGTGCAGCAGTTTAATCCTCTGTCTTTCAGTTGCAGGTTTGCAGTCCTTTGGACCATTGCCACCTTTAAATCTGACAGGAATGCCACCTCTATCAGTTCCTTCTCCGTTTCCTGCATTTCCTTTAGCGCCAATGGCTGGTGATGTACCTCCTCTATTGCTGGACCATTCCCTGGCACCCACCACCGAACATGTAACTGCACCTGCCCAAGATGCGACCCTTCCCGTCACAGAGAAACCTGTTATTAGCAGCACAAAAGAATGCACCAATGAATCTTCATAACTCTGAACCTTGTCTATGGATTGGATGGGCTTAAAGGGGAACTTTATGTTAGAATTTACTTGAGTATGATATACATTGATATTCTGAGACAATTTGCAGTTTCTTCTTTTTATTTTAATTAACCTTTCTGCTGAGCCTCTTTCTAACCTGAGATCTATAATACTGTCTGGTTGCTAGGGCCACTTCTTGTCACTTCTTGTCTTACTAGATCTACATGCTATCTCCTATCATTAAACTTCTGTCTGGTTGTTGGGGCAAGTAATACCCTAGGAGCACCATGAAACTTTAAAGGCTTTTAACTTAAGCTTTTTGAAAAGTAAACATAATTTCAAGTAATGTTGCAAAATACATTGTTTAAAAAATATGCAGACTTTTCATGATTTTTAATGGTTTCTGAAAGTTCCTTAAGCCTAGCCCCCTGCTCTCCTGCTGATCTGTCTCACTACTTTGCTGAGCTGGCTGACTACTGTTACTTTGTATCAACAGGCAGCTGTCCTTAGCCTGCATCCTCCAAACCCCACAATTCCCTGCACACGTGATTTCAATATGGAATGGAACATGCAACGTGCAATGCATTGTGGGTTATGTAGTTCCTGCATGCTGTCTGTAAGCTGTGGAGAAGTTGTTACACTTTGTAACATCAGTGTTTAGATCTTCCCTCCCTGCCAGAATTTCAAATAATGCAGAGAGAGAAGAAATGTTAAACAGCTGGATTTCAGCATAGAAAATGGCATTTATTCATAGTTTTTGAAGAAACTTATTACTGTGATGGGTATATTAGGGGTTTCTGTGCTATGTTGGCCTCTTTATCAAATGTTGATTTGATAGCCAGAGTTCCCCTTTAAATTTGAAATTGTAAACCTGCAGAAGTGTTCATTGACCACACAAAAGATTCAAATGTAAATTGTCTCATTATAGCATTGTATCCATCATACCACACACACATATTTATTTAGCCACCAGATGTGTTTCAGAACGCAGTCATTCATGTCCTACTAGTTTGTTCTTATACTGTATGTAGGAGACCTGTAAATATATAAATAAAGCTAGCAACGGGGGTCCTGAAGAATGTAAGAAAACTGCCGATGAAAGAAATGCCAAACTCTTAAGTGTTTGTAAATTATTTTAGCCTTAGACAATTTTCAGCTGAGGAATAATAATGATAATAATAAAGATCCACAATGTACAATGTATAATGTCTGTATGGTTTATGCAATCCTCTATGAAAGTTTAGTCTATGGTGGGGGCTGCATTGTGTTCAGGTCTCTACAAGGGTTAATGTTGCTGCTTTGCTTTAAAAAACAAAAACTACTGTATATGGCATTGAAAAGATCGATCCGTTAAGGTGTGTGTTTGAAATAGATCACAGGATCTTCATTTAATCTGGGATATACTTTCAGCAATAAATTACTGGAGTTTTACTTTTATCCTGCGTGTTTAATTTTGTGTTGTGCTCTTCATGGGATATGTCTAGAGAGTACTGTG
Source organism: Xenopus petersii (assembly GCA_038501925.1). NCBI lineage: Eukaryota > Metazoa > Chordata > Amphibia > Anura > Pipidae > Xenopus > Xenopus petersii. Next base: position 54,115,488 of record CM076689.1, read on the forward strand.
TGCCTTTGTGTTCACCTGTGCTGCACCTGTGTATCATTAGGATTCTGCTGTGCTTAGGGTATAATAGGAGCAATGCCAGCCTACTTGTACCCTGAGGCCCTATAACACTCAAGCGAGACAGAAAGCAAATTTTGCAGCATTTGACCACTTTCTTGCTTTGTATTACTCAGCTGCCATTATACTGGGCAGTTGTTTGAAAACTGTAAGTGTTGTCAGTCTGGTTTGCTGAAAAAAAAAAAATATTTATTTAGAATTTTGCCACTGGAGGACAGTTTTAGTTGGATCTTAACACGAGTGTACCTTAATCATGGCTGTTCCAATTCATGTAAATAAAGGCAAACGGTGCATAAAATGAGGCATCTTAATACTGTATGTGCCACACAAACAGAACGTTAACCCCAATCTAAACAATTTAAATTGTCATAATCCGTGCCTGCCAGTATCTGGCAGCAATATCTGCTTCTCTTGTTTTATGACCCCTTAATATGTTATACACAGAGATTATGTTGTATATAAAGAGTGAGACACGTGTATTAAATAGTGACAGTGTCTTTGAATGGGGTATGATATTGCTGCCCCCTGCTGCATAAAATGTCATACATGAAATAATGTTCTGTCTGTTCTATGTATAAAGGTGGCCATAGACGTAGAGATCCTTTTATTTGATGATCGCCAAACAAGTGGATCTCTCTCTATGTCCACATTGAAGTGGGCGATATCAGGCTGATCCGATCGTGAGCCCTAGGGCCCAACATTCTGATCATAATGCATCTCGTACGGGCAGTCGGAATGCGGGACTGCATACACGCACAGATGCGGCCGCAATCTAACGTGATTTTTTTAACCTGCCTGATCGAGATCTGGACGACTTTCTTTCCGATCTGTCAGCAGCTTTTATCGGCCCCCTGTATGTGGGCCTTAAGATTCTGTTTTTGTATTTGATCCAAACTAACATATATTTAATCCTTATTGGAAGCAAAATTTGCCTATTAGGTTTATTTAATGTTTACATTATTTTCTAGTAGAATTAACAGAAAGATCCATTATCAGGAAACCCCCAGGTTCTGAGCTTTCTGGATAACAAGTCCCATACTTATAATGGCTTTTATTTCTATACACGCAAATGCATTGGGAACACTACATTCTATTCCAAATCAAGACATGAAGAAAAATGTATCTTAATTTGTGTTATTCCTTTACAGAAAGTGAAGAAAATGGAATATTAGGCTGTTCCAAAAAATAGCAGTGTCGGCATTCTTCTCAAACATTCACTGTATAAACTGAAAAATGTCTCAAGATTCACTAAACTAATATTTAGTTGTATAATCAGTGTTTCTGAGAACTGCTGCACATCTGTGTTGCATGAAGTCCACCAACTTCTGGCACCTGTTACATTCCACAATTATTCTGCATGTCTTGGTTTTGCCTCAGAAACAGTATTTTTGATGTCACCCCACAAGTTTTCTATTGGATTAAGGTCCGGGGATTGATTGTGATTGTGGCTTGAATTCAGTGTTTGGGGGTCGTCTGACAAACGATCTGTGTCCCCTAGACCCAAAAAGAATAATATTGCTTTCATCAGTGCACAAAATGTTGTGCCATTTCTCTTTAGGCCAATCAATGTGTTCTTTGTCATCTTCAGCACATCTTTTTTTTTTTTTTTTAAAGGGTCTTTGCGGGGGGGCTTCTTGCCGATGGCTTGGCTTCACACAGGCGTCTTCTAATTGTAACAGTATCACAGGTAACTTTTTACCTTATTTGATCTTCCTGGAGCTGACCATTGGCTCAGTCTTTGCCATTTTGGCTATTCTTCTAACCATTCGAATGGTAGTTTTGTGTTTTCTTCCACATCTTTCAGGTTTTGGTTGCCATTTTAAAGCATTTCAGATCATTTTAGCTGAACAGCCTCTCCAATCAACTTTTTAATCAAAGTACGCTGTTCTTCTGAACAAGGTCTGGAACGACCCATTTTACCCGGACCCATTTTACCCGGATTTAGAGAAATGCACTATTAGGGCTCTTACTCATGAGCGTTTTTACCTGCTTTCCGTTTTTCGGCGTTCAGCCGCAAGGGAGCGCAGGAATAGACGCATTTCATTATTTCAAATGGGGCTGTACTCACACAGGCGCATGTAGGCGCAGAACGCAGGAAAAATGCAGCATGTTGCGTCTCAACCTGCGTTCGGCGCCTACATGCGCCTGTGTGAGTACAGCCCCATTTGAAATAATGAAATGCGTAAAGAAAAAAGCCACCATAGAGTAGTCTGTTTCTTTTTGTACCATAGGTATAATTTTACAGCCCATATAAGACCTTCAGTCACATAGCTTATTCAGTACATAAATTAAACTTTCCATTCGTCCCTCTTTCTTGTCAATCCTTTCCCTACATGACACAGAAGCTTTTTGAGAGATACCCCAGACCCAGACCTAAGTCTTCTTAAAGCATTTATCTCTGAAGTATCCCAGAAAAAATGGGATGAGGCAATTTACAACCCCACTTTGAATCAAGTTTATTTAATTCAAGAAATACCACCTATGACCCAGATGAAGCTAATGGGCAACATCATTCGGTTTGGGAATGCTAACACTTTACATAGTTTTGCAGGTTCTGAATGGCCTGCCGGGATACCAGGGAATACCCTGGTGGGCAGAATTCACCACACTATAGTGAGGTCAGTCACTACAAGGTTATATTCTATTGGCTGATTTGTTATCCCAAAATGATGCTTAAAGAATTGTCATAATGATAAACCATGTAAAGAGCCTGTATTAGAGATGCCACCTTCCCTAGTAACAATCCCAGAATACTGGCTTCTTATGAGAACGATCAAATGAAAGTCACAAAGAACATGTTTTTAAGGTAGAATTTTATTAACAAAATTAGAACTGCATTGCATATCTATAATAATGAAATCTTTTTTTGTCAGTCACAGAATAGCGAGAACCCAATTATCATAAAACAACACATTTTGTCATTTTTTCAAACACACAGTGCCCTGATAAAAAGAAATAGAGCTAAGTGGCTATTGCTACAGTCCCTGACTTTCCTCCTGAGTCAACATCATTTTATTTTTTTTTCTTCTTTGTTTATTACTTTACAATTTTGCTTGAGAGGGGAGGGGTAGAGATGATTAGGAGGACCATGTGATAAACCTGCTTTTTAAAAAGATCGGGGCCTGTCCTGGGAAATGGATAAATGAGATTAGGAAATTCTTTAGTGGCTTCAGAGTAAGTTGTGTTCTTAGAGGCATATCTCTTGCTCAGCACAACTGCTACTCATTTCCATCCATGGACAGTATGTTTCTGGCCCCATAAAGCTATGTTGCTTTTATAGGGCCCTAGAAAACCCAAGAAAGCCTGCAGCCACTGGGTACAAAGATTTACCATCTACCTGTAGCTACAGCAAATATGAATGTTGTCTATATATGTGCAAATCAACAAGAGGGCTGAGAGAAAGCAAACAAAGAGGCAGAGCTTGCTGCTAAGTGCTCTTTATTGCACACAACATGTTTCGGGCCCAAAGCCCTTTATCAAGTGACACTTGATAAAGGGCTTTGGGCCCGAAACATGTTGTGTTTGCTTTCTCTCAGCCCTCTTGTTGATTTGCACATACCTTACACCTGGAGCGGGGGTGCCTTGCTGAGATTGAGAGCATAGCTGCCAGTTCCCCAGTCATCCTGTTATATTGTCCAGTTGTCTATATATGTATATATATATATATATATATATATATATATATATATATATATATATATATATATATATAATGAATACTGAACAGCACTCACAGCTCTTTTGAATTTTGGATTATTGGTCCCTAGGAACCAGCCAGGCAGTTGTCATCAGAAGGAACTACATGTGGGTACTGCTCATAGATACTTCTATTACTAGCCTAATGGTAATGTGGCATAAATAACCATCATTCCCCTGTGCTTTTATGTATTGCCATTTGCCAGACATAATGCCTGGCCCTATTCTTCTCTGTTCTCCCCCATCTGCACACAGAATAACCCTTTAGATACCCCTAAGCACACCATTCACAACGAGCACAAAGATCTTAGAATGAGAAGAGAGTTCTGGGTAACATTTTTAATGTACCAGTAAATGGGGGCATTTAATTATAAATAAATTCCATTGTTTTCTAAGATCTACCATTTGTGCTTTATTATTACTGTGAGTTAAATGGGAAAATGTTGGTAGCGGATCAACTGTATTCCAGTATTAAAACTAAAAATGAATATTAGGGATGCACCGAATCCACTATTTTGGATTCGGCCGAACCCCTGAATCCTTTGTGAAAGATTCGGCCGAATACCGAACCGAATCCGAACCCTAATTTGCATATTAGGGTGGGAAGGGGGAAAAAATTGACTTCCTTGTTTTGTGACGAAAAGTCACGTGATTTCCCTCCCCATCCCTAATTTGCATATGCAAATTAGGATTCGGATTCGGTTCGGCCGGGCAGAAGGATTCGGCCAAATCCGAATCCTGCTGAAAAAGGCCGAATCTTGGACGAATCCCGAACCGAATCCTGGATTCGGTGCATCCCTTATGAATATGGCTAAAAATGCCACATTCTATATATCCTGGATTTATTGCACCAGCCTAAAGTTTTAGCATCTCAATAGTAGCAATGATCCAGGACTTCAAACTTGTAACAGGGGGTCTGTGACACTCACATGCTCAGTGGGCTCTGAGCAGCTGTTGAGAAGCTAAGGTTAGGGGTTGTCGCAAATTATCAAGCAGAAAATGAGGTTGTTCTTTAATATAATGCTACAGGGCTGATTATTATGCTAGAAGCACTAGTTTATGTGCTGCAATGTAGTAATCATCTGTATTAAATTGTGACATTTATATTCTGTATAAACTGAGGAAAATGAGATACAGTATACATATATATATATAGATATATACAGTACATACATATGTACTGTGCTTTAAGGAAGCATTTGTTTTAGTCACCAACTTTTTACTCACAATCTAAATTGTGCTTATTTCTATGGGCTACAAAATCAGCCAACTGAAATCAGAATTCTTGATCTGGAGCATGAAACTTCTCACTGAAATCCCACAACTCCCCATGGCATTCCACGAACAACAAGACTCATCAGCTACCTACCATATCATAATTTGAACATGAGTCCTATTGTGAAATGGATAGATAGACAGATAGATAAACTGATAGATACAGTACATACTTAACTTACACCCAGAGGGTCACCAACAACTTTTAACATATTTAGAAATGTGCCTCAGTAACCAGAGGGGAAAACTAATGTCCATGAGTGGTCCAAGGTGGAGAACGGATAACAGTAAGTTAAGTAAGGGTGGAGAAGGCAGTGCATGAGCAGGGTGCAACATATTTAACACAACCTTCGATTCTGAATAGCCATCACTATTTAGACAAGAAATCTGGAGACAGTTTAGTAAATTCCTATGAATGCTAAAGGGCAGGAGAACTTTCCATATTGTGCTTGCTGTTGGGAGTGTAAAATTATATAGAAGATGTTTGACTTGAGTCTAATATATTTAGGTTAATTGAACATCCCCACAAAAGGGATAGGTACACATCATAACAATTATTCTTGTGTAAATATGTTTAACATATTGCCCTTGCAATAAAAAAATACCCTTAATAGCCTACGACTGTACAATTCTGTACAATTAATGCAACTGTTGAAGACAGAGCAAATGTAATTGCAAGTATGTTTTTCTAGTAGGAATCATACAACGATATACCAATTCAGATGCAGCAGAATGGCAATTATCTGTACAAATAAACAACTGGTTTATAATGTTCAATGATGAATATAAAGTGCTTTGATATAGAATAAAGTAATATTTAATAAATTGTCTCTGTAAGGGCAATGTAATAACAAGGCCAAAAATTAATTGCAGGTGTAATAACTCATAACAACCAATTAGGTGCTTGCTTACAAACAGTATAACCATATCTGCCGCTTGCACTGTTGCAGTGGATTACTAGACCCATGCACCTGTTAGAACATTACCCCTTATTTCACTATGAATTCCCCATCGGTGCCATGAAAACCTTTTTTTTAAACTTTGGGAAATCTAAACTTAGCTCCTTTGCATTGAGCACCATTTATGTAGGGTCAACCAACTGTTACTACTTACTGATCTTGTAGACCAGTGATCCACAAGCAACAATGAGGTTCTATTAAGAACCAAAAGGAAAAAAATTATTCAAATAACCTGGTTTGGAGAATAGTCACAAGTTTGATTTGACATGTTAAGAAATTACTGAAACATGTTCTGCCCAACTTTTTGCCAATGTTTAATGCAAAAGTGAGAGGAATTCTCTACATAATAGAGATGCTATCTGCTACACTTCTATTTGTACCTTTTCTTTAAGCTAGAACATTGAACTTCAACAGATAGTAAAATGTTGGTCACAGCCCCCTTCTGTTGTTATTCTCAGTGGCCTTCAAGCAAGGAATCATTTATTAATTCCTGGCAAGGAGACAAGCCATAGAGACGTGAGATACAGATTTACTTCAAGATAAGCCCTCTGCAAGTTGGCAGTATACAAAAGGTTACCAAATAGCCAATCACTAAACCCATGAACTTTTTGTGCTTGTGTGTCTAAAAAAGGTTTAGGGACCCCATAGCTAAAAATATTTTGTTGCGCCTGCCTAACCCAATGACGTATGCTGTTCAGGGCACAGGATGTTGAACCATAGTGCAACTCTGTCCACTGCTAAATCTAAAAATAATGGGGTCACTTTATGATTGGCAGAAGCAAAGGGTTTCCTTGCAAAAAGTGACTAATACCAGTTTTATGCTATAAAGTTCTAGCATTTGATTAATTCTTACAGTACATGGTAGAATACTGGCACTCCCGAAACAAACCCTGCACTGGGCCAATCCCATAACACCCACAGCATTCTGAGTACTGAACTATATACTCATTTTGATTCTGAGTTCTGAACTTTATATTTTATGGAATAACTGTTGAGGGCACTATATTCATATCTAAAATTTCTACTATATTTTTCGCTTTTCTTTGGCTCACAAAGACACTTAAATACAATAATCATTATTTATAATTTACTTCAGTAATATATACTATGTATTTATATATTATATATAAATAGGGTACAATACAAATGGAAGAAAATACAAGACACCTCTTTAACATGGTAAATTGTTGCATATAAATAAGCAAGTATTTCATATAACTATCATATAACATGTTACTGTAAAACTAGGATGTGTATTCTGCTTTCACAAAGTTGTTCAACAATAATGTGCACACTCTACACAAATAAATCTGTAAAAACACAGCGATAATATACCTGTAACAAAGACTGTGCTTACTACTTACTGGGTAATGTTTTTTTCAGGCTTGTTATGCTACTGATAAAAGCACCTACATCAGGGTCTACTACTAGTAACTGTGTATAGGATTTCTATATAGTACCAGAAACCCGCAAATATTTGTGCAGATAGTAACTTGTCACTGTGTATGTATGAACATTGACAAAGGTCTATGAGGCCTACGTTGTGGGGATGCTCCCTAATATGATAACATTTTCCCATTCCATCATATATTTTTTAACACAAAATAAATCATACCCCAACCCAATACATCTAACATGTTTACCCCAGTAAGGCTTCCAGAATCATTTGGCAGAGAATTCTGCATGTTCTACAGTTAGGATAAATCTGTGATTGTGTATATATACACTGTTGTTGATGGTGTTTATATTTATAATGAACAACAAATCATTATAAAGTGCCATCAAACAGGAATCTACCATTTGTCAGCTAAAACGTGGTGTGTGAGAAACCTTACTTATTGATTATTGTTTGGAACAGACTTTCCATACCGTTGAACCCATGATTCCGAATACTGTGCCGCCATTATTTGCTGCTTTAGACAACTTCTTAACTTGCCTATACCCTGTACATATATATTATATCTGCACACACGCATACACACACACACATACATACAGTTACACTGTACAACATTCAGGTACATAATGTAGATTGCTAAACCTTTGAAAGCCAGTGAGTAGTGCAACACACTGCTGTGAGATGTGTCATCAAGACACATTGGCCTTCAGAAGGCCAAAAATACTAATTTAAGGTTCATCTTACACATGAGTTAATATAGTCTTTGTATATGATCTACATATATATTCCAGCATCTTAAATCATTTAAGGTGCTAGAAGGGAATTGTGCAAGTATTAAGGAAATGTCCTTAAAACTCGACTCTGTACATTGCACTACCCATTTTTTCCTCAAGTGGTTTATCCAGCAATAGAACACTAATAATCCTCCTCTGTGTTTTGGGAAGTTCCACCAGCACAGTAGGGGTTTATGGCACACAACACAACTACTACAATTCTTGACCCAATCTTTCAATTTCTTCTACAAGAAAGTCGATGTCTGACTTGGTAGCTGCTGGGTTTGAGATGACCATTCGGAAGAAATTGACTTTATCTCCATGTGGCTGGTATCCCACCATTGTTGTGCCAGATTCCATCATTAAAGCCTTGATTTTAGGAGCAACCTGTAAAGATACACATTAATAAACACAGTGGTTAGACAGGCACATTTTGTATACTGGTAGTAACATTAGTTAGTGAGAACATTTGACAATGAGTTCTATCATAGCTTCAAATGTTTAGAGTAATGTTCAGTAGATGGTTTATTTTGTATAAGGTCTGAGTCAGCATGATGTAGCTGGTAATAGGACTCTGAAGTACTTCTTTTACTAAAGGTGGATATATAATCTGTGTAATTATGTAATTATGATTCTTTAAAAAAATGTTTTCATTTCAACTGAAATCGATTGAGTGTGGCAGCCCCATCTGCAAGCTTTACTGGTACTAAAGATACCAGCATAATGGTAGTGATTTATGGTAGGCTTGCTGTTGGCTCTAGCAGCCTAAAACAAGATCTTCACAAGATCAACCAGGACATAAAATGTTTTTTTATAAAACTGTTTTGATGCAGTTGTAAGATGACTTTTGGATTAGAAACAAGATGGCATACCCTGTGCAGCTTCTCCTGTCTTTCTTCACTATTGGGCATTCCCCTTAGACTTAGAGGGATGTACCAGAAACAGACATTTGTATGCTCAGGCTGGAGAGACAAAAAAAACAGACATTTTAAGTATTAGTTGTGTTAAGGCCACCAGATCATCATACCATCGGGTTTACCTTTATACTTTTCTATGAGTGTTAGACTATTTGGCAGTGGTTAGACTGCACATAGAACCTTGGGCCATGATATGGTAAGGAGGGTGCTTGGTCTTAGTGAGTAATAACTTATGAACAAAACAGTCTACAGGCATGTTAATGGTAGAAGCAACACATCTAAATAAATTTACTAATTTAACATTTGCAGCAACCAAGAGGAACTTCATTAAAATGACATACCTCTCCCTTAAGGACCATTTCAAAGCCGTCCCGGTTATAGATCTTAGAGTAGAGATATTCTGCAAGCTCCAAGCACTTATTGATCTGAGCTTCAAATCCAACAGTGCCCTTTAAAAATAGATTGGCATGGGTAGAGTAATTAATGAAACAACAATAGATATATGCAATGTGTTTCTTTTTAACACATATAAGAAACACATATATAACACCAGCATTTACCTTGGCTTTCCACATCAGCCAGAACTTGAATATGTCTACATGTCGACCACACTGTATTGCTTTATCTCCTGTGTCATATGATATATCATATTGTTTGTCTTGTTGGAACAGGTACCCTGCGCACATCTGATTGCAACCTTGTAGTATGCCCTGGTTTGAAACAAACAAATGTTTTACATAGGAAAACAGGTTAACACAGCACAGATATGTCACAGTATTCATTCTACTGTTTAGCTATACGGCTCAGTAACTGAGCCACCGGGTCAGATATTGTATCTTTCCAGTATATACATAAGTAATACAAGCTGAAAGAAAGCAATGAACAAGAAAAGAGAAATTGGGGTTGAGAATAATACACAATGAAAGAAGGGGACGAGAAGAAATGGGAAGGGGTGGGGGAAATTAATTGAACAGGACAAGTGGAAAATTGTGAAAATGGGGTTGAGAAATTGAGGAGAAAAGTAAAAGGAAAAAACAAAGTGGCGCAGAAGATACAATAAGGGAGATAGAAAAAGGAAGAGAAAAAAGGAAGAGAAAAGAGGATTAGGAAAAGAAATTGGAACAGAAGCAGGAAAAGAAATTGGAAAAAAAGTAGAAAAATTAATTGAAAGAGCAGAAGAGGATAGGGAAAGGGAATTGAAGTAAAAAGGAGGAGATAGAAAAACGGCAGAATCCTATATTGTTAAAAGTGCTGGTGAAAAAGGTTAGGGATGTTGGGCTAGGTGGGTCTTAAATTAATTAATTCTGACCCTAGGTCTCAAATTGGAGATTAAGATGTTTTAATGTTAATGGGATTCAAATGGAAATTTTCCCTTCCGTATTCCAATAAGAAATACATTTATTTCTCCTGACTGATTTGTGTAAAACCTATTGGAAGATTTTTCTATATTTAAACTAAAAAATACAGTTACTTTCAGAAAAACTGCACATTCCTTAGCACTTAAGTTTTCTAACACATTCCAAGCTACAGTTTACCTTTTCTCTTAAGAGAATTGCAGAACATTGGAGTAAGACACCCATCATCTTATGAGGATTCCAAGTGACAGAATTAGCCCTAGAAAATATGAGAATGAGTTGAATTTCTGCTTTAGCTTTTTATTCATGGATTAACTAATGCACCATTAACAATGGACAAAATGAACAGTGTGGCCTTAGCAAGGTTCAAGGAGGTTACATTTACTACCTCAAACACAACATGGGTCATTAAGTGCAAGTGATATAGTGAAAGCTTGTTGTTCATTGGTTGCTGAAAGGAGAATGAAACAAATGGCTAGAAATGGTTTATTATGAACTGACTGCCCAAGCCTACAAGTTTAGTATCTCTATAACAGTCATGATCCGTTCATTCATGTTGATGGGATTTTTAGCAGTAATATTGAGGATATAACGGGGATAATACACAAAAAAGATATACAGAGTCCAAAAAAAAGCAACAGTGTGTGTAAGTGTAAATGTTCAGTGATAGAGATAATACCATAAGAAATAATCTTAATAATAAATTCCCACACAGTTGTTTTGTTCTGTAAATAATCTTAATTCTGTATATTTAGTACCTATAAAAGACAAACCTTATTTCTCTGAGTGTACATTATGCCTTTCTTTCTTTATTATTATGGAATTTTCATTTTGTCTTCCTGTCCTCCAGCCTGGGGAATCTGACATATTTTGAGAAATACATGTGCAATATTTATGTGGAGAATTCAGAGGAGCGTACTGTGATTGCATTTTGCCTTCAGCCACGCAACTCTCCAAGTTGCACTTCAACAAACCTTCCCGTGTTCTTAGCAATACTTGCTCCCTTGGTTAAAATCGAAAGAGCTTTATGTTTACTGACATTTTTTGTCGAGTTTCAGTGGGGCAAATAATGAGGTCATGCCACATTGTGTTTGCCTCAGGCAATGGAAAAGGCCACTGCCTTGACTTTGGTATGTCATCTACTAGCTAATCAATGCAAACTAATTGGAAATGGTTGCATTAAAGATGACAATGTGCATTTTGCAGAATATGAATGCTTAAGAGAGGAGACACTATAACAGAGATGATCATTATCTGGTGGTCCTAGAATGGGGTTCTGAGGGTTGCAGGAGAGGTGCACTGGAATGCATTTAGTTGCATGTAATTAATATGTTTTATCAACATAGTTGTATTCCCTAAAAAGTTGATATCCATAGCCAGTTTTAAGATACAGCAGAAAGGCAACCAGTATCACAGGGGCCTTTTGGTTGTAAATTTGCCCAGGACATGTTATCATTGATTTGCCACCTGGGTAGGCTGGCCCCTTGTAGATCCAAGGTATGTCATTTTAAATCAGTCTAAAGGCCCATATTAGGGTAAATTTGGGTGGATGCATGTGTGCTATGTAGCCTGAAGGCCAGTTGGGATGCAAGCCAAGAAACCATATTTTGTTTACTGCATGTAGTAGCAGAGTACTGAAATGAGCCTGCAGCCAGGAAGGAAATCTATTAATGCAAATTAATGTATAGGAATGTGTAACTGTTATTTGAAATATTCAATATGTAGGTGGAGCATGTCCATCTGTCACCTGAACCAAAGGCTACTATATAGCCTACCCTCCCCACCCAAGATTTTGAAATTGAAAAGGCAGACACCAGAAGGAAGAGATAAATATGTGAGGTGCTTACTGTACTTAAAGGGGAACTCTGGCTTCCAAAGCAAAATTTGATAAAGAGGCCCACATAACACAGAAACCCCTAAGATACCCATCACAGTTATCAGTTTCTTCAAAAAGTATGAACAAATGTAATTTTCTATGCTGAAATCCAGCTGTTTAACAGTTCTCTTTCTGCATCATTTGAAATCCTGGCAGGAAAGGAGGGACTAAACACTGATGTTACAAATTGTAACAACTTCTCCACAGTTTACACAGTTTATGTTCCTTTTTCCTCGTGTGCAGGGAATTGTGGGGTTTGGAGGATGCAGGCTGAGGACAAATGGCTGTTGATACAAAGTAACATTGGTCAGCCAGCTCAGCAAAGTAGTCAGACAGATCAGAAGGAGAGTAGGGGGCTAGGCTTAGTTCCAAACCATAGAAATCATGGAAAGTCTGCATATTTTTCAATTACTGTATATTTTCAAAAAGCTAAAGTTATGTTTGTATGGAGTTCCCCTTTAACATCTTTAATAAGCAACATACATATTTTAAATGCCACAGACAGTTTTGTACAGCATCAAGGTCAAACAAATTGGGATTTTGACTAAATGAAACCCAGAACAGTGGAAAGAAAGGTAAGGCAGGTAACACACAGCAAATAGGGGATACATTGTTAAAAAAAATGGGGTAAAAGGGATGTATGAGAACCTTCTACTATAGTGTCACAACATCAAATTCTGCCTTTGTACATAGGAATGCAAATAAGCAATCACTGGTTGTCTCCAGCGTTTCTGCTTTGCCTGGGGGCACTTGGCACATTCAATTTGCTCTAAAATTGTTAATGCACACACTTTATTAATCGTTTAAAACAAACCTCTCTATTCCATTTAATTTATGCTGGTGCCTTCTGGACATAAGCAGTCCACCTCCCCACGCAGCCTGTATCAACAAAGATAAAAGAAAGCATGTGAATGGAAGGACTTTAATTCTCCTTGTAATTCTATAGCTTCAGACAGCAATATAAACCTACATTGCAAAAATTGAGTACTTACATCAACATGAAGCCAGAGGTTGTATTTTTCACAGATATCAGCTATCTCAGATATTGGATCAAACGCACCATAGACAGTTGTTCCAGCTGTAGCATTAACATACAGAGGAACATAACCCTGCAAATTAAATCATATATGTCTTTAGTGGGCAGCAGAAGAGGCATACATGGTCATTATATCAAGAGTTTTATAAGCTAAACTTAACAAGACATTTATACACCAAAGGTTCATTAGACTCCATTAAGCACAAATCAGTAACCAAAACTATAGTGGAACATGGCCTACATTGTATGCTTTAATGGGCATCAAAAAAAGTGCATAGCAGCCCCCATATATGTTAATCGCCCAACAAGATCTTGTACTAACCTTTGGCTAGTGGTGGGAGCTGGGAAAAGCATAGTCCAGGTGTTTTACATTCAAGTCTATAGGAGGCTGCTTCAGATGCATCATATTTTTGGACTACTATAAGTCATGTTGCCAGAAGCAGCCGTTTATGCTATTTCCCTTGGAACTAGCAGTGGGTTAAAGTACTGCTATGTCACATACTAAGTAGAACCCAGCTATACTTGTATATATTATATATATATATACATTATCTATCTATCCATCTATCCATCCATCCATCCATCCATCCATCCATCCATCCATCCATCCATCCATCCATCTATCTATCTATCTATCTATCTATCTATCTATCTATCTATCTATCTATCTATCTATCTATCTATCTATCTATCTATCTATCTATCTATCTATCTATCTATCTATCTATCTATCTATCTATCTATCTAATCTATCTATCTATCTATCTATCTATCCATCCATCCATCCATCCATCCATCCATCCATCCATCCATCCATCTAACTAGCTATCTAGCTATCTAGCTATCTAGCTATCTATATATATACACACAGTCCAAGTATTGCACTCTGTTACCTTCCTGGGTGCACTACAAATATATTAGAGGGGATCAGAACTCCAGTTTCTTCATTTAAAGTGATTTATTTTAGGACATGCTGTATCCAATGTTTTGGTCTCTATTGGGATCCTTTTTTTTTATTGGGATATATATATATATATATATTCATCTAAAGGAGTGTTTTGTAGTACAAAAACATGTACAGACTATATGTGTATATGCAAAACAGTATTCATCATAAGTGATAAGAGCATGTCAATACTATACTACTATACCACTATCCTATTGCTCAGTTGCAGTTGAATGTTTATTTACTGCCTTGTGTATTCCTTATACTATAACAGTGACTAATATAACCATATATTAAGGACATTGAAATGAGCAAGGGGGGGGGGTCTAAAGTGAAAGTAAATAAAAGATATAGATATAGTTAATCTATTGGGGACAAGAACAATAAAATTTACATTTGTGAACTTTTTACTATTATGTTTAAATGTTATAATACAGTAGTTATTACATTTAATATTTTAATTTTAAAATTAATATTTTAATTTTATAATAATCATTAAAATTATTAATTATTTTATAAATAATATTATAATAAATTTTGAATTTCTGCTTTTACTTATTCTCTACAAATATAACTATGCCCATTTAGTCCTGCAAGACATTGTACTCATAACAGAGAACATAACTATTGGGATTAATAATGCTGCTGCAGCATGAGTTGCCCATTTCTTTTTATGTAGTTAAGATTACCATTGGCCCTCTAGCCCTCAAGGTTTGGGCCACCTAGCTAGGAGAGCTGGCAAAGCAATAGTCAAATTCTATGGAAGGTATACATCCCATTTAAATTAAGATTATCTCCTTCTTACTTTATTCTTATTCCTATTTTGGATCATATATGGTTGTATCTAGGCAATTAAACCAGTGTCTGGAAATGCATTGTTATTCAACAGAACGTGTAAGCAGTGACAACACTCCTATAATTTCAGTGCAAATTGCCTTAAATGTTTCATGTGATAAAGAGCATTTCAGAGACAATAAAAACAATTTCCCTGCTACCAACCTTTTGCTTTGCTTCAAGGATTTTTGCTTCCAAATCAGCAGGAATTAGCTTCCCCCTGTAATTAGTGCAGGAACAGACAGGTGTGAAATAAAATAAATAGCAAAAAGAGCATGCCTGGCAGAAGAGCCAGTTTAATGGGGTCTTTTAAATAGCCCATTAGTGATGTGACACTTGGCGCGAAGACCCTCCCTCAGCACAACAAACCGAATTTAACACATGGATACCTTTCATATATCAGAGGAATCCTCACCTTTCATCGCTCTTTACCAGGATTACATTTTCACTTCCAAACCCTAATGCAGCACCAGTTTTCTTTATGGAATAGTGGCTCTTGAAAAGAAGCAAAAGGGGAAAATGATGAGAGCATGTTGAAATATAAACTATTACACATTTATAGCTTAAGGGAATAATGTGCTTATGTGCCAATGGCTATTTGCAATGCTCAAAAATATATTTTAAAGGGCCACTACAATTGTCCTGCAGAATTGTGTCATACCAGAGAATACTGCTGCTGCTATTGTTCTATTATATCTCTCTGTATGGGCTACGAGAAAACAAAGGGTGCTCTGCTGGTTACTGCTACGACAAGAGTATTACATGGCGGGCCCCAGAAATTGCATTGAGAGATCTTGTGACCAGACCACCTGATAACAATGGAGGTTTTTGGAAGACATGAACAAAAAGGTGATTTGGTAAAAAACATGGGAATTCAAAGAACAATGCTCGCTGCTCATCTCCTAGAATGAAGGTCAAATTGTGCTCATCCAACTCAGCTTGTATAACTATCAGACCTTCCACTACCAAGAAATTGGCCTAATTCTGATGGTTGTATATAAAAAAAGAAGATATTATGACCAGATTCTGATCAAACCATAGTGACATGCAGACGTTTTCGCTTTTCAGCCCTATATTTACTTTCAAAGGACAGGGTAATATTGACCTGAACTCACATTTTCAGAGGTAAAGAGGACCAATCTGGGGGCCGCCGCCATGCCTTTGGTCTTCACTTCGGGAAAGTATTTGTAGCGGGCAGCCATAATGCTGTACATGTTGGAGATAGCACCACCTGCAAACAAATTGCAAGGAAAATACTAAGCAACGTTGCCTTTAAAATCTTTCCCCATACAAATGGAACAGCTGTCACCTACCGTTACAAACCTTGCTCTACTCTAAGTTCTAGAACTATGATTCATGTGATATATATAGCATGTGGCTACAGAGGGATAAATTAAGTGTAATCTTTCAACTTTATCTCCCAGTGCAAATGGAATATACCTTATATGGTACTAAAGATGGGATAAGATAGTTGGATATCCCTGCTGTATTAAAAAAAGAATTATGCTCTTTGTAGTATTATCTACATTTTAACAGACCTATGGTTTTTAGGAGTCTACTATGCACTGATCTTCAGCAATTTGTTGGGTACAATCAAAGCTCCATTGTGTGTATTATTAACACTAGCCAGGAAATGTTTTTGTTATGCTGGAAAGGAACTGCATGTTACAAAGGTAAACTGGCCTTATTTATAAGCCACTGTTAAAAAAGCTTGCACAGTTCTTTTTAGTTTTATCTTCAATGCCTGTGCTAGCCAGCAGATGGAAGCCAAGTGCCCCCAATGTATTATCACAACTAACCCTTCATATATGTGCCATAAGAATATACTAGTCAGTCTGACTGTACCCATTCTCTAATGATAATGGCACAAGGGTGTTTTGGGTGCTTTAAATGCTTCATTTATATATAAATAACACAGCATTAAAGACCCTCAAATAAGCCCCATAGACTGACATCACACCTATAACAGTGTTTGTGAGGTTATAGCTGCTTGAAAAAGTGTCTGAGTGTGTCCTGGACGAGACATTAAATGGCTGTAGAGGGGGCTTTAACAAAATGTTTTTGGCTACTTAAAGCCAAACCAACCTCCCCCCAAAAATGGTTGAGATATACTCTTTGACTATCCCCAGTCAGTGCAAACTAACATCAGCAACTTCTGAGTGGTCATAATTCAAGTTTATTTGTCCTTTGTCTTCCACAAATGTTAGATTTTTAGCCATTTCAATGAAAATTGCTAACTGGAAAATATCAGGTTAGGTCCCATAGTCACATAAGGGAACTCTAGGTTCATTCAGTGCTGTCTTCTACCTTTCAACCCACCAGTGAACTCACCTGGAGAAAATATTCCATCTCCGTCTTTTTCTGTCCAGCCAATTATTTCTCTCATTTTCCGAAGTGTAATCTGCTCCATAAGGACGAAAACTGGTGCGATCTCATATGTAAACCTTGGGAAAGGTAATATGCAGTGTAAGGAACTGGATTTCTATCATTTAATGGGAAAGCTCTATGCTGGTTACATTGCATTACTTTGTATTTGTGCTCTTTCAGAGATAAGTCTGTACTGTTAAATGGCAAACTTGACTGAATAAATCCAATAAAGGCAATTTTTTTAAAAAAAATTAAAAAATCTATCTTTTTACAGTTAATAGTGCTGCTCCAGCAGAATTCTGCACTGAAATCCATTTCTCAAAAGTGCAAATAGATTTTTTTATTTTCAATGTTGAAATCTAACATGGGGCTAGACATTTTGTAAATTTCCCAGCTGCCCCAAGTCATGTGACTTGTGCTCTGATAAACTTCAATCACTCTTTACTGCTGTACTGCAAGTTGGAGTGATATCACCCCCTCCCTTTCCCCCCCAGCAGCCAAACAAAAGAACAATGGGAAGGTAACCAGATAACAGCTCCCTAACACAAGATAACAGCTGTCTGGTAGATCTAAGAACAACACTCAATAGTAAAAACCCATGTCCCACTGAGACACATTCAGTTACATTGAGAAGGAAAAACAGCAGCCTGCCAGAAAGCATTTCTCTCCTAAAGTGAAGGCACAAGTCACATGACCAGGGGCAGCTGGGAAATTGACAAAATGTCTAGCCCCATGTCAGATTTCAAAATTGAATATAAAAAAATCTGTTTGCTCTTTTGAGAAATGGATTTCAGTGCAGAATTCTGCTGAAAACTGATTCATTTTGAAAAAAATTTTTTTTCCCATGACAGTATCCCTTTAAGCATCAGGTAATTAAATATTTTGTTTGCAATGTGCTATTTGGTGCTGTTTATCTGAGATCAGTAGTCACCTATAGGACCATACACTTGGATGAGTGACTCTTTGACAGTAGGAAGATGTGGAGCTTTCAATCAGCTCGCTCCCAAGTTCCCAAAGTGCAGAATAAACCTGGATCCTCTTGGAGCACTATAGTAGGGCGACTACAGACAAAATATTTTGTAACTCTTGTCATAGTGGATTCTAACATAACTATTCCCCAGAGGGAATGGAGATTTGAGAAGGCATGGTGAGAAAGAGTGGATATAAGGTATAGAGAAAAGAGCTCAGTAAATGATTAAGGAAGATGCAAATGAGGGAAACTGTGTTGAGGTGCCTTGTTTTTCTTGCAGTTCATGTGTATTGAGATGTGCATATTTAAATGTAGATTGTAGACCTACTGGTGTGTAGACAATCTCGAGGCGCCAGTATCCCCCAGAAACCCTAGTTTTAGTTATATGATTTCCTCTGACTTGAAATCAGTTGTAGTTTGATGCATCTAGGGCAAGTACACATACCATTAATTGGACTTATATCTTTTGCTGTTCTATACTTTAGAGCAGTGATCTCCAGCCAGTTGCTTGGGAGCAGAATGTTGCTCACCAACCCCATGGATTATTTTTGAATCCCTGGCTTGGAGGCAAGTTTTGGTTGCACATAGAGGCCAATCAAAGCACTTATTTTTCAACCCAAATGATTTACATCTGTATGTTTTTCTCTAGAAAAAAAAAATAAAAGGTCAGGGACCCCCCCCCCCCTTAAAGGTTGTGCATAAAATCAGTCAGATTCAATGAACTTAGATTGCGGCAGAGTGCTGTGTGGGTTCTGATTCTTGGGTATCAGTTGAATGTGAGTCCTGCCTACTATACAATTTACTATTTACTACCAAAAGCATGATTACCATGTCATTTTGGCTTGGAGATATTGCACTGTAACCAGACCAGGGGCGTAACTATAGAGGAAGCAGACCCTGCTGTTGCAGGGGGGGGCAGGAGTGTAGGTGACCCAGTGAGACCCTAATTAATGAGCAATTTTAATATATCTTTGTAAAATATGCCAACTTATAAATATTTTGGGGCCCTAAATTGAATTTGTTATGGGGCCCAGTAACAACTAGTTACGCCACTGAACCAGACATCAACAATCTTATGAACAGCAAGCCAAGGCAGCTGGGTGAGTACAGAGGAGGTACAATTCTCACTGGAGGATACTCAAGGCCAATGTCCATAGTTAAGTATCACTGTTGTTGAAGGCTTGAATATACAATTGTAGTTGTTTATTTAGGTAAATGTTTTAATACATTCAGCACCTTTTCTAGTTTATGAATTAGATATCCTAATGATGATGAAAAGTCAAAACAGCGCTGAAACCACCACAAGTACAAGATAATTGCCAAGACATGACATTATCCATATGATAGAAAGCAAAATGCCATTTAAATATAAAATGATGCCCTGGAGGAAGGGTTGGCATTTTCTGTCTTATATAATAACCTTATGCTTACAATGTTTATTCTTTGTTAAGTGGTTTGTGCTGATATCGTAAAGATGTAGTATTGCTTACTAAAGTATAGAAAATATTTCATAGCTTTTTTAGAAGTGTTCTGCCTCTGTAGCCTTTCCCAGCATACAGGTGAAAAGAAGAACTGCAAATGAACCGTCTATAAAAGGTAATTTTAACTACAATAGAAACTTATGCCAGGCATGTCAGACACATTGTTGAACTGAACGTCACATGTTGTTGCGTAAAGGTATATTGATGATATTTTTTTTATTATAGGCACAAATACAGATGCACAGAGACATTAAAAGACATCAGGCAGAGGCAAAGCAATTTTATACAACAGTTGTAAATAGTATATATTCCCCAAGGATATTATAGTATATAGGGGGATATTTTCTCTGATAAAAATTGACATTTCCAGAACATGTACAGAGTACAATTTACAGCTCATTCTCAGCTTTATACCATCTATTATGTGCTTAAAGTTAAAGAAATTGTTGGTTAACAGCATTCACCAATGAGAATGTTGCTTACCAGCACAATGTCAGCCAACTAGGCATATTCGGATTAGTTCTTCTGTGCTTAATGCTTCCAACTGAAGTTGCAGTAACAACATGGAGCCAAAGTTAATCCGATCAGCTGGGATTCTCCCCCTTTTTAATTATCATATATTTATTTACCATGTTTCTAGTACATTTCAAAACCATCTCCCCATATAATGGACCTTTCTGTCCCATAATGGATATTGGGAGGAACAGATATGTGATCATAATATTGATGAGATGGCATATGTAAAATATCCCTGTTCCATGAAACCCACTAAATAACTGCAATGTAACAGAAGGCAAGTCTGGATCAGCAGCCAATAGGCGCTTAAGTATATACGTAACAAACAACATGAACTTAATTAGAATTATTGAATTTAAAAAATCCAAATGCAATTATTTATGTAGCCTTTTCTCCACAAACAACCCCCAAGGACAACTTTGTTTCAACAATATCGTTAAGTCAATACTTGTCCAGACTAATTATAAATGATGATTTTCTAATTACCCAGACATAAAAACACAGTGTGAGTGCAGTCAACTGAGTGATTCAGCTAATGGCAATAGGGGACTCCTGAAGTCTTAGAAATAAGGATTGTCATGTTCTACATTTCAGATGAAAAGTGAGTCTGTGTCATTGAGGGGGGTTTCACCCTCCCTTCATAAGGATGATACTGATTAAGGGAGGGTGAAACCCTCCCGAAACGTTGATGCACATGGTGTGACAATTAAAGTGGTAAGCCCCCCCCACCTGCAACAATATTGGTGTAGTGCGACTCTTCTTCAAAATTCAAATTGTATGTGACTGATGGTGCCGACCGTCTAGAGGGATCAGCACCACCAGGCGGGAGGATAATAGGAGAGGAAAGGGGGTGCGGCAATGGGCAAATATAGAACTTGTACTTACTGACTGGGCAGAGCCAGGCTAGACAACCCAGGTGACCATGTTGCCCCCCAACCCCCGTGCATGCGTATGTGAGTGTGTACACATGAACACGCACACAACACTATTTGGAGTGGAACCTGCTCAGCACTTTCTCAGATGGACTAAGGGTAAGCAACAGGAAAGGTACTTGACTAGCACCCCAAGCTTTGTGCCCTAGTCACTTGCCTCTTCTGCCTACCCCTAGTTCCAGCCCTGATGCTGGGGCACGTATCAACTAGAACAGATGAATACTATATGACCTTTATTACGTAATGTACTCTGTTGGTAATGAAAATAATTAATGCTTATAATTTATATTGAAATGAAAGCATCATTTGTTATTAATGCATATCAGCTACATGATCTGGACCTTCCAGCCTACTGCTTCCTATCTGTTGTTAAACTACCACCAGCAATCTCCAACAGCCAATGAAATGGCACAAGAACGTTAAAGCTGCAGGCAGTAGATCACTTTAACAGATACATTTGGCTTTATTTCTGGCTGACAGGTTACAGCATTTATATGCGTCAGACATTCTGGATTCTGTTATTTGCTATTGATATGCGGTTATGGCTAATGTCAAAATTCACCGATACAGAAAAGTGCCTTGTGTTCATATTTTATATGGGATTTTTTTTTAGCTGGATTGTATGCAGATCAATAGATAATTTAAAATAGCCAACAGCTGTGTTGTTAGAGTAACTGAGCAGCCTGGGAATGTACAGCATCTGAGATTAGAACATATTTTATTGTCTGTGTATAGGGGGAAAAATCTGTTTTCTAAGAATTTCTCAGGCACCATTGGATTTGGCAAGGGAGTAGCAGTACTGGCATCAGAACCAGAAGTACCACAGGGCCCAGGATTATACTGTAGAATCCCCTCAACTAAGCAATTTTATAGTATGTATGCAATGATTACATGATTTGCTACCAAAGAGTACCCTAACTAGGCAATGTCATAAGAGATGCAACTTGCGATAGGTCTAGCAACCCATTAGCAAATAACATTTACTAGTCATCTATTTGAAAGCTAGGATGTGTTACTTTAAATTAAAATACAGTAAATATAAGAAATGCTTTATCATAAAATATAAAATTACACAGTCCTATATCTATGTCTTTTGTTCCCTAATAGAGACAACAAGATATTTTTAACTTCCAAGCTGCCACTCTACCTGCATTAGATATTCTGTACCTACAACCTCACCCTTCTTTCCTTTGCATGATAAGTCAGCTGTGCAAATATTTTGTCTCCATGTTTACCCTATGGGTGTGCCCTTGATGATTTTAGCTGCCTGAGTAATGTCACAACAAGCTGATCAGCCAGTACTAGGATAACATGAACCGATGGGTTAGAACGTGATCTATTCAATGGAAAACATTAATAATGAAGGATATGACAGGTGCTCATTCATAATGATGAGCACATCAATGGGGACAGCATCAGTCTCTATATCATTAGATACATAAGGCATGCATATTGTAACTAGCAATGTTAGTATGCATGGGGTAATGATTTAGTTATACTAAGGTTCCCGTATTGGTTGGTATTCCCAGAAAAGTGTAGTGATGCCAAACTCTGCAGAAAAAAACATGAATTCAAAAACACTGACTCTTATTTCAGATGACAAAGTCAAAAAAATATTTGGTCCGGCCAATGCCTTTATTGATAATTGCCTGGATTGATCGTCAGTGCAATGCAAAAAAAATGGCAATGTGAATTTGCAACTTGCAAGGGTAAGGGAAATCTATTGTGCTATTCCTACATTCTGCCTTGTAAAAAGTCCAGTTTGTGCCTGTATTGCTTCTGTATTTGTAAAGATCTGGTACATGTGCTCCTGAACCCAACATATAGTGTGGTTAGTCTCTACCTTCTTCTATACACGTGCATGTTTTTTTAGTTCTGTAATGGAAATATCATTGTTTTCTACTCACATGTTAGTGTTGGCAGTTGATGTCAGCCATTCCCCAGCCAAACCAATAATGTCCAATCCTGTTGAGAGTTGATTGAAAAAACGAGGATGTCCTACAAAATGATGACACACATTTATTGTGACAATCCACACATTAGTTGTTTAGAAGGACAATATTATTTATTTGTTTTTTACAGCCACAATGCTGAGGCTATTTATGCCAAAATATGTGCCAAATCCCTGTATGCTAATGGGGCTCCGGTCTTTATATTCAGTGCAATGTCTTGATGGAACAGAGGTTGCTAGTTCCATACAGGAGATACCCACAAGTCTTTTTGATGCCACCCAAATGAGTGTAACAACTACCACCTACCACTTGGTTAATCACTACCACCAGGTTGGTTGATGCCCTTTCATACATATAAATGAGTAGTACGACTTAGTGTGTCTAGAAAGACATGTGATAGGGCTGCAAGATATTTGTAAAAAGTGAAGACTCATGTTCTTGGTTATATGTAATTTTAGGCTCAAATTCACTGTTTTTTTGCAGCAGATTTACGGTGGCCATACTCAGAGCAATAAGGCTGAAACAGGCCAAACCCATTTATCACTTCCTCTATAGCCAAAATACATAATCATAGGCCTCAAACACCTGAACAGTTGACAACACAGACCAGTAGGATTCACTGAGCTACAGAGAAAGTGTCCATGTAATGAGGAATAGCCTGGCCTCTGTTTAGTAATGCAATGTTTGCATTTATATTTGGGATTACACAACAATTCCCTCTCACATTTAAATAAATGCTATTTCAGATTTAGCATCCCATTCGTAAACTTCTTTATGTACTGATGGAGCTGTGGCCCATGACTTTATTCCGAGAATGAATTCCAATCTGCCCATAAAAGGCCATAAAAGCCTACGCCATTATATTATGTGCTGCATGGTTTTTATGGCAAGATAAAAAATAGCCACTTGGCAACCAAACAAGGAGAGCTCAGCTGTTTTTGAGTAGAGTATTCATGGGATTAATGGCCCTCTAGAAGATGGAATCCAGTAGAGTGGGTAATTTCATATAGAATGTGTTTATAGTCTTTATTGTTCCCAAGAGGTTCTATAGCAGTTAAAATCAGTCAATTAAACAAGCTTGTATGGTTTATTAGATAGCCAGGTTGTAGCCCGACAACAGGAATACCTAACTGTGTAGCCTTCCAGCTTTTACTGGATCTCAGGGGAAGCTGAAAGGAAGTATGGTGTAAGAGATCCCAGATATACACTGAAATTGTGAGCCCCTTTTCTCTAACCCTTTACTCAGTCTGGCCTATTAATACTTATACTTTCTACAGAGTAAGTATACATGTTTAAGATTCAAAGTGTTATTTCAATTCTGTCAGTACAGGCCCAGTGTTCTATTGTCGGTGCATTTATATTACATGTATATCTTGGTTCCCCAGTTAGAAACTGGAGTACACATTTTGTCAACACTGTAAGTCTTGATAACAGTCTCTCCTCCTTTAAGGATCATTGCCCGTTAAATGATTTCTCATGTAGGACTTAACATTCTGAAACCATTTTCATTAAGAGATGTAGATTAAACATTTTGAGCAAATATCTTATGTATTTAAAATGTGTCCGTCTCAGGCTACATGAGGCAAAATGTGAGCAACACGAGGAAATGTGTTGGCTGATACCTGTTCTCACGCCATACTTGAGGGTATCCCTACAATCCACCAAGATTTGCTCCAAGGACTCTGGGTTGTCAGACAGCTCCAGATTGAAGCCTTCAATGCCCTCTAGAAGTTGGTGAGGATGGTGAAAGTCGAGGACTTTGGTGGATCTATCAAATGTTTTCCTTACGTAGTTTAGGAGAATGTCAACCACCTCCAGTAGGAACTGCATAGTGAACTCTTCCCCATTCTTAGCGGGCAGTAAATCTGCAGAAATAAAATGAACAATTAGCTTACTGGTCTGTAAGGGATGAAGCGGAAGATAGATGAGTGGGAGTGTGGGTGCCTGCCATCTCAGGATCTGTATAAATGTCTGGAGCCACTTGAATACAAATGGCTAAGACACAATCCTAGGTGCACTGTCGCTCATCACTTTGACAGCTGCTTGCTTCCTTGTTAGCACACTCCCGTCTCCTTATCTGTGTGATAAGCTCTCCTTCTGCTCTTTGCCTTAACAACTATACAGTTATTACTTGTTCATTCACCAGAGCAGTGCAAAGCACTAAGTTCAAAAAAGCACAAAAATTACTGGGGGTCATTCATAAAGTTTGCGCAGCGCATATTTTTCGCAATTGGTTTTATTGCGCATGTTTTTTCCTGAACGCAAATATATTGCACTGCTGTTTGCAATTCTGTTTGCACCCTCTTATTCAGCTTTATGAATATAACCATGCTTAGGGCAAATATATTCACTTTGCGACCCAATCTGCCCTGCGCGATGTTTATAAATGACCCCCACTATGTTTCCTAGAGTTCAAGCTTAATAGCATACACCCGCAATACTGAGTCAGTTGTGTGTGTAGATATAATGCTAAGAGGTAAAATGTGCTTAATGTAATAACATTTCAGGGTTGCATTGAGTTAGGAACCTGTACTTTGAATGTTGTGTGCAATTGTGTGCAATTCATTAAAGCAGGCTGAGCCAGAATAGTCAGCAGTTGCAATGAGTGTGTACAGTTGGGAATAACATTTAATTGTGTGAAATTTTGTGATTGGCATTTGTGTTCATAAATAAGCTCCTGTGTTTTATACTTAGTTGCAAGCTCTTTGTGTATAAGTGACATCCAAACAGAAATCAGTTCTACTATCAGACATGAAAAGAAATAGTGGCAAGCATTTACACTTGTATATTTTGGTGGAACAGTGCTGTTGCTCCTCTTAGGGCCAAAACATGTAGCAGCAGTTTAAAAAAGTAAATTTTATTAATATGGTTGACTTCTTTTCTGGTTTGGTGGGAGTGCAGATAAGAGGACATGGGGTAAGATGAGGGAGAACACAAAATGATAAGTAAAAGCTAAATAGAGTCACTGTTATGCCAAAATGAAAGCATGGTATGTTGTTTCATCTCTAGTCGCCCCAAAGAAGAGGCGATTAGTCGACAGGCGACAAAATCTCCCCGAATCTCCAGGTGTGACATTACCCTTACAAATGCTTGCTTTGGAAACAGCTGCAGATATAACTATCTGGGATACTGAGATAACTCTGGCTACATTCCCTATCTATTCGAGCACTTTGGTTAAACTACAACTTGTAGCATCCTATAGATCTTTTACCCTGATCCTCTCACTAATGAATACAACCCAAAGAACAAAGGAAGTTATTGTTCTTACCTCTAGCAAAGAGATTAGAGAAGTCTGTCTCAGCATGGCGAAACCGGGAATCCTCAATATTTTCACACACCAAGAGATTTTTGGAAGCATGCCTCTCTTTGAAGGAACTCACAATCCTGCCTTTGTCATCCAAACTGTTATTCCTCTGCAGGAAGCCTACATTGTTGCAATGAGAACAAGTCATTGGCAGGGTGTTTTCTTTCCTGAGCATGGTCAGGCTATCAAGCAATAGATCAGATGGAGATCTTAGCTCACTAATCCAACCTTCTAATGAGGCCAGTGGAAAGACTATTTATATGGCATGGCCTGCCTTTGGGAGTTTGTGTTGTGAGTGACATCAGGAGACACCCATTCTGGTAATGGAAAGCAGCCATGCAAGTTAAGAACCTAATGTCCATCAATTGATGCAGAGGTAACCACTTATTGACTTGATCACACAGATTCCACTCCACTAATCAACTGCTGTGAATGAACGAGCCATTAGGAATGTGTCAATGGATTTTAACTGCCTACAGGCACAGTCTGTTGACTGAGCAAATAGATAGAGAAGGGATGTATGATTAATACCAGGCAGGCCTGGACTGGCAATCTGTGGGTTCTGGCAAATGCCAGAGGGGCTGCTATAAGGTGCCATAGAAAGTCAGTATTTAGTGGGCTGGTGGGGCTGTTTGGGCCTCTGTGTACCTGAAATGCCAGGGCCTATTTTAATTCTCGGCCCGAGCCTGATACCAGGACTTCTTTCACTAAATCTCCTGTTGCTAATGCTCAGGGAAGGGACAGTATACACAGTCACCTTAAAGGGATACTGTCATGGGAAAAAAATTGTTTTTCCAAATGAATCAGTTAATAATGCTACTCCAGCAGACTTCTGCACTGAAATCCATTTCTCAAAAGAGCAAACACATTTTTTTATATTCAAATTTGAAATCTGACATGGGGCTAGACATTTTGTCAATTTCCCAGCTGCCCCTGGTCATGTGACTTGTGCCTGAGAGAAATGCTTTCTGGCAGGCAGCTGTTTTTCCATCTCAATCTAACTGAATGTGTCTCAGTGGGACATGGGTTTTTACTATTGAGTGTTGTTCTTAGATCTACCAGGCAGCTGTTATCTTGTGTTAGGGAGCTGTTATCTGGTTACCTTCCCATTGTCCTGTTGTTTGGCTGCTGGGGGGGGGGGGGAGGGGGGTGATATCACTCCAACTTGCAGTACAGCAGTAAAGAGTGATTAAAGTTTATCAGAGCATAAGTCACATGACCAGGGGCAGCTGAGACATTGACATAATGTCTAGCCCCATGTCAGATTTCAAAATTGAATATAAAAAAAATCTGTTTGCTCTTTTGAGAAATGGATTTCAGTGCAGAATTCTGCTGGAGCAGCACTATTAACTGATGCATTTTGAATTTTTTTTTTCCCATGACAGTATCACTTTAACATACAGTATCTTTCCCCAAATCATCTGTTCTGTCTACAAATGTCCAAAATGCCAGCACATAGGTAAGTATTTTTGTTTTAGAGGGTACATTTCAGGGATACTCTATGGGTGCCAGAAAACCCCCTTTGAATGGTGAAATTTATAGGAGCAACAGGCAGAACAAGGAATTCATATTTTGTCCATTTTGTCCATTATGACCTTTAGTGAGACACTTTGACCTTCAAGCTTCGAAATGTGACTGCGAACAATACATGTCTGTTCAAGGATGAAATCCCTTTTTCTTACAAAATCCTTCTCCATTAATGTTTATACCGACATTAGTGCTATTTCTAGTTACTTGAGGATAATTAGTGCATATTAAAAGCGTAAATGCTTGTGCTTTGTATCTAGCCAGCAAATAATCACATCTTGCTCTGTTCCCATGGGAACCCCTTCCCGGTGGAATGGAGAACGTGCTTGTGTGCATGCAAATGCCTGCGTGTGACTGTGTATATACTGACACACACACATATTACTATATTTATATATTTGTGTTTGTGCAGAAACATGTGACAGATATGATTAGTAATAATTGAGTAAAGGGTTAAATGCAGGGAAGCTATAGTTGTTGTGATGATTTTCCACAATTATAGTGAGTAGATAACAGGACTACGTCACTGGTGTAGGTGCCAAATTGCACCAGTGCAATAACCTGTGGCAACCAAATATTTGCCCTCATTTTCTAACTTGGAGTAGAGTGATCGTAACTCATTTCTGGACTTGGTACAGGTTTTGGTGAGCAGGACAGCCATCAGATATGCACAGGGGTAGTGCTGTCATTAAGCCATGGCAGAAAGAGGCCCTGAGATTGACAATAGTAGGTAGTGGGTAGTGGGCATGGTTTATTGGGTGGATAATAGGTGAAGTTTTAAAATAATGGCTGGGCAGATCAGGGGCATCAGCCATGTGTGTGAAGGACTTTTCCCCTTTCGTTGGGACCTCATTTTACTTTTTGACAGGATCCTCCAGCCAGGGTAGCCAATGGTGGAGGGCCCTGCTATCTTCATAGAACTACTAATGGAAGCCCTATTGTTGACCTATGCATTCCTGGGGCCCTAAAATACTTAATACTGATAGTATGACAAAGCCTCGAAGCCTTATACGTGTATGGGGAACAGGTGAGAAAAATGGGTTTCTGAGGGCAGCCTTGTATGTGGTGCTGATCTGGGTGGCACAGTCTGCAGATATGATCTTATACTGTATGCTATGGATACCACTTCTTCCAGCTGATAACAGGGTACTTTTTATTTTCCATATCTACTTTTCTTCCCTGGTCTGGTATTTATCTCAATAGGGAGATGTGCTTATTGGCAGCAGATGTGCAGTTTATTAGGAGAATATGGGACAGTGACACAAGGCTGGCTGCCCATTTATCTTTCTGATTGGTGAACAGACAGTAGGTTTCCTGACAATTACACTCACAAGGCAAAGATTTTTGCCTCTGGAGTTGGAAGGGTTAATGTGTGTATGTGGGTGCCCAGTGCTGGCTTTAGAGAGGTGTCTTGCTGTGTGTGTGTCCTCTCTGGAGTCTAAGAGGTTATTGGTTTTACCTGCTCCAAAGATCCAGTACTCAAGCATGTCTCTAATCCCCCCAGTCCTAAGCTCTGCTGTGCCTGTACTTACCTCCCAGCACACAGACTCAGTAGGGGTGGGGAGGGATCTTTCAAGCCTTACTAGTATATCTGGAAGGCATGATCTCTGGGCCATCACATAATCAGTTCTGCCTACCTAATAAATTAAAAGATGATGAAAAGGCCCATGCGCCAGACACCGCAGGCTCTGGTACAGGAACGGTCTATTAAACCCCAACCAGATGCTATTTATAGGCCAAACCACTGCACCTAGCAGAACCTGGGTTCTGAAACTCTGATACATACTTTACTGACACCTACCTTACTGACACCTTCATTACTGACACCTACCTTACTGACACCTACCTTACTGACACCTACCTTACTGACACCTACCTTACTCATGCCTTCCTTACTGACGCCACCTTACTGACACCTACCTTACTCTACCTTACTGCCTCCTACCTTACTCTACCTTACTGACGCCTTCCTTACTGACACATACAGCTCCAGCATGGTATAAGCTGGCACCTAATATCTGTTGATTTAACTAATACTTTCCCAGAACGCTGGGACTTCTTACATTTACATGGCTGGCCTGGTCCAACCCGCAGCTCTTCAGCTCTTATTCAACTACAACTGGTCGCACTTTCTCAATTATGAGAATGTCTAAACAACAGATAAACACACACACATTCGCACAAACACACACACAAACACACAAACACACAGCGAGGCCCTAACAGATTTCCAATACAGATAAAGGGGATATGGTCATTACAATCCCAATTACCCCCCTTAGCCATTATCAGTTCATCCCAATAAATATCTCATTATGGGACATGAGTAGATTTGTGTGTGTCTCAGTGGAACCCTTGGAAAGTCTATCTCACCAGAACAGGTCTCTCAAGCCCCCTCTCTAATGTGCTGCCATCAATCTTCCTTCCCATGGGATCTGTATTTTCCAGGCAGATAAGCTTGAGAGAATGTAGAGCAGCAATCCCCCCCCTCCCCAATCGTATCTCCCTACTGACACCAGCTCCCTGGGGGAAGGCGGGGCATTTTACCTGATTCATTATTAACCCGATCACTGCTGAAGACCACAGTGAGGTTGGGATCATAAAACAGACAGTTACTGAGCTGGCAGTCAGTTATCTTATTCTCCATCATTGTCCGGAGTTAGAGCCGGAGCACAGGGGCTACAGAAAGGTCGGGCCCTCCCGTGTGGCATTATTGGCATAAATGTGACCTGTCCAATAACTGTCGTCCTCCACTGCGGACCCCCTGTACCTGACATATATGTTAAAGCCATCTAGCCCTCTTACCGAGTGTAATGCATTTTAAAAGAATCGCATGCGACTTAAGATAACATCTTCACAAAACGAAACACTCGATGCTCATTTTACTGATAATAACAACAACAGATAATTGATTTGGATCTGCAGTCTGGGACTTTTCGTTTATTTGTTATTTTCCGCAATTGATTATATGATAGAGAAGAATAATGTGAAAAATCGCTCGTTTGCCTCTGATACAAGTAAAACCTGATCGCTTGCAAACCTCTCTGCTCTTTCTCGGTTTTGATAACTGCGACTTTCGTTGAATTCGTATTTTATGCTGCTGATTAAACCACAGAGAATAAGCGAGTGAACGAGACCCCAAATCGCTCGTTTGCCCAATCGCTTCCAAATCTCTCTGCTCTTTTTTTTCTTTCGTTTCAAATCACACCGAGCATTAGCAAATAAGCGCCTGCATCTCATACAAATCAATCAGACACATTCCCTATAGAGAAAAGAGATGAACAACTGGTAAAATCGAATTGTCCCGTTTGATCAGTAATTTTCGTTGCACTGCTTTATTTAGAGCTGAGAAATGTATAAGTGATTCTTATCCTTAATTAATATCAAGGAAAAACTATATTAGCAAGAAATGTCCTATCACTGTTACTAGTCTGCAAATAAAGGTAATGTAACATTCTAGCTATGCTGAGCCCTGTATCATCCAATCTCTTGGTTGGGGCCCCTACAGGGAGCTCTGGGAGTGGGGGGGCCATTATATAAAATTGGCACCCTAAATAAAAGCCATAGCTGCTCAATGAAATTCATCCGCTGTGTTGTGTATAGAATTGTGTGTATATATATATATATACATATCGATCATATCATCTATCATCTATCTATCAATCATCTATCTATCTATCTATCTATCTATCTATCATCTATCTATCTATCCTATCTAATCTATCTAATCTATCTCTATCTGTCTCTCTATTTAACATGGTATGTGACACATTCAGTAAGGGGGCTTTATTTATTTAACCGTTTGGAACATAAACTGTTAATGTTATAGATGTAACGATAACAATAAGCAAGTATTAACAATAAGTGAGTATACATCAAATACAACACACAATTCTGAAATATTTTTCCAACTTCCCATCTGCAGAAGGGACAAAGACCGAAATGGAAAAAATTTCAGATGCAAATGATTCATAGTGATTTCTAATGCAACGTTTTACTGTGTATTTCAACCCAATCCATTCAGTTGAATCACATTGACAATATTTATATACAAAATATTTTGTGCCCACCAGGTGGCAATAGAGCCCTGTCAGAGTGAGACTGTGTGCTTAGGAGTGATTTATTTAATGGCTGTAGTATCATTTCATGCAAGCAATTAATAATGTTTGCTTTATACTGTAAACCACCATTTGGCCATATAGCATTACACTGTTGATTCTGGTTGGATCACTACCCACCCCAGCCACAGGCTTATATTACATATTAGTCACTTGCAATGATTGCTAGAAACAGTTGAAATAAATCATTCAGGTTTGGTACCTACCAGAGATCTTTAGTCCAAGCTTTTTCGTGCATCCATGTGCCACCCCACACCATGTGTCATAGGCTGGAAATGGAAATAGTTTATTCAGAAGGAGAACACATTTCATCAACTGGCAATTTATACTTGTTTATAGACAGTGCAAGAAAGATGTGTTTAATGGTGATGGGGCCTCACCAAAAAAACATATTCTGTATGTAGTAGAACAGTCAACCCTACAACATCTTGCCGCCCCTGCTGCTACTATAGGCACGATCTCTCCCTACTAAACCTGCTATCCCACAGTCATGCTCCCTTCCCAGAGACTATTATCCCACTGCTACTATAGGCACCATCTCTCCCTACTGTACCTGCTATCCCACAGTCACAGTCCCTTCCCAGAGACTATTATCCCACTGCTACTATAGGCACCATCTCTCCCTACTATACCTGCTATCCCACAGCCACAGTCCCTTCCCAGAGACTATTATTATACCCATTAATATTGTGCTGCTGAACAAGTCAAAAGGTGAATCTTCGATGTTGTTGAACTTTGCTTGTTGCTTACAACTGCTAATGTGCTGGGCCCCATAGCCCACAGCAGTTAGACCTGTTTGAATTATTTGTTATTACCAGTGATGGGCGAATATGTGCTTTTTCGCCGAAAAATCTGCGAATTTACTGTCAAATTCATGAAATGGCGAAAATTTTTCGAATTGCACTGAAGTCAATGGGCTTCAAAATTATTGTGACGCACGTCAGTTTTGGTACATGCGACTATTTGGTCCAAATGTATTAAAGTCACTGGGCGTCCACAAATTAGTGTCTGGCGAATTTATTCACCCATCACTACTTATTACATATTTGGCTAAATAAGGTATTATTACTATATTTTTTTTTAAAAAATATGCATAATTCATGAATCTATAGCTTGTGGCCATCCAGCTGCCTTTGAATACTTTATAATCTCACAGACAATACATCTAAAAGACAGAGAGGAAATGAGTGGCACATCTTTGGCACATCTGGCACAGTATATCAGAGATAATGCTTCAGATCTTCTAAAAGTCAGTAAATGTTGGAGCTGGGGGAAGTGCATTATCTGGATTGGCTTCTCTGCATTTTCCTAGTGTTAAAATCCGAAATAATAAAGTGGAACTATCTTCCCATCAGAGTAGCCCATCTGGCCTCAGACAGTTTAGATTTCTTGGGACCCTTCCAGCAAAATAACAGCTACAAATAATTTGCCATGAAAATGGGGGTCATGGAGGAGATCAGGAATTAATTGGCTGGGAAATAGCATTTGGCGTCATGATCAGCCCTGCTGCTCAGATACATGTGGCTTGGCTGAAGGCTTAAGACTGACTCTTCATATGCACATCCCAGCTTTCCCTTCCAGGCCCTTCCATTGTCTTCTCATTAACTGTGTCATTCCTGGAGGGATCCTAGGGAGGTCTCCGTTTCTATACAAAGTCAAAAAACTGTATTTTGCACAATGAAAGACGTCATTCTAAGCAACTTTTCAATATACATTGACTGCACATTTCCAATTTATGTGTACATGTAATTACAACTAATAGTAGTATTTGTTTATTCCTTGTTGTTGTGACTCTTAAAACAATGTAGCAGATGCCAAGTTACGTTGTTGCAGGAGTTAGAGGGCAGAATACAGTAACTCTTCAACCATAAAAAAAACCTCTAAAACCATTGGAAAGTCTCACAAGTTATTTAAACACCAGAGCTAACCATTTCTCTTCTGGGGAAATCCATTAAAAATCCATACAAGGCAGAGTTCCATAATATAAGGTATATATTGTAATTTATCACTGTAAACCACAGACTCCTACACTACATCTTCATAGACCATAGTCCATAGACACCCCAGTCTATCTACATAATGTATTCCATTTCTATAAGGCATATGAATCCCTTAGTTTTTCTAGAAGTTATTGTTCCCTGAATGTGGGACTGGAAAACTGAAATCAGGCATGGCCAGTTAGGGTGAGATTTAGAGACAAATCCTAATTTATGAGCTTGTATAGCAATGAAGCTACAGAAAGGGGACTTTTTTTATGTCTTTGTTTTGTGCTATGAGGGAAGGGGAAAGGGGATAAAAGGCAGGGCCCCAAACATTGGCTTTGTATCATGGAATAGATCCCTATAATAAGGCATAAACACCACCAGTCTTTAGTAAGCACACCCCGTCTTTTTTGAAAGCATACACTTCCCCAATATATAGGAATTGTCTGAGCCCAATTTAATGGCAGTACATGTGTAGCCAAAGGGAGTAAGGATGAATGGTCAGCTTCTTTCAGTCTCTATAAGTGCAGGAAACCAATATCATGTACAAATAGCCTGTTTACCACCATCTCTTACTTTAAAGGGGAACTTTTCCCAATTTTTTGATGCTAATAAACTATAACTCTAAGCAACTTTTCAATACAGATGTGCAATGTTTAATTTATTTGTAAACATAATTGCTATTGAAAGAAGCCATTTTCTCTCCCCTTCTATTCTCTGCAATGGTGGTTCTGATTCTTGAAACATCCAGCCAATAACAGACCTGCAAAGAAGCAGTCATTACATTGTAAGAACTGGAGTCTTGACTGGAGAAAGCAAACTTCTGCTACATTGTTTCAAGGGTCAGAAGCAGATTCACAAAAAGACAACATATACTGCCTTCAGTCACAATTACATTAATAACTTAAAATCCCTTACAATTTTCAAATACATTTTTATTGGAAAAGTGCTTAAAGGGATCCTGTCATCGGAAAACATGTTTTTTTCAAAACACATCATTTAATAGTGCTGCTCCAGCAGACTTCTGCACTGACATCCATTTCTCAAAAGAGCAAACAGTTTTTTTTATATTCAATTTTGAAATCTGACATGGGGCTAGACATATTGTCAATTTCCCAGCTGCCCCATGTCATGTGACTTGTGCCTGCACTTTAGGAGAGAAATGCTTTCTGGCAGGCTGCTGTTTTTCCCTCTCAATGTAACTGAATGTGTCTCAGTGAGACATGGGTTTTTACTATTGATTGTTGTTCTTAGATCTACCAGGCAGCTGTTATCTTGTGTTAGGGAGCTGTTATCTGGTTATCGTCCCACTGTTCTTTTGTTTGGCTGCTGGGGGGGAAAAGGGAGGGGGGTGATATCACTCCAACTTGCAGTACAGCAGTAAAGAGTGATTGATGTTTATCAGAGCACAAGTCAAATGACTTGGGGCAGCTGGGAAATTGACAATATGTCTAGCCCCAGAATTCTGCTGGAGCAGTACTATTAAGTGATTCATTTTGATTTTTTTTTTCCCATGACAGTATCCCTTTAAAGGTAAAGATAAAGCTTAAAGGAAAAGTTTCTCTCATTATGCAAGATAAGACAAATAGGGTGCAGTTCTTCTATAAGCTATAAAATCATCAATTTCCTTTGTCATAGACACCACCACCATCTGTTAGGCACTGACACTAAAATATTTCTTTATTCCATATCTCACTATTGCTCATAGATACCTCATTTCACACTTTTAGAAATCATACAGAGTATATAACCTCTCTCTCTCCATTCTTTCTCTAACATCTGTGCATAAGGGGTCAAACTGTTGTGGTGTAAATGTATAGGTGAAAACACTACAGAATGACTCGCTACAGGTATGTCATAATGCCAAGCTCAGGGATGTTTTTGGCTGGTGCCTACAAATCTTTGTTCTCCCAGAAGCTGTGTGATGGGGAAGAGTAGAGATGTATATGTGTTTGTCGGGGAAGAGGGTATGGCATGAAATCAGATTGAGGGGAGGGGAGAGGAAAAAGAGGCATTATATTGATGTGGGAAAGAAGGGATAAAAGAAAGGAGATAAAGTGATAGGAACAGAGGGGAGGGGATACAAAAATTAGAGGAAATTAGAAAGTATATTAACAGAAACATATTGGAAGCAGGGGCAAAGAAGAGAAAGAA
The DNA here is from genome assembly GCA_038501925.1 of Xenopus petersii. Lineage (NCBI taxonomy): Eukaryota > Metazoa > Chordata > Amphibia > Anura > Pipidae > Xenopus > Xenopus petersii. The sequence goes on from CM076689.1 coordinate 54,151,911, forward strand.
ACAAAAGACAGCCATTAAAGTGGGGAGAGGAGGGGAAGAGGAGGGGAAGAGTAAAGAGGGTGAGACGGAGGGTGTAATTTGGATGAAGAAAGAAAGGAAAATTGGCAAGGGGAGTGATTGGGAGAGAGAGGGGGAAGGAGTGGAGAAGATGAGTATTGGGGAGGAGTTAGGGGAAAAAATAAATCCATTTACTCAATTTTTTTTTCTTTCAGAAACATGTTTGTTAATAGAAAAACACAAATACCACGTGATGCTAATATGGATTTTTATGTCCATTTTCTAGTCATTATGTCCTGGGGTGTTCCATGCTGGATGAATACTGGTCAGACGGACCAGTCCACTACATTCTGATCTCTAATGCCCAAGGGTCTGTATGGTGCCACTGGCACAACCTCAACTCAGGGTAACAAATGCTCTGAATAACAGTGGTATATGGGGTCAGGCGTATCGCTTGACTTTCCAAGAAAGTGGGCTAGCAGTCACTACACCTAGATGATACATAGATAATAGATAGACCTCATTTACATTATATGGATAGACACATGACAGATGACTTATATTGCAAATATAACTTAATTACAAATATTCTAGATTAAAAAAAAAAAAAAAAAAAAAAATATAGCAGATAGCAGATAAGCTCTGTCTGTCTAATGGTGTAATCTGTTATCCATTCGTTAACCTGTGCCATATAGCCGTTTTTCAATTTCCACCATTGCTCCACAGCAGCTTGTTTATATGAACTATAGTTGTGTTTCTGAAGCAAACTGATCAGATTTACTAGTGCAGGGCAACACTACATGATATTTTCATTACTTTAAAATACTTAAATGTTTTGGTGTTACTGTTCCTTTAACAATAGATCAGACAAATAATAGACATGACAGGTGATCTATAGTTAGATGACAAAAAGACAAACTCTGATTTAAATGACAAATATAGATACTTACATGACATATACATAACATAATATAGCAAACATATGATACAGATTACATGATTAAATTAAATCGATTAAATACATAAATAGACATTTTTAACATAGCAATTCATGATACAGAATACATATAGGGAGAGGTATGTAACATAAATATATATAGAAATACAACTAAATCAATGATGAACAGCTTAAATAGCTCAGACACAGACAAACAGACATATGGATAACAAATATGAATAGATGATATACCAACAGATAATAGATAAATAGAAAAAAACTAGGTGTATATACTGTAGGCATACATTATATACAGCAAGCTACATCAGTGATCCATATATTTGAGACATAATATAGAGGTATATACTGGGTACAAATATACATAATTATAGGTTAACAAAATCAAATTTTATTAGGTCAGACAAATAATAATAGATAGATGATGGATAGATTAATAGATAGAGACAGATTATGATAGATAGTAGATAGGAAGATTATAGCTAGGTAGATGTTAAACAGATATAGATAGATAAACCTGATTTAAATGATATAGATAGATCTATAACAGATGACTTATAAATGTTGCAAATGTTACAAATTAAATTATAAATATTAAATATATATAGATCGATATATAATGGGTAATGTAGCTAAACTAAACACACATACATACAGATAGAGAGTAGGTAGGAAATATACACATAAATAAGTATATATAAAAACAGCTTCTGATACATCATTGATCAGTAGATCAGACAGACAGATATTAAGATAGCTCAACAAATAGACATATAGATAACTGACATGGGTAGCTATAGATAGATAGATGCTAGATGTTTTAAAATAAAACATAACTAAATTGATTATCAGTATATTAGATACATGATAGATATATATACATAATGACAGCTGGATACTAGATTGATAAATAGGTGATATATAGATAGATAGATTTATACTAGGAAGAAAATAAAAACATATAGAAATCCAGATAAACAAATTATTGATAGAATAGACATAACAGATGATATATAGATTGATAACAGACAGACAGTTGCTTGAAAAGATATAGAAAAACCCTGATTTAAAGACAAATATAGATACATGCATGACACAATCTATAATTATAGCAAACACATGAAACAGATTAAACGACTAAATAGAAAAAATATGGTTTTAATAAACATACATATAGATATTTTCTAATGTAGTTAATCATGATACAAAATACTTATAGGGAGATCGAGGTAGATAATATACACACACACACACACACACATATATATATATATATATATATATATATATATATATATATATATATATATATATATATATATACTGTATATATAGAAAGACAACTAAATCAGTGCTGAATACTAAAATGGATACTGGGTAAAATGTAGATAAAAATAATGTCAACAGAATCAAATATAATTAGATGAGACAAATAATAATAGATAGATGATAAATAAGATAGAGACTAATAATGATAGGCAGAAAAGTAGGAATGTAGGTAGATAGGTAGAGAAAATATTTTTTATCTATTCCTTATGCTCCCTGCATTGACTTATACAGCAGGACTGAAGCAATATATTTCTTAAGCAGTAACCAGAGGTAAATCAATTTCCCTGAATCAAACAAATGCAAAGGAACTGTTCCCAAAGATTGTATAGAGACAATATGGGAGGAAGAGTATCGGATGGCAGACAGGTATGTGTGCGGGTAAAAGGGTCTCCCCCCCACACTGGGTTGGGTTGAGACAGAAGTCACATGGGCGGGGGGTATTGGGGCTCAGGGCTAAATAAATGACCCCAGAAAACAGAATTAAATCGGATATGTGAATTCAGGCAACTCTACATCCCTCATTCTATAACCAGCAGGGACAGGCAGAAAGCATTCTGGGTATCTGATTAAATCCACAGCTGATTACTCCCCCCCACCAAGACCGTACATTCCCATTATACACTATACCCACCCCTATCAATGACATTCTATGAACTATTTTCTAGCTCAAGTGATTAGATTGGTATTCACCAGCACAACACAAACTTTTAATAAGAAGACCAATAAACAAGTCACCAGGTAAAATCTCGTCAGGTCCCATTGACTAAAGGCTAAAGGTTTTTATTGGCTAATGAAGTGTATTCAGATTAATGCCATCTATTAGGAACACAGTGCAATGTCCAGAGAGCTCAAGGCAAATGCCTTTATCGTCTCTTTCTCTGATTTGTGAGTTTGATCCCCCCCCATTCTATTTCGTTCCGGAATGATCACAATAATGACTCTCTGTTCATGCATCAGAGCCCCTGCATCCTCTCCAGACTCACAGCCACTCTCCCTTCCCTCTCTTTGTCTATGGCCATCATGTCATCCACCTTCCCCCTTTTCTACAGAGTAGCTTAAATTGGTCAGGCAGAGCTGGGGTGAATTTAACCCCCCACACACCCCAGCCTCCTCTTATTGCCAAGTACAATGCTGTCCACTTACATCTAATTTAGTCCCCTTTAGCTGTAATTACTAACAAAATGCTAGGTGATTGTAAATTGTTCAGAAACTACATAAAAGGAGTTAATTACACCGACTGCAATTCAAATCACCAGCAACAGCCTTTCAGTCGGCTGACAGATTTTGCCTTTTATTTGTTTTCCTTTAAATTATTCCACCCTCCAAACATACAGCTCCCCACACAGGAAAGGGAACATTTTATTTTATTGCATTTCTCCTTGTTCTGCTAAACTGGCAGGACAAATACAAAACAATGGTTTCCTACTTGTGGGTCGTAGATTGATTGGATTGGTGTCCTGGTTGGTATTGGATGATGAAGGTGAAGATGATGCCATCTCTCCAGAGACAATCCTTTTGGGCTAATGATTTTGCCTTATTTTCACAATTCCCTTTGAAGACTGGATAGGGAGATCCACCTCAAATACAGAAGGAAAGTCATTGTTAAGATCAAGAAAGCACAGACTCAATAAATCCAATTTAACAGAAGATGCCAATGGCAAGTCTGTGTCCTGGTGGCAATGACCTAGATCCCAATTCTGCTGCGAGCACTTGGCTAATAATAGGAGAACTTTCTGGGCCATCTCTGGCCATAAGGGCTCCGAGGAGGCAAAAGTCGTTTGAAGTGACATTATTTCGAGGCTTTTGCCTAAGCGATTTGTCCTGCGTAGAACAGACTGGCTCAGCGGAGCATGCAATCTCCAGTAATTGTATCAACGGGCACTGAGCTCTCTCATAATGACTTGTGTCAGGGGGGAATCGCACAGGGATGGGGGACAGAGATTAGCACGCCAAATTATTTCAACACAAAGAATACAAAGAGGTCTGAAAATACTGGCTTTGTAAATATGCCTTTTGTGTTTCTCATCCCCATAAAATTGTACTTGTGTGTGCTGGGCTGCAATGAAGGTAAGTAGGATGTACAATATAGATATGAAAGGCTATTTGTATGAAAAAGAAGAAAACTATTTAAAGTTTTTAAATGCATACCAAGCAAGAGCTGTCTATCTATCTATCTATCTATCTATCTATCTATCTATCTATCTATCTATCTATCTATCTATCTATCTATCTATCTATCTATCTATCTATCTATCTATCTGTTTGTCTGTCTGTATTCTACTTTATTTCTTTCTACATAATACAAAGACATTGATATATAAAATGTGTGTGAGCATTTCTCTGCTGCTGTAAAATAAACAAGAACCCTCACTGATTCATTAGGCTTGTGTGTTTTTGTGTGCCTAATTGATAACTAAATACATTTCTTGAATGTCGGCGCATGGATCAGGTTAGCGTCACCATCCGCAGGTTTTCTTTTTCTTCCAATGAAATCAAATATTCATTAGAAATGAATAGATCAAAGAAAAGATAAGTGTGGTTTATGGGCACCGCTGAGAGCAAGGTGAGCTCTATATCTCCTTGAATGAGATGCCAGAGCTGTGAGCAAGGGATGGTGTAACAGGTTATATTCTCACTTGTGAAAAGATTCCTAGCTTATCCTGATTTCTTTCTTTCTTTCTTTCTTTCTTTCTTTCTTTCTTTCTTTCTTTCTTTCTTTCTTTCTTTCTTTCTTTCTTTCTCTGTTTGTCTTTCATTATATCATGTATTGGTCTGACTATCTGTCTGTCTGTCTATCTATACAAGCAAATAATTAAAGCAGCTTACCTACTACTGTACCTGGAGGGTCCCAAATCCAGAGCACTTTAGTCCAACTGACTGGAGTGTGGACCTAGCAGCTTTGCCAGATAAACTCCTCTTTATACAAATTCCAGAAAGGAAAGATGTTTGAATGTCAATGGGGGCACAGGAAGGGATAAGGGATGCCCTGTCTCCTCCACAAGTGCTTGGATATGCTATTTTGAAGGCAGGCAGGAGAGGCAGTTGATGTGTGCGCACAGGTTTGAGTCACTGACGCCTCCTCTAGTCCACACAGTGAGTAGGGAGCACATCACTTGCTGAACAGCTCGTGTGTCCAGCCACAGGCTAATGTGACTGACTTTTCACTGTTCCTTTATGCCTGCAGGTTGGAGATGGGGGGGGGGGAGATATAGTTGTATAGTTATTCCCTTGCTACAGGGGTTAATCAACACTTATAGTTATACGACTGCATGAAACAATAGTGTTGTGATTGTATAACATTCATTAATTATTCTTGGCAGCTTTCAGTCATTCCTGATCTCATTGTTGCTTTCATTTTAGCACTTTCATGTCATTATTGACATCATTCATTTCTTAAAGTTTGTCTCCCTACAATTCGACCCATTTGTTTTTATCTTATTTCATTCAATTTATTGTTTTAGTACCTGGAAAAGGTGTGTCCAACGTAAACTGTTTAGTACAGTCTACAAATATTCCGGGTGTCCTTTAAATGTCATTAAATCCTTCATGCATTTTTATCTGGATGACGGATGTTGCTTGTTTTGGACACTAGAGGGCAACACAGTACAAGCAAATAAATCCATATCACGAACAATGAGACTTTGCAATAGAAAAAAAAAATCATTTTTGAAACGAATATGTAAGTTTGGGGGAAAAAACAAGATTGATTTCTTTAAAGATTTTATTTAAAGGTGGCATAGACTTTGGGCTGGTATTGTCATTTGCTAAAATAAAGGTAAATATCCAACAAACCAAACACACAACTTTTATCTTAAATCCTAGGATTTTATTGACATTTCTGAATTTTTGTCTTCATTAAAGTAAAAACTGATGTCAGATATGGGTGACATAAGAGAAAGCATCCCCAATACAGAGCAATATTCATACTTCTGTCTGTTCAGCACCACAGACAGCGACAGTTGCAGCCTGTCTGAATGTGTAACACTGCTGCTGGGAGCGATATACTAAAAAGAGAAAAAAAACACTGAGAACATTAAGTGGGTTCTTCTTGAAATGGCATCTTGTAATACACATGAAAGTACTGTCTAATACAGTGCAGACTTGTTGTATCCAGTTCTCTGGTATCATGTCTATCCTATTTTGACCCATGAGAGCATTGGAATGTGTCATCAAGCAACCATCCAACATTCTCAACTTCACCCTTTACCTCCTCCTCTGTTTCCTCTTCTCCTTAGTGCCTCCTACTCTTCCATCTCTTCTCATTTCCCCCATCTCAATCACTTTCTTCATTACAACCCTTCTTGTCCCATCACTCTTGTCTAGTTATAATTTACATAATTCCTTATTCATTCTAACTTCTCGATTCCCCTCCTCATTCACTTCACTGTTGCTAGTAATCCCTATACCTCTGTCATACACTTCTCCCTACTATCTTCTCCAGTCCCACTTCTTACTCCTTTGTCTCCAGTTTTTCTTACTATCTTATGTATTCATCTTCTTCTCTTCACACCTGCCTACTCTTCCCATGTCATCGCTCCCTTACTTTCTCCAGTCCAACTTCTCTATTCCTTCTCTTTCTGTCTCAATTCACTTTATTTTAATGCCTTGTTTCCTTTCTTCTCCTGTCTCGTCTCTTGTTCTTCTGCACTTTATAATTACTCCTTTTTTTCTGTCTGCTTGTTCTAAGGACTCGTGCCAGTCTCTGTTCCCATCTTCAGTCTTCCCACTCCTGCTTCCCTGATTAGACTTTCTCATTTGTTGCTTAGGTTAGCATTTTGCTGTTTTGGTGGTTTCACAACATTCTTTGTGTGTTTAGACAGATCTACCCATGTAATGAAGTGTTGTACACAATCTCACTGAGCTGTTTCATGGCAGGAGGTCTGTTTAAACCTGATACCATTACTTCCTCTCCTGAGTTTTCTTCTGAACCCTAAAATGCCCTGCCTATTGTCATACTTCTTCATTTTGATGGTTTTTACCAAATAGCTTTAAAGTGCATTAGTGGAGAATGGTGGGACACCTAGTCCAAGGGGGATAGGACATGTAGCTGTTGCTTTCACATATACCCATTTTACTTTTCAACCAATTTCCATGTAATTATAAATGTAAAACTCTTCTTTCAGTTATCTCCTAAAGATCATACTGCAAATTCTAAGCTTTCTAAGGAACAGTTCAGTGTGACAAAACAAACTAGCTAAATAGATAGGCTGTGCAAAATAAAAAATATTTCTAATATAGCTAGTTAGCCTGGAAAATAATAAGCATGCAGAGCCAATTGTAATCCCACAGGTCACTGGAGTGGCTTTCAATGAGAAGGCTACATCTATCAAATTGGAGATATGATCTCTCAGCAGATGTTATCAATGCATATCCAGTTATATTGTCCTGCTGATTTATTCTTCATGTGCTTGTTTTAGACAATTTGATAAATCAGTCTCATAATAACACAACATTTAGTGATACTATCACACATATCACAATAACATGTTTCATAAATACACTCCAAAATGCTTTGCCAAAAGATAGCAAACTTAGACATAACACTGTACACTGGGGGAGGGAAGTTTAAAACCCAATGCAGCATGGACTGTCTAAACAAAATATATAGCAGCATGTGACCCCCGGGTCAGTAGAACAATTAAGGTAGGCCTTAACTGGAGTAGGTTAGTCTCATATTCCTGTTACTAAACATGGTAGCTTCCAATTTAGCTAGAGATATAGTAAAGAAGGCAATGTATTTCATAAATCAGGCTTTCCCACTTACAGAACTTTTAGTTGTTCGTGGGAAACTGGGAACCGCAGTTAAACAACATCATGAGGGAAAAAAGTTGGCCTTTGTGCATTTTTTGGTTTTCACAGGGAACACCTATCACTATAAAGTGGCTATAAGAGTTGAGTTCTTTTTCATTTTACTCTTGATAATATGATGGAGATACAGGAAGTTGTAATCCAGCAACATTTAACTGCCATGGAAGGTTTATGTCCCCTTTAAACATATTCTAGTGTAAAGAGTGTTCAGTTCTCTATAGTTGTATGCGTTTTGTTGCTCAGAGAGGTGACTGGCACCTTTAAGGAAATTAGATCTGTTACAATTATTTAATAGGTGCATTTGAACACTAGGTTCTCTGTTATCAGTACCAGGGTTTAAATGCTGTGATGCTACACTGGAGAGAGAACAGGAGGCAGGAAACACATCCTCTGTGTCAGCAGGAACAGATAACCTCTGTAATGGCTAGTGGTGTTCCAGGAATGTCTATTATCACCTAATTACTATTCCCTTCCTTTCAATGTATGCATTCTGTAGATAAGCATTATTCTTTCATCCTTCATTTCATGAAGGCTATTCGGGCAATTGATTTCATTAGGTTTGGCACATAAAGAAGGTATGGGCTCTCATCAGATATGATGTAATTGTTTTATTTTACAGTATGTGATCTCATTGTTTGATCTTATATAAGACTTTATAAATGCAAACTTCTTCAAGGGGTAGGAAGAATAATGAATGACACATTGCCTATCCAGTTAGTTATCCAGCTAGGTTTGCTGCTTTGCATATGAGAAGTCCATCTCATCTCTTATGCCACCCTAGCCCGATTTCTGTTTTTACCCCTCTCCATTTGTTTATCCTTCACAGTTTCCTTTCCTACCCCCCATCTCTGTAATTTGACTGTGCCATAATGGCCTGAAAAGCAGTTGCTGTTACTATTTTTCTCTAAAGTAAGCCAATTGTCACCTTACTCCCATTATCCCTCTTCGAATCCGGCATAAAAGTAGCATGGGGGGGGGGGCATGTTCATATCCTGCATCCAGCCCAGGACCAAATAGTTCTGTCATTGCTCTCCATTTTCACAAGTCTGCGTACATATCTACCCTCAGAGTGCTGCCATAAGAAAAATTGGAACCCCCATACATCAAAATGATCAGGTGCAGGGCCCTTTGTTAGCACCACCAAAGCAAAGGTATTTCCTTGCCTACTTATGAGTGGCAGAATCCAGTATTGCTGCATGATGAAAATACCTCTACAGTAGTCCTGTTGGTGAGTCTATCTCTGTCTCTTCCTTTATTACCTTTAGCTTTCACCATGCTTCAAGACATGAAATGATGTGCTAAGAAAGGGTGTTTGCCTGTATGTATGCCTAGGGAAGACAATATATGCCTCCATAGCAAAAATAAGAATAAGGGCATGCAGCAGAGGATAACTAATTTTGGAAATGGGGGAGGTTTGAATTCCAGAAAATATCTTTAATGTGCTATGCAAAGCAGCTCACAGTTTAAATAGTTATTCATTGGACCAGTTCCTTTTTTTTCTTCCCAGCCTTCCTGTGCCATCTGGTCTGTGCCCACCACTAATTCTAGACAGGGGGTCATGGTGTATTGGGACCATGGAGGGGGCCAGATAGCCAACTTTACCTTGGGTGACAAATCTACATGACTAAGCTCTGCTTCCTAGAACTGCTATTTAATGGTACCTACATCACCCATATATCATCAGGAAATACATGGCTGATAAAGAGACATGTTGAGCTTATTATAGGAAACAGTCATAGATCCCTTAGTTGTTAGGTAACTAACATGTGTTCATTACAATGGCTCACTTTTGTCCAGGCCAAGCTGCCATTTCACAGCGGTTCTGTAAACGATTCAAAGGACAAATTCTTATGCCATGAAAGATATATCATTGATGATTTTGAAATAAATATATAAGTAAATAAGTACTGATAGTAGAGACTGTTATTAGGTGTATCATTATAAAAAGAAGGCCTGAATGTAAAATATGTGCTATTTATATATGTAAAATATTAAAGGTGCTAAATTGAATGTTAAAGTTGTATGAAAAAAAAGACGTTATTAAGGCCCACAAGGGGGCACTATGTATCAATGTTGATAGCTTGTTCTGCAAGGCAGATAATATATCCCCATGGGTTTCTTTTCTGCCACTAGTATCTACAAGTGCTTAATCTGTGTTGCTGTCACATCACACAGTGTAAGCTACAGACAAAAGATTTCGGCATTCTTGTAGGCAGAAACTATCATCAGGGTCATGCTATTTTCCTGACTAATCTGCTGTAATGATTATGGTTTGTTATAATGGCAGATCTACTGCTGAGACAATTGCTGAACTAAGTCACAGAGTCATCACAGAATATCACGTGCTTAGCACTAATGTTCCACTCAGCTCAGTCCTTGAGGAGCACTCACAGGACAAGGTTTTGGGATCCCTCTAATTATCAATTAATTAAACAATTAACTTCATCTTGCAAAGCAAAATGTTTCTGAATGTACTGTCCTGAAAACATAATCTGGTGGCATCACTTGAGGCAACAAATTTATTCTGTAATTCTGGTGGAAAAGATCAGAACAACTCAGTTACTATCTGGTTTAGTCATGGCGTTCATTTAGGTGTCCACACTCAGGCCATTAGCCCATCCTTCTGGTGACAGACCCAATGGTGACATCACAAGTTGGCTGAATGACCACATTGTATTATTCTGATTTACCCAAGAGCCAATGAGATCCATACAGAAGTTTGACCCTATCCCAATTAAGGCTGGCCAATGGCCACCATATTGTTTCAATGTTTACACAAGTTTACCTATTGAAGCTGGGCATTTGTGCAGTTCAGAAATCAGCAAAGTTCTATTTTACACATATTACTCACCCATGGTGTTGCAGGGGATGCCTGGGGCAGAGGAACCATATTGTATAATATTCAGAGGAATAATATCCCAAGGCCTATGTTCAGACAATCAGTGAATCTACCTTTTGTTCTCCTTTAACTTTTAGGCAGCTATTTTGTAGAGCCACGTGCATAGATTTGTGGAAGTTGTATATCCTCTGTAAAGGTGACAAACCCTTTCATTAGAAACTCACCTGTTGGTCAGGTCAAAATCCTGCTAACCTGTGCTACGTAAATAAATCATGCATCTACTCTACACTCTAAATTCCCAAAGTAGGCATTCTGTATATTTTGAAGCCTGCCGGCCCAACTACTCTCCATGGCCAATTAAGGAAAAAACAAAGGGCTTAACTTGATAGACTGTCTGAATTCAATCTGAATTAACTATGAAACTATGTAAATGTAGCCAATGCTTTTGGAGATCCTTCGTATACCTCAAAAGTTATAAGAAGTTAATTTGGCCCCAGCAGTTGATATCAGCTGCCAAGTTTCATTGGCCCTACCTATTCAAAGGGTGTACAGTTTATACATGGTTTTAAAGAGAATGTAAACCTCACATAAAACTCTCCCAATTCACTCCCCTCTACAATATATATTTTGCTGATGTTTAGGTTTGAGGTATGCTTCATGCCTCTGTGACAGAGAGAAGCAGGGCCAGAACTAGGGGAAGGCAGAGCAGGCACGTACCTTTCACTGCTGCCTACCCCAGTCTGGTCTGCAGAGTTCTGCTCTTTGTGCTTATTTCTACACGTATGTGGGGTGGGGGGGTGTGTGTGTATGTGAGGGGGTTGACTTGGCCGGTCAGTGTGCATGTGGTGGAGGGGGCAAAATGGCTGGAAAGGGCAAATAAGGTCTTGAGCTGTATTAAAAGGGGTATTGATTCGTGGGAGGAAAGTGTTATTCATCCACTGTATAGAGCACTGGCAAGGCCCATCTAGAAAATGCCGTACAGTTTTGGCCTCCATCTCTTAAACAGGACATTAGTGATTAGAGAGTGTCCAGAGAAGGGCAACTAAGCTGGTAAAAGGTATGGAAAATGTTATCTATGAGGAAAGACTGGCCAAGCTGGGGATGTTCACACTTGAGAATAGGTGCTTGAGGGGTGATATGATAACTACGGTATGCATAAATATATAAGGCATCATATAATAATCTCTCTAATGCTTTATTTACCAATAGGTAAGAAGAAAGGAGGTTCCATCTAAATATTCCGAAGGTTCTTTTTTACAGTGAGAGTTCTTTTTTATATTCTCTCCCTGAATCAGTTGTACAGGCTGATACATTAGATAGCTTTAAGAAGGGCTTGGATGACTTTTTAGCAAGTGAGGGAATACAGGCTTATGGAAGCAGGTAGTACAAGTTGATCCAGGGACTAGTCCCATTGCCATCTTGGAAAGATATTTTCTCCCTCTGAGGAAAATTGGAGAGGCTTCAAATGTTTTTTTGTCTTCCTCTGGATAAACTAGAAGTTAGGCAGGTTATACATAGACTTAAAATGTTGAACTTGATGGATGTGTATCTTTTTTTAACCTAACTTACTATGTTACTTTGAAATTTCAAAACTACAGCTCAGCACATGCTGCAATGTAACCTTGGTGTAAAAAGAGCAAACATAGTTCATAAGTTTGCCTTAAAAAAGATAATTTCCATACTCCTTACTCACTTGGCCTAAAGGTAAAAAAATAAGAGGGTTGCCACAAGGTCTGTATTTTATCGGCCTGACCGGTAAAAATTATGCTTCGGCCTAGTGTAAATAGGGAAAAAAATCTAAATATATAGGAAGACTGGTATTTTTTCTATAAAAGGTGGCAACTCTAGTTTGGACTCACTTTCACCCAAAGCCAAGGCGAGCCCTTTATCCCTGGCCCTGACCTCCCTGGCCAAAAGGACGTGGTCCCTTTATCCAGCTCCCTCTAGCCCAAAAGTATATAAGGGAGAAGGAAATAAAAATGGTATCTGAGAAGGTCCACATCATTTACGCCCTCAGCAGTGCCTGGTTTCAGGGAGATACTGAGCCTAATGGCCAAGTGACTCATGCAAGACCCAGAAGTCATTGTGTCACATCCTGCCATTGAAGAATACATAATAGCCTCATGCACTTAATAGAGCCTATGAGTAAGATCTTTTCATGAAATGTGTAAGGCTGTTATATACATTGGTTTGAACAAAAATTTACATTTATTTTACTTAGCATGTTTGTTGGAATCTATGAGTGCCTGCCAAAAAACTTTGATAGTGTTGATTTGCCCATGTGATGCCAACCCTGTAGACCTCTAGTGGTCACTTACAATAGTATGCTTCAGCCACTTCTCCTGACAATATAAACAATCAAATACAAATACGATGTGATTCTTAATCACAATAAAAAAGCCATAAGGTTTTTCTTCAAGCCAAAGTTACTGGGGTTAATTTATAAAGTTTGCGCAGCGCATACTTATTCGCAAATGGTTGTATTGCCCATGTTTTCCCGAACACTGACATATTGCACTGCTCTGCCCATCTTTCTGTTTTTTTCGCACTGTGAATACATTTTCGCAAATGAGACGGGTGTTTGCATGAGTGTGCCCACTGTGCGAGGTTGTTGTGCGCGAAAATAACGTTAACAGTAACAAATTAGAAATTCGCGAAACTGTTTTGTGAATATTTTCTCCACCACCAAAGTTGTGCACATAAATATTCGCAATTTGCGATTTTTGACATATTTAAAAAGGTCTTATAGACATTCGCATTTGGAAAAAAATAATCACAATTCTGTTTGCACACTCTTATTCAGCTTCATTAATGTAACCATACACAGGGCAAATATATTCACTGTGCGAACCAATCTGCCCTGCACAAAGTTTTATAAATGAGCCCCATTGTCTGACTACAGAGCTATGTTGATTCTTTTTCTTGCTGAACAGTACAGTGTTTAATGGGATTTTAATCATCAGTGCTAATATCTGAGGCTCCATTAATTCCATCTCCTCCATATGGATATTTTAAAGCCAAACCTTGAACTTTAAATTTAACTTCAGTATTTTATTTTTTAATTCTATTATCCAAATCCTTAAAGGGAAATCCCCGTTGGATATTTTAAACAGAAAAGCTAGTGACTGAAAATGTATTAAAATGATCCTCTGAGCTCTAAACTAGGATAATCTATAGTGGGAGACCATAATAGGAAGAATCTGAGTTTCTGCCTGTGCCCTATCTGTTAGGAATTTAGTGGATAGAAATGCACAGAGATCTTTTTTTACTCAGTTTGTTAATCCATTTACATACAAATGATATTTTTTTTCACGCTCCAGGAGAAGTGATTACCCATTGTAAATTGTTTCTCTTTAAGACTATCTGTGTTGATGGGAATATATCTTTCATGCGCAACCTTTGCAGTGTCTTCTAGAGGTTACAGTCTATAACGTTGCAGGGGTCATTTATGATGAAAAAAACTGGTGCTGTATTTTGGCCTTATGTAACAGGGGCTGAGTACAGACTGTGGTGCTGCTGACACGAGGTGAGCTGAGAAAAAAGCCAAAAGCTGCTCCTGATAACTTCAAGAACCAAAATTCAGATTTTTAAATTGCTCTCTGATGTAGTATTAATAGCTTCCCATGCATATGAGAAACAGTTTTTAAAAACAAATACTAAACATTGGTTTTAAGTCATTACATGCCGCAGATCCTCAATCTTATTGCAAAGTTACCGCAAACGTTATGTTGTGGGGTTTAGGTTCTCTTCAAATGCCTTTCATTAGTGTCTTCTAATCCATAATGGCCATGGCACACAAGGCTGATTCTTCCTTGGGATAGGGCTATGCACCCACTAATGTTGTTACCTTTATTCAAGGTGCAGTGTGATTTATTATTTTATTACATGTAGGGTCAGTTTGGGATCACTCTGGCCAGATTAAAGCTATAACACCAATGCTGTATCTGATATACTCAAGTAAGGGTCCTACTACTGCAGTGCTGTGCCCTGCACCTCCTGCCACATGTAACTATGGCCTGTGACAGGGGTCAGTGCAGGGATCCATTCCAGCAAATGCCCACTGGCACTGCCTTATTGCAGCAGATGGGGGATGCCTAGTTCTAGTTCTGCTGAATGTAGACAAATCTGATTTTATAAGTGGAATGAAGGTGCAGAATTTAGAAAAATGCAGGGCAGGGCACAAAGTGCAGATATGGTGGATTGTGCCTATTTTTTGCACATTGCACTCTGCCCTGCTCTTAATAAATTACCCCCAAATATCTCTTTTAGAACTGCAACACCCTTGCAACCGTAAAAACACCAAACATACGTATCATTCTTCACTGTACTTATCTTCAGCTCTATCATCCCCATCATGCTCTTGTTCCCACTCTTTTTAGTTGTCAATAATACAAACTATTTCTTTTCATTTGAGAGAGAAAACTTAAAACTTTAAATTCACAGTATTAAGGAGTCATTATAGGGCAGTGGGTCTGATCCCATACAAAGCAGTGGCAGACCACAGGGATACCAGGAAAACTCCTGGTGGGCCAAGACATCAGTGGGCCCTTATGCTTCTAACCATTTAGCTTATTTCATGTTCATTCCGTATTTCTTTATGGGGAAGAAAATCAGGAAATTAAAGAATATAGTAGATATAAGAAGAATATAAGTAGATATAAAAGACTAGGAGAATAAAGAGGTTGATTGAGGAGAGGAGGAATAATAGTTTGTAAAGTGGGCCCACTGACTAAGGTTTTCTGGTGGGCTTCTGGCATCCCAGTCCGACACTGATACAAAGCATAGAGTGTTCAGAGGAGCAACGCAGTGCACTTAGCTCTTACAAAGCATTGCACCATGTGTGTGGCATTAGAGTGGAATGCAGACTAGTAGTGTGCCCTCCAGCATGAAATGTTATTAAAGCGAGCTTGGTGAGATGCCTTTGAAACCCAGATTTCTATTTTGTTTCTGTCTGATTTTGTAATTTTAAATTAAGCTCAGAGTCTGAAATAGAGTTTTCATTTGTCTGATGTGTTTATTCCTCTTAACTCCAGTTGATGGAAGAGAGATGTTCAACAAGCAGGCATCAGAGGAGATTGTCAAAAACACAATCATATTAGTCCACATAGAGGAGCTACTGACAGCAATGTTTTAGCTGGTATAATGCATTTAGATTTGTGCCTGTTGTCATCAAACAGATCTCTATACACAGAGCCAGGACTGGATAAAGCTCATAAACCTTAAATTCTGCTTATGTGCCTGAAAAGAGAGATTCCGTATCTCCTTTAGCTAGCCATCATTTTTCACCAAATTAGTGATCATTCATGCTGAAAATCAGATGCCATTAAATGGCATGAGATCACTCTGGTCAGTACAAGTGTGAGTCTGAGGGTCTTTGGCTGACCAAGATGTAGATATGGCTGGATGAATGGCAAGAGAGACGGTCAATTAAATCACTGAGATGTGTGATCATCTTACCTATTCCGCTTCTGCTCTTTGGCCCATCTATTTGACAGTATGTTCTTCAGTCTGATATGGTTCAGCAGAACTTATTACAGAAATGCATATAAAATAATCTATAAATTGAGTATTACTAGCATGTACATCCTTTTGCTTAGGTACACTTTTGCTTTGGCACAGCAGCATGATACAGTATAGAGTTGGGTTTATCTGGAGCAGGGAAGAGATTGCTAATGGAGTATGGGAAGACAGGTGGGAATTATAGAAGGCACACATTCTCTCTTATTAATGACTGAATGTATCTAACATGACAGAGAATAATGTTCTGTGTGTGTAACATGGTTGGAGTTCAGCAGTCCATAAACACATAAGTAGCTGGTCAGGCTGTACAAGTGTAGGAACATGTACATCAGGGAGGCCAAGACACAGTGTGTGTCAATTGTAACAGGTTCAAAGTCAAAGGTGAAAAACTTATATTTAATTAAGATAACAAGTACCTTTATATACATAAATATTAATCATCATTTTCGGAGGGATTGCATGACTGTGTTACTACTGAAAAAAGATAGAGGAAGGGCAATAAATGTGTATTTAGTTTTAACTAGGCTGGACTTAAAAATGCCCTAAAGATCATGGTGAGTGGACAGCATTAGCACAGCAATTATGCAGAACGTCAAGTCACTCGAGAAACTGCATGAGAACATCAAAACAAAAATATGTCTGGTACCAATATGATATGAACTTGGTGCTTTAGAGCATTGCTTAGTAAGGGAAGTAACACCAAGAAATTCAATTAAATAGTATGTGACAGAATAAAGAAATTATATGTTGTTGGGGAGGATGGAGAAAGTGAGAAAGGGACTGTAGTAAGTTATCAGCTGTATCTTTTAATAAAACATTTCATGAATTAACATTGCACAGTATGATCTAATTGTTCATCATTTTGCTTCTATTTAGCGACTAGATACATGAACATCAGGGATGAGCTACCCATTCTTTTTAATTCTTTCTTTTACCTTTGCATTATGTTTGCATGGAGTGAGGGAAAGGTAGAGAGGGTTAAAAGTTTGTGGGGTCTAGAAGGCATGATGGGGATTGAAGATTACTTAGATGAAACTGAAATGTACAGGGCTTCTTTTATATTGGTAAATAGGTGTTCCCTTGTCCATCACTGTTCGTTTTGTTGGATATTGCAAAGTGCAATTTTTGTAAGCATGTAAATGCTTACAAAATAAGGAAAATTCTCTTTACATTACATTAGAGAAATCATTGAACAGAAAAATTCTCTTTTCTAACTCTATTTACCCTGTAAGCAATCATAGTTTTTTCTTTGTCTTAGTAGTTATATGTGATTTAAGATGTTTTGAGGGTTTGTGATGTCTCAGGTCCTGTTCTGTGACATCACATCTTATGATTTCACTATGTGCCCAGATTTGACTAGTCGCACATGTGCAGCAAGGCACCAGACTTGGATTGTGTGTAACTTTAGGTCTACATGAGGAATACAGAAGAGGATGTTTGCGACTGCAACTTTGGGCAGTTTGGAAAATCTGGTTGGGCCAGGCCTACAGGTCTTCTTAGTTCCCCACTAAGCACTTTCCTGAAGCAATACAGATGATCATTCTTTCTTTTAAATTAGGAGCAGGTTTTGAGTACTAGACTAGGCATGTTTGAGGACTAGAATCTATAGCAAATGCAGACGGAGTGTGGTACTTCTGCTACATGCATAACACTGCTGTTTGTTACTGTGTTCTCACAGCATTTTTAAATAGAATCCTTTGTATCTGATCTGTTATCACAATGGGCTGAGGTGCCAGATGAAGGGAAAGGGAGCTCAAGTGAGCTCAAACTGCTATACATATTGTGTTGGTCCCTTCTGTTCTAACTACAGACCTTAGGAGCAGGCCATACATTAACTACATATTCTGGCCAATAAAGCAAGATATAGATTTAAATATAATCAAATTATTTTCATTAAAGGTGTGAACAGTGTTACTGGCCAGTACCCCCTAAATCTGTCACTAATGAAATCTTTTAGTGTAGTGCATTTCAATGGATTTGCACCAACAAACAGAAAATGAAGATGAATTGTGGCACAAAAGAACTGGCAAACAAGCAGAAGTCATGAAAGAAACAATACTGATAATCTTCTGAACCATATCTCCTTGAATTAAAGAGGAACTCTATAAAAGTTGTGGTATACAGGTGAGGGACAGTTACTATGTGTAGGTATTATACTAGTTATGTACAGTATATATATATATATATATATATATATATATATATATATATATCTATATATATATATATATATATACAGTATATAGTTAAAGGAGAAGGAAAGACTTGCACTTGGGGGTGCCAAATGTTAGGCACTACCAAGTGATCGTATTGACTTACCTGAAACCCTGACCCAGGGTTTTTCTAGCAAGCACCACAGAGAGATCTTCCGGCTTCTTCTTTCTTCAAATTTCCCGGGGCAAACGCATGTGCAGTAGAACAAAATAGCTGATTTTTAATTAAAGTTTGGCTTTTCGTTCTACTGCGCATGCGCAACCGTGCGAAGAAAGAGGAAGCAGGAAAAAGATCTCTCTGTGGTGCTAACTGGTATAACCCTGGGCTGGTGCAGTTTTCGTTGTGTCCAGGGCGCCAAACGCTGGCAAATTTTCACTAGTGTTGCTTCGGCAATCAAAGTGAAGATGTGCTAGCATTCAATTGCCTAGCGCAACTTCGTAGAGGTCTTCGCTTAGGCTAATTTGCATATGGCGGGAAATTATAAAGTTGAATGGACATATATGTTGCAGCCAATACATTAAACAAGTTCAGGGAACCATAATAAAGAAAATAGAGTTGTTATAATGCCCTACACATGAGCCCACTGTATGGTTGATGTTCCATATGTTAGAATGGAACCCGGTTACCCAAAAAAATTGTAAGGACTTTTGCAGACTATCACTCTGAAAAAGGAAAAGCGCCATCGTTTTTTGGGACTTCGAAACTTTTTACACTAAAAATATGATGTAAGTAACAGAAGACTGAGGAAGATATATGCACTCCAATGCACTTCGCCTGGTCTGAGCTGGCGAAGGCAAGTCTGGCGAAAAAGGTAATATTCAGTAAAATCCGCATCTTAGTGAATTTGCAGAGTAAAGTCCATTCACCAGAGCCAAAATTGGCTTGGCGAAACATAGTTAACTTTATTTCCCTTTGTCTTATGTATATGGTTCACATTCTCATTTGTGTATCAGGGATGAGCAGTTGGAAGGACTTGCTTACTGTTTTCCCACAATAGAAGAGGTTTATTTCTACCTCCACCACACTTTGTTTTGATATCATGCATTGCTCCATGATACATATGAAGCTGGAAATGGGGTGGGTTTTGGGGCATGGTGATCCATCTGAACCAAAAATAAAAGCTTACTCCATCTGTAGTGCTTACTGTATCTGCTTTCCAGAATATGTGCCCACCCTGAAGCCCGTGATATGCAGCAGAAAAGACACATTGTTCCCCTGTGACTGCTCATCATGTTGTGCTGAAGAATGAAATTCCACCTTTAAAACTATTTTGCATTTACTTGGGTCATTTTCCTTAATGGCTGCATTAAAAAATTATAGCAAAATTCAAACGAGAAACTGAGAACAAATTGTAAAACATTAACCCAAATAGACACAGATTAAGATATTAATGACAATATGAACTGTGTGCACTTAAAGCTGTTCTTCATGCTCCTTTCCCAGCTATTTCATTTCTGGAGTTTGAAAATAGAAAATAGATTTTTAATTAACGTGAATATTATACTCACTAGCATTAAGTTTGAAGGGAACAGCCGGATTAGATAATTTGTATATGGAGGGAACGCAAGCTGATTTCCTTGTGCTTCATTTGCTGGGCTCTGAAAATCATTCTGCTGAAATACGTAGAATCGGCCCCTATGTTGGCATTTTGCCTCCTGTCCTGCCTGCATCTGGAACCATTGTGTCTGCCTGGGTGCAGGCACATTCTGTAGATTTCAGTGCGAGAATGCGTTTCTGCACCAAAATACGCCATGTGTGACTGCACCAGGGCTGACACAATTATTTTGGTGCAGGCAGGACAGGAGGCTAATGCCAGCATAGGTAAGATAGACAATGCCAAGATAAAAAATTTATTTCAATTGGGGAAATAGATCAATTTTTTTTAATTGGATTGATCTCACCAGATTCTCTGTTCCGGTTTTTCATCGAGGGCACAACCGGGTTTGCAGTGGGGGACGCCCTAATACATCTCCTAGGAAATTGGCTTTCTATCTATAGCCATTCATCTATCTGCCTGTGAATCCACTAAGTAAAACACTCTGCGTATTTTACAGTGTTTTAGAGAATTATATGTAAGCAATAAATTGTATATTTTTTAACATACTGGCCTCAAAATCCACCTACTATCTGTTTTTCTTTATATTGAATTGTATCCTCAATAGGACCTCTGGGATTGAAGGTGCGTTCTTGACCAGTAAAATAAATTTCCCTTTTTTGTCACAAGACTTCTATTTATATAATTTATGTGAAAGTATGGAGAGGTGTGTGTATGGATGCTGGGTTTTCATTTGGAGGGGTTGAACTTGATGGACTTTGCCTTTTTCAACCTGATTTAACTATATTAGCCTTAAAGGGATACTGTCATGGGAAAAAAAATTTTTTTTCAAAATGAATCAGTTAATAGTGCTGCTCCAGCAGAATTCTGCACTGAAATCCATTTCTCAAAAGAGCAAACAGATTTTTTTATATTCAATTTTGAAATCTGACATGGGGCTAGACATATTGTCAATTTCCCAGCTGCCCCATGTCATGTGACTTGTGCTCTGATAAACTTCAATCACTCTTTACTGCTGTACTGCAAGTTGGAGTGATATCACCCCCTCCCTTTCCCCCCCCCCAGCAGCCTAACAAAAGAACAATGGGAAGGTAACCAGATAACAGCTCCCTAACAGCTCTCTGAAGAACAGCACTCAATAGTAAAAACCCATGTCCCACTGAGACAGATTCAGTTACATTGAGAAGGAAAAACAGCAGCCTGCCAAAAAGCATTTCTCTCCTAAAGTGCAGGCACAAGTCACATGACCAGGGGCAGCTGGGAAATTGACAAAATGTCTAGCCCCATGTCAGATTTTAAAATTGAATATAAAAAAATCAGTTTGCTCTTTTGAGAAATGGATTCTGCTGGAGCAGCACTATTAACTGATTCATTTTGAATTTTTTTTCCCATGACAGTATCCCTTTAAGCTGGCTGGCCTTTAAGCTGGCCATACACAGACCAATAAAATCAACAGCTTATTGGCTTGTGTGTGGGATGTAAATTGGGAAGATATCAGGCAGGTTTCTCATCTCATCAACTAAAGGCTGCGTCAGCTTGTTGATACAGTTCTTGCTTAATTTTAACACATCTCCACAGACTCAGGGACCAATGACTGGATCAGCCAATTGGCAATGAGCATAGGTGGCCAAATCTAGCAGAAATTCTGCTGGCCAAACGAGCAGTTCTCGCCATTATTTGATCAATGCAGGGTTCTTGCAAGAGAGTGATAGTTGAGCTATGAGTCTATGAAGTAGAGAAAACCAAGAACTAATGATTTCCTTTTCTGGGGTGCAATACATTTGTGTTTCAGCATGAAAATAGGACCCATGTGTGCACTGACAGGTTGATGCTGGGGTAGAGGACAGCAGATTGTGTAGATTCACCATCACCATCTGGCACTCAGAATGTGCAAGGCTGGATGCCCAAGAGAAATGGCTGCTTATAGTAGATATAAAGTAAGGGGCTCTTGCGCACCTGTCCGTTGGGTAAAGCCAATACTTTTTGTAAAATACATTTTTTCTTTTATTACAAACTGGGGCCATTAAACTGGCACCATGATTTAGCACCTTGTATTTAATTTGGACAATTTTGGCTTTAAAGATCATCCATAGTTAAAGGCCTCATGCAAATAGGTGCAAGCCAACATGGTGTTATCTAAATATTTGAAACTTAAGGCATATTTATCCTGATACTCTGGGTTGGACTGGGCCAGCGGGACACCGCAGATCAGCACCCAGATTTGCAGGATTCATCCTGCCGCAACCTCCCTTTTGCAGGTGGTCGCGGCAAAACATAGTGTTCATGCACCGGTGGCAGGGGGGCCGCCCTGAACAGCAGCCCCGGTGGGCTCCGGGCTCCCCAGTCCGACCCAGCAGATTTTTGCCAGAGCAACATACTGCCTGCCGGAAATACATTCATTTTTTTGGCTATTCTTTTTTATAATCCGGTAAACAACAAATTAACAGCAGTTTTATGAAGCTTGTTCAATGCATTGAGGTGGGACAGTGTTTGTCTGCAATGAAAAGTGCTCCATGAAAGATGAATGGCTGTTAAAGGGTTCCAAACACTATTTTGAAACTTTTGCTATGCTGTCCCTAGGATCTATAATCTTGCAATGGCAATTCTTTTTCCAAAATACCCTATTTTTGAGGCTACAACCCAAAGTCCAGTGTTGGACTGGGCTTTGAGAAAACCCAATGGGCCCTGCTGCCACAAGCCTGCTGCCTTTCTTAGACTGGGAGTAGGGTTGCCACCTGATCAGTATTTTACTGGCCTGGTCGGTAAAAATATTGGTTGATGCCAGTGTTATTTATAGGGAAAAACCACAAAAATATAGGAAGGTAAGTATTTTTTTCCTGGGTGGCAACCCTAACTGGGAGATCAGTTTGCAGTGAAAGTTTTTTACTTGTGGAGGCGCATAGTAGGATGTGCGTGAGTTTGTAATGGTAGGGCCATCTGCGGCTGGGGTTGTGGGCCCCTGAAGTGGTGGCCTCCAGTGGTCCCTGGACATCCCAGTCTGATACTAGGCTTGAGTCTCCAAAAGATGTGTTGCTGTTTTTTCTATGAAAGAGTGCAGCTGTCCGCTATTAGACACTAGTGAGTGGGCTTCAGTTGCTTCAAAATTAGGGCAACCTAAAAAATTAGCAAATCTTATGGATGGCATCAGTGGTGAAGCAGACCAATCAACCAGGCAAGGAGGGAAGAATGATCCTGGAGACGCAGGTCATGACCAAGGTGGGCCAGAAATATTTTTTGCAGGGGGCTCTGTTTAACAGAAGAAATGTAAGGAAAATATACATATATAGTATACAATGACTTGATAAGAGATGCTGTGTTCAAAGGTTAATTAGTTGAGCTGCACATCAAACATTTTCCATAACATTTTGTCACAGAACAGGCTACATTTTCTACCTAATGATGATTAAAGGGATTTTGTCATCATTTTTATGATGTCGTTTTTATATCTAAATTACACTGTTTGCGCTGCAAATAATTCACTCTACAATATAAAATTTCAGATTTGATAATTAAATATAAAAAAACCTATTTGCTCTTTTGAGAAATGGATTTCAGTGCAGAATTATGTTAGAACACTACTGATGCGTTTCGAAGAAATGTTTTTTTCCCATGACAGTATCCCTTTAAGAAGGTGACTACAAGGGCACAACTGACTTGGCACCTGAAATTATGCTTGAATTGCTCCATTGTTGGTAAAAACATGGTGATTTGTGCCTGAAATTGCACTTTGCCCACTGCACCTGTGGTGTATGTGACCACTGGGAGCTCCATTACATCAGTAGGCTCACTAATTCATCAAAAGGACACAATAGCCTATGGTGCAACTACACAGAAGTGTGATTTGAGACAAGTATCTAGTAACTGATGTAAGTTCAGGGTTTCTAGTGTTTCCAATAACCTGTTAAAAAATCCCCCACTACACAAACAGCAGGCCCTGTTTATATGTGGGTCCTCTTTTGGCTTTTCATAGTGGGAGTTCTATACAATAAACTGATATACTGTACTTGGGAAACCTGGGAGAAATTGAGATTATTATATACCTCCCGTGCCTTCCACATACAGTTTGGGACATTTGGCCCGGCCCTGTGTACTTTATAACTTTGAAAATATTAATAAAAATATGATTAAAGGTTGTCATTGAGTTATTCCCTTTTTTAACACAAAAACAAATTCTCTTCATATGAGATTCATCCGGTTCCAGTCACGTTTCACCAGCCAGACATTAGGGGATTAAAAGTGCC
The DNA here is from genome assembly GCA_038501925.1 of Xenopus petersii. Lineage (NCBI taxonomy): Eukaryota > Metazoa > Chordata > Amphibia > Anura > Pipidae > Xenopus > Xenopus petersii. Next base: position 54,176,369 of record CM076689.1, read on the forward strand.
TTCCATCTAATGTACACATTGTATACTGATGTGGCTGCCTTGCACTGAACTTTCTTTCATACAGTTTCATCTTCCGTCCTTCTTCTTTTTGCAATAGCAGAAATTGCATTTGTAGAAAACAAATATGGATTAAACAGCAAGCCTCATTAAAAGCAGATTTTATCTGTTAGCATTTGTCTTTGATGAACCGGCACAGCATCATAATGTTTTAATCATATGCGGGTTTATAATAGGGCTTTAAATTGAACCAGAGTTAGTTAGCTTACTTATCCAAGTACCCAACTGTACTACATCTGAGAAATCTGCTATCCATGTGCGTGAAATATATATCAAAGTGTATTTAATGAAGTCTCTAAAACATGCAACTTTTATGGTATTTCAAATGCCAGTTGTCATTAACCCTTAATGCATAAAAGTATAGAGATGGTTCATCAGAGGATTAAGATAGGGGGAATATGATTAGAAAGAATGAGGGATAGAATGGTGAGAATATAAGGGATTAGAAGATTAGAATGGCTAGAAAGTATGGGATAGAATGATTCCCATGTATAAAAATACATGGCAAAAGTGTTTATAATGGTTTATTTTCTTATATTGCCTGTTTCTTTTTAAAATCTAAATATTAATTATCTATAATACTAATTAACAGTTAAAGAATATGTAAAACTGTTGATGACTTTCTGGAACGTGTTACAAAACTCCAGGGGATCATATTAGGGCAAGGAACAAAAAAATGCCCTTCACCAGAGGCTTGAAGTCATGACCCATGGACCTGTAAGTGACACAGGGAGAGAATAAACTAGCTGTATAACTTGTTACTCTGCAGCAAATAGGAACAAGTACCAGCAAACCCAACAACATTCCTTATGAATTCTGGGAGTTGTAGTTCACATCTGCAGAGCTCCTGGTCTAAAACACATAGGGGCAAATTTACTAAAGGGTGAAGTGACTAATGAGGGCAAAAATTCTGATTTACTAACGGTCACTGGCATAAGTTCGCTAGCGAAGGAGATAAGACTCTAGCGGTACTTCGCTCCTTAACACCTGCCGAATGCAAATTAGGCAACGTTAGTGCAACTTCGCTTCACTTGGTGCAGTAACGCTAGCGCAACTTTGCCAGAGTTTGGCGCCCTGGATGCAACTTCGGATTTTAGAGAATCAGTGTTGTCCTGGCGAATCAATGCCTGGCAAAATGTTGCACTGTAAGCGAAGCCTTCGCTGGAGAATATTCTGAGGTTAGTGAATTTGTCCCATAGACACAGAGCTAGCTATAACATACATTGTTTGCTCCAGTGGCTAGTGATGGGAAGTATATGTTTGGGGTGTAGCTACAACTTGTGCTGCATGGTTTAAATTTCCAAGTGGTTAGGTCTGTATAGAGCTGAACTATAAATGGAAGAACAGAACAATTTTCACATGTCAAGTTATTCCCCCCCACCCTCCCTGTGGAAAAGAGAGTTAATGAATCATTCATAACTGGCCAATTAGTGCCTCAGTATCTTGCTTTAAAAATGAATAACACAGACTTATTTAATCAAGGATTGTTACTATAGGGAATGCAAATATATCTTTATTATTAAAGTCCCATATGGTTAATAGTGTTGGCCCGAGCTACTATATGCTTACTGGTTCTTGCCGAGGGGAACACAGAGCATATATTACATATAATACACACAGAGATCACTCATCAAGAATTGTGGCTGAAATACTACCAAGAATGGCAAAGTCACCATATTTACAAACACTACAGGGTTTTCTCATGGTGCTTAACTACCGCCGTAAGTTGCCTTATATATGAGCCTTAAATGGATACTGTCATGGGAAAACATATTATTTTTAAAACACACCAGTTAATAGTTCTGCTCCAGCAGACGTCTGCACTGAAAACGGATTTTCAAAAGAGTAAACTGATTTTTTAAAATGTTATTTGGAGATCTGACATGGGGCTAGACATATTATCCCAGGTGCCCCATGTCATGTGACTTGTGCTCTGATAAACTTCAGCCACTCTTTACTGCTGCACTGCAAGTCCCCCCCCCCCCCCCAGCAACCCATCAGCAGAACAAAGGGAAGGTAAACAGAGAACAGCTGCCTGGTACATATAAGAACGTCACTCAATAGTAAAAATCCATGTCCCACTGCAATTCCTTCAGTTACATTAAGTAGGAGAAACAACAGCCTGTCAGAAAGCAGTTCCAAAGTGCAGCACTGGTTCTTTCTGAAAGCACATGACCAGGCAAAATGAACTGAGATGGCTGCCTACACACCAATATTACAACTAAAAAAAATACACTTGTTGGTTCAGGAATTCAATTTTACATGGTAGAGTGAATTATTTGCAGTATAAACAGTGTAATTTAGGAATAAAAACTACACCATAAAAATCATGACAGAATCCTTGTAAGCCACAGGTTTATTAGCTGGTGTCCTTTGAGATAGGAGCTCAAGAATTCAGATAGAAGAACTTACTAATGACAATCACTGGGAAGACTTTGTTACTTATGAACGATGAGTCCAAAAGTTAACTGGTCATACAAGTATTCTGTTAGCAAGCAGCCAATCACCTGGCCAGCCCAGCAGCAAGAAGGATTTTTGTGTGCTTTGCGACAGGGGGTCGCCAGTGAAAGGCTTTCTTTCAACCAAATGCAACATTGCTGTAATTACAGTAGCTGCGATCTGAAACATAACAACATACACGTTGCAATTGTGTTACTGCACTTTCTGTAATTCCACAGTCTCCTGTGGTGGTTAGCCATAGCATCTTCCATTTGTAGGGTCTTTGACCCAAGTTGTGTCATGGAGTTTCTCAGGGTCCCATGCAATAATATGAAGAAAGCCTTTTTTTAGGGGAGGGGTTGGAGTTAGTGAAACAGTTGTTGGACCCATTAACATAACATATTATACAAACATAAACTGTAATAGTAATGGGGCCCCCTGACACAGTTTTGCACACAAGAAAGTCAGTTTGTTTATAAGAGGACAATGTTCCTACTTCAGTGAACACTAAACCCATTGGTGCAATTCTCTCAGCATAAAAACGTGGAAATAATTGGGTTTATTATCATTGAGGGATCAGCTTCCTCCAGCAGAAGTGACAGGGAGTTGCAGCTGGAACATAAAAGTAGTGACCATGTGTACTGTCATAACCAGAAATTAGTTCTTAGTGTCTCTTCTCTCACTAAAAGTCAGCACTGTCCAACTGAAGGTCCATAAACTCTATGGGGCAAATGTACTAACCTCCAAAAATTCGCCAGCGACGGCTTCGCTCACAGCGCAACACTTCACCAGGTGTAGATTAGCCAGGACAACGCTAATTCAAAAAAATCTGAAGTTGCGTCCAGGGCGCTGAACGCTGGCGAAGTTGCGCTAGCATTACCTAATTTGCATACGGTGGGAAGTTAAAGTTGAATGGACATATATGTTGCAGCAAATACATTACACTACACAAGCCCGGGAAACCTTGATAAAATAAATAAAGTTGTTATATTGCCCTACACATGAGCCCAGTGTATAGTTTATGTGCCATATGTTGGGAAATGTAGGGGGGAAGCCAGTTACCCAAAAAAAAAAATGACGCTCTTTTTCAGCCCATCACACTAAGTGCATATGTATGTGGGCTGAATAAATCATCTTTTACACTAAGCAAACTATTAAGAGTGCTTCTGGATTTCCCCTATTGCTTTATAAGTACCAAAACTGGTACAAAAATTCCAAAGTGCTACTATAAATTATCAAAAAATCTCAAAAATCTCAAATCTCGCAAAATCTCTTAATTCATTGAAGGGTTGGTTTACCTTTAAATTAACTTTTTTTTATAATATAGCAGCTCTACAGTTGGAAATTCACCAGCTATCTGGTTGCTATGGTCCAATTGACCCAAGCAACCAGGCAGAGATTTGAATAAGAAACTGGAATATGAGTAGCATATGCCTAAATAAATAAAAATAAAGTAATAATATAAAGTAACTATATCAATTAAAATAAAGGCTCACAGAGCAATATTTTTTTGGCTGCTGGAGACAATGACCCCCAACACCAGATAACCATATAATTAAAATGTCAGACCAAAATTGCTACAATCCATTCTACAACATATTAAAGTGAATTTCTAAATAAATTACCCCTTTCACTAGTACTTATTTCGCTCAAGGACTGTATATGTCTTCCTCCTATAAGTGTAAATGATACCTTATCTGTATGTGATACAAAAATTTATGCTAAATCGCAAATCCGATATTTGCAATACAAAGCAGCTTCAATGACAGGAACTGCTTCTCAAGCAAACATGAAACATCACTAGCTGTGGAATGAAAAATGATATATTTTAGTATTGCTATATAAATATCCTAATAATATGTTTATTTTTTTTAATTATATAAGCATTTTAGTAGTCAGGGTCACACACAGGAATGGTACTGTGCAATATCTATATAAGAATAGGGACTAGTATTTTTATTTTCCCTTAGGAAAGAAACATTACTGAACTTCTGGATCTCCTGTGAATAAAATTCTTCAACCAAAAGTGATTGAAATAATTGCACAGTAACACTTAGCTGTGATTGTGTTTACCGTAGAGCCATTGTATTGCCCCCGTTACTAAATGTCTTTCTCTCCCTTCCCCAAATATGATACTAGAGTATCAAAGCAAGTGACTCGGCTCTGATCTTCTGAACAAGTGACTCCATTGTTTATTTTTTTCCTAGGGAACCAAGGACTGCATGCTGCAGAGGGGCGACCAATGAAACAGGGGTTTCACAAAATCGTTAAATAGTTTGCAGAAGCTTTGAAGTCTTTTAAATTTAAGTTATTCATTTTTTTGTACTTAGTTTAATTATTAACAGAAATATACACAGAGTATGAAAACACAGTATCCTTCCCAAGACAGCCATTGTGAAAAAACAAATCTGAAGAAACCCTGTACAAATATATAGGTGAGACAAGTTCTGAGACTGTATCCCCATTTACCTTTGAATGGTTGTTATTAATCCAATGGGAGTACCCAGCATATTGTATATTGCACTGGAGAAACATGTGTCAGGCTTATACTAATGGCCCCTGTTCTGCTCCTGCTTCACTGTCCTTTCTACACTTTTTATTTTCTTGTTTTCATGGGTTTTTACATGTTTTGCCAGATGGTCGCTTCTCATGAACCTTTTCCCACATTCCGGGCAGACAAACCTCTTCTCACCAGTGTGAGTCCTTAAGTGCCTCTGTAATTCATCTGACCTGGTGAAGCTTTTGCCACAGAACAGCCAGTTGCAAATAAAAGGTCTTTCCCCAGAGTGCCACCTCAAATGAGCCTTTAAATGGGAGGTTTTACCATAAACTTTTCCACAGCCTGGTATGTGGCAAATGTGCTGCTTCTTTTTGCCTACCTCATCAGGACCACTGGAAGTTTGACAGTTGGGACACCTGCATCTTCTGCATCTCCTGGCTGTGGCTAGGGGAGACTTTGTTTGCAGTAGTGCAGCAATCTGAGTCTGATATTGTGCAAAGTCTGAATGCCCTAAAACTAAACTTCGCTGGATAGGAAACCGGTGATGTGGATGAGGAATAGGAGATGCATGGGCAACTGGTGTGGCTTGTTGAATGCTCCACCAGGGCATATCTTCTGCCAGATTGGGAGAGAGTTGCATTGGCTGCTGGTGTATCAAGTTTGAATGGCTGGGTACAAACCCATGAAGAGCAGATGTGATAGGGGCTGGGGGTGCATAAGGAACAGTAGGCACATATGCAGACTGGCAAGCAGAAGCCTGAAAAGCAGCCATGGGGGGAGGTAACAGCTTCACTGGAGAATATTCATATGGATAGGAAGGATCTGCTGGTGGTGTCAAGGGTAATTCATGAGTAACAAAGGAAGACTGGATGTGAGAGGCAAGTTGCGTTTTTGAGGTGCTAAGTCCAATGCCATTGTGAGGTTGAATTCCCCCAGTGGAATGTGTAGGTATTTCATTAGTCCATGGATGGAAAATCCTAGATGGAGATCCAATTGTTGGGTTATAAGGAAGCTGAATAAAATCAGTAGGACTTGTACCTGGCTGGCCTATTCGATTACACGTAGCTGCCAGAAGAGCCAAGGGTGTGTGCTTACCAACATCTGGGGATGCACTAGGAGTTCTGTCCTGGTAGAAAGAAAATTGAAATGTTGGAAGAGTGAAAACATCTCTTGCAGCTTTCTAAAAAGTAATTACTATCTCGAATACCATTATTTTTATATCCATTCATGCCAAAGTAAGGAACTTTGTGTGTTTTGAAGAGACCAAATTCTTGCTAAATTAAGATATTACTGCAAAGAGGTTTAATAATCACTAGCAAAAACTCCTCTTTGGCCTTTCCAAAGAACAGTATCGCCACACTCTAAGCAATTAGGAATTATATATCTGTGAGCTTTCAGAAAACTTGTGTTGCAACTGACCAAACGCAACAAAATGCAGTATTAGCAAACAGAAGGCTATCTCTATAACTACACAATTGGGTCTTGGGTCACCAGACAAAATACCTTCTTTTGATAATTATATAATAAAATATAAGGGGGGGGGCTGTTGAACATTCTAAATGTTATTATTATTAACATGTATTTATGAAACACCTACTTATTCCACATCAGTACAATAAATGCTTCTATACATTAACCATACATGCAAAAACATAAAAACCACCAATAACCAATACAAGGGGTAAAGAGGGCCCTGCCTAAAAGAGACAATGTCAACTACTAGAACTAAAGCTCAGAGGTGCTGTATTTATTAAAGTGGAATAGAAGACATGTAAAATATAACTACCATTGACTTGGATGAGAGTCTGATGTACAGTATTCTTTCCCCTTATAACATCCTAAGAAGTGATGCCAAGCCTGTGGTTCTGCATCTGTTGAATTATAACCTGAACCAACTCATGACACCATGAGGCAAATTTACTAAGTTTCAAATGGTAAGTTCGGAATTATTTATTTGGTCAAAACTCACAAATTCGAATTTAAAACCACCAACTCAAATTTGAATGTGAGATTTATCACACCTCGACCCTGGAAACTATTCCAATTCGACTATTCTCTAAATGAAACCTGCCGAGTTCACGCAAAAGTCAATGGCAGAGGTCTCTTGAACTATTTGAAAATGTTAATAGTAGTGATGAGTTAATTATTTGCCAAGCTTCTCTTTGAAAATGATGCCCCATAGACTGTGGGAAAAAAATGCTATTAAAGTCAAGTTTTTTTTTCATAAATAACATACCATTCAAATTGTGCATAAAATCGAATTTATTAGTTTTTTAGTTTATTAGTTTTTTTAGATAAATAACCCCCCTCGTTTTTGAACGAACTATATATATATATATATATATATATATATATATATATATATATATATATATATATATATTTATATTTATTCCTAGTACTTATAAATATCTTAGTATACTGCTGTTGTCTCTGCCCAGAAAATGCTTTGGTTTAATTATAAAGAATGATCATTAACAGTTCTATAATAAACTTGTGCTGGTGTAACCCAAGCTGATCGCTGGAGTACCCAGGGTGTAGCACTGTTCATTGCACCCTAGGAAAGTTGTCAAACAAACATTAATACCCCTACAGCTATATGATTCTGAGTGCTGCATCTGTCATGTACAGGACAAATGTGGGATAAGTTTCTGGATAACCATTTGTACTCTTATTCCCAAATGCTGGCGCTATAGTTGTCTGTTAAACATATAAGTTGTTTAAAGGGCATTATATTACAGGGAAGAGATCTATTATCCAGAAACCTGTTATTCAGACAGCACTGACATACAGGATTGTCATTCCCCATAAAGCCCTTATTCCCAGTAGTAATAAAACAAGTACATTGTAATGATAACTGCCATAAATCCATGTAGGTGGCAAAACTATCCTATTGGGCTTGTAATATTTTATAATTGCCCAAAGGCTTCACATTATGTGCAGATAATTAAAGAATGAACCTGGGTGCCAAGCTTTACAGTTAATAGATGCCATAGCTGTATTAATATGATTCCTTTCCCCCATGCAAGTGTGAGAGGGCAGCTGCTTGCACTGACCTGTAGGAAAGCCTGGAGAGAGTCATTCCTTAGGACAGCCACAGCAGCCATAGTCCAGCTCCTACAGGTGCCTGATGATGATGATGAGCAGGACACTGGTGGAGATACATGAAGCAGTTAGTGCCACCAGTTTGTTTGTTTAGTGCTGTGTAGTATCCTCCCCTCTTCCCACCTCTCTTCCCTCCAGCGGCCGTTCCACTGACTGACTGACTGACTGCAGCAGGATCACCTCCAAGAATTTGATAAGGACTTTGCTGGGCCGCCAGCCAGTCACAGTCCGTTTCTCTGCCTTTGAAGTTTGCCGCCGCCCAATCATCAAAGAAGAGCGGCTCTTTCAGAAGCCCCAGCAAATCCTTTGAATGTACAAAGCCCTCATGGAGTGTTGGTTGGGTCGACATAAAGGGACTGATTATTACACAGGAGTGGAAAGGGAGGTGACAAAAGGCGGGACAATTAATGAAGTAATCACTAAGTGGGGAATGTGTATACAAATAATTGGATTTTCATGATCAAAGAGACCCTCAGTTCCCGGAGACCCCCTGCTCTAGAACTCTGAGCATTGGATTCCCCTCTGTGTAATGAGGGATTTGTGGCAACGTGACAATATGCCTTTGTTATTTGCCCAGAGAGGAAGAGACTTGGTTTCCCCTGCTCCTGAGCAAGTTTAGATTATGGGTAGTGTTACCTCACAGGACACAGAAAAACAACATTTACTGTGTAATCACTGCAGCCTCATTTGTTGCATTTTATTCCAGACAGACGCTCTTATATAATCAGGTGCACATCTTGTGACCCTCCAGCTGTTACAGCAATACAGGTCCCAGGGCCACATCTATTCTTAGGGTCAGTACACATGAGCAAATTCGGGGAGATTCGCCTCTTCTTCGGGGTGACAATCTCCCCGAACTCCAAAGCTGCCTGAAGTTTCCTCGTGAGGAAACTAGGAAAACGAAGCGATGCGCCTGCATCGCAGCAGGCGATTTTAATTTTAGCCGGTGGAGGGCAGGGGGAAGGCCATTCAGGGAGATTGTCGCCTCAAAGAAGAGGCGATTTGTCACTGGGGCGACTAATCTCCCCGAATCTGCTCGTGTGAACTGCCCCTTAATCTGGCTATATATTTAGGGTTGCCACCTTTTCTGGAAAAAAATAACGGCCTTTCTATATATATATATATATATATATATATATATATATATATATATATATATCTTTTTTCCCTATTAATAACATCGGTATCAACCATCATTTTTACCGGCCAGGTCAGTAAAATGGCAGCCAGGTGGCAAACCTACATACATTATAAGATCTGCTCATTTGGCAAGGTCACAAAACAAGTGAATTGTTCACTGAAATGGAAGTGGATCTTTTCACTGAAATGATTGTTTGCCAATTAGGTCCAGGGTGGGAACTAGGGGTAGGCAGAAGAGGCACCTGCCTAGGGAGCAACCATGGAGGCCGCTGGGCAGGTACCTGCTGAAGGGTCTTCTGGCTACCCCTAGTCCGAGTTTGCCCTCTGTTGCTCTCCCCTACCTCCCCATCCTCTCAGCTGTTGTGCATGAGCACATACGTCGTGTCCATGGGACAAAGGGCCGACTGGGTTGCCTAGGGCTCCTGTCACTTGGCCTGGCCCTGCTCATGTCAACGATTGTATCATAGTTAGCTGGCTATCTGATCAAGAACTGGATCAACACACAGATGGAGTTCTTGATCCAATAGAAATATTAAAACCTGCCCATCAGCTTTATTGAAGGGCAGATAAGATGCAAAACTGGTCTCAATCTGCAGTTTAAATGTGCCTGTGTATGGCACCTTTACACTGTTACACTTGCGGTTATCTCTAGGTAGTGACACCACTGGCATCCATCACTGTGGACACCAGGAGGATTCTGTGGTTAAAATCCAGACTAACTTGGAGGGGTATTGAGCTGAATAAATGTTTGCTTCACAATGTTTGGAGCTAATTGATAGTAGGGGTGGACTGGGCCGGCCATACACAGGGAGAGACCTGTTGGGCTCCCAGCCCTCAATGGCCCTGCTGACCCAAATCTGCTCCAATGCCACTGGTAGAGCGCCTTCCTCTATGGTCTCCCCCCGCACTACTGCAAAGAAGGTTTGTGGGTGGGGGCAGTAAGGTGGGAAAGAGTGGGATTTGCACTTGGGTGGGGGGCATGTGGGGGTAGCAGGGCAGGGGGCCATTGGGGGGGCCACATTTCTTCAGTCCGACTCTGATTGTTTACTCCAAATTGCCAAGATCCCCAAGCAGTCTCCCAGGGCAGTGCTTTGTGGTTCAGGGGCCTGGGTCAAACAACCCTCTGTGGAGTCCTCATGTCAAAGGTGCCCACTCTCATTATTCCATGAACAACATAAATAAGTGATTTGTGATTCTCTGATTTTACTTATCTGGCCACACCACTTTAGCACCCTTTTCCTCTCTCCAGTTGTAGCCTCCTCTCTTCTGGATGCTGGTAAGTCAATCAGGGCTCAGTAAACTCCTGGACCCCCCAGCTTCCCAGGGTCCATTTCCCCTATTGTTACACTCCTGGGTATTCCAAGGTATAATGCACAGGGCTATTAGAAAGTAGAGCCCACCTTTGAATTGGCCATATGTTAGCAATGGATGAATAAATTCGCCAGGCATGGATTCACGGCGAAGTTCCGAGTTTTGTTGCCTGTGAATGTTTCCTGCGAAACTGCGGCGAAAATTCACCGATGAAAAATTCAAAATTATTTGGACACCCATTGACTGCATTTGGACAAAATAATTGCGCGTATTAAATTGACGCTCACGTCAAAATTGTTGCACATCAAAATTATTTTGATGTCCATTGACTTCAATGTGTTTTGCCGAATTTTCCGCCGCTTCGCAAATTTTTGCCAAATGAAACAGAACAGATTCGCCCATCACTACCATCTGTTTTTTAAGGTGGTTGCTATAGATTGTACTTGCCTCTAAAATATGTAAGCTGCCAGCCTCAGTATTAAGAAAAGGAAAATGAGATTCATTTCCATGTTGCCCCCGAAGGATAGCTCCCACCAGCTTTTGATGTTTGTTTATACATTGATTCATTTAAGATCAGTAAACCATTTGTCCTTTGATTATTCGCCCCGATCGATGACAGATCAAAACATGCTACAAATTGGCTGGCGCTGTTTGTCAGCTGTCAGATCGATTCTATATTCATTATTCCATTCCTGGCTTTCCAAAAATGCCATGTGTGAAAAAGTAATAATAAAAAGAACCTCTATTCAAATTAATTTATTGCTCTGGGAGATTTTTCATCTGTCAGCCCATACTTGATGCCCTTTCTGCTTCATTTTCTCAAACACTTGAAAGGCTCACACAACACTATACCAAAAGTCTGAATACTTGTATTACTGAAAGGGCAATATACCAGTGTTCAATATGAGTCTATGGGAAGTGCAGGTGCTGGAAATGCATTCTGCCTATTTAAACAATACATTTTTAGCATGTTGTAGACAGCAGAATTAATAACCGTCAAATGAACACAATTTTAGTATACTGCACATGGGCAAGCCCAAGCCTACACATGGGATGCTTGGGAATTAGATGTAAGATGGTTGTGTGGCGCTTCCTTAGAAAGAACCAGTTTAAAAACCACCAAATAATAAGCACTATTGAAAATAATCAGAATACTGATGTCTGCAGGGTGCAAAATATTCATTTTAAGGTAAACTGTCCTTTTAAATCTAGCTTTCTGAAGATGCATGAAAGCACAGCAGATGCTATCACACACACACAATGGCAGAAGCAAAATAAGCCTGATGCGGCCCTTCTTGGTATGACATCATCATTTTAATATAATGAGGCCCTCACCCCACAAGATGTAAAAAATTTAACAATTTTGTTTTCGAAGAAAGCACAGTGGAGCAGTGAAGTGTCACAATAATGTTTTTGCTAGTGCTGTGCCCTTCCAGTTCAAACCAAAATACTCAGTGGCTGCAATGGTCTATGGCCCCAGCAACCAGAATTCAGATTCAGATTTACCTTTCATCCTTACCCTCGCCAAATGCCTGGTTATTAGGGTATGTGATCCTAGAAACCAAAAAGGCAGTTGGAATTCCAAAGAACTGTCAAACAAAAATGGCAAAAACATAAAATTGGCAAATAGACTCAGAGGACTGTATGTCTGTGTGGCTATCTTTCTCTTAGGACCACCCCCCCCATGGACCCTTATCTTGTATCATAACTTTTTCTAGTCCGATTCCTATTTGTCTTATTAACCATACCCTATTCTTTCTTGGTCTATGTCACACTTTGTGACCTGACTGAATCCAGACGCCTGGACTATTTACGACCCACCCTAATTACTTTTATTATCTCTACAAGCTATTTCTGTCTATCTGTAACTTTCTAATTTATTGCCTATAAACCCTTTTCAGTGATCTAACAGTAAATATGCTGTGCCTTTCCATCTTTCATTTGTATTTTGCCTGACAAAGGGGCCTGGGTGGGCTGAAATGTTTACTTACTCAGCCAATAAAAGGTATCACCAAACCTTAAATTTTCTGCCTAACATGGTACACCGTCTTAAAGGAGAAGGAAAGCTATGGAGGCATTTTATTGCCAATAGATTAGCTGCAATAGTGCAAGCTAGAATGCTATATTTATTCTGCAGAATGTTTTACCATACCTGCGTAAAAAAATATTGAATCTCTCCGTTTGCTTAGGATAGCAGCTGCAGTATTAGCTTGGTGTGACATCACTTCATGCCTGAATCTCTCCGTGCTCACTTATAGCTCTGGGCTCAGATTACAGCAGAGAAGGGAGCGGAAGACAAACTGAGCATGCTCACACCCGGGGCAAGGAGGTTTAAACTGAAGGCAGGAAGTCTGATACAGAAGCCCATGAGTACACAATAGAAGGAAGGAAATGCAGTGTTTCTTTTGACAGGGGACTCAGAGCAGCATTACTTTGAGGGTTTACTGGTATATTTAGGTGGACCTTTCTGATAAGGATTACTTAGTTTTAACCGTTACCTTCTCCTAAAAATATAGTGTTAGGAATTGTACTTCAGTAACAGCTAGGGTTGATCCCAATGTTATTAATAGGGAAAGAAGATTATATAGGAATGCCGGTATTTTTTTCCAGAAAAGTGGCTAACCCTAGTAACATTGGAAGGGCCACAGGTTCGACAGCACTGTGAAAAAAGTGTTAGTGAGCCCAGTGCAGTGAACCCTATTCATATCCCCCAAAAGCTTGATTTATGATTCTGTGTATGCATGTATGTGATGCTTTATTTGCCTCATGATTTTCATTAATATTCACACTACTTGAGCATGTCTTTTAGTCACTGTGCTTTCCATTCTGTCAAATGTTTCAGGCCAGAGGGTTACGGGTACATGAACTCATGGTACATGACAACCTTTGGGAAACACACATCTGCGAATCCATGTCTCTTGAGCAAAGTACCAGTTTGTAGAGACCAGTAGAGTCTTTCAGCTGAGCTTTGAAGTCCTATTGAAGAATAAAGCACCTATTGTTCCTAGGCCTCAATATGGAACAGATCAAACTTTGCCCCCTCTAATTTTCAAAGATTTTGTTCCTGCAAGCTGATACCTTTCTTTTTAATTTAGATGTAATTGATTTTCTATGTTAGTCAAAGGCAGGTTTACAAATGCTTAGCCCGAAGGTTGTTATATGCAAAAAAGGTAGCACATTGTGTGTGTGATTGTGTGTGGTAAGCCTTCAAAGACACAGGCCTTTGCATAAACCAATTGATGAAAGATTAGGCATCTGCAGTAATACGGATAACATGTCTGTTTCGTTCTCAGTAAGTGCAGTGTATTCAGTGTATACCACCATAAAAGTGAATATATATATATATATATATATATATATATATATTTTTTTTTTAAACATATTTAAATAATACATTAATAAAACTGACAGGAATCAATACAGTTATCTATAAATGACATACCATCACACAAAGCTGCATTAAGCTGGGATAACCCTTGTTTGATTTAGTGTTTTATGTGAACTGCAACATTTCAGGCCATACCCCTATATTAAGCATAGGGGTACATTAGTGCAATTAACATTGTATGGAGTCCCACTTGAGAGAAAAGTCCAACCATCATAAGGATCAGTTCATAAAAATATGTTTGTTCCTCCATTCATTTAGTGAATAAATTATTATACATTTTCCATATTTAAAGAAGAATCAATACTGAAAATAAACCTTGGTGCCATGATATAGCAATTCTGTGTAATGCACCTGGTACCAAGTTTTTCCAGTATTGATTCTCCTTAAAGGAACAATTCGGTGTAAAAAAACTGGATAAATATATAGGCTGTGCAAAATAAATAGTTTTTAATATAGTTAGTTAGCCAAAAACGTAATGTATAAAGGCTGATCCATGTGCCACCCCCTCAAGTTACTGATTGGAAACTGATGGTAACCAGTCAGTGGAAGCCAAGAGAGCTGAAAAGCAAGAAGTAGTGTTCTGGCTATTATATTACACATCCAGTCACTCCAGTCTTTATACATTACATTTTTGGCAAACTATATTAGAAACATTTTTTATCTATTTACCCAGTTTTTATTTTTACACTTAACAATTCCTTTAAAATATGGAGTTCAGATGATTTATTCACTAAATGGATGGAGGAGCAAACTTATTTTTTATGAACTGATCCTTATTATGGTTGGACTTTTCTCTCAAGTAGGACTCCATACAATGTTAATTACTTAATTATGTATTTTATTACGTCATGTCTTGCCCTTTAAATACTTTATTGCAATAATGTTCCCATATACTTGATGGCGTTGCAATTCACATTACATACGTAAGGGTTGTCCCTACTTGATGCAGCTCTGTGTGCCGGTACATTTTTCTGTATTCTGGATGTGAGAAGGCTGATTCCTCTATTATCGGGCAACAGGCATATCTCTTGAAGGGAAATGAAGAGTGTGCAAGAGCTTTTTTGGTTGGAACCAGGTAGGTAAAGGTGGCCATACACTGCCAGATCTGCTCATTTGGTACTTTCACCAGACAAATAGATCTGGGGCATCCATGTGTGGGACTTAACAGGACCACACTATGCCAACAGAGGCCCATCTGATGATTACTGAGTGATGTGCCAATGCAGTCCTTATTCATCAAGATTTTCAAACCTGCCTGACTGATATCTTGCAGATATCAGCAAGACCATACATGGGCCAACAACCTACAAACTGGTCTCTAGGGATTCATTTGCAGCATTTATCGGCTGTGTAGACAAACTAAGCTGGCCATACACTATAAGATTCCCTCGTTTGGCGACATCTCCAAATGAGCGGATCTTTCCCAGATATGCCCACCAACAGGCTATATTGAGTAATTAAACTGAACGTTTGGCCCTATGGGTGAACGATCGGATTACAACGAGGAACAATGGGATCTGACAGGTCAATTGCCTGAAAAATAAAACCTTCCCGATCAATATCGTGGCCAGATATTGATCGGGAAGACCAGTCAGACGCCCCCCCATTCACGGGCAGATAAGCTGCCCAATGGGTCTAAAGGACAGATATCCTTTAGTCTGGTTAGATGACTAGGTATAGTCACCTAACCAGACACATGATAAATTTACTAGACAATTGGAGAAGTTTTGTTAAAATGTACAGCACAAATTTATGTAGTATATGCATGTTCTCTCTATTTATATATAAAGTACAGTACATCCTATATCAGTGGCTGTGTAAAAAATGCCAATATGCAAAGAGAAGCAAAAAACATGGCACCACAAGGCACCCAAGTGAGAAGTAAAAAAGCAATTGCACCATCTGGTAGGCTGCTGGAACAGTTTGCCCAATTATAAACTTCCCTTTTAGTTCTATAGAAAAGAATGAACAAAAAGTCTGACATACTCAGTAGGAACCCATATTTTTTCAGGTCTCAGCTGCCTCTTTTCATAGCATTGGCAGCATTGCACATGGTCAGAGATTCAGTAAAGGATTACTGGACAGTAGCGGATTAAGAGTGTCATGGCTTGTGGGTTAGATGAGGCTAGAGTGCCAGGGATGCAACTCATACTCACCCTCTGCCAGTGCCTTCATTATCATTACTGGATGGGCAACAAAACTGCAGGTCATGTAAATTAACCACTCAATGAACAAGTTAAGCAGGTAAAGAAAGGCAGCAGATAGCTGAAGGGTTGACATGCCTACGTGCCAATCCTTGCAGACCTCTGTACTTGTTTTTCTGTACGACCCTGTACTGTCTCTTCTTAGACAACCTTGCAAAAGCAGCATCATGTACCATAAACAATGTTATCAGCTTGCCTTAGCCAAAATATCTTAGCTAATACGCACGCATATATTTGTCTGTTATTTCTCTCTTTTCTATCCTGAATGCTGAACCTATTACAAGACATATACTATGCTAATACGTCACTATATTGGGATGTCTTTGCTTATACCCTATATAAGCCTATGTTTGGGCTATAATAAACGGAACTTGTTATTCTGATCCACTCATTGGTGTTTCTTGGTGCAAGTTCCCCGGATCCGGAATACGAGGCATTGTTGGCCAGACGAAATCCATAGGCTCCAGTAGCAGTCGGTTCTGTTTCCCCAACAATAGCAAGAGAGGATATAGGTCAGACAGGCAGTTACAAGTGACCCATATACTGTAGGGTTCTTTATATTCACAACTCTGTCTGCAGAGGTGAACACACCAGCTTTAAATGGCCTGTGTATGGTCATCTTAAGAGCTCTCAATGAAAACTGTTTTTAAAGCTTACGTAGAAAAAAATGAAAAAATGTTTTTGAAACATTATTGGGAATAAATGCCTGGTTCATTTGGGCCCAGATCCATACTCCCTGAATGACCACCCAAATTGCTTATATTATAATCCACAACTGTTACTGGACATGCTCAATTACCTGTATATGGGGTTTAGCAGGGCAATTTCTATAGCCATGGATTCTCAGTTTAAAGGGCTTCTGTCCCTGTAGTTATTTTTAGAGATGGCGCGAACTGTTCGCCGGCGAACTTGTTCGCGCAAACATCGGGTGTTCGCGCTCGCCGGAAGTTCGCGAACGTCGCGCGACGTTCGCCATTTTGGGTTCGCCATTGTTGGCGCTTTTTTTTGCCCTCTCACCCCAGACCAGCAGGTACATGGCAGCCAATCAGGAAGCTCTCCCCTGGACCACTCCCCTTCCCTATAAAAACCGAAGCCCTGCAGCGTTTTTTCACTCTGCCTGTGTGTGCTGAAGAGATAGTGTAGGGAGAGAGCTGCTGCCTGTTAGTGATTTCAGGGACAGTTGAAAGTTTGCTGGCTAGTAATCGTTTTGATACTGCTCTGTTATTGGAGGGACAGAAGTCTGCAGGGGTTTGAGGGACATTTAAGCTTAGGTAGCTTTGCTGGCTAGTAATCTACCTTCTACTGCAGTGCTCTGTATGTAGCTGCAGTGGGCAGCTGTCCTGCTTCTGATCTCATCTGCTGACTGCTGCAATAACAGTAGTCCTTGTAAGGACTGCTTTTATTTATTTTTTTGTTCCAATACAGAGCAGTATCAAGCAGATTACTAGCCAGCAAACTTACTATCATCTGTCCCTGAAATCACTAACAGCTCTCCCCCTACACTATCTCTTCCAAGCACACACAGGCAGATTTTTCAGATACATTTTTGCCCTTGATCCCCCTGGCATGCCACTGTCCAGGTCGTTGCACCCTTTAAACAACTTTAAAATCATTTTTCTGGCCAGAAATGTCTTTTTTAGATGTTAAAGTTCGCCTTCCCATTGAAGTCTATGGGGTTCGCGAACCGTTCGCGAACCGCTCGCATTTTTGCGCAAGTTCGCGAATATGTTCGCGAACTTTTTTTCCGACGTTCACTACATCCCTAGTTATTATTGCCCATACCTTTGTACACTATTAAAGATATGCAGTTTATGTTACCTACAGTGATCATAGCTGGGCAAAGGGACATGTTGTTTGCCCATATATCTCCTAGTCCTCTGAGAGCTGCTGCTGGTGGTAGTTGTCTCTGTATGGTGTACTGCTTGTACCTGCCAACATGGCATACAGAAGTGGTGGCACCTTGTACTATTAGATTACTACTAGGCTATTTACCCTGGAACATAACAGAACTGAAGAATTGGAGTGGGGTTTTCGATTCTTAAAATAATTACAAGTTGGTCATAGTTATCTGGATAAACAACAGGAGAGAGGACCCTGGTCACAAGAGCTTCAAATATAAAAAAATTAGCATCTTTGGGATGGACTATATAAATCAAATAATTATTCATGGCTTGAAATTGTAGATTCATTTGACTTGGCATCTGACATAGATATGGGAAGATTATACATTTATACCATGGCATGTTACACAAGTTTCATTTATTGCCATCCCTCTTCTCTTTTTATGAAGATGAACATCTGCCGGGCATGAATGTAACTCCTTAATCTGGGATGAATATTAGTTGGTGCTGGTTTGTTGTACTTATTATTTTTAGAGACTTCACTCGGTTGCCTCCTTTGAACTCAGGACTAAACTACTTAATTACATAATTATTTTGACCAAAGCACAAGATTGGATCCGTGTGCATTAATACATGAAGCAACAAAGTGACACCAGGCTGCTGTAAAATCAACAAGAGTTAATCATTCAACATATTTGTACAAAGGCAGGTCAGCAGGGCCACATCTGGAGGGTGCATTTGATAAACCCTTAGCCCTCTAACAGCGATACACCTTTAATGGAGTGGTTCACCTGTACGTTAACGTTTAGTATGTAATAGAATGGCCATTTCTAAGCAACTTTTCAATTGGTCTTCACTATTTATTTTTTTAATCATTTTTGAATTATTTGCCTTATTCTTCTGACTTTTTCAGCTTTTAAAGTGGGTTACTGACCCCATCTAAAAACAAATGTTCCTTCACGTTACACATATAGGGGCAAATTCATCAAGGGTCGAATATCGAGGGTTAATTAACCCTCGATATTCGACTGGGGAATGAAAATCCTTCGACTTCGATAGTCAAAGTCGAAGGATTTTGCACAATAGAAGGATTTTTAATCCAATAGAAGGATTTTAATCCAATGATCGAAGGATTATCCTTCGACCAAAAAAAGTTAGCCAAGCCTATGGGGACCTTCCCCATAGGCTAACATTGAGTTCGGTAGCTTTTAGGTGGCGAACTAGGGGGTCGAAGTTTTTTCTTAAAGAGACAGTACTTTGACTATCAATGGTCCAATAGTTGAATGATTTTTAGTTTGAATCGTTCGATTCGAAGTCGTAGTCGAAGGTCGAAGTAGCCCATTTGATGGTTGAAGTAGCCAAAAAAACACTTCAAAATTTTAAGCATTTTTTCTTCTATTCCTTCACTCGAACTTAATGAATGGGCCCCATATTGTTATTGCTACTTTTTATTACTAATCTTGCTATACAGGCAAACTTTTATTATTATTATTATTATTCCAGTCTCTTATTCCCTTATTGTAGTTGCTAAGGTAATTTGGATACTAGCAACAAGCTTGCTGAAATCACATTCTACATCATACTAAAAATTAATTCCAAATGTGAACAGCCCTTTCACACTCCATGTCTTAGTAAAAGCCTCAGCGTTTGAAACAGCTTTATGACCAGGGAGATCTGTATTGGATGCTCTGGTGGGAAAATTTTACATTTTATCCATAGACTCCAATGAAACAACAAAAAGTTATATTGCTTCTATATCTTTATTAATGATGGTGAAGTATAACTAGTTGTAGATCCCTAACCCATCTATTGATGTTAATTGGTAATATGGTAAACATTGTAGTAAAAAAGAAAGGTTCAAAAATAAATAGTGCTGTTACCTCAAACCAACTGCAAAAAAACCTTATGATGCACATCCGCCGTGTGTGCTGCTGGATAGATCCAAATATAAACTTCGCAAGGATCAACCGAGACTGCAGATTAACTGCTCAAATTGGTGTTTATTGTTTAACACAACATGTTTCGAGTCTCATAGGACTCTTTGTCAAGTGTATAACAAAATAGTGAAAAAAACATACTATATAGTGTTTCACAGGAAATGACATCATCAAGTGAGTGCCCGCCCTCCAACAAAAAGAAAGGGAAAAAGAGCAACAAAAAAGCAGCAAAAACACTCTATTTGTAAACCATGTTTAAACAGCAAATTTGCTACAACGTAGGTCAATGTCCATATTCAATAAAGTTCATTTTCCAAAAAGGGGAAGAATTTGTGTTTTCTTTCGTGAATAGGTTTCTGCTGTCACCGAAGTGCTGTAAAACATATATATTGTGAAAGAGTAAAACATTCGACCAATGGGCGAAACACTAGCACTGCCTATTACGGCCTACTAGCCCAATCTGTCTCAGGAAAATTGAACAATCTGACTCAGAGTCCCATCGGACTTAAACATAATTTCTACATGGAAATTTAACATATTCACTATACGTTACCATAAATGGAAATTCTGAAACTTTCTTACTGCGTGGCTAAGGCAAGGGGTCAGAATCTGGAAAAGAGGTTAAGCATGAAGTTAGCATTAATATAAGGGTCACAGAAAACTTTTCACACTCCATGTTTCGTTTAGCCCTTTAGGATTTACGGTATTCAACTTTTTCATTCAATACATCTCCCTCTGTGATAGTTTTAATTTCAAATCCCCACCTCTTGGGGGGGTATGTACGACCTCCAAGACTAGCCATTTTAATTGGTTAACGTTGTGATTCATAGCCGAAAAATGTCTAGCTACGGTTGTGTCCGTATAGGTATCCTTTTTAAAGTTTCTAATATAACCTCAATGTTCCTTGATACGGGATTTAACCTGCCTCACTGTCTGCCCCACATATGCCATCCCACATGGGCATTTAAGTAAATACACCACATTACCAGTGTCGCAGGTGGCATAGTGATGTAAGCGTATGGGATTCCCGTCACACGGATGGTTGATGGTATCACCTTTGATAATGGATGTACAACAAACACAGTTTAGACATGCAAACGTGCCCTTCTTTGGTTTGCCGATAAATCTTTGGGTACGCGGACCCGGGGGATTAACTTCTGATGGACATAGGATATCCCTTAGGTTACTACCCCTTTTATAGCTGAATAAAGGGGAACTAGGGAAACACTTACCTAAAGTGGTATCTTGTTGGACTATGGGCCAGTATTTTCGGATGGTTTTTTCTATAGCCTTACTATTACTACTGAAAGTAGATACAAACGGTATTACCCTATTTTCTTTCTTAGGTTTGTATGTAAGGAGTTCTTTCCTGTCAATCTTATGAGTCTCTTCAATACAGTTATTAATGGACTTACGATTGTAACCCCTCTCTATAAATCTTTTTTTCAAGTTCTCAGTAGCACACTCATATTTATCTATATCGGACGAAATCCTACGAGCTCGTAGGAACTGCCCTTTTGGGATTGCTTTAATTACATTAGGGGCATGGAAACTCGTGGCATGTAAAACATTATTTCTATCAGTATCCTTTCTATACAAGCTAGTATGTACTCGGCCATCAGTAATGGTGAGGTACACATCCAGGAAATTCAATGAGAGTCCACCAACCTCAGATGTGAACTTAATGGTCCTATGGGCTTTATTAGCCTCTATGACCATATTCTCAAAGGTTTGGACAGAGCCCTTCCAAAACATGAGGATATCGTCCACATACCGAAAGTATTGGATGATATGTTGTTTAAATGCCCCTTCCAGATACACTTTCTTTTCAAGGGCATGCACAAACAGGTTGGCAAATGCCGGTGCCACTGCAGCACCCATTGACGTACCCTGGCGTTGCCAGTAGTACTCCCCTGAGAACCTAAAGTAATTTTTATGTAATACAGTTGACAAGCAATCAATCAAAAAATACAATAGTTGAGGTGATACATTGGTATCCAATAATGCCTCTTCTATGACCCTTATAACTTCATCCTGTGGGATAGAGGTATATAAGCTTTGTATATCCACACTTACAAGTATAACATCAGGGTCTAATTTATCCAGGGCATTCATTTTAACCAGCAAGTCAGTGGTGTCCTTCAAACATACTGGTATATGACAGGTTAACGGTTGTAAGTAGGTGTCTACAAATTTAGCTAGGGGTTCCAAAACAGACCCATTGCCTGAGACTATAGGTCTCCCTGGTGGATTGTCAAGGTTTTTATGAATTTTTGGAAGAAGATATAAAACCGGGATGCGCGGAAATTCAGTTATAAGGAATTCCAAGGTGGCTTGGGCAATTCTCTCCAAGGACATGGCAAAAGAAGCAATTTATTGCCTATATAAGATAAGATCTGAGTATCTCATCCTTTCCTTTACATCTTTGGGGCATTTGAGATTAAGTTGCTGTGTCCCTGTTGTTATGTGCTGAGATGTAAGCGATCATGAGACAAACATCCATTTCAAAAGGAAAAGGCAGATGCTTATCTCTTTATTTACAACCAACTCAATGACAATGGGCATCTAAGGGTTATATTCTGTGATGCTTGGTGGACACATTCACACTTATTTTTGCTTTCTAATCCATTGGAGATAAAGGGTTGATTTTACATTTTATTTCACAGATTGGTGACTGATATAGCAGGGTCTATCTGACTTTTTTAGAAACCCTTAGCTCACAAAAATGTATAAAGGCCAAAACCTCTGTAGGAGTGCATCTTAAGGTGGCCAAACACAGGCCATTAAAAGCTGCTGAGAGATTGAGTAGGCAGGTTTTTGGTCTGTGTATAGGGTCCTCTTATGTTCTTCTCTAACCAATATATGGCCAAAAATCAGGCAGATATCAATCAGACAGGTTTAAAAATCCCATCAGAGCAAGAACTGCATTGGCTCGTTGATGCAGTTCTCTCTCTGACCACCTGTATCTTCTTCGCTGTGATCTGATCATTGGGCTTTAGGGCCCAATATCATCCACCTCAAGGTTGGCATGTCAGGGAACTTGCCAAATGAATGGATCTTAATGTGCATCGTCAGGCAGATTAAAATTACTTGTGGGTGTCTATTTGCTGCTGATGCAGGAATGCGCTTCTTGTAGTTGGATGCTTAAGACATAACTATAGAAGAGACAGAGACTGCTGGGGGTTCATGAGGTGCAGGGGGGCCCAGTGAGGCACTGATCAATAAGCAATTTCAATATACTATACGTTTAGATAAGTTGCTTTTTCAAAAAATATATGGGACCGTCAAATGATATTACTGGGAAACTTGAGTGTATCAGTCATGATGACTGCTATTAATGTGATATTAGTTTGTATGATATACTTTAAATATGTGAAGCCTGGGCGAGAATTTTTTTTGGTTACTATTGAATGTAAGTATACAGCTCTCTCTGGCCTCAGCACCAGTGTGGTTATAATCCTTTACTATGTAATCCAATCAACTACTGAAACACATTTCACAGTTTATCAACAACATTTCGTAATGTCAAGTAAACAGCATGTGTGGGAAGGAGCACAAAAGCTAATGGAAGGGATCACATATGGTCTCCAGGTTTCCAAAAGAAGATATTGCTGCCATCACGAAAACAAGCAGACAGTGAAAACATTTACTGCATCAACCAAACCTTTGCTATCGTCAGACTAAAAAGCACACGGTACCAATTTAGTGCTGGTTCTGAAAAAAAAAACATGGTTACTTGGAATTGGAACTTTATTCAGAGTTAGATTCTGCTAATACTTTACCAAAGTGGAGGTTGGCTACAGAAAAGTGAAGGCACACATTTAAAGATGAAGGCTTTGAAGTTGATTGAAGATGTGGCATTTTGAAGCAGAGACACATGGATAAAAAATAAATGGATCAACTTGACTATTTAGATATGTTCCATTGAGAGGAAAGTATGACTGATAGTTCAAACTATTTCATAGCCAGTTTTCATGCTTGAATGTTCCTATGTAAGCAATTCCTGTATGGAAGCATAAAACATACCAGTTGTATGTGTTTTTGGTTGTTGTAGTGTATCTGCAAAGGTTTTTATCCTTAAGTGTTTCAGAATTCCAGCATTATTTCCCTAGGCACAAATTATGCATCTATACAGGAGTCTGTGCCTGCTAGTAAATCTTATGAAAGTGCTATTATGGATATCATACAGACACGGTTCTCATGCACACTCTATTTGCATGTGATTGAGTTAATATGGGTACAGCAGGCCCTGAACATAATGACTGGTCAATAGTATACTATTAGAGGGCAAAGGATCCCTAATTCTAGTGGTAATGACATTTGGTGGTTTGTTCATGGAGGGAGGTTGCCTTTTTCCCATAGGTGTCCCACAGAGTTAAAAAATGCCTTACAAGCAATCTGCTCTTGGTTAAATGTCTTCTTCCTACATTTCTTCTGCATTACAAGGTGTTTTCGGGCTCTTTGTTATTGCCCTTTGGTTAATGTGATCATAGCATCCCTTTAGTATAATATAATTCCCTATGTATAATATATCAAAGGTTATCATCATCATCATCATCATTTATTTACAGTATATAGCGCTGTCAAGATACGCAGTGCTATACTGTAGTTATAGCAAACAGGGAATAAATGGTGGATAATAAACAAGGATTACAGAATACAATAGGGTTAGAAGGACCTAGAGATTAGAGTTTACAAACTCTCTCCTCCAATTCATATATCATTTTTGAATAACAAAGAGTCTGTTACACAGAAGGGTTCTTAAAAGTGCAATGTGCAAAGAGCAGAAATGGACACAATTCACCAATTCACAATGTTTTGTTTTTTTTACCCACATTGCTGCGTTCTTTCCCTGAATCCCAGCATAACTGTGGGCACCTGCTTCCGAGCACAAGCCAAAAAGAGCTCTGAAAATAATAGCTCCTCATTTGCATTCCTGCACCTTTGCACTACTTTGCAGTTTGCATTGTATTTGGCAAAGCACGGTTTGGTATAGAGGTACTGGTATATTATCTTAAATGCCTTGTTTAAGTGAGAGCAAGAATCTGACTAAATACCTTCTCCAACAAATGCTCTGAGGGACCCAAGAGGCAATATATAATAAAACTCATCTTCAGATATATGGCTCTTTAAGCACATCAAATTACAAATTATGTGACTCATGATGAACACAGGTGTACAAATGCTGGGGACATCTGGGAATATACAAATATGAACAGTACTTTCTGCTTCCTTATGTCAGAGCAGGCTATAAAGTATTTAGGCATAATACAAAAAAAGCACAGAATTTTTTTTTTTTTGTAAATCAGCTTTGGTTCAGAAACTTAAAAAACACAATTTTTCTAACTGCTCCCACCTAATAGTGTATTAAAAGGCTGATAACAGACAGCTGGTTCCACCATCTGTTAAAAACACTTCAAGGGCCAAATGAAATAGGTTATACCTTTGGCCATGCCAAGTCTTCACATACCCCCTTCCTATCACAGCCTGCGGAGGGCTAATCTGAATTTCACGCTCTGATTTCACTAGGCGTTTTCTAACCGCTGCCAGAGCCTGAGCTTCTTATGAGAGTCTTTCATAGTTGCTGATTACTTCTTTCCCCCCCCCCCTCTGTAACAATAGACACCCCTTCCTTTCTCCCCGGCTCATTTGCAATCAACAGAAAAGTCTCCCAGGATCCATTGCTCTCTATACCTTAAGGGAGTGACAGAAAAATGTCAATATCCTATTTTAAGAGCAGAACAGAGAACTGGAAAGAAGCATTTCAGATTTTTCCTTGCTCCCATTTGCTGTTGCTACTAATAGGTACAATTCAGATTTATGAGGACAGCTTTGAAACAATGTTCTAACCTTCTGCCGGTGCACGGAGGGAGGCTAAAACAAAGGGATGCAAAGCCTAATGGTATTTCTTGCCATTAACAATTCTTTGATGTTCATACTCCAGGCTGTCTTTTATCTTGTTTCCTTTCTTTTAGCCCCTTTACAAAAAGGAAAAAAATTAACCATTCTTTCTGAATATTTTGTCTTTACTTTTAAAGTAACAGGGAAATGTAAGGATATGAAATAGTGGAGAGTGTCAACAACCCAAGTGCCCAAATGCCATGTTTCTACATGTGGGTATCACAAAACAGTAGGCTTATTTGCACTTAGCATTGTATCCATTTCTGCCCTTGTTGTTCGACAGTAAAAGATAAAGTAAAAACGTAAAGGATTTTTTTTTCTTTTTCTTATTTCTTATTTGTAATTTGAACTGCTGTAAAGTTGCTGGTAACTGACCACAACAAGGAAATGATTAGAATGATGAAAAAGAAGAACAACATAGCATTGTAGTCATTAACAAACTGTGGGGCTGTTACATAGTTACATAGTTACATAGTTAAATTGGGTTGAAAAAAGACAAAGTCCATCAAGTTCAACCCCTCCAAATGAAAACCCAGCATCCATACATACACCCCTCTACTTTTAATTAAATTCTATATACCCATACTAACTATAGAGCTTAGTATCACAATAGCCTTTGATATTATGTCTGTCCAAAAAATCATCCAAGCCATTCTTAAAGGCATTAACTGAATCAGCCATCACAACATCACCCGGCAGTGCATTCCACAACCTCACTGTCCTGACTGTGAAGAACCCCCTACGTTGCTTCAAATGAAAGTTCTCATCATGAAGGCCAGTCAGGGTGAGCTATGGGGATAATAACAATTTGGTACAACAGATACTCTTAGAAGCTCAGCTTCAAGGTTAGTAAGGGTGAGACATATATAAAGTTTTAGATATTCTTGGAACCGTGACTAATACACAAATGGCTCCCTATACCTGTAACCTTGTTATGATGAGCTAAGTGAGGTTCTGACCAAATGTTATTTGTTGTAAACCCGTTGTCCATAAAACTCTAAATTACAGGCAGGCCATCTCCCACTGAGTATATTTAAAGCAAATTTTAAAAATGATTTAAATTTTCTCTTTAATAATAAAACAATACCTTCTACATGATGGTAACTAAGCTGCATGAATCCATATAGGTGACACAAAAATCCTGTTTATTTAATGTTTAAATGATTTTAGCAGACTTAAAGGGGATTTGCCACCCTAAAAATAATTCTAATTCCTATTTAATGATGTTAGTCAAGCAAATTAAACTTCACCTTCACTACACAAATTATTAAAATGTTGTTTCCTTTAGTCTTGGAATTCACAAACAAGGCAGGTGCCATTTTTGAGCATAATTTCAAAATCTTGGCATCTAAAGCAGGCGGGTCAGGAAATATATGATTGACAGCTAAGACTTTTAAACGTGTTTATAACAGGTATGGATGCTTTTAATTAAAAATCATTTTGGATTCATGTTTCATTTGAAAATGGCTTTTGTTTTAAAGCTTTTTATTTCTGACTGACAGGCTCCCTTTAAGTATGGAGATCCGAATTACTGAAAGATCCAGAAAACCCCAGGCCCAAAGAATTGTGGAAAACACTGTAGATCCTATACCTAACATGTCTAGTTCAAGACTTATTAGTGTCATAAGGGCTCAATTACAAAATGTCAAAATGTAGTTTTAGCATGTATATTCCATTTATTGATTTGGTATGGTGAGCCTGTGCCACACTGTATTTTCTTTTTTATAAGTGCTAATTCTGTGCTGTGTGTAGGTCCATTCTGTAATGTACAAGTTATCATCATTCCCCAATCCTCTCCGATGTAAGAATGGCCAGTGTTTGGTTGGAGGGGTCGGCACCTCTCCCAATGTACATAAATAGAAAGGATACCAAATGACAAAAGCCGGTGCAGCGGGGAGAACCCCTGCACGTTTATTCGGTCAATTAGATGTAACGTCTACGTGATGTTACATCCAAGTGACCGAATAAACATGCAGGGGTTCTCCACGCTACACTGGCTTTTGTCGTTTGGTATCCTTTCTATTTATGTAGGTCCATTCTGTTCATTCTGGTGGACACCTGTAAAGTAAGGAGCGCAATGGAGAACTTTTTTTTTTGCTAACATTTTAGAAAGAAGTTGCTTTGTGAGTGCAATCTTTTATACTATTAAAGTAGTTTTAAGTGGTCCTTGCACATGCCACTTTTATTGTTTTAGTAAGCTTAAGAGAAAGCCAGAGAGAACGATCCAGCTTTTAAACCCTTGGTGTACCTGATGTCTTTATTGATAATTCTGCTATTCAGTTAAATGTCTGTGAGTATAACTGCAGGCATGAAAATAATGGAACTTACATATGGGTTTCTATCCTTACCTACTTGAATAAACGTCTTAGTTTTTTATTAAACTGAATCTAATCACTGAAGTGGTAGATTTAATATGGAGTGGGCAGTTGACTAGTCCATTTGAATTGATTTGCTATACAATATAAGGAATAGATAAAATACTGCAAAACATCTATATCTATGTATATATATATTTTTTTTTTCCCCTTTGCTCAATGTGAGTTGAGCTCTAGTTGAGTTGAGCTGTTTTCAGCAACAGATACATGTGATGTGTGTCAACTTGAGTAGCTGCAATGTCTGGTTACTGACAGAGGGGCCATGCTAAAGTCATCTATCTGGACCTTGACTCAAAGTGCTGTCATGCCACTCTCTGATGAAGCTACATTCAGTCTTTGTTTAATGCAGAAAGCATTCCCAATATGTAGCTTGCCATACTTTTATAGATCTACTTACCTGGTGAGGACACCTAAGAAGCGGACCTTTAACTCATTTGACCACCCCCCCTGAAGGGCCAAATGGGGCTGATCCAATCGTTGGACCAGGGACCAACAATCTAATTATACTGTGGGCATATGGGAACCTATATTTATGTGCCACTGCAATCCTTATACAACAAGATATTCAAACCAGTAAGTAGCTAGTCTATATTTCTCTGGCAGGCTTATGTCTATCAGATCTGTATGTGTACAATGTCTGTACAATGTCTGTACAGGGTAATGTACACCTTCTCCAAGCATTTGTGTTCAATGCTACCATAGAACAGTAAGCATACGTGGTAATTTACGGATTTTTATTGAAAATGTTATTTTATTTATTTGGATTACTATGACAAAAGCAATAATTAAAAACAAGAAATAAAAATGATAGTCATAAAAGGCATGAAAAAAAAGAAAGAGTCTGAGGTGCTCCTGGCTAAGCAGTATGCATTCTCTCTCATCTCCAAACAGTCAGAATGAAAATACAAAACTTTAACTTTCTGAGAAAAATATACATTGCTGGGCTAAAGTGCTACTGGGGGAGAAATCCTCATCAGGAACTGAATCAGCTGCTGACAACAATTTGTAATATTCATCCTCTCCATCCAATAGTTTCTTGTGTTAGGAACATATCTACTTCGGATTTTGCGCCGAAATTTTTTTATATATTTTTAAAATTGCCTGAAAGCTACGATTTTTTCAGAAACCCAGTGCAACTCTTCGCTCCAGTGTAAATCTTCCATTTGTTAACAGGAAATCTGCCATTGGCTTTTACATGTTCTTGACAGGTCTGAGTTAGAGTAATTTTTTTCATCTGACTTTTAACACTATCGGACTTTCATAAATCCCAAAAATGTGAGTTTCTTTTTTCCCCTTTAAAAGTCCGACCAGAATATGGTTGTTGTTTTAGACCATTAATGAGAGAAAAAAAAATTGTTTACTGATATAAATGCAGTTCAATGCAGCACCCTTCTGATATTCAGTGTTTATAATTTAATATAATTATTTCCCCGGCAAATCAAACATTACCTGCGGGCTAATATGCTAATATTTATAGTATCAATGTTTACTTTTTTAAATTTTACAAACAGGCTTCTGTTTACAGTTGTTAAAAACCATGATAGATAGTTACCCAAGTTTTCTTGGCTTCCTCTTTCTCCCTTGATATTCTAGAGATCCCTGCGGGAAGGACCAAGAACACACTTTCAGAAGCTAAGCATGGAGTCGTTAATTTTTAATTCAAAGTGATTTTGTGTTGAATGCAAGCAGATGCTGATAATATCACAAGTCAAAGCATAATTTTTTTGATCAAAGGGCTCAAGAGTGCCTGATGAAGCATGCATGTTGCTTTTCTTTGATAAACCACATCAATTATTCACCGTGAAAAGAGACATCCTGATATGAAGGCAGCTGATAAAGGGCACATGTTCTACCAAAGCTAAGGTTAAGAGAGTGATAAAGAGATGGAAGAGGGAAGCTTGGGAAGGTTGATCAGGTTTAAATAAGTACGCTATTTAAAGGGCAAAATGGGTAAAGTCAAAATGTTCAAACAAACAAAACATTAAAATATCACTTCATATAGCCACATTTTATTTTCTGCAACAGTTTAATATTAATGTGTGTTGCTTGTCATTTCCTCTAATTTGTGCTGTGGTTACTACTGTGGAAGACTTCTACAAACTTCTACATAATTAGAAAGCCCCCTATGTGGCACGCCACTCAAGGGAATATCAACTGAGAGTCTATATATCTGAAAACATTTCACCATCAACAACTCTATGCCTTCATTTTCTATTTTCCCTCCACTGTAGAATGGTTTTGCAAGCCAGTGAAGTATGGTTTATTACATTTAACCTTTTTTGATATCAAGAACGATACTCAAGCATATAAAACAGTGGGTATTTTGATCACCAATATTATAACAGGAATCTCTATGGGTTGCTTCTACTAACTGCAATGTGAATAGCAGTGAACAGCCCTCCACAGCAGGGGCAGCCCTTCACAAACAGGTTTGTCAAGCTTGCCTGATCAGTGTATGTCTTGTTAAGTAAATGTTACTTAGTTCAAAAACAATTTAGGTAAGGAAAACTACGTAGGTAAACCAAACATGACCCACTTAGGTATGGTAGTCAGTAAGAGTTATGCATGAATATATTTGCAGTGCCAGAATCAATGTATTTGAATAATAGAAACGAGAACACGTCAGAAACCGTAAAATAGGCCCATAATAACTAAATACTTACATGAACCTGATTACAGTACATACTATCCTCAGGGGAGTTCAGGGTTTTGGGTTGTTGACACCGCTGTCCTTAGCTTCTTCTCAAGGCATCTCTCTAACCCTGCCAGAAGAGCAATCTATTAATTGAGATATATTTCAGGTATTAAAACCTTTGCGTGTATGTTGGCAAGTGCAACTTTAATTCTTCTGTAAATTATATTTATTGTTCTTGTGTGGGTAGTGAGTGTGACCAAAATATCATGCATCAGCCTAAGAATGAATGTCTGTAGATGGCAGCCTCAGAAAGTCACGTGTGAAGTGATAAAGTAGTCCCAGCAATGACAATGGAAAGACATAACTGATTTGCATTCAAGAACTGAAGTTTCAGTAAATATCTGGTTTAAATTCCCCCCTTTTGGTGTTTGTTTCTTCCATTTGCCTGCATGCAGCAAAATGCCATAAGATTCCAAACCCAAGATAAATCTAGAATATTCCAGTAATCTAGAGACATTAACTATGACAAAATAAAAAAATGTATTAAAGTAAAATGCCTAACCCACCCCCACCCGTGAAATCCTTGCCAGCTATATTTTACTTCAGGTACACTTTAAATTTTTCAAGGGACATTTACAGCTGGGACAAATCAGTTGAGAGACCCCGATGTGCTAATAAACGGTTTAATTTACAGATAACATAGAATATGGAGTATTGCTAAGATGAAAGTGCCCATGAAAAAAACATTCATAATTTAATTATGATCCAATTAAAAAGATAAGAATTTATCATAGCAAATACAGAGATCATTTTGAAGCAGGATCTGAGAACTGAGAACTCATGTACAATGAGGTTTAGGGATATGGACAGTTTGATTCTTTGGTTTGGAAAATTAATTACTGCCAAATAACAGATTGTATACTGTAATGATTTATAGCCAGCTACCCACAACATCAAATTTTAAAAAGTCATTGTAGAATGCAGAATACAACTAAGACTATCCACCTCTTAACATATTGCTAGGGCAATCATTTCAGCCTAAAGCTGGCCATACACATATGGATCTGTAATAAAGCTTAGCAACCAATCAGCAGACAGCATTTACTAGTGAGAACACTGATTCATTGCTATGGGCTTCTAAAAATAAACCCATTTGGTACAAGGGGGCAGTAATGGTATTTAAAACAAATCAACAAAGCATATACAAAGACACATACACATATACACTATTAAAGTGCTTAAAGGGACACTTTACCCTGCTTCAACCACAATTTACTCAGTTGTTGGTGAGCTGAAAATGGTAACATATTATCAAGGTTAAGGCATACTGGGGGTCGTAGTCCAGCAATATCAGGGTTGTGGCTCAATAAAATGTTTAGCCTAACTATCTTATGAGAATCTTGTTCCTGCAACTGGAGTTGGTAGCTTTAAGGGGCCACCCCATGCTTTGTGCTGAAGGGAGAACTGAAGACTCATGTTCTTTGTTGGTCTGGGGGTCAGGGATTTTTTTTTCCATTTTTGGGCACCTTATAGACCTTGTTTTTTACTTTGTGCACTGAGTTTTTAATTTAATGAATGAGTAAATCTTTACTTTTACTCTCTCTAAAATTACTCTAAACATCCTCCACATAGCTCCCTCCATTTAGTTTTATTTTGCTTCTCTGTTACAAGCAGCTGAACTGCAGCACTTTTAGCTACACACTTGCCTAGCATGAAGTTCCCACCCCTGAGCACTCCTTCTCTTTATGACTATGAAGATCTCAAAGAGGTGCTTACTGTGCATGCCTGATTTCTATTGGAGCAGAGGCAGTGAGCATGCCCAGTAGGCCCCTCTTTATGGCCTTTATAATCAGAGAAAAAGAAGCTTGGATGGTGGAGCTTCATACAATTAGTTTGAGCTGTTGAGAGTAATTTTAGAGGATTTTAAAATAAAGGGCTTACTTATTCTTTATCAAGCTTCTATAAAAACAAAACAGCAAGATGCCCAGTATACTGCTGGTAACCACCATTCACATTGGTGAATTCTCTTGATCTGTAATTAAGTTTTCAATTAGTGGAATTGAATTGTTTTCCATATGTAATTATGTTTTTGGCAATTTCTACAGATAACTGGGGGGGGGCTAATATTGTCCTTTTAAAATAGCACTTCACACCTAAAAACATTTTTAAACCTTCCGTGGAAAATTTGGGATATTAAACTTATTTCAAACAGTAAACTTTGCCTTTTTTAATCAAAACAACATATTTTTATATTTTTCCCCATTCCCTGAAAGCCTATTAAGAAATCTATGGAACGTATCTTCGTTGACTTGATATATGAATGTGCTCCCATGGCGAGTAAAGCGCTATCAATCTATAACTTTGCTGCTACATTTCAGAGAGCTCTGCAACACACCCAACAATACTGACATACAACTCATTTTTATACTTTTTGAAATGAAAAGGCCATTGCTAATCATAACACGTTCTTTCCTTGGTGTTGCCTAGCATGGCTTTGATGAATAACCCCTATTATTATCCTATATAAGCAGCCACTTCACCACTCCATCTTTTATCCCATCATTAATTTAATGTTACCATGCATAAATGCACAGTGGAATATTTTCCTGACAAACATAGTTTCCTTGCAAGCAATAAAATAACAAGTGTTATTTATTTTGGTCAATTTTATGGTGAAAAACTTTTGCAATGTTTTTTATAACCCATTATGTAGTTAGAGTTTAAAAAATAATGGCAGAGTAAAATGTTAACAGCGTTCACACACACACATATAAAGAGGCACCGCATCATTTTTATATATATAGACATTTTTATGGATTTTGTTTCTGTACTTGATGGAGTTGCCACTTGGGTCTGTCCTCTTAAACTTTTGATTGGTACATCAAAATAGGCTGCACACAGGTCCAACATAATAAATACTCATGTTACATTAATTAAATTAGCCATTAAAGGGTTTGTAATCCCAACTTTAATACTGTCCCACAGTGCCTCTAGTTCTACAGAAGCTGCCAAAAAACACAATTATAGATGAAAATTCACCAATAAGGATTCGACTGATCAAAAACTTCACTATAAATGCAAACAAATTGACCAGTAAGAACGCTGATGCTCAGCACTATGTCTGGCATCTTGCTGTTATCTTGCATATAGCGATAATTATGTCATTTTTGTCTTTATTATATTACACTGGAATCAGACATGAGAAGAAAGGACTGGTTTAGTGCTGGTAAACTGTGTGTAGTGCTTCTAACTCCAGTTGCAGGAACAAAGAACCTGGAGCCAGATTTACATAGATCAGCTGGAGGATTTTTAACATTTTAAAGCAGCCACTGGCAATGGAGGTTTGGGGAAAAGTTGTACTGTGCAATATTGCTTTAAGTATACAATCCTGATGTTGTTGGACATTATTCTGGGATTTGTAGTTCAGTAACAACTGAGTTTGGTTGAGCAGTGCAGTGAAGCAGGGTTTACTACCCCTTTAAACAAGAACTGAAGCCGAAAAAAAAATATGATTGATGTATTTTATATATGGAACTAATGTATTATCCCAGATATTTAGCAGCCATAGCGCAGTAATAAGCCACATTAAATCATGTCTACAGCAGCTCCCCATTTTGGGAGCTTGTATCTTTTTAGTGTCAATAGCACTGTACTTTGGGTTGTTAAACATATTTATAGAAACTGATGTTTCAGAGCAGAATCTTTAGTAAAGTGTGATTTTGCTTCTATACTGTGCGGTAATCAGAGTTATTTACTAATGAGGCTTGTATGGGGAATTTTATATTGTATATATACCGTAAATTGTGAGTGTCCCCTAAACTCAGGTAAGTGACAGAAGCCCAGAGCATGTTCTGTCAATTGTCAGAGAAGACAATGGGGAGCTACTGGGGCATCATAAAGGGTTTTTCTCATGTTGCTCATTTTCAGCACTGCAAACGAATTTATCTCGTGAGAATGAAAAGAATCAGCTGTTGACTTAGAGCACATTTCCCAGCGCTTGCCCATAAAA
The DNA here is from genome assembly GCA_038501925.1 of Xenopus petersii. NCBI lineage: Eukaryota > Metazoa > Chordata > Amphibia > Anura > Pipidae > Xenopus > Xenopus petersii. The sequence goes on from CM076689.1 coordinate 54,211,211, forward strand.
CTGCTGAGCAAGCTCTTGTTCCTATTAATTGAACTTAGTTACTGTTTAGGGAATTCATGAACACTAGTATTTTGTAAGGTAAAGTTCTCAATACACCGTTTAAAACGAATCAACATTTTTGGCCAAGTAGAATATTTAAATCTTTAGTTAATGCTTTGATCATTTTTCAGCATTAAAGGGTTGCTCAAACTATTTAACTCAAACTATTTTACTGTCAAATAGAAATTTTAAGATATGAATGTGAAGCTGTTTCCATTTGCTTTATTTTTCCTAGATGACCTTTTTTGAAGTTTCACATTTGCATAATACTCCCATGAGAAGCAACGCCTGTGACTTAGTACCTACTGTTCCTCTCTTAATTATAAGGAGTCTGATTGTTAAACCAGAAATAGCTCAGTCCATGTCTCGTGTCTGAGGCAGCAATAAGAGGCCAGCTTTGTGAGACAGTTGCCTCCAGAAAGGAAAAGCCATACCTCTGTGTACACACAAACATTAATCCCTGAACCTAAACAGCCCCACCCCTATAGACAAGAAAAACTGACCACCGGGTTGGGATGTTAAAGGCCCACAGCATTATTTGAAACAATATAATAATAAAACAAATGTATAAGTGGGTTTATACATGTATAAGAATACATTAAACCATTACAGTTATCATAGTAAGCAAAAATTTTGCATCGTATGTTTCTGAAATGCTGTGCTTAGTTCTATGCTAACCATTATCAGGTGGACAATTAAGAGTAGGTACCCATAAATGATCAGAAGAAGAGGAGATTAGAAGCACCCTTGTACTTGTCAACCCCAGGCCCCAAATTCCATGCTAAGTATTTCTTCCACCAGGCTAGGAGGAGGGTGTGGCTGAGTTGTTATCTGCCTGGGAGATAGGGCTGCCTTGAAGGCACTCTTCGTTCCCTATTTTACTCCTCTGCATTATAATAGCACCCAACAATGGGGGGTAGGGCTTCCTTTTGCAGGCTGCCTTAAAAATCTGTCCATTTCCAGGAAGAACCTCCTCCCCTTTAATGTTAACTCTTCTTGAACCTCCACCTTGTCCCCAACAGCTTGCATATATCTCCCTGCACCTCTAGTTTAGCAATGTATACCGATCCCTTTTCTAGCATAAACACCTACAGCCAGTCCCTTCTTTATCCTGCCAGGTGTTCTTCCCCAATGTTTTACTCCTAGTCAGATATCCAACTAAATTACCACCCAGGATTATAGAGTGAACATTGGGCTACACCCTTGTACATTTCTATCTTTGCCCCCTATGCCAAGCCACATTTGGCATTTTCATCCCACGAGAAGCACATAACACTACGAAGATTATTGTATCTGCAAACAATTTCAATTTTACATTTTGTATATACTGTATTATACTTACACATTTATAACTGCTGCTTGAATAGAGATGGGGATTTGTTGTAATCAGATTTTGCTACAGTATTCCTATTTATCTGTAGCATGTCATTTTGATTATGTTCTTACTGTGTTTGATCTTATTGCTTAAAAAATGTGTTATCCAGCAGAGACTTTTTCCATGCAAATGTTTATACCATGTCTGATAATTGCTGGAGGCAAAAACAAATCATCTGAACTTGTAACAGTGGCCAACTGAAATCTAAGAGACTCAAACCATGATTTAGCCTTATCCTTATAAAAGAGGAATTGTCCTTGGCATAGACAAATACTAAGCAAACTTTGGAGTTAAAGTTGTAGCAAATGCTGTCAGCATTTACCCACCAGTTATCCCAGTGATATCATGTCAGTAAAAAGCATGTTGAAGTGACATGAGTTATACTGTATGTAGCCATTATATTAAAGATGTTTAGTCTCAACCTCAAGTCTTAGATCCATTGTTTTTTTTAGACATGACATACATAGAACAATACAACAACAATGGTAGAGTGCTTCCACCCCTGATCATGTACCCTTTGTGGTACCAGGTGCTACACTGGGGGACCCACTCCTGCCATATGGGTTATACAGGTACATAGAGAGATTCCAGTGGCACACTGAATGTTGAAAAAGTGTAAAATGTATTCATCCCAAATACAGTATATACTGAAAAAAGGCAACGTTTTGGACCATTCGGGCCCTTTATCAAGCCTAGGCTCGATAAAGGGCCCGAGTGGTCCGAAACGTTGCCTTTTTTCTGTATGTGTTTGGGGTGAATAAATGTTACACTTTTTCAACATTCAGTGTGCCACTGGAATCTCTCTATATACTGTACATGGAACAATACAATAGGTTTTGTGTTACTGCTAGGGAGCTGAGTTTCAGAGCTTTTTATTGGAGTATACAGGCCTAGAAAATAATGAAATCTGTTTCTAGCCAGCATGCTACTATTATTCTTCCATATCCATAACTTCAGAAACTGGAATTGGACTCCACCATCATCAGTCTTCACTTGACTCATTTAGAAAAAATATGATTTATTTAGAAAAAAATGGGTCAGTTGAAAATAATTTTATTCAATGTGCTGAGTTATGTGACAAATGTATGTTCCTCTACTACTGTATATTAACCCTTTTTCTGATGGGAATATCGAGGTTGGTTGTCTGGAATTGTGGGAAAAAAATATCTGAATTGTGGGCAAAACTGTCAGTTAAAATACTTGGAACATTGCATGATATACAATAAACTGGAACAGGTAGCCTCCAGAGAATATTTTTTTCCGATATACCCAAGGACTGCCGACTATAAACTGCCACCCTGGGATTCCTATATAGGAAATACGGTCAATGTTTCACAGAAAGAATTTCTCCACTGGTGCAAAACACCCATGTCTCCAGTGAGAATTGCATGGAAGTGCAGGCGTCAATGCTTTCCCCCCAAACATCTGCACATTACCCATAGAAGTCAATGAAAGCTGTGAGAGGGTCACAATCATGACTCTACCAACACAACATTGAATGCAGAAAACTAGCTATGTCTGGTACTAGCTTTGGTCTGAATGGGACTTGAAGTAATCCATGAAAGATATAGTTGCTACATTCACAAACAACAAATATACTACCTAGGTAAGTGCATTACCAGCCATGAAAGAACAATAGTTGTTTTAATCAGATTGCAGTGTATTTAATTATATTTGTATACTTTTGGTTATGATAAAAGGTTTGTTCACCTTTACATTAAATTTTAGTATGAAGTAGTGATATTTGTTCAGCAGCTCTCCATTTTGGAATTTCGACAGCTATCTGGTTGCTAGGGTTCAAGCAGTGGTGTGAATAAGAGACCAGAATATGAATAGGAGTGGGCCTATTGTAGCCTCACAGAGCAATCTTTTTTGGCTGCTGGGGTCAGTATCCCTTGTTTGATATCTTGAACTGCTTTAGAAGGCAAATAATCCAAAACTATAAAAAAAGAAGACCAAATGAAAAGTTGCTAAGAACTGGACATTCTATAACACGCTAAAAGTTAACTTAAAAGTAATCTATGCCTTTAAAGACTACTATAACTCAAAGGGACACTGTAATACTACACTGCTCATCCACACTTCACTCATTGTTGCTGGACTACTAATCCCAGCATACATTAACATATTATCATGGTTAAGGCATGCAGAGAGCTATAGTAGAGCAACATCAGGGCTGTATTCTTAAAGCAATATTGCACCATTAAACTACAAAAAAATCCCAGGTTTGCAGGGTCTGTGGGTGCATTAAAATGCAAAAGAATCTTCCAAAGAGAATCCACGATGGTCTATGTAAACCTGACTCCATGTTGGTTTGTTCTGCAGCTAGATTTGGGCGCTTTAAACACAGTTTTCCAGCACTAAACACGTCTGTCATTTAACCCCATGCATCATTTAAGATAAAAGCAAGATGTCTGACATACAGTAGTGCTGGGAATCACCATTCTAATTTCTCACTAGTCAATATTCTTGCATCCATAATGAAGTTTTTGGTCATTGAATTGTTTTGCACGTGTAATTATGTTTCTTCATCAACTTCTCTAGAAAAGTAGGGCGCCCAGTGGGACACCTTTATAGCTGGGTTTAGTGACTCTTTAACACTATTTCTATATGATTTCTGTATACAGTCTGGAATTATGTATCATAATACATCACATACAATACAAACTTCCCATTCCTAGTACTTCAGGTAAAGTACTTAGATTATAATTGGAGAGAAAGCTATGCAGCAATATAAATTCAATGGCAAATTGTACCTGTATTTTTCTGAGATCCATAGAAATCTGAAAGGTGACGGTTTGCTGTAAACTCATGTTCGTCAATATCCATCGCAATGTTCCTTTCAGTTGTATAAAAAAGGGGTCTGTGATAATCTAAATCCTAAAATTAGACACAAAGAGTAGTTGTAAATCATTGACAGGATTATTATTCAACTTTATTATTGAAGTGCCAACATTTTTAGAGGTAGAGGTTGCCATAGCTTGTGGGCCAAATTCAAGAGAAAGTTGAGAAAAAGTTTTATCATGTGAAAACTCAGGACGAGATTCAATTTGAGATGTATTTAAATTCAGGAACACTAAAAATTTATCACATGAAAACTCTATTGAAGTCTGTGGGGGAAAAACTGGGACTGAACTAGGAGAAAAGTTTTTTTCTCTTTGAATTGAATCTAGTCCATGATTTTTCGTGGAATAAACCAGGAGATAGGTTTTTCTCACTGAATTGAATCTGTTCCTATGGCTGGGTCCCCTACAGGTCTCAAAGTATATAAAAGAGGGCCCAGCCTTTAAGGAGAACTCAACCCCCCACTAATAAAAACCTCTACCCAGTACCCTACATAGTCCCCCCTCCCTGCTCCCCCTGCATAGGTGATAACATCTATAAATGCCCCTAATCCTTTACTCACCTATAGGTGCAGAGTAAGCACAGCGGAGCACATGGGTGCCATCTTCCGGCACTTCGGATCTCTTCAGGAAGTGAGCACCGTATTGGAGCATGTGCAGTCTTCCAGTTCGTAGCTACTGTGCATGCGCTAAAAGTGACGGAAATTGCCAAAGGGAAGAGGACCAGAAAAATACCAAAGAGCTGGAAGATGGCGACCATGAGCTCCACTGCAATTACTCTGCACCGATAGGCTAGTAACGGATTAGGGGTGTTATGAGGAGGGGGACCAGTGAGAGGGGACTATGTAGGGTTCTGGTAGGGGTTTTATGGTTAGGTTTTGATTGTATGCATATTGGTTGTCCTACTGTAGGGAGACATATTAGTTGTGTATATTTGCCACCGTAAGGTATACCTACTTCATTACATATTTGTCCTTGCTTGCCCTTGGGGTTCTGCACAATTCTTCCCTATTTATTACTTTTTTTCAGCTCCTGTTCGGCTTTGTTCCTGGACCTAGCTGAAGCCTGTTGTTGCTGTTCGTGCATGTGTGTACCAAACTTTGGACTTTTTATTTGACCTTGCTCTGCTTGCATGAGCTTTGGCCAACTTTGATGTTTTGCTCTCTGACCTTGACTGCAATTTCTTTGACAACTTTTTGGACAGAGCTCTGTATTCAAAGTTCTCATTTTGACATAAGCCTGGGTCCACTTGTGTTCTCAGGTTTCTTCACAGGCTGGCTGTGACACCTAAGTATTGCTAGGGTTGTATCAGCATGATTGATACAGCCATATACATCCTATATCTTAAGTAGAAATCCAAAAAGTCTGTAGCCCAATATTAATTGGACACAAAATAAGCAGCTCATTTACATTTTTGTCGTGAATTGTTACCGCATTTTATTGTATTTCCCCCAGAAGGGGAAATATATTGGCAGTATTTAAAGCTGTAAATTAGCAAATTCTAAGCTAAGTTCCCTAATGGCAAAGGCCAAGGAATTTAGTGGCAGTTGAGATCCTCCCTGAAGGCTGCAGTGAGTGTTTCCTCATTGACAATTGTCCCTTGGGTAATGCTAAACTGACAGACTCTGTTGCTGAACCCGCTGGAGTAGGAAAAAAAATTTGAAATTGTTTTTTTTACAGTGGTGGTGATTTTCATGATAGGAATCAAGAAGGATATATTTATGGTAGCCCTGAGCTAAACATAAAAACCAAAAACATGTGATTTTAAAACAAGGGATTTGCATATTATGGTACAAATCTGAATATCTTGAAGCAACCCAATTGATTGCTATGGGTCAGATTTCCCTTGACTAGGGCTGAAGTTTGGCTGAAAAAAGGGCCCTAGTTATGCAGAAATGCTGGAGTCCAAAACTGCATCAGTCAAGTATATTAACCCTTCTATAGTCTTTTGGTTGTCAGCTGGAGGGATGCAGGTTGAACACCACTGAGTTTCAGCTAGACTGCACTTATGAAGACTTTATCAAGGGACTGCAATGGCAAAAATATTCACAATGCCAAGATTTATGCCTCTGCACAAATTTTTTTTCCTAGCTTACTTAGCTTTAGTAAACTTTTCATGCAAACCCTAAAGCATGCATTAAAAGTACACAATGTGCAATTAAAATGTTCAAGGCAATAACAGTCTAATGAAGAATAATACATTGCAAAGTTGAAAAGTTTTATTGTTGTATGAAAATTATTTTCCATTTAGTACTTTGAGTTCAAGGCTAAATACAATTCACTGATTCTTGTCTTGTGCTATGTTTTTTTCTAACCAGTAAACACAGCAAGACCATTTATCTCCCTGGTAGCACCGTGGAGAACCTGCCTATACTTTATCACATTGTACCTTAATACAACAGAACTCTTAACCCACATATTTATTGAACAGAAATCTTACTGTGCTTTGTTAACTGGTTTTGTCCATGCTCCATTTGTATCAGCAAAAAGCTATAGGAAGATATTAATCTACTTAACATTTTTAAGTACATCATCCAAAGGATTTTTTTAATGTTACATATGCTCTGCAGCATTACTGGCAAAAAAACTGTACATTTTCTTCATTTCATCCTTTCAACATCAAATGGTAAGCAGCAAAAATTGGATCAGACTTCAAAGGCCGCACTGCGCTCCAAGTCACAGAGAGGCTCCTCTATTTCACATATTGAATTTGAGCGGGATATCAAAGTGCTACCAAAGAACCTCGGGTCCTTGCTAAAATAGAGGCTCTAACATCTGTAGAGAAGCAAAGTGCATTTGGAAACCATCTCAGGGAGCGGCTAGTGCTAATTCTCAGCAGCAAATTTCCAGCCTTTTGATTGACTCACCTCCCTGTCTCTGCACAGAACCAAAGTTCTTAGCAAGCAGGCTTTTGTCTCAGCAACTTCAAAATAGAACTAACGGTTTCATGTTCCATTGCTTCGGTCAAACAGCCATGAAAACATTGCAGAACAGTAGGCTGAGGAATGCTGAGGCACGGAACAATGTCAAGTTATTCTACAGCTTAGTACGAAACACTACATTTTTATTGCAGTAACTGTTTCCATGAATGTTGATATTTGGCGAGATATAGCAAATTCCCCTTTCTTTGTGAAATACATATGATAAAATAGTTGATTTTTAATAATGCTGTGTCCCTTTAAATTCTCAGACTATTTTTACATTAAATGTATATTTTAAAAAAGATACCGGTACCTGTATTCTTGTAGGTTACTCAGCATGCACACACATGTTTTTCTGGATATTTGTTTTAAAAAGGAAAAGGAAGTGTTAATTACATTATAACCATTTGTATGCAAAATAAACCAAGTTTAAAAACGTTTAATATACAGGTATGGGTTCTGTTAAATCCATTATCAAGAAAGATCTGAATTACAGAGAAGCCGTTTTGCATAAACTCCATTTTATTCAAATAATCCAAATTTTTAAAAATAATTTCCTTTTTTGCTATAATAATAAAACAGTACCTTGTACTATATCCAAACTAAGATGTAATGAATCCACATTGGAAGCAGAAACAGCCTATTGGGTTTTATTAAAGGCATACTGTCATGGAAAAAAAAAATTTTTTCAAAATGAATCAGTTAATAGTGCTGCTCCAGCAGAGTTCTGCACTGAAATCCATTTCTCAAAAGAGCAAACAGATTTTTTTATATTCAATTTTGAAATCTGACATGGGGCTAGACATTTTGTCAATTTCCCACCTGCCCCAAGTCATGTGACATGTGCTCTAATAAACTTCAATCACTCTTTACTGCTGTACTGCAAGTTGGAGTGATATCGTCCCCTCTCTTCCCCCCCCAGCAGCCAAACAAAAGAACAATGGGAGGGTAACCAGATAACAGCTCCCTAAAACAAGATAACATCTGCCTGGTAGATCTAAGAACAGCACTCAATAGTAAAAACCCATGTCTCACTGAGACACATTTAGTTACATTGAGAAGGAAAAACAGCAGCCTGCCAGAAAGCATTTCTCTCCTAAAGTGCAGGCACAAGTCACATGACTGGGGGCAACTGGGAAATTGACAAAATGTCTAGCCCCATGTCAGATTTCAAAATTGAATATAAAAAAATGTGTTTGCTCTTTTGAGAAATGGATTTCAGTGCAGAATTCTGCTGGAGTAGAACTATTAACTGATGCGTTTTGAAAAAAGCATGTTTTCCGATGACAGGATCCCTTTAATGTTTCCATGATTTTGTAGTAGACGTAAGGTATGGAGATCCGAAGTACGGAAAGATCTGTTATCCGGAAAGCCCCAGGTCCCGAACATTTTAGATATCAGGTCCCATACCTGTACTGCATCTACAGTTGGGTGGGAGGCACCAAAGTATATGTGGGCTTTAAATTAGGAGGAAAATGACCTAAGCCATACTACAATAAAACTAACCATGAATATAAATAAGTACATAGTAATCCCAAACCAGACCGGCAATATTGTATTTCTTAAGTATTGCCTGATTGTTTCATATCTGTGGGCAAAATACAGGTCCTGGCTTGATCTCAATGGCTGACAGTTTCCCCCGCTGCACTTCTAAAGGCGATGCTTCCCTATCTAGTGCTTATTTTAGCCTGACCCACATGCACAGCTTTTGTGACTCTCCTACATTCACAGCTTTTTTGACTCTCCAACAGTGCATAAGCAGTTTCCCGACTTCTTTTACAGCAAATGTACCACAACCACAACATAAGAACATGGTATGGTAAGGTATGGGACCTGTTATCGAGAATGCTCGGGACCTGGATAATGGATCTTTCCGTAAATTGGATCTCCAAACCTTAAGTTTACTAGAAAATCATGTACATATTAAATAAACCCAAAAGGGTTGTTCTGCTTCCAATAAGAAATTCATTATATAATAGTTGGGATCAAGTACAAGATACTGTTTGATTATTACAGAGAAAAGGGAAATCATTTTTTGGATAAAATAGAGTCTATGGGAGATGGCCTTTCCATAATTCAGAGCTGCTTTTAAGTAGAATGTTAAAATGCAGTTATAGATGAATCCTTCCATTCTGTAATATCTCCCCAGTAATAAATTCAGGGTTATTATGACATTGGTTCAGGGCATCTTGGGAGCAAAATGTTTAGCTAATTAAAGGCAAAAAACACTAAAGCCTATAAAAGAGTATGCTTAGAAATTCTGGCATCTGTGAGTTGCCCCAGGTAACTAAGATAATATGTACTGTCACTGTGAATCAGCTTAAATGAAAATGGGGATCTACTGGGAGCATATTTGAAGGCTCAGATCTTTAATGCTAATGGGCTATGGTAGTTTTCTGCAGGTACAGAATTCCAATATGTATAGTACGAGTACGTGTTTCTGTTCCTCCCAGCCTGGCTGAAATTGTGGGCCACCCGTGACATGCAAATAATTGCAGTTCACATACAAGGCATAAAAAATTGGTTGAGCCAGAGGAACCAGACCTGGCCCTCCTGCAGCTCTGGAGTCCATAGTTACATCACTGGGTATAATGTGTGTAGGATAATTCTTTGTTGATCACATTTCTACTTTATGGCTCACAGTGGCAGTGAATAGTAATAATGATAATCTGTCTGTAGTTCAATAGTCTAAGATCCATATTTAAGCCTACTGTTAAATTACTAGGTATATTTTTAATATAACTGTATACAATTTTCTACATATCCTTACATATTGTCTGCGAAATTGCAAGCATTATATAATGCAGCAGTTACTGAGCAGTAACTGTATATGGATGAATCCCAAGCCATTCCAATAAGTAAGGGGATCTGAACGAGAAGATTTGCAATTTCATGATTTTATTTCTTCAATTTCTTCATTCTTCACTTCATTGGGTCACATCTACAGCTGAAACATGCCAAGGATTCTGTCATTTAAATAAGTATGCACTGAACTCAAAAACATTGGCTGCATAACAAACCAAATATGAATCTTAATGTGCCAAGATGTATCAGTACCAAGAAGTATCAGTTCCAACCTCCACGAACAGCAGTCAAGGCTGGGAACAGATACATTTTATACTACCTAAGCATCATCTAGTTTTAGCACATGTGGCCCAACAATCATAATTTCTAAAATGCAAATCAATTTTCTGGTAATCGGAAAATCCCCCAATATCTGGCCTTTGTGCAGTCTAATACTACTACTACTACTACTACTAACAATAATAATAGTAATTAAAGGCCTAGAGTAACTGGGTCACATATTTTAGGTTGAGAGCAAAAAAGAAACATTTGGAAGACTCAGTTGCGTTTGTGGCATAAAGAATATCATAAGAAACTAAACAGGTTAATATTTTTTACTTTAATTTCACTTTAATTATTATTGATTTTCAGGCAGCAGTGGACCCAGATGTGTCTCAGTGCACCGAATCTGCACTGAACATCTCTGCTGCCTGAAGAACACTGGCAGATAAAACGCCCCATGTGCAATAAGTTTTAGACAGGTGAGACAAGTTTTTTCTGTAGTAAAGTGAACAATCAAAGAATTTCCTTAATAGCATGTTCCACAAATCTTCTGACTATAACAAAATAATAGTCTAAAACTAGCTATACACATGCCAATTAAATCTACTAATTTGGCCATTCCAGACTGAAGCTGAAGCTTTTTGCCTGTGAATTGTTCCCTTGGGAGGTGAAGTCTGATCAGTATCTGGCCCAAATTAGATTTTTTTTTGAAACTCCCATTGGCATTTGCACATTGATACAGTCCTCTCTTAAGTAATCTGCATAAGCCCCATTGTGATCTAATATTTGGTCCTGCCTCACCTCTAAATAGGGTTGCCACCATTTGCCAAAAAAAATTCCGGCTGGTGGGGGCGGGTACAAAAAGGGGGCATGGCGTGACGTCAAATGGGCGGGATAGTGCCGCAAAGGGACGGGGCCACGGCGCGGCCAGGACAAGAACCGAAGGACAAGGTAAGTTTGCAGGGGATTGGGGGGCGGCGGAGGTGGTCTTTTTCAGGGTATTGCAAATTTACCGGCAGCTACATTGCCGGTAAATTTGTAATAGCGGCCCCGGCCTTGGCAGGTGTTTTACCGGCTAGGCCAGTAAAATACCGGCCGGGTGGCAACCCTACCTCTAAACCACATCTTCCAGTGGCATAGCTGTTCTGACTGGTATATTATGAAATCGGGTTATGTAATACAAGGCACTAAGTTTGCCAAGGAGCAGTAACCCTAAGAAACCAATGAGCAGGTAGCATTTACTGGCCAGCTGTTTAAAAGCAAACATCTTATTGGTTGCTATGGGTTACTGCTCCTGGGTAAACATAATACTTTGTATCACCTATTGGGGATAAAGTTTCAGAGAAGAGCCATTTAACATAAAAAAATGTTGTTTCTTGTTGGGGAGCACTATTCCAAATCAAGTTTACTTTATTCTTCAGATGACCTAACATGCCACAATGTATTTAAACCTATCTCTGACTTCAATGTTATAGAAATTCTGAAGTACTGTCATGAATATACAAACTGAAACCATCCTTTTTTTAATGTAAATGGAAAATCTAGATAATTAAAGTAAAATTAAGCCAATGATCTTCAACATGATCAAGAGATGAATAGGATAAAGCTCTTCTGCTTCAGCAGTATAAATTGCTACTCACTTTCAGCGCCTGACACTGAGCATTAGCTCAGTGAGTGTGAAATTTGCAGGCTGGTGTTGGTGACATTTCATGAACGATCAGCTAAGTGTTGCAATAGAAGTATTATCTACAAGCAGATGGCCATCGTGTATATTATTCACTCAGTTAATAATTCCGAAGCTCTGTGAAAGGCTCATTATTATAGGGCCTTTGACTTCATTCCACACTTGTGCAGGACTGAGGATTGATTAGCTCGTATTCTGCTGTGCATACAGTAATTAGCAAGTAATTCTTCCCTGCACATGAAAAGCACCAAGAGGAAGTATCTCGCTATGATGCATGTAGAAATTTCAAATGAACTATGTTTTGTAAAATTAGGTTCAGTAGAAAGCTTCAGAAATATGTGAAACTGATGTTATGCATTGACCAAAATGAAAGGAGAATCTTAATGGCTGTGACAAAGTTGGTTTGATGGTAAATTCAGATTTTCCCTTACTTTCCAATTTCCACTGATTTAATAAAACCATTAATCTGTAAACTAAAGGGCATTAAAATGACCAAACTTTGTGTTGTATGAAAACATGGAGGCTGTTAGTCTGTTGGTTTGGGTAAAAGCAACCCTATTCGGGTTTCTTATGGATCCAGCCATGTGCATTTGCTTTGTAGGATTCCTTATTCAACCGCAAGGTAGATCTGCTTGTGTAGTGAACTGGCATCTCTTTATTGCACAGTAGCTAGAGCCTAATAAATGACCCCTATAAAAGTAAGTATATGTCATTCTATAACTCCCCATAGAGTATAATGTGGCTAGATTTATATTTATATTTTATTTATGACTAATAAAACATGTTGCCCTCACTTTTTAAATGGGTTTTCTACCTTAAAATTAACTTTAATTAACTGGTGTAGACATAAGAACTTTAAGACACTATGGGGCACATTTACTATAGGTCGAATATCGAGGGTTAATTAACCCTCGATATTCGACCATCGAAGTTAAATCCTTCGACTTCGAATATCGAAGTCGAATGATTTACCGCAATTCGTTCGATCGAAGGAAAAAAACGTTCGATCGAACGATTAAATCCTTCGAAACGAATGATTCGAAGGATTTTAATCCATCGATCGAACGATTTTCTTTCGATCACAAATTGCCTAGAAAGCCTAAGGGGACCTTCCTCATAGGTTAACTTTGGTGCTCGGTAGGTTTTAGCTGGCAAAGTAGGTGGTCGAAGTTTTTTTTTAAAGAGACAGTACTTCGACTAATGGTCGAAAAGTCGAACGATTTTTAGTCGTTTAATCGTTCGATTCGAAGTCGAAGACCTAGTCGAAGGTTGAAGTAGCCAATTCGATGGTCGAAGTAGCCAAAAAAATACTTCGAAATTCTAAGTATTTTCCTTCTAATCCTTCACTCGAGCTAAGTAAATGTGCCCCTATTTGTCTGTTTGTCTGTATGTGTGTTTTTTTGATTAATTAAATTTTTGTTCATGGAATATTATTAGTAGCCAGAAGATAATAAAAAATCATAACACTCAATTGTGTTTTGGTTTCCAGGGTTAGTGCCCTGTCAACCAGCAAGCAATTTCATCTATAACATACTAAAGATACTGGGGAGCAAATGCTAAGATAACCCTTCTGGGTTAATTCATTAATTAGCATTTAAGAGTTATGCTCACATTGTGATATTTATGTTGGTAATAAGTGAAGCATTTAGTTGTCCAAATACAGGTATGGGACCGGTTATCCAGAAAGATAAGGATCTGGTGTTTTCTGGTTGAGGGGTCTTTTCATAATTTGGATCTCTATGCCTTAAGTCTGCTAAAAAATTAAATAAACCCAATAGGGATAGTTTTGCCTCTAATAAGGCTTAATTTTATCTTAGCTGGGTCAAGATCCAAGGTGCTGTTTTGATATTTCTAAGAAAAAGGATATTCATGTAAAAATCAGTTTTTTTTTATTAAAATGGAGTTTATGGGAGATGGCCTTTGCGTAATTTGGAGTTTTCTGGATAATGGATTTCCGGATAACAAATCCCATACCTGTATTTATTATGTAGCCTCTAGCATCTTTCTATCTAGAGATGTGGTCTCCTTTTTTCTCAATATTGTATCTTATTCTGATATAATTCCTGAACTGGTACTTGGTGCATAGAGCAGTATTCCCCGGGGTGCAAGTGCTTGGTAAGTGAGCACACTCTTGCTCTTCCAGTTACAATAATTAGACACACTAACCAGCATAACACAACCTATGCAATGTGTGTGTCTCTGACTGAATAAACAAAGGGGAGACCCTCACATTGCATAAGTTGTGTTGTGTTGGTCAGTGTGTCCAATTATTGCATGCTTTTGCTCTCCCTAGGACTCAGCTCCACTTAAGCATTTCTAAGGTGTATTAAATAATAACATGGGCAAAGATTGCAAGCACTTGCAGGCAGTGCACTCATTACCCATTGTCTTAGTATATCTGTATATTGATTGCTGTTCTGTTTCTATGTGTACAGTGCTGCAGAACAAGTCAGTGCATAATAAGTTCATGTAATAATAAAACTGCATGTTAATTAACAAGCAAAGCAACTGGGGTTCCCTCTACAGCAGTCCAACTACAGGCCCCTTCAGAACCAATTTTGTTAGTTGTATGCAGCCCCCAAAGTAGAATTAGGGGCAGATTCCCTAAAGGGTGAATAGACCCTAAAGGAGATAGACGCAAATGTATCGTACTCTTAACGCAAGGCTATTTTCACTCTGGCTAACAGACGTAACTCCGCAAATTCACTAAGATGCAGATTTTACTGAAGGTTACCTCATTCGCCAGACTTGCCTTCGCCACCTCAGACCAGGCGAAGTGCAATGGAATGCATAGGACTTGCTCAATTTCTAGTGCAATAAAAATCCCAGAAAATGCTGACGTCTTCCTTTTTTCAGAGTGATAGCATGCAAAGGTCCGTGAATTTTTTTTTTCAAGTAACAGGGTTCCCCCCTACATTTTCTAATATATGGAACATAAACTATACACTTGGTTCATGTGTAGGGACTTATAACAACTCTATATTATTAGTTAAGGTTCCCTGGACTTGTGTAATGTAATGTATTTGCTGAAACATATACATCCATGTAACTTTATCAATTCCCACCGTATGCAAATTAGGCATATTCGCTTTGATTGCCGAAGTAACACTAGCAAAAATCGCCAGCGTTCGGTGCCCTGGACGCAACTTCGCACCTTAGGGAATTTTACTAGCGAATTTACGCCTGGCGAAGTGTTGCGATGGCTGCAAAGCCGTCACTGAATTTTCGCTGCTTAGGGAATTTGCCCCTAAGTCTCTACTGCTACTGCACATTGTCTTTTGTGTACTTGCATAATAACCAGGTCAGGCCAGTAGAGCTCAGTGTGGGGCACCCTGATCAGCCAATTCTCATTTAACAAATTTCCATCTGACGGAATTGCATATTAGACACCCTTATTTGTATGTATATTTTCATACCCAAAGGAAATGTATCTTCAAGTAGATTATTTTCCAAGTCTTTCTTTTCTCCTCCACTTGATCAATGGTTTGTGAAGTGCATAAGCCCATTGAGATGTCTCGACCACCAGCTCATGGACTTGAAAGGCGGCTGGTTATTTTTAAAATGCTAATGCAGCAGCTCCCAATAGGCCGCACTGCAAAAAATGAACAATCTCTGAGTTAAGAGATTTCCATTAGGGGCCATGTTCCTGCTTCCTACCAGGCTGAGATCAATCGCTGTCAAACCCACTAAGATAATTTTCTATAATCTGAATGAAACCCCTCCTAATTAGATAAAAAAAGCAAGATAATCTATATAGAACATACTGTGAGGCTCTTTGCTCACACAGTTTTCAGCAATGATATTATAATTAGACTATATACCTATAAACTCACATAGACATGTATGTCCCCACTATGACAAGCTGTCTTGTATATGGGCCATAGATAACAATTAAGAATGCCCACCAACACTAACCTCACAGCCTCTGGAACTGAGCCTGGTGGAGAGGGGGGCCCAGTTAGGTTAATACCCAAACTTTGATCTCTGTCAAGGCACACCATCTAGAATTAATTTACATTTCAGATGAAAAAGGTTGACAGCATGAAAAGGCATCTTGTTTCTGGTATGTGAATGTGCTGTAATAGATCGGGAATTCTAAAAGGAAGTTCTGAGGAAGCTAAAGGGATAAACCCCCACTGCTGATTTTACTGGGAAACAGATGAAAGGAAAGCAAATTTCAGTGTGTGCCTGGCTGTAGGAACAACTAACCCAAATGTCGCTTCAATTGCAAGTACAATGCTTATCTGCATGGATTTATTTTATTTTTTACATTTCATTATAAGTGCTGTTCTCGCTCATATGGATTGTCCAGATTTCTTTTTTTAAAATTATAAATATAATGTAAAGGTATAAATAGTATTTGCACAGATTTTTTTTTCTTACAGCTTTCAAAATGCAAACTAATTGGTATTTTTACTTCTACTTCTAGATGTGTTACCTTGTAACCTTGGCTGATAATACATGGGGCATTTGCTCAAAAGCATCCAAAACCTTCTCTGCTGCCTTTCAATACTTTAATGGGATTGCCCTGGCACTGCTGGTACAAGCAGCTCTCAGCCCCGAAAACATATCAGAGAGAGGTGAGGACAATCTGTACTAGCTTTTTCAGCTGGGTCCCACTGATCGATGGGAGGTGACAGATGTGGTTTCAGGTGCTACTCTGCTGGCTGCAATATGCCAATGGAAATTGGAATTGTGCCATTGGGACAGACATAGCCCTAAGATGAAGGTTAGACTGAATTGAATTGATAAGCAATAAGTAATGGGAACTAAACTTGAAATTACATCAAACAACATACTTGCACTGAAATACCATTACTTATCTAGCATTTAAGTTATTTTGATGCACCCAACCAGGCAGACAATACTCTTCTTAGTTTTTCTGATTTCATGTGCATTGGTTGTAGGAGAATACCTATTCCCTATCTAGGTAACACTCATAATTATGTGAATACAACCTTCTAGACATTGTACCTGTGGTACACCATTACTTGCTTCTTGTCGTGGGTGCATAACAGTGCTGGAATTCTAGGGACAATGCTGCATTGTGTAGAAAAATATGGCAAATTGTGCCAATTCTTTGTAGTTTACACACTATTAAATTACATCTGTGTATTATTAGACAGGAACAGAGAGGAAAGCTAAATTCTGGGGAATTTCAAAGGCTTCAGGAATAATGGGTTTCTGGATACTAAACCCTATATATATATATATATATATATATATATATATATATATATATATATATATAGCCTTCAAGAAGGACCAGCACTCCACTTGTTCAAGTGATCAAAAAATCTTTTATTTCACATCAAGCGTGTATCCAACGTTTCGGCCCACATTGGGGCCTTTATCAAGGATCCTTGATAAAGGCCCCAATGTGGGCCGAAACGTTGGATACACGCTTGATGTGAAATAAAAGATTTTTTGATCACTTGAACAAGTGGAGTGCTGGTCCTTCTTGAAGGCTACATATTTCTATTTTGACCGCTGCACCTACGAAATTGCAAAGGAAAGAGTGCGGGTACTAACTGGACATTTTTATATATATATATATATATATATATATATATATATATATATTTTACATAACAAACTACTACATACCTCTGTCTAATAAACAAATTACTTCTAGGTTACAAAAAAACTACAGCCTTCACTCCTTTATTTATCTAGGGAAAGGCTGAGTTTAGCACTTTTGTCCCAAGCTCTAAGGACTTGCCATATCTGCCTGCAGTATCATCTGCCTCAGGAAATCAGCCACATGGTACCTTGACAATTCACTTTCATTACCTGACTGAATACAAACTACTGCTTCATGTCTTCTTGCCCTTAGTTGCTGATATTTCCTTTGTGCATCATAGTCTCTCCATGCTGCAACAAAAGATACTGTAAGTCTTCACAGTGTATAAAATTGGTTAATTTGGACCTCACTATTAAGACAGTAAACCACAAGTGACCATTATTGTTTATAGATGCCATAATGTACATCCTACAGTTAAACATAATGTATATATCAGAAATCACTAGGTCCTCATTCATAAAAGCAAGAGGCAATTGACTGTACTGTTACTATATATAGATCGCTGAACCTTGACATGTCTTCTAGAAGTCACCCTTGAGAATTATGATCTGTATAAAAGAACATAGACTGCATCCTCATTCCTTTATATAGTCATGGAACTCCTCTGTGACCTCTAACATATTAATATGGTGCAATATTCCATATCTAGTGTGGCTACATTACTTTGACTGAGGAATATTTTGCTGGATTTTACAACAGATTGTGGCCAGGTATAAGTATTTGGGGATTTAAATTTAATTTGTTATTGGTTTGTTTAATGTATGGGACACTTGTGCTTTTAGCACATATGATTGGTTGGTTGTAAAGGTTTACAAGACCTAGGGCAAAATTACACTTCTAATAACTTTCCTCAGTCAGTATTTTTATATGTGACATGTGGTGGTGAATATATTAAATGTCAATATTTTTAGTACTGTATTTCAAACAAAATCTGCAGTATATGCTTTACCTGATTGAATAGAGGTGGTGCTCTTCCACGTTTCTCTTTTACTTTTTTATACCTCCTTGCACCGAGCCATCCCTTGGTATAGGCTTGCAGTACCACCATTTTTCCGATCACTTCTCGCAGTAAAAGCTTCAGCTGCTCCACGTAGTAATATTTCAGGAACACCTACAGCGCATACAGATGGTGTGTTTATAAGCATGTGAATTCCACTGAACCTTGATGCAACTATTCATCTCTTCTGCAGTTACAAATATTCACACAATAAATGATCTGTGCATATAATATTCCATACACCCTCTAAACTGTGAATAAACGGAAGATACAAAGTATGGCACGTTTGCTTCAAAAAATACCAGTGGTCACTGAATTTACACAACATTAAAAAACATAATGTGGATTACAACAAATATTGTAAATTGAAGAAAGGGGATATATATTGATGTCTATCTTACCTTTGCTCTCCCTAGAACCCATTTGTGAAGTTTAGCTTTCTCTAGAATTGCAATGGAGCTTTCTGTCGTGGCAGGTGGTTTTGATGTGCTTTGAAGGCAAGATAATAATACCTATCAAGTAAGAGAAAACATAGCAACAATATTTATCAATTTCCTAATAATAATATTTTTTAAATTATAATAATATAGTAGTGAACTAAGGGTTATTTCAAGCTCTCTTTGTGTTTTAAGAGTAAATATCACTTGTGGTGCTCTGAACACATTTTTGTGTTTGTGACAAATGTTGTTGAACCTATGTCAGAGCAGTGTCCACTCTCAAAATACAATCATAGCGGCCCCCATCAGGATGCAAGTTGAATTGACGTGCCTGTTTGATGGTTAAACTGTGGCAAGAAACCCCAAAACCACATGTTCTGATGTGAAATCTAAATAATAAATGTTGAAATTCATAACATCAACTGTTTTTCTCATTTCTTCCTAATTTTCAAGAACTTCATTTTTTTTAAAATTTGACTGAAATCTCTCATTTGCTATGGGTGAATAAAGAACTCTTGGGCATAAGTCATCAAATAAAACCATAGACACTACCACCCATCATTGTACTTAAAGCAGGAGGATGGGTGATTATCAGGTCTCTGTTAAGGAAGATATACTGCTGTGTAAATGGCAATAGCAATTAAATGTCATACTCATTTAATCAAGCATTAAAAGTACATGCAGGGGATGTAAGCTGAAAGCAGACTTGCTACACATGTGACTGAAATGGCATGTGGTAGTAAGAAAATGAATGTAAGGTGCTTATAATGTAAACATTGCCATGGATATTGCTATTATGTTGTCAAGTAATAAAGATAGAACAAGATACACATGGGGTAAATTTATCAAAGAATGAAGTTCTGCCACTAGAGTGAAATTCCGCAGCTCTCAATTCGTTTCTATGGGATTTTGAAAGGCGTATTAATCAATGGGTGAAAGTGAAATTTCACCCTTTGATAAATACGCCTTTAAAAACCCCATAGAAATGAATGGGAAATGGCGGAATTTCACTCTAGTGGCGGAACTTCACTATTAACTTCACTCTTTGATAAATATACCCCCTGGACTGAAAGCTACACATAGGATCAGTACATAAGATAAGTATATGCACACGGGGGCCTTTTACAACTGATTTATTAAAGGAGAAGAAGCTACCTTGCCAGCACTTTACCTCTGAATAGTCCTCCTGTATGCAGTGCAGATTGCATGGTTTTTAATGCATCTGATTGTTAGTTTAACTAGTTATATAAGTCTGCAACTTCCAGCACCTTTTGGAGAACGCAGCAGCCATCTTTGTAAAGTATTCACAGTTCGCTTCTTTCATTACACACTAATGCGCATGTGTGAAAAATTCTCTCCCCAGACACCAGACGGGTGTCCTATTGGCTGGGGGGGCAGGCTAACTGGGGCCAGGAATGACTTGCATGTAAATATGTCTAGGGCACGTCATGAAAGAAGGGCGGAGAGCTTCGGATTTGTAACATGCGCAGAGTGATAAAAAGTATTATACTGAGTCTCTATGCTGCCTGAGCCAGCGGGGTGGGCGCAATATGAAATTTTGCCTAATTCAGTATGCCTCTATTAGCAATCACACTCAGTATTAACCTTTCCTTCTCCTTTAATTATGCAGAAGCTGATCTGGAAGTAAAGTATCAAACCCTGCATTGTCCACAGGGAAGAGCAATTTGTGGTTTTGCATTTGAAGAAAATTTTCTTGAATCTGCACTAGAAAGTTGCCACCTGTTCTGTCATCTGCAGTGGTGCCGCTTCCATCAGTTGTCAGCAGCCCACAAGTTACCAGGGGCAGCAAGAAAATGCTCCAGTGAATTTCAAGAGCAGAAATTTGATTTTTAAAATAGAACTTTGCCTCTTCTAGTGTACAGAGTGCTATTATGCTCTTTGAATTATTGATGCACCCCCTGAACCACACCGATGCAAGAGAACTGGGCAATTGGGTGCAGAATTGGCCCTTATGGTCTGTTGCCTTCCATATTAGGTGATGGAATTTGGGGCCCTCCCAATGTCTATGGAGCTGTCTGGGTGCCATGTTTAGAAGAAATTGGCAACATGAAGATTAGTTGCAGCAAAGAGGAAAAAAGTTTTTTTTAATAAAGTAGGGCAATGTGTATGCTATTGCAGAGCAAAAAACGCCTTAAATACAATATCATTTGCCTTCCCAATGCATTTTGACAAAATTCAGCGGTTTTGCAAAGTGAAACTTGATCAATGCAAATTCCTGGCCCCATGATTAATAACTCTATTTTTCAAGTGTATATATTTAAAATCAGTCGCTTTAATGTAGTCCTTATGCTTTTTGTATGGAAGTGGTAACCTTTGCACTGTAAGGTGTCTGAAATAACTTCCTTATAAAATATTTTTCCTCCAGTAAGAAACCTTTTGTTTATGTAACAATTTTAGTCATATTAACATGTCAGCCACTAAATCAAAATACAATCTGAATATAACATTTTATCCATTTAGGCAGAGAAGGATGTGATCTGATTGATGGAACTAATAGCAGACAATGGTGCGGTTAGCAGCACACGTTATTTTGGAGGAACAAGAAGTCTTTACCTTCACAAGGAACGCAGGTCTATTTCATAAGCAAAAACATAACACAACAGCTTAATGTGCCCGCTGAATATTCATTACAATCATATTTCCATTACAAATAATTGGGCATTTCCTATTTCACTTTTAGGCATTCTGCTCCAACCTCAGCAGACCAATGCAATCTATTTTTGATTATACAGTAGGATGACATTTTTTCACTGAAGGTTGCAGTGAACCAACATAACGTCTTTCCTCTTATTTTTCTTTTCTCTGCTTTAAAACTCTGATTGAATATTTGTTATACTGGAGTACAAATCCACAGTAGGATTTAAGTGAGGTACTTGATGTGTCCACTGAAGGAAATTTAGGTTTTTTAGTCTATGTCTAGGAAAACGTTGTTGTAGCATTAACCATGTATGGTGAACCACATGCCTGCTCAAAGTTCAATAATATTTCTCACCCAGTTCCCTTTGTGTCAGGTATAATAACTCATAGCAAGAAATCAGCATTGAGCATTCACTGGTCCATGATTTGGAACCAAACATATGATTGTTGGTTGTTAAGGTTTACTAGACCTAGGACAGATATTACACTTCTAATAACTGTAGGGGATCAGACAAATCCTTCCCCTGTTTTGCTGTCTGTGACATCATCAAGCCCAGTTATAGGCTAGAGAGCCATCCGATTGGTTGCACCCTTGGGAGAAAGGGTGTGACTGACTTTGGAGCCAAATGTATAGGGTCTCAAACAGAGCTTAATAGGGGTTTTATGTTGTATCATTCAGCCAGAACCAGTTTTTGGGAGTCTGTCCAAGAGTGCAGAGAATCTGCTGTATCTCTAGAATTACAGAGAGAGCCCATACTGTTCCCTGCCAAGCTGCTAGATACTCAGGAGGAGAAAGGTGCCACTGGGGAGATTGATCCTGCGGCAGAGCTGCCTGTAATCTCTGAGAGCACCCTGGTGAGTGAGCCACCCAAACGAGGATACTGGCAAGGATACAGACGCGGGGCTCCGGTTTGAGGACAGGTCTTGTGCATTTGCCTGCTACGTGGGAGTGGCTGCTAAGTTCCAAAGGGAGAGGTCTTTTTGGGAAAGGTAGTGCTACCTGGGGTATAAGAGCTCTTGGGAAGGGACATTTCAATTGAACTGAGCTGTGTGGTCATTAACCCCTTCTAGAGGATTGGGACTTTGATAATAAAAAGGATTGTGTTGTAGAAACAGTCAGGTACCTAATAGTGAGATAGGTAGATCCCTCAGTGCATGAGTACATTGTGTACATCTGTTTTATTTGCAAACTTTGTGAGATTTTTCCTTAGTGAATCCCCTATAGAATACATATGCTTACATTTAACTAATTATTACATGTAATTGAAAGTATTTGCCTATTTTTCATTTGTTTGCAGTGGTTTGTGTTATGTTTTGGTAGCCAGGATGAGTAGAGTATAACAGTGCTTTATTAGCAAGCTCATGCAGCCATTACACAACAGTAAGCAACTCTAACACCACAAGCTGTATAGAAAGTATGCACAGTATAAGTCTTGAGCACAGTGACATCTACAGACCATTTGTATAAACACCACATATTCCCCCTATAGTAGGAAAGCATTTGGATAACTATAATAAACAGCAACAATTAAACAGTATGCATTTTAAAACAATATTAAACATTCTTCACATCACAAAGTCCTTGGTCCATGCAGGTAGTTTTCTTATTCTCTCAGTACGCCTTATTCAAAATGTAAAAGTCACATTTTGCAGTATTTGATTCAAATTGTACAGTCACTGGCAAGCAACCAAGCACAGGGATCGGATCCTTTAAGTAACTGACCAATATATTATGTTTTGGTAGCCGAGGATGAGTAGAGTATAACAGTGCTTTATTAGCAGGCTCATGCAGCCATTACACAACATTAATAAAGCTTACTTCCAAAACAAAATCTGTAGTGCAGAGACATGTGAGACTGGTAGAATTGTACAAGCACCTTTTCCATGAGATACCCGACACTAGCATTTTTTTTGTCTTTGCCTGGCAAACTTTGCTTTCCCTTACTTCGGCATCAGCCTGTCCTCAGATGTCTTATTAACAGTTTATAAAATGCAACTGTCAAATAAGCATTGTTTGAAAATGCCAAGGGAAGAGTTGCTTGTTCATCTGTTTAGTTGTTACATGACTCACAGGGATCAAAGTACCAATTAACTTTCAAGCTTAAGAATCTTTTCACATCCTCAGATACAACAAAAGGCTGTGACTCTTGTTCACCCTTGCCTAATGGATTTTTGACTATGAACAAAGAGGTGCCAATTTGTTTAGCATTTGATCTGCTCTTTTCAAAAATATTTTTAGCATTACACGGCTCGGTCGCTAATGTATTTATCTGTTCACAATATTTCACTTAAATAAAGCATTTTGCAGCTGTAATTCTAAATATGTGTATGACAAATATAACCTTATTATGTGCCCAACGAACATAAACTTATTATGTGCCCAACAAACAAAGCCATTTTAATTTATCAATATCTCATAAAATGTCAGATTGGAAACTGCTGTGCATTTATAACTACTAGGTTTACGCCTGCAATTATAAGAGCATTGTCTTATTCTCTGTATATAAACCTGTGTTTCTTAAGAATTTAGATTTTTTTAAAATTTTCATGTGGAATTAAAGTTAAGTGGAGACCAGGTGTAAAACCAGTACCATTTCCTGATTCAGCATGGGAAAAACTTGCTATTGATATTGTCGGTCCTTTACAGATGCTCCTATAGATTGTAGATTTGCTACAACCTTGATAGACTATTACAGTAAATGGCCTGAAATTGCATTTGTTTCTCATTAGGGATGCACTTTTTTTGATTCGGCCGAACCCCTGAATCTTTTGTGAGAGATTCGGCCGAATACCGAATCGAATTCAAACCCTAATTTGCATATGCAAATTAGGGCTGGGAAGGGGAAAACATTTTACTTCCTTGTTTTGTGACAAAAAGTCATGCAATTTCCCTCCCGACCTGCTGAATTATTACATGGCAGACAGATGCGCACTAAGTTACATGTTGCAGACATCAAACTTACACAAAATACTGTGCCTACAAAATCATCTACTGCTGACATTGTGAAACGTCAACAAGCCAAATGCAAGGCTTATAATGACAGAAAACGTGGTTCCAGAGAAGTACACTGCCTGGATCTTTAGTCAGAATTAAGAAACCAGGAATACTGAAACAAGGACAATATACATTTACTACATCATTTGAAGTGAGACGCAATATGAACTGTCTGATGGACGCATATGGAATGCAAGTCGTCTTGCTCCTGTTAGATATGACTTTGTAGAAGCTCCATTTGATGAAGGACATTTTCCTACTCCTGATGTCAACTGCAATAGGGCTGAAGAAAGTGAACCTATAATGCGTACTTAGAGAATCAGAAAACTACCTGCATGGACCAAGGACTTTGTGATGTGAAGAATGTATAATATTGTTTTAAAATGAATACTGTTTAATTGCTGCTGTTATTATAGTTGCCCAAATGCTTTCCTATTATAGGGGGAATATGTGGTGTTTATACAAATGTCCTATAGATGTCACTGTGCCGAGACTTATACTGTGAATACTTCATACAGCTTAAAAAGTGAAAGTAAAAGTTGCTTCCTGTTCTGTAATGCCTACAAGAGTCTGCTAATAAAGCACTGTTATAATCTACTTATCCTCGGCTACCCAAAACATAACACACTGCATCTCTAAATTCTTGTTAATTAACCAAAAACATGCCATACTAATCACCATTTTGAGTCCACAAGAACTTCACACGACCAATAGCAAGGCCTTTTTCCAGTATTTAAGTTGCACTTGCATACTACTAACAATGATTTTCACCTTTTTCCAGTGAAACAAAGCTGCATAAGAACCCTTTCCCAACAAAATTTTATTGCCTCCCGATTTTCGTTGGGCTTGATACAATGGATGAAGTGAGGCTGCCCAACTACCATTTTTGATAAAAGACCCATTAGAGAATACTGTAGAAGGAAGAAAGTTGATACTGTCAGGAGTCTGGCAAACAAAAGTACTGTGGGATTTCTTTTGGGAAAATAAAAATAGGGTAGGGATGGGCGCCCATAGACTTGTATGGCATCGTGCACCAAAAAAGAAAAAATAATTTTGACGTCCGAATTTTTGGCAAAATGAAACGGGTCAAATTTGCCCATCCCTATTCTTACTCCAAGTCTAATGACCCATATAGCATAAAAACAGAAGGGTGATAAAGGTGAGGTAGCTTAAATGCTTTTCCCTTTAGCTATTAGTGCAGACTACACTACATTCCAAAGTTGTCCATAAATGTTGAAGGATGAATAAATATATAAAACACTAAATATATGAAGCCATCAAATCATTAAGAAATGGGAGGAAAGTTAGAATTTGGAGCTGAAAACATTTTTAGCTATCCCAAATAAATATTTTATTCCGAAAAATTAAACATCTGCCATACATACCCAGAGGTTCTGGTTATAAGGTTGAATTGGCCTTACTGGATGCCTATGATTACGTGTGGTAACACACGAAACGCGTTAGGACGATATATGTTTGTGTAATAAAGTAAAGTGAATTTTACCGCTGCCTGGAGTCCTGCTGAGTGCGTGCCAAACTGTCGATTTTCAAGTTTTGATATCTCCCCCATGCTGAGGGTTCGGGGCGCAGCACCCGTGCCACCGAACAGGAGCGGTGAGTGACCCATAATTTACTGCATTGGAAGATCATAAGCGGAGGGTTCGGGGCAAGTGCACCCGAATCATTTTAGAATAGCGATGAGCAAGTTTTTGAGAACAAAATAGTAACCGCAGAAAAGAAAAGGCCTCCACTATATTGGATTAAACATACGGCGGGGGGGGGGTTGGAGTGCTCCTGCTTCTTTTCTTTAGTTTAGTGAATTGGCCTTACTACCTAATAAAACTGGCCATACACTAACAGATTCAGATTTGGCTCTTTTAGACTAAAGCTGGCCATACATACACTTGTACTTGTCTTGTACTTGTTTGGCGATATCAGGCTAAACCAAACGTAGCACACAACAATTTGATCACAACAAGGAAAATAAGGGAGATTGAATTGAGGACCGCATCTGGCAGATCTTTTAAACCTGCCCGATCGACATCCGACCGACTTTCTGCCAAATTTCAATCGGGGAAGCCCATCAGAGGGCCCAATTAACTGCCCAATAAGCTGTCGGCAGTTTATCTGCCGCTGTTTGTACCCTCCCTGACAGAAATCTGGTTCAAAATTGGGCAAATTTGAAAATCCTGTTGGGCAAGGACTGCATTCGAGATCATCAAATAAGCGTATCTTTATGTGTATGGCAGTGCCGGGCCTAGTAGAAGGAGCATCCAAGGATATGAGCCAATCGCAAGCCATAGGCGATGTGACAAAAAGCAGATCTGGTAATCACCCAAGATCCTGAATTAGGGTAGGGAGACAGAACAGATACAGTTCAAAATAAGAGCAGTATGTTTAAAAAAGTGACTAAAGCTCAAAATCCTCATAATAGATTTTATTTCCATTGGGGACACTGCACAATGTATTTTAAATCAAAACAGGAAGAAACATTTATTAAATGTGTGTTATTCCTTTACAGAAAGTGAAGAAAATGGAATATTAGGCTGTTCCAAAAAATAGTAGTGTCTGTATTCTTCTTTACAAATGCAAAGATTCACTTAGAAATGCACTATAACCAGCATGCACAACATTTTTTTTACAGAATGAATGACCTCACCAATTGAACTCCACACTGCTATTATTTATAATAAGCTATTGCTATTTTGAACAGGCCTCAATTAATGTCATGACTGTTGGGTCTACTCGGTTTCTATTACTGAGATGCAAGAAGATTTTGTCATCTGAATGATTTGGTAACCTACAAAAAAAGGTGCAGCAATGATGTTGCTGTGGAGTAGAAAAACATTGTATGGAGACAAACATGTTACCCTAAAATAAGAAGCCACTGTTTGTCTTTTATATTTGTAGTCTCTTCTGGATGTCTCATCATTTCCATAGTGTCTACCTATATGGAACAAAAATAGCGATAAATTAGCCATAATAAATTAGCTATATGTTAGCAACATGCATCATTTTTTAAGAGGGTTACATTCACTATTTCCATTTTTACATGGCAGGGTTTAATAGTGCCAGAGCTAGAGATGGCAGAGCATGGTAGCGATCACTTACGGAATTCTGGCTTTGAATATTGCCTTGAGATGAGGCTGGCAAGGTTTATATTTATTTGATAAAATGTGAATAAATGTGAATAAATGCTGTGGCTGTGAGGCAATCATGTAGTAATATGCCCTTTCCCCATATGTAATAAGAGACACAAAACCCAAAACCCATGGCAAACAATAAGATGTTTGCTTTTTAACAGGTGACTAGCATATGCTACCTGCTGCCGGTTGTTGTTGGTTGGGCATATTTATCATGCTGTGTATAAAACAGCAGGCTAATACATCACACATGGTCACGCTTCACCATGTAAATGTTTTTTCTTAAAGTGACTTCTGATGGAAGCAATGTAAAATAATGGCAGCAAATCTAGCTTTGGCATGGCGTAAAGTTACACACACAATGTGATATTTTACATAGCTTTTTAGACCGTTTTTTGGCAAATTTCATTTTACACAGCAATATGCCATTTATTTTACACAGCTTTTTTCTGCAAATTTCATTTTACACAGCCTAATTTGAATTCAAATTTCGAATTCAAGTGAATTTTTTTTCAAAATTTGAATAAACTTTACAACTCAAATGGGAGGTTATTTAAGAAAAATTTGAACATCTAATATTCGATCGAATAGGAACGATCCGAAAAATCGATCTGTATTTGATTAGTATTCTATTCGTATTCGATTTGAATTCAATTCATATTTGATTCAAGTTTTCCCTCCAGTAATAACTAGAATGTTAGGAAGGCTATTAACATCTCCAAATGGCTCAATGGACCTCTGTCATTCACTCTGCTATGAACTCGGCAGGTTTTAGGTGGAGAATATTCGAAATAGGACTGTTTTCATGATCGAGGTGTGATAAATCTCACATTTAAATTTACATTCCACTAGGGGTATTAAAATTCAAATGTGTGAATTTTGACACCCAAAACATTTGAATCTGAAATTACAATCAAAATCAAATCAAAATCAAGCAATATCCTTTTAATATAGCCTATTCAATGGATGTACTGAATAGGAGCATATTATATGATCAGTATCTAAAAATTTTGTTAATTGTGAGGGCAGCCAATTTAATTATTTGGCACAAGGTAGAGGGTTAGACTGAGGATGGCTTTGGACATTTGCCAGGTTGGCAGTCACGGCCTGAGGGGGAGTCATTGCACCAGTACCCTAATGTATAAAATTGTCCGGATAAAATGCCTAATCTGCAGCTTGGTGTTC
Organism: Xenopus petersii; assembly: GCA_038501925.1. Classification (NCBI taxonomy): domain Eukaryota; kingdom Metazoa; phylum Chordata; class Amphibia; order Anura; family Pipidae; genus Xenopus; species Xenopus petersii. The sequence goes on from CM076689.1 coordinate 54,240,138, forward strand.
ATCAGTTGAAAGAAACAGAAGCCTCACTAGTCTAAGTATATTAAAAATAATTGTCAAATAATTTTAATCACCTAATGATAATTTTTCATGTTTCTCCAAGCACATGGGGGCATATCTCATCTGTTAAAGATGTCATTGTTGGGAACTATTCTAGTTCATTATATTTATATTAATAAATTGCCGTAGATCTTTGCATCATCTATTACATGCTAATCATTTTAAGACTTTAGCAGCATAAAAGCAAAGTAATGGGCAGCAACAAATGTAGCGCTGCAGTGTCGCGTACACTTCTGCAATTGTGCAACGTATTTAAAGGGACATTATGTTCAATAATTAACCAAAGGCAAGAATGGTTAATCTTAGATAGATTTGATGCAATATATGTGTATATATATGAGGGATGTCAGAAGAGACATTTAAAAATGCCCCAGGGCACTGCTGCACTTTGTACCAGAGTAATAACTTGCACAATAGCTTGTACAACTGTATATGCTCAGACTGGTCTACCAGAGTTCCAGAGGATTGCCTGTTGATCCCAGGGGTCAAAGTATCAAAAACTAACACCTCAACAACACAGCCCCTAACTAAATGTATAAGTTCAATCTATGTGCCCAAACAGCCCTGGGCCCACCAACATCACTATATGAAAAAACATAGGTAAACACTCATGAACCAAGAACATAGTAGAAGTGAATTATACACCTCCAAAATAGCAGCTAAATATGTTGGTCCACCCAGACACTTCAAAGAATTTCCATCTGCCCATCCTTATTCCCAGCAAAGGCCTATTATAAAACCCCCACATTTGGCACTATCTTATATCTATTTTCTCCAGGCCCAGGGTGTCATGTTCTGTAGTTGGCCCTTGGCAACCCAGTACAACAAAGTGTATATGTTATTCACTTTTTACATACTAAGGGGCTTATTTATCATATTTTGGAAATGTAATATAAATTAGAAGAGACCCAATAATACTTCTAATTTATATTGAAATTTCCAAAATTGATATTGAAATTTCCAAAATTTGGGGGATGAAACCTTAATATAACTGCTCTCTTGGACTATGTTATTTAATTATGTTTTTGTATGTGAAAACATAATCAGCAATTATATTTCAACGGTTAGAAAACAAAAACAAAGATCTTATTGGTTGCTGTAAGCAGTTTTGCATATTAGTTCTGTTTTCCTAATAAAGATTTACATAAATACCAACCTTAATACGTCCAGCGTTCAATCGAGGAGTGAAAGACCTGCAAGCTGCTGTTATCCTTGTCCGTGACTGTGCCAGGTTACAGGTACAAAAAAAAATGAAAAAATTTGGAAAAAATGTGCATTGTGATTGTAAAATGACTGTTGCTTAAAGGAAGGGAACATATGAGATTTTTGTGCAACTGCATTGAGTTCAGTAGTGTAGAGTTGAAATATTGCTAAGAAATCAGCAAGTGTCTGCTTCATTTCCAGCTCTGTGTTGTATTGCCAATCAAGGTACATTTTTAAATAAAGGTTTCTAAAGTCTATTGTTCAAACTTATTTATATAGGTTGATTCTTGAGAATCACTGCTTGACCACCAACACTCTATGGAAAGTTCATTGGCACAGGCAGTGGGTGATATTTGCCCATACTGCATACATGCTGCAAACTGAAACCTTTCCATCTAACCAAGCAAACCTAAGCATTAGTAGTGCTCTAGTAGTTCATTCAGTGCTGCCTGACATACTGTTATATCCTGTAAAGCTGTGGATGTATTTTGTCTAGATGTTTAAATCAATGTTATATTTAATTTATTAGAGTATGAACCTTCTCAGAAACTCAGGATTGTACTGGAGCAGAAGATTAGCATTCACCCCAAATCTGACATTTACTTTTCACCTATTTGACAGCAGCTTGGATACTAATAACTTGCTATGAACTAAATCTTAAAAGAGGAGTTGTACTCACTAGCCCAGTTTGCTTGCAATTTACATTCTAGAAAATAATACATCTCACATCCCACCACCACTAGTGATGGGCGAATTTATTCGCCAGGCGCGAATTCACGGCGAATTTGCGCGATTCGCCGCCAGCAAATAAATTCGCAAAAAATTTGTGTCAAAAACGGGCGCCAACGTCAAAAACGGGCACCGGCGTAAAAAAAAAATGGGCGTCGGCGTAAAAAATGAGACACTGGCGCCGTTTCGCGAATTTTTCTCAGTTTCACTAATTTTTCTCAGTTTTCAGCGAAACGGCGCAAATTCGCCCATCACTAACCACCACATAAAACTGCAACTATTAGGTACTGCTCTACTAGCTCTTGAATAAGCACAAATGGGTATGGGATCTGTTATCCAGAATGCACGGGACCTGAGGTTTTCCAGATAACAGATTTTCTTCAGTAATCTGGATCTTCATACCGTAAATCGACAAGAAAATCATGTAGACATTCAATTAACCCAATAGACTGGTTTTGCTTCCAGTAAGGATTAAGGTACTGTTTATTATTACAGAGAAAAATTAAATCATTTTTACAAATTTTGATTATTTGGATAGAATGGAATATATGGGAGCCTTTCCATAATTCAGAGCTTTTTGGAACCCATATCCGTACAGTCATTTCTATCTGCACAGATTTGGCAGTTTTCCAGTAACGTTCACTTTCAAAAGAAAGCAAGAAGGTCAAATCAAAATGGTTTCCTCCATCATGGTGAAATGCTGCATATCTCTGTAAACTTCTAAACGGTGCACTGCTCAATCAACTTCTGTTTCAGCGTTACTATTTCTTTAAACCAGAGAAGCTGAAACATTATTGACACCAGTTTAGGAAGGAAGTTATGAGCACAATTCATCTGCGAAGTTTTACGCAGTTTAACACAAGATGTCCAAATGTTTTCTCTGGCTATATCTTCAGAGGCTAAACTGTGATTAATAACATTGTAAGAACCCTTTGAAGCAGGATTGGTGACATCAAAGTCCTAATCCATGGGTGGCGGGATTTTTTTTTTATAATGACTAGGAAGCATTTTAATACATTTCAAAGGATTTCATCATGAATAAACAATAGACCTTTGCAGATGTGCTGCACACCTTTTCCAAACATAGTATAGAATTAGGCTGCTATTCTAATGTAAATGCTGTATGTTAACACCTCTTCAGATGTTAAGTATCCGTTTAGCCCTGTAACACAGTTTAGCAGAGCAGAGAGCAAGGGATGTCCATATGTCTCCAAGAAGAAATAGCACTAATCCATGGAATATTACACATCATATATCCTATGTGCTTGCATTATCATCTTTGACAAGGGGACTCCTCAATAGCTCAATTGACCCTTCGCCTTCAGCTATCCCATTGAACCCCATTGTTACATACCGTAATGAGACACCAGGGGGCAGATTTACAGGGTTTTAGGGTCGAATATCGAGGGTTAATTAACCCTCGATATTCAACTGCCGAATGTAAATCCTTCTACTTCGAATATCGAAGTTGAAGGATTTAGTGCTATTCCTACGATCAAAGGAATAATCGTTTCAATCGAATGATTAAATCCTTCGAATCGAACGATTCAAAGGATTTTAATCCATCGATCGAAGGATATTCATTCAATCAGAAAATTGTTAGGAAGCCTATGGGGACCTTCCGCATAGGCTAACATTGGCCTCGGTAGGTTTTAGGTGGCGAACTAGGGGGTCAAAGTATTTTTTAAAGAGACAGTACTTTGACTATTGAATGGTCGAATAGTCAACTTTCGTTCGATTCGAAGTCAAAGTCGTAGTCGAAGGTTGAAGTAGCCTATTCGATTGTCGAAGTAGCCATATTCGACCATTCGAAATTCGAAGTATTTTTTCTTCTATTCCTTCACTCGAGCTAAGTAAATGGGCCCCCAGGAGTCAGAAATGGTGAAAATGGCCTCAGCATTTGTTAATATTTTATCAAATAAATAGGACCTTGCCAGCCTCACCCCAAGGCAATATTTAAAGCCAGAATTCCATAAGAGATCGCTACTATGCTCTGCCGCTCCTCACTTGAGATCAGTACTATGTCATTATCTCCACCACTGAGTATTAGGCTGCCTCTACCTACAGAGAGGATGGCCCCAAACTCTGCTATGAGCAGGAGCTGCATCTCCTACCATGAGAGACTTTCAGCAGCCCTGCTGTCGGTCCGGAATCTGCAGTGTGTCGATGATAGGAAATCCAAGCAGGCTGTCAGCTAGCACAAGCAGTAATAGCGTCGGTATCAATCAACCCACTGTGCAGTCACAGGAGAGAACCTCCTTTCTCCCTCTTCTTAATTTACCTGTGCAGTACTCTGGCAAGGTCCTACCGCTGCTGTGACAAATAAAACTTAAAATAAATTATCATATATCCACTGTTTTGATCCAGAGGAAGGCAAAACCCAGCCTGAAGCCACTGCCAATTATGCCTCAAGATGGAAAAAAATTCCTTCCTGAACCCAATGGCGATCGGAAACATTCCCTGGATCAAGCGTTTGACATTCAATAAAATTGACTAAAACATGCAAACTCTCTCATGTTTATATTGTATAACTATACCAAAACCACTATATAACAATACATGCAGGAATAAATCCACATTTGCTTAATAGATAATATGAGAACATAAAGAGAAACTCCTGACATTTCATAATATATGCAAAAAAGGGGAGGGTGGTTGGGATGTTTGTACCTGCTCAGAAGATAAGGAAGTGAACAGCTTCTTCCCCTGACATCACATCCCTGTCTTTCTCCGCCCCCAGCCTGGCATTTCCCTGCCTTACTCATTCCGACTCACAGCTACAGGAGGCAGCTGGGATAAGTGGGGCAAATCATAATTTGCTGCTGTAGATAAATGTTGGCCAAGTACCCTTCTATGTGTAGTGGTCTTTTGGCCGCAATAAAATGGTAATGGTAAGCTGAAAAAATATCATTGTGAGCATTGTGCTGTGGTGTACCATCAAGGAACTCATTTCCATGACAAATTTTCCCTTTGGGAAACTTTAGAGCAGAAGTTTGAGGGTTACCGCATATATCTTTTGAGAAGCAAATCACATCCATTGCATTTTTTAGGATCAAGCCTAATATCTCTAGTTTGAATGTATTATTATTATTGATATTATTTTATAACCAGTCCCTGCCCCCATGGAGTTTACCAGCTGAGGTCCCTATCACATTCACACACACTGTGGTCAATTTCAACAGCAACCAATGCGCATGCCTGTTTGTTTTGTAGTGTGGAGGAAAAGCAGAGTACTCAGAGGTAACCCACACAGACAATACACACTGTTTGGAATCAAACCTAGGGCAATTGTGTTACTACTAATTGGAACAACTGATGATATTATTATAAGTGCAGTCATATTGTTGCAGGGCTTTCTATGTACTTAAGCCCCATTATTTTCTTCTATAGAACAAACATTCTATAAAAATCCTAAAAGAAATGTTTCATCTGAACTGTGACTTTAAGGCTGGATCTTCGGACACACTCTATATATCTTAGATACGATTTCTGCCTACAGAGCACATTCCATAGCTGACTGTGTGTGATGCCCAGTTGTAAAATGATTTTAAGCCTTACTGGGGTGTTGGGGGAGACAAGCAGCCGTGAGCAGCCGTGAGCAAGGAATTGCAAAAGAAGCTTGTTTAGGGAGTATCTAACTAGAGCAGAAAGAAAAGGATTTTCAAGGAACAGTTTCTGCTCAGAAACTGGCACCTTGCTGCACTTATACAGCCAACAGATGCACATTTACATGGTCACATTTCTTTATAAAGGCAGCACAAAAGGAAAGAGGTGCAGAAATCTTTAGTCACTTATTTGTTCAGCATTAAAGAGGTTCTTGTCATCACACAATTTCCTTTTTTTATAAGGCCCCCTTTTAGACAAGCACTGTGCTTTTTCTGCTTTGTTATTAAATGTGAGTGTTTTCTCCTGCTGATTGCTCTACTTTAAGCTGGCCATAGATATAAAGATAAAGTTGCACAAATATTTGGTTCAAACAATTTCCCCACCTTGTGTAGATCCTCCCAACATTTTTCGTACCATGGTGATCGGTCTATTGATTAGAAGATTTCTGTCATTTAATAATAATATCAGTGCATTTATTGCCGGCCAACCTTTCTGACGAGTATTATTTGTCGGACGTGACTTTCGTACGATTGCTGTCACGGCCAGAACAATGTTTGATTTATTCTTTCACTGCTTTAATTAATCTGAATGGTTAGTGGCAGGTCAGAAGATTGCAATGTATGATCGTTCGTCAGATATTTATGAGACAAAATCTGTATGTCTATGGCCAGCTTAATTCTGTTGAGACCGCTCAGTTAAACAGTGGTGCTATTTTGGTGCATGCACAGTTGTTGCAAACCGGTAAATTGGTCCAAATGCGCATATGCCGATTCGCCAGTCTCCCACTCAGCTTACCAAAGACCCGGAAGATGGCTGCGGTAAAGTCCGATGCTTGAATCTGCACCGAGGGGTAAATATAAAGTTAGGGGCATCTGCCGGGGGGGGGTGCCTAGCCTGATGGGGAAGAGGGAGGGGGGTCTTTGTGGGGTGGGGGGTAGGGTTTTTTTGGCTAAAGTGTTGAATTCTCCTTTAAGGTATGACAATCCAAATTATGGAAAGATTCATCATCACGAGCATTCTGGATAACAGGTCCCATACCTGCAATTATTAATGAATGAATGATAATATTTTTAAGTTTGAGACTATTGCTATGGTATTATTCTTTATGCAGAAGCATGTTTATTTTTGACAGGGAGCAAAATGGAGTAGCAGAGCTGGCTAAACCTCTGCTTTTACTACTTGGTTGGTTCAATACCCACAGGAAACAAGTTGCAGATGGACAGCCAGCAGGGCGGCCCGTTACGTCCCACTGATGTAAGAAAACCACCAAATGTGAAAAGAAAATGGCTCATAATGTGGCACGATTATTAGCAAAGAACAACGAAACAAAAACACAAATAGATCATTAAAGAGCATATAAACCAAATGCAGGAAAGCTTAGGTCATTGCTTATAAATATTGAAAGTCAGAAATCACTTATTCACTGGTTGCAGCAATTAGTTTATGAACAAGACCCCTTTCTTCACAGTTTTGTCTTCATTACAAAGGCAACTTGTATACCTAATGGTAATATATTTACTCCATATGAGGAACACTTATTGCAGTTGAAGGATTAAATACCCTGTGAGTAGCCATTTAGGGCTCTACCTTTTCTGATTGAAACTGCTAACTATTCTAACTGGTCTTTGTTAACATGCAGGTGGCATTTACATCTGGAATGCTTGGGACTGGGGTTTTTGAGGATTAGGGATCTTTCTGCAATTTGAAACTTCATTTGCTAAAAAAAAAAATAAAAACATTGAAAACAACCAATTGTTTTGGATCCATGCCGATTAGCTACCATCAAACTCAAGGTACAGTTTTATTTTTATAGAGAAAAAAGAAAATCTTTTTAGAAAAACTTGCTCTCTATAGGAGATAGCCTTCCTAATTACAAGCTTTCTGGATGGATAAGGAATCTGGATATTGAGCCAATGGAACAGAAATGTAGTCATTACATTATCTATATTTTTTAAATAACCAGAGAATGTTGGAGTCTCTAATAGGCTTAAAAAGTCACTTCTTTTCTAGGGTATTTTTCTGCAGAATTACAACATCATTCTTCCTACTTTTAAACTCTTTGGCTGCAGCGCCAGTTTGTATTGTACTTTTACAAGTTTACGACGTAATTTAATGAAGGATCTGTAAAAAAATACATGGATTTACAGTTTCACTTTAAGTATCTTCTAGCCCAGCCAAACATCCTGGAACACTGCCACTGCTAAGCGTTCTGTCAGACTGAACAAAAATATATTGAGGTACATTTCTTTTCCTTTACACTGCTTGTTTTTAGACAAGGGACGAGGAACAATGAAGAATGTGCACACTACAGGGATATATAGTCAAATATGGGAGCAGAACTCGCCTCACTTACTAACTGTTGTAACAAATCAGCAGTTCTACTACTAGTTAGAAAATGAAAGCACACTTTTCTGCATTGGAACCATTTATTCTCTCCCTTAAGAGCAGATTGGTGCTCAGATGCAAAATGGAATTAAACAAATTCTGCAGAATTGAGACAGGTATTGAATTTGATAAATCTGGTAAATATTTTCTTGGCAAATTTTATGCAAACTTTGATAAATCGAAAAAGAGATTGAACAGCTAAAGATCCTTCAGGATTCCCCAGCGCGATCTTTGATAAATCAGCTCTGTATATGTGCAAAACTCTTAGCACCCTCCATCTTGAACACATTATTTCAAGAAGTAATGTGGCCATGATGGCAAATCTCTGTATTTTCTGTTTGATATACAGCAGATAAGCAACTTTTGCTCTCCAGTTTGTAATTTCAGCAATCTGGTTGCTAAGGCCTGATCAAATTATTCCAACAACCACATGCTCTGATTCAAATAAGAGACTAGAATATCATTAGAAGAGGGAACAAACAGAACAATAAGTTATAAAAAGTATCAATAACAATACTTTTGTAGTCAATGACCCTATTTAATAGCTAGAAAGAGTCAGAAGAAGAAGAATTTAACTATAGAAAAGAAAAAATGAAGACCAATTAAAAAGTTGCTCAGAATTATACTAAAATTAGCTTAAAGGTGAACCACCCCTAAAGTACTAGTGAGCATACACAAGCAATTTCATCTTCTTTTCTATATAAAAAAATTGCTAGCACCTTCCATACATAATTCTGTCTTTGACAAATGCACTAATAGCTCAGGTTAATTGCTAGATGGCCTCATACCTGGCAACTCATGAAGCAAGTGATTTAACTTCATTTTTGCTTACAGAATCTCAGCAATATTTTCCTGAGGCCATTGGCTATCCATCATTGATATAAACAAAGCAGAATGATTTTACTAGTCGCTCACACAGTGCATCTGTGTGGGGTTAATGAGCTTTTCATAAAGTGAAGCAGATCTTAGTATACTACTAAAAGATACATCATGTCACTATTAATCACTTATAATACACAAAAGCCATGAATATCTTGTAAATTATATCCTTATAAACGGTGAGTTCTGATGTCATAAGTTATAAATGGTGAGTTCTGATGTCATTTCTGTCACATGACTCACTGAAATTTGTGTATTATAATAAATAAAGTACCCCCAGTTGCAAAATATGAGGATATTAGAAATTACCTCGGAGTTCCATGACCTGTATAAAAACACTCGGCCTTCGGCCTCGTGTTTTTATATGGTCATGAAACTCCTCGGTAACTTATAATATCCTTATCATTTACAAGAGGGGGTACTTTATTCACTATATATTCAATTATTGGGATTCAGTTTTGTTAGTGTGACAATGTAAGCGTTCCTTTTTCATACCCCTATACAGTTAAAGCAACAGTTATTTTTGTTTTTTTCATCCACAAAATTTTCTTAAATATAGTCTTTGTAAACCAATACATCTTTAAAAGCACCCCTCTGAGCAACTTTTCCAATATCAGACTCTGACTTGATTGAGTCTATAGAAGGACAATTCAGATAACAGACGTGATATAAGGGCCAATGGATGCTGCTAACTCATTCCCTCTACACCAGGTGCCTTATTGGCCATGGGGACTTCCAATGGTCTGCCTATTTGATATGTGGCAATATTAATATGAAATTAATGGTAGCTCCAGGGTTCCCCCAGTGAGTCAATAGACATGGTACACTTGCGCCTAAAGAATTAAACACAGTTGGTGGGCATCAGTAATGCCAACATTCTACCACTGAAGATTTTCAGCACAATTGCAGCAGATTTGTAAGGGAGGCTCTCAAGGAAACTTCCGGAAAAACGCAGCTCCACATATGTTGTACCAGAGATGATTTACATTATCGCTGGTGGAGAAGGTTTTGGAGGATATTAGTTACTCACAGAAAAGAATATTAATTGTGGGCAACTAATCTTGTGTATCATGGCAAGGGTTGCCACCTTTTCCTATATATTTATCTTTTTTCCCTATTAATAACATTGGGATCAACTATCATTTTTACCGGCCAGGTGGCGACCCTAATCATGGCCCTTAAAGTGCATTTTAAGGTGCCGTATGCAGTTGTGCCAGGTGCAAGTCCCCCAGTGGGTAAAAACATTGTGGGTAAAAAAACATTGCTTTTTGCAGCCAAAGTGCATTTACATGCTGTGCTATTAATCCTAATATTCTCACATGTACAGGATAAAAATATATAGTATATCAGGTCAAATGAATAATTTTCCTTATTTTTTTATACTGACTCATTTACTTTGCTGACTTTGCTAAACTAGTAACTCCTATGATCCAATCTGGCAGTGGAATGCTAGAAGTTGCAGCTCCCAATATCTCCAAACTCTTACCCTAAGCTCTACATTTGGAATCTGGAAATACTACAAAGTGAAAGTAGTGACATCTCTTTTACAGGCTAAAGTTCTGCTTTGGCCACAACAGAAAATGTGTGGAAGATGTGGGTGAATTATTACAGTGTCCAGTCTAGTGACTGTATCTCTAGGGAAAAAGTCCATCTAGTTTATCAAACACTAAATACATCTTTATCATCTTGGCAACAGTAAACTCCTCTGACTGATCATCTTACGCAGGCACAGAGAGATAAAGTTTGATGCTGCAATCTATTTTCTACAAGATATAGCTTGGAGACCAATAGCACCATCTAAAGGGAACAGCGTTTAAGCCACTTGGTTAGCAAAATGTGCTCTCTCTCTCTCTTTCTCTCCCAGTCATCATATTGGTATTGCCTTCACAAACTGCCCTTCATGTTCAGTTAATTTAGGAGGTATAAAAAGGGAAGAGAGAATAAATTAAAATATTTTTTTTATAGTATTTTAAATCTGTATTAGCAGGCAGTCATCCCATAACTGATATGGAGTAATGGTGGTGTAGGGGGCACTGGCACAATAGTGAGGATCTGGGAAAATCATCAGGACTATACTTTGTGCTTCTAAGCAACCCCAGCCTGGATGGAGCTATTTTAAACTTAAGTCCAGATAAGCTTCCAACTGCATGAGAATTATTCTGGCATTGCACAAACTTTTGTGGAATTATATAAGTATTTTCTAGGCCCACCCCCATTCTGCCATGCCCCAGTCCTGCCCCCTCTGAAATTCTCCCTGCTCCTTTCTTTGGAAATATCAGAGGAATTTGCATCACAATTCTATGCATTTTAAAGGAGCAGGTAAGTTACATTTCAGGGGAAATTACAAACAGAGGGTGGCAGACTTGTTACTGCAGGCAACCAAAATAGAGGGGCTTAAATCCAAGAGAGTCCCAACCAGGCCCAGACTGGCAATCTGTGGGTTCTGGCAAATGCCAGAAGAGCTGCTATAAGGTGCCATAGAAAGCCAGTATTTAGTGGGCTGATGGGGGCTGTTTGGGCCTCTTTGTGGGCTGATTGGGCCTCTGTGTACCTGAAATGCCAGGGACTATTTAAATTCTCAGTCCGGACCTGCTCCCAACAAATTGAGGGAAGTCGACATGCGTGCTAATTACAAGTAGTCAGTAGGGCAAGTAGATTTAATGTAGAAAGGAGTATTTAACAGGTAAGAGGTTTATACCCGATGTGGAGTAATGTAATTATAGCCTCCTTTGGAGTAATTATAGCCTCCTTTGGAGTAATGTAATTATAGCCTCCTTTGCCTGGGTGCAACATTTGCACAGGCCTCCCCCCACAGATTCATACATGCTATTTGCCTTACCTGAAAGGGTGTTTAGATCGTGCTACAGAACCCCTAAGTCACACCCCCCAGCCCCAATGATAATTAGGTGTGGTAACAACCAATCAGCAGCATTTATTGGTATACTGACGTCAAAATAAAAAAAAAAACATAAGACTGCTATAACCTGGGGCAAACTTTGCACTAGGTAAATTAGTTATTACTATGTTGCTTTATTTAAAGGGGTTGTTCATCTGTAAGTACGATGTTGAGAAAATTTGTAATTGATTTTCAGTTGGTATTTTTTTCTGCTTTTTTTGTGTTATTTAGCTTTTTATTCAGTAGCTCTCCAGTTTGCAATGACAACAATTTGGTTGCTAGAGCCTCAATAGAAAGATGAGTAATAAAAAGTAGAAATAACAATAAATCTGTAGCCTTACAGAGCATATGTTTTAGATGTGTCAGTGACCCTCCCATTTAAAAGTTGGAAAGAAAAGAAGTAATTCAAAAACTATAAAAAAGAAAAAAAACAAGGCTAACTGAAATAACTGAAGAGTTGCTTAGAATTGGCCATTTTATATCATATTAAAAGTAAACTTGAAGGTGAACCACCCCTTTAAAGCAAACAACAAAGCTGAACACTGTAAGTCTGTATTAAAAATATATACCAACTGGAAACCAGTCATATTTCATTCTTGCACATAAATGCCTTTTTTTATAAAAAATTATATTTTGTATAATGAGAATGAATAAATTATTCCTTGCACTCATCAGAGGTGCCCTGCTCATATACAAACCGAGGGCACACATATAGGTAAGGTTATTTCAGCCAATGAATACATTGAAGCGTGTCTTGCCTACATTATTATTTGCTTATTGTTGTCAGGTGTTCAGTATGTGAGCACACAGCCACAGGCAGTTCAGGGTAAAAGACTGTGAAACTCTGGCAGGAATGATGTGACTAACTGAATTATCTCTGTTATCACCATGTAATATGCTGCTATATTAATAAAAAAAATAAAAAAAATAAAAAAATAACAGTTAAGCTAACAAGATGTTTCCAACTGGTTATCTTAATAACCTCATATATATGCAAAGTACTTCCATCTATTGTGATCCTAGGGGTAGCTAATCTAGCCAAGGGTGTATAAGAGAGGGTTTCAGAGATTTGGAAATACCATTTAATAGTTCTGCACTGTGGGGAGAAAAGCCCCAAATTGCAACTGTGGGCCCATAACAGAATATCAAGCAGCTGCGGCATCCTGCTGGGTAAAGCTGATTGTGTTTGCATGTCTGGATGCACCGCTGTACAAGTCATCGCCCGGAAGTCATCGAAGCATGTACCTGTTTTGGTCAATGGGCTCGAGAACAGCAGCTGGAGGAGTTTGTTTTCTGATGTTCTCAGCACAACTACGATGACAGCTGGGAGCGTGTCTCTGTTCTTCTCCAGAAACCCACAGACATTGTACAGAACCTTACAGGATGGAGAGGAAAATGAAACTTAATATGATAAAAGCATTGTGCAGGAAATGTGCAGCTGATTGACAGTAATCATACAACCTGGAGACTTTCCAAAGATTCACATTTACATAAAATATAACTTCAAAATTTGCCACTTTTTGCTAAATTGCAAATCAAATGTGTAAAAACTTTTCTTAGTCCAATCAATCACAAGTGGTAATTTCTAAATAAAATGGCAATTAAAAAAGTATTATTTTTTTATTAAGGAACAGATTCACTGATGTTACTAGAATGTTAGGTGCCCCACTGATCAAAAATGCTATCCTTCTGCCCAGGGGGGTGAGCTTATTTTATAACAAATGCACAGGTTGTTTAGCCACAAGTTTCAGAATTCCCAACTGCCAGTGGACGCTGATAAATGGAGTTGAACAGTTTAAATACTGTTAGTACCAATGAACACCACATCCCTAAATGACAATTACCTGGCTCACAAGTGTATTGCACAGATCTTGTTACCAGCCAATACAGCTACTAAACACTCAAACAACAAAGCAATTGGCCCCATTTGCCTGTGCAGGCTAATAACTGAAAAATCATACAAAATAAACCATGACAATTAACTGAAAAGTTGCTTAGAATAGGGGTTTTTTAAAAAAAAATAATAACGAACTAAAAGTTAAAATAAAAGGTGCACTACCCCTTACCACCTGTAGGGTCTGGCCTTAGGCAGTTGGACCACTAGCTGCAATAACATGCCAATACTTGTACCCATTGTAAAGACACTTTACATTTCCAGCATAGTGCTGAATCCCAAAACAAAGCTAAACGCCTTTTGGCCTCCAAATATATTTGCATCTCATGTTTTCTTCATATTTGGCTGCAAAATAAATATTCCTTTGGTTAATTATTAAAAGAGATGTATGAAAAAGGAGTGCTTAAAGGGAATGTCAGCACTGCCGCTTTTCTACTTTGACCTAATTTTGCTGGGCCACAACATATTGCATACTCCAAAATATTGTCAAGCATTAAATGATACCCTGTAGTCTAGCAGCATCAAGGTTGCATTATACATACATTGCCCCACAAAACTCCAGCTCCTCCAGAACATTAGCCCAATAAATAAAATGGACTTGGCCAACAAGAGTCTCACCTAATCAGCAACAGCTTCTTGTTCATTCTGACTAATGACTAATTGGCTACTACCACTGTTTGTGTACTTTGACAATATCTATAATAAAGGCTGCCAGACATCTACTTAATAAAGCATATCCTGACCTCCCACGACACATTCTTTTTCTTTAACAAATTACTAGTCTACAAGAGAGGTGGGTATTAAATGAACTTACAACTGCAGTTTGCTACCATGTTGTTCAGTAATCATTAGGCAAGTCAATCGAGAGAATAGTATTCAGCAGAGTTCTATCATTATCCAGAACAAGAGGTAGAAGTTACCGATAAACAGTATACACTGGTTTCTATTTCTTCTGTTAAGGACATTTAGGGGGTTATTTATCAAAATTCAAAAAGTTCTCACTATTTTTTGAAAACCACTCCAGACAAATCCGCATGGACTTTTCCCTCATTTATCAATACATGTTCACAAATTTTTCATGTGGGGAAAAAGTCACAATAAAATCGTAAAAAATCTGAATCATATGTTTTTTCTGGATTTTGCACTCGAAACCTATGAGTTTTTCAAAAAACGGATAAGAATAATTTTGCATTATGTTTCATTGCCCTTTTCAACAATTAATTAAACCAGTTCCTACCAACTAAAGTTTGGTCAGTTGCTTGTGAAAATCTGCTTTCTTCATCAAGCAGGGACAGACCCATTGGCTTTTGGAGAAAAATATCTAAGAGTGGCCTGTTGGCCTTGTACCTCACCAAAGCCGCATCTATACCTTCACTCTGGTATTCCATCTGTAGGAGAGGGAATGAAATGCTGAAACATGGTTTCCAGCTCCAAAATTAACAGACAGCATGATGCCCTCCAGCCCTAACTGGCTGCTGCAATTTATTGCTCCAATGATTGTAGAGATCAGTACAATACAAACAAGGCTACCACATGGGAAGATACAGCCGGCAGTTATTTTTCCTCTTTAGTAGAGTGCAAATGCATGTCCAGGCATTAATAGCCTGACAATTATGTGCAGTGCATATTTATGCAGCACAATATTATTGGTATGCTTTTAGACTGAATCTACGACTACTGCACAGAAAGAACAAGGGACTTAGTAGCTAAGGCCTCTAACTATATAAGTGATCCTGATACAATGAAGCTTGAATTTCAAGTATTTATTAGCATCATGTGACTGGGCAGGTTCCTTGATTGGCAAGAGCTCAAGCACCAAAATTATACATTATGAGCATGTGTCTTAACCTTTTCTGTGTAGTAGATCAAATGGTCTATGTCAATGTCATCAATTCTGCCTTTTTGGGGTTACAACCATGAAAGGCCGTAAGTAATGTCATCATCAGAGTTGGGTCTTGCTGAAGCCAATAGCATGGAAAGGGTTAAAAAAATATGCGTTTTCTTAAAAAGTGTAAATAAAAACCATCAAAAAATGCAAAACAAATGTTTAAGTAAAAAACAAGTGAAAAATGAATAAGGGCAATTAAATGCAAAGATGTGTGTTCTTGCTCAAAAATTCCAGTAAGACCAATGCTACAGGACCGGGAGTTACAGCTCATGAACTAACAACGAGCCACTTATATAGGTAAATTGTAGATCAGATTGTAAATCGAATTGTAAGGCAAGATATAGTTATAATGTATCGGTTTAGGTACATTCTATGATACCTGATGTGTATATTTTTAGTAGGTTTTGCAGTTCTAAAATGAGAGAATTAATGTACCTGTTCAGTTGCAAATATATGCTGATTAAAATAAAACTGGATCTGTTCGTTGTTAATGTTAATGCAAAGCTGCTCGGAGTTCCTTTTGAAGTTTTCAAATCCAAAAATATCTAGAATTTCAACATTAAATTCCACTTTCTGCATTACTTTATAGAAAGACAAAAGAAAGAAGTTCAAGTAAGTTTTAATCCACAACTTGTACAGAAAATTGATGAGCACTCAACAACTCATCAATTTTTGATGATGGGACTAGTTTCTCTAATGCTGACCACCCGGTATTGATAATGTTGTCCATGTTGATCTGTCTTTTTCTTAGGCTAACCATGGTTCTGGGCATAGGGGCTTCATGATGGCCCCCCCCCCCCAAAAAAGGTGGGAAATTTATCAGTTCTAAATGTGCTAGACATCCTGGTTCCCTTCACCCTTACACTTATGGCTCCATAAGCAGATATCACCCTGCCTTCCCTTAATCCTTAACAGCTGGAAAGAGGAAGTGGCTATAATGCTCAAAGCTTTGACGTCTGCATGGGATCACATGTTGTGCCATATTACACTGCAATTGTGCCAGTATATGCAATCTGCTTCCCATATGTAATAAAAGGCACATAGTTTGCCCAGGAGCAGTAACTAATAGCCACCAATAAGACGTTTGTTTTTATACAGGTGACCAGCAAATGCTACCTGCTGTTTGCTATAGGTGATAAAAAGTGTAGCAAACGTTGCTGCTGATATTACATAACCCCATCAGTCTGCTACTTACTACTTTTGGAAGGAAGCATTCGTGATTTGAGGTTAATAGTTTCCATCAAAACACATTATGTTACATTATTTTCAGGTCTTTAAAGATGTAAGGCACGGTGTTCAGAAATGTTGGCATGGCATCCAGTTTTGTGGTTTAAACCCACCATGCTCAGTAAGCCATGGGCTGTTTAAAGAGGATGGGAGTGCTGCATTTCTGCGCAGCTGTAGAACCTTGGTCATAGCAACCATGTTATATTTTACATTTATCACCCCATTAAATCTTGAGAGTTCATTGTTCTGTCTATGGAAGAAATTACATATGAACCTATCACCGTTAAGCATTATAGATCCCCTCCTATACTATGAAGCATGCACATCACATGCATATCCCAGTTTGCTGTTATTTCTGGTACCTATTCACTCTTATAACCAAATATAGTGCAACATATGATACTTGCCAAATATTTGTGTCTGGTTGCAGAAGAGTCCAAAAAGAAAAAAGTCCCAAGGTTTTGGATAGGTTCACACTCCTTGGTCGGCTTTACACTTGTATCCCTTCAAGTCCAACCCTTAATATCTAAAAACAAAGCCAGCGCAAAAAGGCACAGGAAAAAACTAAGAAATATATAGGGTAATATTATTTGGTATACGACTCCCTGTATAGTGCTCTATGAAGTTTATTAAGTACGCCAAATGTGTATTAGACCCCTTAGAGTTACAATGCCACCATTAGTGAAGAAAGAAATGGGATTTACCTTCCTTTAGTATAATCTTGTTTTTTTTGCAGATGGGTACTCACAAACGTGTTCTTTTATAACTTGCACATAACTGTTATCCCAAAAAATTGCAACTTCCTCTTTGGTGCTAGCTGTGGAGTAATATGCAGCAGCAATAGTGTAAAATGTTTTGTATTCCTTTAAAAGTTTTTTAAAAATACACTCACATGGTATCCAAAGTATAAAACAAATTTTAATGGATGTTCCCTTCGAGCTCCCTTTTGTTATTTAACCCGACCACACGCTTGCTTTGCAAATGTAATCTGCCTTGCAGC
Organism: Xenopus petersii; assembly: GCA_038501925.1. Taxonomy (NCBI): domain Eukaryota; kingdom Metazoa; phylum Chordata; class Amphibia; order Anura; family Pipidae; genus Xenopus; species Xenopus petersii. The sequence goes on from CM076689.1 coordinate 54,257,902, forward strand.
ATCTTTTCCTCTCGCTTCGTCGGTTGGGCGCTCTCTTGTGACGTCACTTAGCCTTACGCGTTTGAGGAAGTTGTCTTTTGGCGCTGGCATTGTTTTTAGATATTACTTGTTGCAGAAGAGTGTTGATACTATTAACTATCCAGCTAAAAAGTCTGCCATACAGAGCTTTGAACATAGCATCCTGGACATCAGCCGCTTTGTCAACTGTATTTGTCCGTCAGTCAAGTGGCTATATAAATGAATATGCTTCTTCTTCCTCCCCCAACCTGCATTTTGATACTTGAATAAAGATCCATGTGACTGAATTTAAAACTTGATTGGAAGATGGAATGTCAAACCAGGATGCCATGCAGTTTACAATACAGCAGAAAACACCAATATGAATAAGAAGCATGTTTAAGCTAAGAGGTTTCTCTTTATTTGTAGGTTTGGTTTCTTTTATTCCCTTTCTTATTCTCTTTCGGGCATGCCAATCAAAATGCTGCTCGTTTGTCAGGCTTAGGCAACCATATAATAGACTGACTGAGTAGAAGGCACTAATAATAATACCGAACCAAATACATTTAATAATTATTGGAAATGGATCAGTCCACTCCAAGAACTTTGCATCACCTCTCGAGGTCAGTTGGTTTCTGTATTCAAGTACAAAAGATAAAAAAACTGCTGACAATACGTGGTTATCAACCCACAACATGTTTCGGATACCTCCCTTTATCAAGTGAACACTTGTTACACAATAAAGGTGTTCTGCAGGTTGATAACCACGTATTGTCAGCAGTTTTTTTTTATCTTTTATGCTTGAATACGAAAAGCATACTGATAGGGAGTTCAAGGAAAACTGTGATAAACAAGACAAAGTACAGGTTCCATCTTAAATGATCAGTTGGATTCTTATTGATACATGTAAGTATAAGTATGGGACCTTTCTTTAATTTGGATCTCCATTCATGAGGTATGATTGTTTTACCTTCAATAAGGGTTAATCATATCTTAATTAAGATCAAGTACAAGGTACTGTTTTATTATTACAGAGAAGATGCAAATATTTTTTTTAAATTTTAATTATTTGTTTATAATGGAGTATATGGCAGAGGGCCTTCCCGTAATTCAGCATTTTCTGGATAATGGGTTTCCGGATAACAGATCAAATATACATTTCTCCATGCCATAACCGTGCAGCAATAACTTTCTGAAGAAGGTCAAATGTTGAACAATGAGATGGGCACTTTCTGTCTTCCCAGAACCGCTCTCTCCACTGATGATATTGCACTGACATGTAGCAGAAATAATCTGGTATAAATTAGTATCATAATGCAATTTAGTGCATTCCGCTACAGAAAAAGAAACAAAACAGTCAACATGTCTATTTTTCTTACATTGACTGTTCTGATTCAGATATGCAAAACAATGAAGTGGTTTCCTCAAAATAACATGCCAAATTAAAAACATAATTGAATTTAAACAAAAAAATTAGATATCTCCACCAGGTCCCAATTTCCTATGATTGACAAATTTTTCAGAATGCCCTATTTTCAAGGGTTCATACATGTGTGGTTCAAAAGTAGGGAAGAAAGTGGTGCACCAGAATAAATTGTAAATGACTCACCGAATAATAAATGTGGTCCGGGTGCTCCAGCCCCAGACCCCTAGCTTTAAGGAGTGGTAAGGCAACAGATATATGCATTCATCAAATTATTTGCTACTTCTTCCCACACTGGATTTTTCTTGAGAAAGTGTTCGCCAGGTTAAGTTAAATAACCTTTTGCAGAAATCTTACAAGCCCGTGCAGGTTTCTATCAGGGAACCAGCAAAAAAAAGAATGAGCATCTCATTTATTTTATTGTCAGATTTTGGGGTGACATAATGAATTTGTAAAATATTTTACTGCATTATTTCAATAACACAGAAACGATAGTTAATGGTGTATTAAACATTATGATGCATTAAACATTATTCACAGTTTTTTTATTCTGTATGCACCAAAGCCCATAGCTGGACTTAGTTTACCTGATCTTTGCAGAAGGTAACCATTCCCTGGTATGCTGCATCTGCAGAGGCAAATATATGGGGAGGGTTTGAGGCACTTTTGACATGTTAAAGCTTGGAAAACTAAAGAGAAAGAAAGAGCAGATGCATTAACTGTTTAATCTATCGTCATCCTTCAACACCAGTAAATGGACTAACAATGCCATAATAAGGGATGCTACTATAAATATAGGTGAATATAGGCCAGTAGTCTCATATCTCATTTAGGGTAGGACTACATGGACGTTTTAGGCATGATCCATTGCGCTGCGACTGCAACCGACAGTCATGTTGCGTCGGATCAACGCTGCAACTTCATCCAAAATTTCTATCTCCTACCTTATTTCTGTCGTATGCGACTTGTCGCAGGCATTTTGTCGCAGTGCGTCGGATCGGCCCGAAAACGTCCATGTAGTCCTACCCTACATTTCAGAAAAGGCTGTGCTTGTGCTCATTAACTAGGGGGAGGGGGACATTCCGCTTTCTCTTAACCACCTACATATCTATGCAAGCAATCATCATGGAGTCCTTGCATTATACTGTCTGAGGCTTTATTTACCATTCCTATCCCATACCATACCCAATTACTGATGTTTGCTAGTAGCTGTGGTCTAAAATGTACTGCTTTTTATTGTCCATTCTATACATTCAAACACTGCATATCCAGTAGAAATCATCTTGTTCTCCTACCTGTGGGGAGTAACTGCTGAGATTCTGGAATGGGTTTAAAGCTATTTATATATCCCCAACATAAGTGTAAATCTGTAACTCAGCATATTGTGTCTGCAAATTATGTATTATAGTGTCCTAAAACAAGAAACAAGAAGTAAGACAATCTGCCAGTAAAGTATTGATAATGCTGTAATTATTATATTTCGTCAGCATTCAGTTTGACACCTTTGGAATCCAAGATTTATAAATTCATTGAAGCACTGGAAACACAACACATTTTAGACATCGCTCTGGCTGTTTTCCATTCATTGTATCAGTTATTTCTTTCATGCGAAGAATACAAATCGAATTTCCTTCAGTTTGCCTAAAAAATCAACATGCCTAAATGGCACAGTTCCATTTCACTATTCTAATAAAAGTGATTAAGTGTCCTATGGATAAGAAACGCGTCAGACGAGAGATGAATATCTAAATAAATCTTTCATATTTTTATTTACTACATTTTTTGGTCTGATCAATACGTGAGTCTACCAGTGTGCCTTGCACCAACTTTTTGTGCTTCATATACAAGATAACAGCTGCCTAGTAGATCTAAGAACAACACTCAATGGTAAAATCCAAGTCACACTATGACACATTCAGTTACATTGAGTTGGAGAAACATCAGCCTGCCAGAAAGCATTTCCATCCTAAAGTGCTGGCTCTTTCTGAAGCACATGACCAGGCAAAATGACCAGGCAAGATGGCTGCCTACACACCAATATTACAGCTAAAAAAAAACACTTGCTGGTTCAGGAATGACATTTAGTAGAGTGAATTATTTGCAGTGTAAACAGTGTTATTTAGAAATAAAAATGACATCATAAAAATCATGACAGAATCCCTTTAAGCAGATGAGAGAACGGTCCAGGTCAACGGATTTGCATTAGATCCACCTGCGTGCACTCACAAAGCGGGGCAGAAGTGGTGTTCAATCCAAATAGGAGGAAGGAGGCATCTTCGGGCTGACCTCCACTCCTCTGTGTGTGACTACACGCAAGTGGAAGCAGCTTAGCAGAATGGAGCTTAGCAGGGTCATGGAGTGGATCCTCTTCTCTCAGCCAGCAAAAATAGGAAGGCTAAGAGCAGAGGAGCCTACACAGCCCCATGTACACATGCCTAACCCCTTAATCCCAGACTATAGTTCTGGCTTTTTGTGTCCACTTTCCTGTAGTCGATATCAGTGTGCTTTTATCATCAGCATCTTTTGCCTTTAGGGGCTTTGACTTACCTTCCTGTGACTTTAGCACCAGGCAAGTGGACATATGTAAGAATAAATATGTAATTATTATTAGGTAAACTGATCATTACCTCATCCAGAACTTTAAGGTTAACCAGGTCATCATCTAGACATGAGTTTTCTTTAAGTCCAAAGCAAAAGTTTTTGAGTCTTTTGGGCAGTGAAGTTCCAACTTACAGCGAGTCCTTATCAAGGGCTCTCCCAGGCCCGTAGAAAATTCAAATATAGGTAAAGGGGAATCGCTGCATTTCCTGACAAAGCAAAGGAAAAAGGGAACAAAAACAGATATGCGTAATATGGTGTAGTATGTCGTGCTATTTTTTGTATAAATGCACCTTTAACTGTGCGTGATTAAACGTATATAAAAAAATATATAAACAGTGTGTGATAAAAATAAGAGCACTACGATTGTGCGACTTGTGTCTATTTTATATATATATATATACACACCACTGTTAGTTTATGCATTGGTGTAAGAAGGATATATGTGAATAGAAAAATTCAAACCAGTGAGAAATCAAAAAATAGTGAAAAGTAAAAAACACAAAATTTTTTTTCTTTTAAACAACAATGTGCAAAAATACCCTTATTTCACAAACACCTCTTATGGTAACAAATTAGTTCTAAAGACACCAATTGATAAAAGGTTTTGGTCTAATTGCTTAATTAGTTTCTTTTAAGTGAAATCTTCACCCAGTGCTGATCTGGTGGTATATTATACTCACAGACATGAGTGAATCTACACTTTTGAGAGAACAAGCCGTGTCCTTCCAGTAATCATCCGACAACCTTCTAGCTGGGCAGAAAATAGAGCGGCATGTGCAGTATCGTTTAAAAAAGCAGTTTAATAAAAATATAAATATAAAATACACTCACAAACGCCTCTTTTAAAATCGCATGTAAAATCTGTAAAGTCCGCTTTTCAAATGGAGCCGTAGCGTCCTTTCACTTTTGCTCTGCGTATCTCAGTCTTACGCTGCAGCTCCAAAACGATCTGTCTCCGCTCTAGCGGAAAGGACACTACGGCTCCATTTGAAAAGCGGACTTTACAGATTTTACATGCGATTTTAAAAGAGGCGTTTGTGAGTGTATTTTATATTTATATTTTTATTAAACTGCTTTTTTAAACGATACTGCACATGCCGCTCTATTTTCTGCCCAGCTAGAAGGTTGTCGGATGATTACTGGAATGAGTTTTCTTTAGCCTGAAGAACATACGGCCTTTTGGCATGCATGCGTTCATACCTGCAATGGAGATGTGTACAACACAAGCATTATAGATACAATACCAGCCTACAGATAAATTATTATACATAATATCTTGTCCAGTAATATTTCCATTAATAGTAACTGTACACAGTGAGACAATAATTATGCTATAGAATTATTTGTTATATATAGTTATAGCAAATGAGAATGCTGTTTGCATGAGTGCGATCACTGTGCGAGGTCATTGTGCACAAAAATAGTGTTAACAGTCATTTAAATTCACAATTTGCTAAAATGTTTTGCGAATATTTTCTCTGCCACCAAAGTTGTCATAACTCGTAAACACAAGAGTTTGCACATAAATATTCTCATTTTGCCATTTCTATAAGGGTTCAAATACTCTTGAATACGAAAATCTTAACTAAATCTATACGTTATTCCAGTATAGACTCAACTTGAAGATCTGTGAGGCAAATATCACAGCACATTAACCAGATAAGATAGAAAACACAATGCAATGTAAAAGGTCCTTATTTATCCTTGTTTGCCTTTCACCATCCTGTAAAGTCTCTTCTGATGAGCTGCTTTTTTTGGAACATGATTCTCCTTAAGTGTAACACAGCCTTGTGGTCATGGGTTTAATCTTTGGTCTTTAAGTCACAGTCATACCTCCCAACATTTTGGAAATAAAAAGAGGGACAAAAAATTGCTGCTCATGACATTTTTTGACCACGCCCATTTTTGTGACCACATCCCCTAATTACCATGTTCATTTTGCAAAATTTGGCAGGTTATGAAAATTTTAACATATTTCTGTGTTTTGCTAATGAAGGTGAATTGCCCTTTAAGCTGTGAGTCTAACTTTTCCCAAGGGACCTATTATGTTATATTGTTACAATTATTTATTTCTTTATATTGAAATTGTTACAAAAGTATCTTATAAGCAGCTGTGGCTGTTCTGGGCCAAAAGCAAATTAAGTTAGAAACTTTGTTTCTTTTTCTGGCTGTTACGTGCAGAGAAAAACGGGTTGAGCTGTCAAAAGAAGGACTGTCCCTCTAAAAACAGGACTGTTGGGAGGTATGCAGCATTAGAAGCAAAGTCATTTATCTGCTAACTCTATGTAATCTGCTTATATCCAAAAGTTTTGAAAAACCCAAATGGCCTACCAGGAAAGGGTTAATTAAAGTTAAGATTATTCATGCAGCACCTCCCCAGCTGGGCTCCTCACCTTCCCTGTTGGTATGTCTGTCCTACATTTTGTACTGGAAGAGGAGCCGCAGATGCAGAATTAAGCAAACCCCTGCTGTGGAACATTTAGTTCTGATCCTCCTTCCCTCCAACATCCACAAGATCAGAAACATCTATCTACACGTTGGGTCTTTCATTGCCCTTTAATAACATTTTTTATATTCAACTGGATGTGTTCACTATTTTGTCCGCCCTATATCTTTAGGTTTTGCCTTATACTTGTACAAACTAATCTAATCATTCAACAACTACCTACTTATCAGTTTATTCATATCTTTTACATTATACTTAATTTGAATACGGATTTTATCACTGAATTTAGGATAAAGACATTACAAATAAAATGAACTGACAATAGTAATTCCCTGCTGCTCACTGACTCTTTTGGGTTATTTTCAGATACAGAGATGCTTTTCTGATTCATTCCAAAACAGAAATTAATTAATTGTACCAAAGTTACTATAATTTACGCGCTTCCATATTTACAAAGTTTAATTTCCCCAATTTATCTCATCAGTGTGACAGTTTTAAACCACAGTATAACTGTCCTACTATTTCATCTCGAATTCCCTTGTTACTGAAATATGCTCTGGGCAACAGTTACATCTACTTTGTTCTTAATTTATACAATTCACTATAAAGTTTTATAATGAAACTATAAAAGAAAATGCAGACACAACAAAAGCATAAAACCCTCCACGTGTGCCGTTTATTTTACTTATTGTGTTTAACGGAGCATAGAATCAAGAGTTCAAGATGCATGGCATTCAGCATTGAGATCCACACACATTCTGTAGGGCTCATTTACATCCACTGGGTGCACAGAGAACCCTTGAACCACTGCATTGGTCAGGAGATGGCGAGATCTGTTGCGCTTATTGATGCAGGAGAACACTGAAGCTACAGCCAACTCCTGACGAGTGCAGTAGCTTCCATGGAAGGCAAGCACAACTATACGTTAGTGCAAGTAACAAGTGCAAGTAACATATTTTGAGTAACTTTAATTTATTGGGTTTTACTCACAACTGCCTGCAGGTAAATTTGAAGCACCACAAGTTCTAATGTTCTCATGCAGATATCCCTGCAAGATATATTATGCTGCATTTTTCAGCACCTATAAATACTAACACCTACGGTGATGTTTGTCTTTAATGTTAATAAATATGCCCCCAAGCAATTCTGCATTGTCGTTACACCAAGTTTAATGGCTTTGACTACAGATCAGACAATTACTGCTCAGTAAAAGAACATTTATGTCTTGGTCCTTCACTGCCTATAGTGTTTAAGGACTAGGGTTTTAACCCAGACATATTACAACCTGCCACAGCTTACCGTATATACTCGAGTATAAGCCGAGTTTTTCAGCCCCCAAAATATGCTGAAAAACTCTACCTCGGCTTATACTCGGGTCAATCGCAAAAACGGTCGCCGGCGCTTAAGAATAGTCGCCGGCATCCAAGAATAGTCGCCGGCGTCCAAGAATGGTCGCCAGCGTCCAAGAATAGTCGCCGGCGTCCAAGAATGGTCGCGGCATCCAAAAACAAGATGCCGGCACCTCCGATGCGAGCAGAAACCCTCAATTTTTTGATTGAAACTTACCAGAAGCTGCTGCATTGTTCACCCTCGGCTTATGCTCGAGTCAATAAGCTTTCCCAGTTTTTGGAGGTAAAATTAGGTACCTCGGCTTATACTCGGGACGGCTTATACTCGAGTATATACGGTACATTTTGTTGCCTTACCCACATCACATAAAACACCATTCTCGATGTATATACATTACTCACTCCAAGCATTCAGGTTGGAAATGGGGAAATGAGATTAGAGTGAAACAGCCCTAAATACTTTTGGTAATTAAATGAGTAAGACTTCTGGATTGTTAAAGAGCATATGGTCTTGCTCTTGTAAAATGTTGCTAATCTTCAATTTTCAGCATACGTATCACACATACATGTATTACTCTCATTATCATGTTGCTCAGTGGCAGAGGCCAGCGTAATACAAGAGAATTTTCATTCCATGTTCTTTGTTCATGTGATAATTTCCAGCGTGATTTTTTAAACACCTTCATCAGCTAAACTTTTGTTTTAGTATCAAATATAATCATGTACCTTTGCATTGCATATTATTCTTGTTATCCTACTATTTCATAAAGAATAATACATGAGGGCTAAAGTGTTGCAAGCAGCTACAGCCGATGCACAGAGTCCTTCATCACTGAGCTGCAGATCACATTGGTGCTTCATGGTTGCGGCCCCATAACGAAAATTTCATAGGGTTGGGATGTAAATGGTGCCTCTTCTTTTGCAGTCTTTCCTATGTATGTAGCAGCTCCAGCAGAAATTATATTGCATCGTGCTTGATAGGAGGTCAGTATGCTAACATATCCCAGGTGCCATCTGGCAATTTAGCAGACAATGGGCAATGTAAGCAGGATTGTATTATTTTCAATTCACCATCATAACAAAAAAACTACTAGGAAAATGGAGGAGAATGCCAAAAATGCACAGATACCCCCATGATCTCAATAGTGAGTGGGCCTGCTGTATTCATCTTAGATAATTATGTGTTTTTGATAGAGGACTGAATACTTTGCATTGACAAAAAATTATATATACAGTATATATGTGTGTGTGTGTGTACATTTTCTCTTACCCCTGTCCTGAATATAGCCAGTAATTGCTTCAGAAGACCAACTTCTTTCTTCTACTTCTTTTAGAGTTCCCCTGCTTCTGTCTACATTCATGTAGGGATTACCCTACATCTGAAGTAACCTGTTAGGAAACCCCAGGCTTTATTAGCAGGTGAATGATGCACTACTCATAACTGAGAACCCAAATATTGTGGAGTGAGTTGACCTTTGATGGCCTTCGTTATCTGTAGAACCTTGCTTTGGTTGGACAATACAATGTTCAGGATGATCACTGGAAATCAGCAGTTAAACAGGGTGGTTTACAACAGTCACCTGCTTCATATCAGAAAGTTTAATTCTGCATAAGGTATAGACCTAAGTGCAAGGGTTAAAATGTACACAAGTTCTTGCCCATAAAGGGGTTAGTATCTGTGTCTGAGCAGACAATGCACTGGTATTGAACCTTTTCACCTCTACTAGAGGATTTCCATGGTGCTTCTATGGTTGTTATCTACATGCTAAGTGTGAGAACTGTTTTATCTGATACTTTGATTGTGATTTTAGTTTGACCTGTTACTGTTGCCAATAAGTTACATCTATATTGCTCTTTATTGATTGTCCATTTTACACATAAAATTGGGAGATACACCGAAGTAAATGGAGAGCCTGTGACCTCATTGATTCCTTTTATAGAGGTAAAAGGAAAAATCAACTTTAGTGCTGAATATGAACGTCTTTTTGTGCAGTGTAGAGCTCTGGAAATAGAGTGTGCTCAAGTGAAAAATAATTGTGTTACTGAGCAAACAAGGCAATCTGAGCGCATGATAAGATCTGAGCAGAAGAAAAGAAAAAGGGCAGGAAAGGATTCAGTCGCTTAATAACCAAACACATTGGGGTCACTCAAGCACACCTGCTGTTATTGCCCATTCCACAGTGAGAGCTTTTCAGAATATCCCAGCAGGCACAATACTTGGACTTGTGAGAGAAGTAATAATGATAATGGCAAGTTTTATTCATAACATTCCTGCTGTGTTGATGAAATAAAAGATTTTTCTAACCACTTGATAAGATGTAAGGGAGGAAAGGTAAGTCGTTGAAATGGGAAAGAGCAAAGATCCATGTTTTTCGGATTCTAGACCCAGACCTTGGAGGTCCTACTTCCAACAGGAAGCTAAAGAAAGAACCATGATCATATTTTGCTAGTTATTCCCCATTCTCATTTTATGAAGGATGGAGCAAGATGTTCAACCTTTTCAGAAGCACACACACTGTATATAGAGGTGCCATAGGAAACTCCCCTTTTTCAGAGAAGTGGTCATTGCATTTTCTTTGACTCTTTTCAAATAAATTTACATTTGTATATACCTGATTCTACATACAAAAATATTTATTGTACAGGTATGGGATCTCCCATAGACTCCATTTTATTCAAATAATTCAAATGTTTAAAATGTATTTCCTTTTTCTCTATAATAATAAAACGGTACCTTGTACTTGGTCTCAACTAAGATATAATTAATCCTTATTGGAAGCAAAACCAGCCTATTGGGTTTATTTAATGTATACATGATTTTCTAGTAGACTTCGGGAAGGAAGAACCAAATTACAGAAAGATCTGTTATCTGAAAAACCCCAGGTCCCGAGCATTCTGGATAACAGGTCCCATACCTGTACCTATATTTGTCAAATATGGCATGGAACAAGATACAAATGGGACATAATTTACAAACACCTATTAAAAACATTTGTAATGTCAATTATTTATTAAAAAATTTCAAAGAGACAATGAGATGCCTAAAGGTGACCATGCACATCCTGACCTTGTACAGTATTCTAGTCACACACAGGTTTTCCTTTTCATACAAGCTTCATTGGGAAGGGTGCAGATCCCTACCTAACCAAGCCGTGAGAAGATGGCTAGGGTGAGCTAAGTGGTGGTGTATAATAAACAGAATACAATAATATACAATTTAGCCACAATTTTTGTTCATTTTGTTCTGGCAGACAGCCATAACAAAAGCAAAAGCAGATATAGCTTCACTTCACTTCTTTCTCTGGCTATGCAACATGCAATTTTTAAACCTGCCCACTAACAAACCATATACATAGTACATGGATATTGGTAAGGATTGTCAGGCCACCCTATATGTACAACAATCATACTATAGAGCAGGGGTCCCCAACCTTTTCTACCCGTGAGCCACATTTAAATGTAAAATAAGTTGGAGAGCAACATAATCATGCAAGAAGTTCCTATGGGTGCGAAATATAGAATGTTGTTGGCAATTGGTAGCCTCTATGTAGACTGGCAGCCTACAGGAGGCTCTGTTTGGCAGTACACATGGATTTTGTTCAACTTGCCTTCAAGCTAGAAATTCAAAAATAAGCACCAGTTTTGAGGCCACTGGGATCCAAGGGGTCGGAGAGCAACATGTTGCTCACTAGCCACTGGTTGGGGATCACTGCCATAGAGGTACCAATAGTGCCGATCTCCAGCGGGCCCTAAGGGGGAGCGGGGGGGGCATGGTGCAATTGCACTCCCTGCTCCCTCTTTAGTTATGCCACTGTTTTCTTTCTACTGTCCCTCTTCAACTCACCAGCAAGCATTACCTTCCCATATCTCCTAACATTTGATCGCCAAACCCCCTGATCACCATGTCCATTTTACAAAATTTAGCAGGTTATTGAACACATTTCTGGGGCTTTAGTTATCTTAAATTGTTACAATTGTATCTTAAATTGTTACAAATGTAACAAAATGCTGGCGTTAAGTATTCTGAACTCTCTTCCAAAAAGCAAGTTTCAGAAACATTGTTTCTTATGTGAGTGCAGGAAATCAAAGAGAAACTCTGACTTTTTAATAAAAATCCAGGGGGCAAGTTATGAATAATTTAGGAGAATAACCTTACAAATTATTTTTACTAATGTCATCTGTGTCACATGGTTCCTATTTTAATATATAAGGATAGTAAAATTTAACCCAGAGTCCTAAAACCTGAAGCACTTTTTTTATTATACCTATGTTTTTTAATAATGGTCCTATCACATTTGCACTAGCTTTAGCTAAATATTCTTAGACTTGATGTTAATCAACTTCTGAATCTGGCAACAGCTGGTGGGAGACAGCAGGCCACCAAGAGAACTAGCAATATGTATCAAAGTAATGAGGTGACCTGGCACAACATAGGTACCTCTTTACATTAGGAATTCTGTTTACATATATGTTCTACATACTCTTTCTTGGTCATGTTTTAGCATTTACAGGTTATCTTTTGTTTAAACCTTTATAATCTTGTCTTCAACAGCCCTAGCCAAGTCTCTCCTGGTTGCAATCAGTATCATTGATATGAGTTCTTGAACGAGCTGGAATAAAATGTTGTCATTCAGCATATTTACAAACCTGAGAGCTTTTTCTGTCTTGGGAACCCCATTTCCCCAGTTTATGTCTGGATAATTGAATACAACCATAATAATAACTTGACCTAGTTGTGAAGCCAATTCTATTTGTAAAAGGATATATATAGCATACATCAATGATAATTTTCTTTTTAACCTTTTGCCCAGTCAAAATCTCTACCCAAAGGCATTCCACTACATATGTAGGTACTGGAGAGCCTGTGCCTAGGATGGCTTTTTTTGGGGGGGGGGCCACTATATATCCTCCTTTCTGTTGTAAGCCACAAGCGCAGCGCCTGACACTTAGGGGCAAATTTACTTATGGTCAAATATCGAGGGTTAATTAACCCTCGTTATTCGACTGCCAAATTGAAATCCTTCGACTTCGAATATCGAAGGATTTACCGCAATTCGTTCAATCGAACAATCGGATGAAAAATTGGATTTTAATCCATCGATTGAACGATTTTTCTTCGACCCAAAAAAGCTTAGAAAGCCTATGGGGACCTTCCCCATAGGCTAACATTGACTTCGGTAGGTTTTAGGTGGCGAACTAGGGGGTCGAAGTTTTTTTTTAAAGAGACAGTACTTCGACTATCGAATGGTTGAATAGTCGAACGATTTTTAGTTTTTTTTATTCTATTCCTTCACTCGAGCTAAGTAAATGGGCCCCTTATTGTAACATCTTGAGTTGGAGCTGAGTGAGAGTAAAACTCTTCTATGCAATCTATGCATAGACTATATTACACATGTATTATTTGGACAGGAGAAGCGGTACATGAGAGGAAGTGCACAGGGTAGAGATTATACCAGTGCTGTTACTAAGGCTTTAAATTATTCACTTTGACAAATCAGGGAGCTAGTGATACATATCAGCCCATCAGCATGTTGCTGTTGCAGATCACCTGTATAAATAGCAAAGACCTCTTTGGTTATTATGGTTTACTAGATGATACTAGTGAAAGACTTGCAACTTTTATTATAACACGCTGAAAGGTTCTAGTTTTTTTCCATCTAGATAAAGATATGCATATTTAATATTGCTAGTGGGTAATTCTTTTTGTCAGGGTCTGACAATCCAAATGTATAGTGATAAGAACATATTAAAATATGCTGCATTTTTTTCTTTTGCTGGCCTTTCTCCTCTTACTTCATAAATAGCTTGGTGCATATCTGCTTCACTGCTTTCAACCTCTGCCTCTCGCTCTGTGATAATGAGGCCAGCTAACAGCCATTGGGCAGCGCATATACTAAAACACGTGCTCTAGATTATATGGCGTCTCAGTTCTGGGCGCTTGTTGTCTGTGGGGAGATTGAATGCCCAGATGGAGATGTAATATTCTGATCACTGATATTCACTGAGAATATTCTTTTACCATCCGTTTGTATAACAAACATTTAACAACCTTTATAATATTATTCCCCCACCCGGGGGAAGGGGGAATGAGGGTGGGGTGGCTGTACCCCAACTGCCAAGATAGGTTCCAGTTCCATTTCTCCCAAGCCCTAAACTGGGCTGCCTACCTTCCCATGAGGACCCAAGCCTACCAGGCTACTTCCACTCACTATAAAAATAACTTTTAACTTCCCCTGGGGGTCCTAAAGGTACCCTCCACCAACTGCGACAAAACCCACCCATATACAGGGAGGGAGGGGGAGATGCTGCGTTCTGCTGCCTACATGTCCCGGTGCCGAATGGTGAGTATAACCACTCCACTGGCCCTTACCACAAGCTCAGGAACCTTCCAGCCAATCAGGGTGCTGCAACAAAAAAGGGGAGCTGGGACTGGCACTACTCCTAGGCCACGTCAAGTGACCCTATACGGTTCATTGGGTCCCATTCTAAGGCCCATTCTAACAGGATTTAATACCATACTGTATATTTATATTGGTACTACAGTTTATATATATATATATATATATATATATATATATATATATATATATATATATATATATATACATACACAGTATATATATATTTAATCCTAGCTTTTTCAAGGGAGGTATGCAAGATGCATTCATACATGTTTCTTGTGTTTTTGAGTTTTGCTCTGCAAGTGTGGCTCAGAGCTAGAGCTGATCAGCTATGCATGTGGATTTTTCTTTAACAGTGAAGTCCTGCCACCCTCTGGGCAAAGACAAAGAAGCAGCTACATTCCTTGTGTATTTTAAATGATAGGGCTGGCTGTGGAGCCAAGGAAAATAAATGGAATTCATGAGCAGTTCATAAGTAAAGGAAAATGAAGATTATAGGGTGGGTGCAGTATAATGCTCCCAATATCTGTTGCTGAATTGACACATCTGATCACACGCTACAGTATAATTATTTTTCATTTATGAACTGCTGGTATATTATATTGTGATTTAAAGCATAGCAGAGCTGTCTTCTCTAGGGGTGTGCAAATACAAGTGACAGCACTGGGTCTGCATTTATTGAGGCCGGAACGAGCAGCAGTTATTGGTAGGTAGGGATGTAGCGAACTGTTCTGCTGCGAACTAGTTCGCGCGAACTTCGACCATTCGCGTCCGCCGAATGTTCGCGAACGTTTGGGAACGTTCGCATTTTGAGTTCGCGTTCGATTCGAATACAAATCGTTCGACCATTCGAATTCCTTCAACCGCTAAAAATCGAACGATTTCCATTCGTTCGAACGATTGTAAGCATTCGATCGAATGAAAAGGATTCGATCGAATGGCTTCGATCGTTCGATTCGAATGAAAATCCTTCGATCGAATGATTAAAATCCTTCGATCGTTCGAATCGAACGATTTTAGCGGGTGTTCGAAGTTCGCGAACTGTCCGCGAACGTTTGCATTTTTTGCCAGTGTTCGCGAACGGCGTTCGCGAACACCAAATCGGCAGTTCGCTACATCCCTATTGGTAGGATAGCAGGAATATTAGAGCAAGGTTAAGAAAACTATTAACAGTAACACATTAAGGGTCTGTAACAACACACACCAAGTTATCTCCAGGCCCAGCAATTCATTTGAACCCCTCCCATATTTAATTTCAAACATACTGCTGTTTTATCGTAACTGCCGCTAACCTGAAGTGGGTAGTGGGCCCTCAACTCTGTCTGATAATCTGCATACCATCAGTGCAGGTGGAACATTCTAAAGGCAAATTTATGGATCAGAAGACCACCCTGACATTTGGTTTTATGCAAGGTTTTAGTCATTAGAAGAGGATGGTGTACCCTAATAATAGGAATAGATTTTAATTAAATACTTATCTGCGTATACTGTCATGGGAAAACATGTTTTTTTCAAAACACATCATTTAATAGTTCTGCTCCAGCAGAATTCTACATTGAAATACATTTTCAAAAGAGCAAACAGATTTTTTTATATTTAATTTTGAAATCTGACATGGGGCTAGACATATTGTCAGTTTCCCAGCTGCCCCCAGTCATTTGACTTGTGCTCTGATAAACTTTAGTCACTCTTGCAAGTTAGAATGATATCACCCCTCTACCTTTCTCCACCCAGCAGCCTAACAAAAGAACAATGGGAATGTAACCTGATAGCAGCTCCCTGGTAGATCTAAAAACAACACTTAATGGTAAAAGCCAAGTCCCACTGAGACTGATTTTGTTACATTAAGTAGGATAAATATCAGCCTGCCAGACAATAGTTCCATCCTAAAGTGCAGGCACAAGTCCCATGACTGGGGCAGCTCGGAAACTGACAATATGTCTCGCCCCATGTCAGATTTCAAAATTGAATATAAAAAAATATTTTTGCTCTTTTGAGAATTGGATTTTAGTGCAGAAGTCTGCTGGAGTAGCACTATAAACTGATGTGTTTTGAAAAAAAACACATTTTCCCATGACAATATCCCTTTAAGGTGGCCATAGACACCCAAATTATATCATACAAAGCGAAGGGTGTATGGTGGGAGACAAGCTGACCTATATCTTCAGAAGAGAAAATTTTAATTGGGCAGCTTTGAAGACACCCAAACATTGGCCACTGTTAGTGCTGAATCGTCAGATACAGGTAGAATTCTATTGTTTCTACCTGTTTATCTAATGATTCAGCTCTAACACGTCTGTACTGAAAACAAACTATCTTTCCAGCATAATGTTATGGTAATTGTTACATCTATGTCCATCTAAGGCAATATATTGCTCTGTCTTTATAAATGTCTTTATACTGAATAGGTTTTGATTTGGCAAACTGACTATCTTACTGGCCATGGCTCATTAGCTCAAGCAGCTTTGGCAATTTCAGTCTTGCTGCCCAACCATCTTGGCCGTTATAGGCACTTTAGCCAGATTGTACTGCAATCCCAATAGACCACAATCATAGATAGTTCTCAAATTTGTTTATAAATGGCCAGCTTAGTCCTTTATACTGTATAGACAAACCACTTAGCAATTAGTTAAACTTAGAAGGTCAACACAGAAGCCCACAGCAATTGCCTTGACTTGCTTTTGGTCTGCAGCAAGGGCTCTTTCTAGATTCAAGGGAAATTGGGGCCTTGATGCACGGGTGCTTGGTGAAGGGAAGCACGTGTGTTAGGGTCCAGTCTCCCCTTATAAGGGAGAGGGTGGCAGAAATACCTAAGCCCATTAATATTTTTATCTTATGGATACAAGCAACAAGAATTACATGGATGGATCTCCACTGGCTTTACCTTATCTTCCTCAGCTGCCAGTGGATGGATGGCCTCTGGAACTTTTTGGAGGTACAGTTTCTTATAAATAATGTCAGGATGTCTATAGGATCATCACTTTTTCTAACAATGGCATTTACTCACTGCTCAGTAAATAAACATTATTTTAATGCTATTGTCCCTATCAAATAAAGAACAATGCCAGCTTTAGTCATAACTGTTTATAATGAGAAATGCCTTGTTTTTGCTATAGATCCCGACTGCTGGATGAGTTTGGCCAGCTGTCTTTGTAATGCCATATCTTTGCTGAGGGCTTGTTTGATGAATGGATGCTCTAGAAAATGAATGACTGATGGTCTCTTTTCAAAATCTTTAATAAAACACCTATAAGGACATAATAAGTAAATGATATGGGCAGATGTTCTTTTGTATCTTCATTATCATGACAAGCTCACCCGCAAATCCACATTACTCTCTTCAATGCAGCATTATGGCCAATTAATGTAATTAGAACAGAAAAGTCTCAATTACACGTGTGCAACAATGATTCCAGATTATAAAGGAAACAAAATTTATTAGAGCCTTTATCTAATTGCTGAGAGATTTTTTTCAATACATTTTAAATTGAACCTCACTGAATTTTTTTTTAAATAATATATATTCCCACATTTACATATAAGCTTATTTACAGGTGGTGCAAATAATTTGGGTAAATAAGGGTGTGGCTGCACCTGCATGTGCCACATACACAATTCCTAGTGCCCTTGCTCCACCAGTATTCATTCATTTGGCAGTCATGTACATTATTTGTTTTTAAAAAGAATAATGAGCAAAAGATAATAATATGCAGCCGCACCAATATTCCGTATAACAAATACAGGTTATAGTTTTCAGGTTAGGGCAAAGAGTGCATTTAAGCTGGGCCCATGGGCAGTACAGAATATACAGTATAATAAGATGGCTATATTGTATTGTGTACGTCACGGGTGTCCAAATTGCAGCCCTCCAAACAACAGGAGCATAGCACAAGCTACAATCACTGATTGAAGGCAAATCACCTTGCTGATTGAAGCTTGCACTGTTATCTTGTTGTTTGGTATATAAATTGCCCTTGCAATGGGGCTTGTATCATGCACACAGTAGCCCTTGACAAAAAGGTAAAAAAAGAGAACTAGTTAGCTTATAGTGAGCAGAGTGCAATTTCCATGTTTTCCCCCAATAATGGCATACATTCCAACATTTGAAAAATTTAAAGAGGCACAAAAACATTAGCCGCTTTGAATTTTTTGACCACACCCATTTTCTGGCCACACTCCCTAATTACCATGTCCATTTTACAAAATTTGGCAGGTTATAAAAGTATAAAACACATTTCTGGGAGTTTTAGGGCATTGTTTTATGTTATAACAGTTTTGCTATAGAAGCTGAAATTGCCCTTTAAAAGAGAACCCCCCTACTAAAAACTCCCCCTAATCTTTGAGGCATTGCCTCCCCCTCCCCTCTTACTGCCCGTAATGTGCATATGTTTAAAAAAAAACCCTTTAAAAAAAAAAACTGACCCTTAAATGCAGAGAAGCGCAGTGGAGCTTAGTATTTTCTTTGGGTCTTCGGGCTAATTCCTGTCTTAGCCCAAATGCGCATGATCCCATAGGCTTTGTGTCTGTGAAAAGACCTGAATACTATACACAGAGGGTAGAAACATAATTACATATGCAAGGGATTTCACTAATATGAGCACTGATGATCCGCACTGTGTCAGCCATCTTGCTGTTAATATGATGTGATGATTACAATATTTATAGTATGCAGACATGAGAATAAACAGATTTGTTCAGTAACTGTATTTAAACCTTCCAGTTCCAGTTGCAGGAAAAAATGACACAGATGTTGATTTATACAGATGAGGTGGGATTCTCATTAAAGTATAATTTTGCATTTGAATGCAGGCACTGGCTTAGGAAAGCTAGAGAAAGTTTTATTGAGTAGTATTGCTTATAGCATACATCCCTGATGTTGCTGGACTACAGCTCTCAAAATGCCTAACTTTGATAATATGTTAAATTATGCTGGGATTTGTACTCCTGCAACGACTGATTAAAATATGATTGAGCAGTATAGTACACTAGGGTTGTATGTATGCATATGCACTGAAGGAAGATTTCTGTGATCTTGTGCATCTGATGCAGAGAATAAGGCTGTCTAGAGAATGTCAAGAAGCATGATCCATAAAAATCTGTTGCTACAACCTGCTTATCTCTGCTCACAGGTGGTTAGATTCTCTACGTGGGACCTCTGGATCCCTCTCATTATATGTAACACAAAGGGAACCTCAATCACCTTACTGCTCTGCCTGCAGCCTGGCTGTCCTCCCATTCATGGACATTTATCATTGTACATTCTTATATTGCTATGTATTGTTCTGTGTTGTTTATAGCTAAAATACATTATTCCCCTTGTATTGTGTAAGCTAGTTTCCCAAAGGAGAGACAATATAGATATTATTTTCTAGAAATAGCCAAGTAGTAAGACATCTCCCTATTGTATTTTAATTTTTCCCAGTTATGGGGGTCCCTTTCAGTTTAATTAGTGGACTAGCTATCAGTGTATGGGTTTATGTATCAGAGATGCCTAAGACGTGCACATATTGGGCAGCACACATGAGGCTTGGGTGAAAGACATTTTTATGGTTACACTAGTCTGGTATGGGACATTGTGCATCTCTGGTATATATATATATATATATATATATATATATATATATATATATATATATATATACATATCAATACACACACACATATATATATATATATATATATATATATATATATATATAGAAAGTACACATATTTTAAGTGCTATGATATAAGCGAGACAGTAGGAAGGAGGTCCCTGCCCCATAGAGCTTACAGTCTAAGTGGGTGGGTGGCTAACATACAGGCAACAAGTGGTGGGCAAAAGTGCAAAAGGTTAAAGGGATTCTGTCATGATTTTATGGTGTAGTTTTTATTTCTAAATTACACTTTTTACACTGCAAATATTTCCCTTTCCTATATAAAATTGCATTCCTAACCCAGCAAGTGTATGTTTTTTAGTTGTAATATTGGTGTGTAGGCAGCGATCTTAGGTCATTTTGCCTGGTCATGTGCTTTCAGAAAAAGCCAGCACTTCAGGATGGAACTGCTTTCTGACAGGCTATTGTTTTTCCTACTCAATGTAACTGAAGGTGTTGCAGTGGGACCTGGATTTTACTATTAAGTGCTGTTCTTATATATGCCAGGGAGCTGCTATCTGGTTACCTTCCCCTTGTTCTGCTGATGGGCTGCTGGGGGGGTGATATCACTCCAACTTGCAGTGCAGCAGTAAAGAGTGACTGAAGTTTATCAGCACAAGTCACATGACTGGGGAAACTGACAATATGTCTAGCCCCATGTCAGATTTCACAAATAAATATAAAAAACAGTTTGCTTTTTTGAAAAACAGATTTTAGTGCAGAAGAATGAACTGATGCATTTTGGAAAACAAACTGTTTCCCCATTACAGTATCCCGTTAAGGCATTGTCCCTTAAGTGGCAGGACTAATATTCTAGTGTTGCGAAATCTAGAATCTGAGTTTTTATTTAAAGTGACTGAGAAAGCCCTTCTTACAGAGGAATTCAGGGATGGAATTCTAGAGGTAAGGAGTAGCAAGAAAGAAAGGTGGCAGTACCACCTTTGCTACCACTTCAGTACCAAGACACTTCTTATTTTGCTATTTTATGTGCCCATGATGGTGTAGGTTAGTAGTTTGGGACCTGAAGGCAAAAGAATTGATAGGTCACCACCTCCTCACTAATTATCAATTTAAGTTTTCCAACTTCCTGTACTTATGCTTCAATTCATGCTACATAATTTAAATAGGGCACATATGAGAGTTATAGCTATATACTATATATGGCATTAAATATAATTAATATATAAAAATATATTACAGGTATGGGACCTGCTATCCAGAATGCTCGGGACCTGGGGCTTTCCAGATAACGGATCTTTCTGTAGTTTGGACCTTTATACCTTAAGTCTACCAGAAAATCATGTAAACATTCAATAAAATTAATCAACTGGTTTTGCTTCCAATACAGATTAATTATATCTTAGTTGTGATCAATTATAAGGTACCGTTTTATTATTACATAGAAAAAGGAAATCATTTTTAAAAATTCGGATTATTTGGTAATGTAATATGTAGGGGATAAGACAAGTCCTTCCCCTGTTTTTCTGTCTGTGACATCACCCAGTCCAATTACAGACTGGAGAGCTATCCAATCGGCTGGGCATCCCAGTACATCCCTGGGAGAGGAGAAGGACCCAGGGAAATGCCTGACTTTGGAGCAAAATGCATATGGTTACAGACAGAACTGATAAAGGGAGCCCTGCTGCAGCAGCCAGCCAGAACCACAGAGAGTCAGGAGCGAGAGTGAAAGTGCAGCATGTAATGTGAAAGAGCTGTAGTACTACAGTCATATGAAAAGGTTTGGGAACCCCTCTTAATTCTTTGGAGTTTTGTTTATCATTGGCTGAGCTTTCAAAGTAGCAACTTCATTTAATATTGTATAACAACATGCCTCATGGAAACAGTAGTATTTCAGCAGTGACAATGTTTATTGGTTTAACAGAAAATATGCAATATGCATCATAACAAAATTAGACAGGTGCATAAATGTGGGCACCCCAACAGAGATATTACATCAATACTTGGTTGAGCCTCCTTTTGCAAATGTAACAGCCTCTAGACGCCTCCTATAGTCTTTGAGGTGTGTCTGGATTCTGGATGGCGGTATTTTTGACCATTCGTCCATACAAAATCTCTTTGTAGATTTCAAAGTGTGTTTAGGGTCATTGTCTTGTTGAAATATCCAACCCCTGCGTAACTTCAACTTTGTGACTGATGCTTGAACATTATCCTGAAGAATCTGTTGATATTGGGTTGAATTCGTCCGACCCTCGACTTTAACAAGGACTCCAGTCCCTGAACTAGCAACACAGCCCCACAGCATGATGGAACCTCCACCAAATTTGACAGTAGGTAGCAGGTGTTTTTCTTTGAATGCAGTGTTCTTCTTCCTCCATTCAAAGTGCATTTTGTTATGACCAAATAACTAAATTTTTGTCTCATCAGTCCAAAGCCCTTTGTTCCAAAATGACTAGCTTGTCTAAATGAGCTTTTGCATACATCAAGCAACTCTGTTTGTGGCATGAGTGCAGAAAGGGCTTCTTTCTGCAACCATTCTCACAATCCTCCACATATGCTGCTCCTCTATTTTTCTTGGCCTGCCAGACCTGGGTTTTACAGTAACTGTGCCTGTGGCCTTCCATTTCCTGATTACATTCCTTACAGTTGAACCTGACAGTTTAAACCTCTGAGGACCTGAGGAAGTGCTGAGCAATACGGCAGGGAACGCGTAAGTCCAGTACACCCACTACACAAGAATTTTTAACACTGTGTGTGTTTCAATAAAGCCTTTAAAAAGTGAAGGACTGTGTCCCTGCATGGATTACCAGTACAGCACCCAGTAATGCGGGAGTTTATACTGTCCATAACATAAGCCATGCTCACTAACCAGAAAAAAAGACAATTAACTGTGTAACTACTATTTTTCAAATCAATATAAAAATGTCTACATCAGGGAGCTTGTTGGTAGTCAAAAGATTAACTGCTCTCCAAATTGTGTCTGTTCTATTACACTTTTCTGTGCTGAAAAATAAAGGTCTTAGACATTCGCAGCTGTTTCGGTGGCAGGCGGCGAAGCACCGTTCTTGTTCCGCCACAATTACAGCCTATGATGAAGCGTTTATTACTCAGTATAAAGAGCAGGCTCCTTCATGCGCAGGAGCGTAGGGATACAAATTAGAGGCTGCATGCACTCGGGCGATAACATTGTGGGAATTACTCTCCACAATGGAAAAATCTGCATTAGAACCAGTAAATCAGCCTAAATCCAATTGGAAGCCAAGTAAGAGGGAAATATATTTAGTACGGATAAAGAGAAAATAGTTAGGAAAGATAATAAGCCATATGGCTGAAATTAGAAATGCAGCATTGGTTGCAAGCAGTGGGGCTCATTTATTAACGCAGCGCAGTGCTAAAAAGAGCGCAGTGGCCTGACATTTGCCCAGCGCATGCGAGTATTTAATAATGTAGCGCACGATACCTTAACAGTGCGATTTTGTGCGCTAATGTAGGTGCGACTTGTGAAACTGTGTGAAACTGCGTATCAGCTGTTGCAGTGCTTATAATAAATTGTGCGCACAGGAAGATACCGCAAAGGTAAGGATTAGTTGTGCTCATGTATGAATGCGCTGCTTTAATTAGTTGCGTCACATATTGCGCATATTGCGTTCACTTAGACGCATCTGCATTTGTTTCTGTGCTAATATTTGTTTGGTTGCAAAGGTGTTTAGCCTACCTGATACCCTTAAAGGAACCTTGGTCAATATAAACATGTTGGGTGGAAGGCGTGGTTAATATGCACTTTACAGGGGTTGTTCATCTTTGAGTAAACTTTGAGTTAACAAACATCCCCACCAACAGCAGCACCATTGTATTTGCCAGAACCCAGTTTAGCAGTGTGGCTCTGCTAGCGCAGCTGGGCAGGAATGCGCATTTTGAAGAGCGTTACTATTACGCCACAAACAGGCAGTTGTAAAAATTGTGGTGCTGTTGACCGGGTGCAGTTTTGCACATATACAGACGCAAATCTGCGACGGCCGCAGTGCAAGCGCATTGTAGCCACGCCCACAGCCACGCCCCTAACAACCACGGCATCGTTTGCGACATAAATGCCCAATCTTTTGCGCAATGCGCATAAACAAAACCATCGCAAAAGCTCTGTGTTATGCGCAATATCACGCAAATATATTAGCGATCACACTCGTGATGTCGCAGACAATCTTTTGCGTCCACTTATGCGCTGCGCTGCGTTAATAAATGAGCCCCAGTGTCACTTCTGCTTTCAATGGATTGCCAACATTTGCTGTAAATCTATCCAAATACTTTTTGGTAATGGGCACCACATAGTCCCTCTCTAGAGTGAGTTATCATCCCTTGAGTGTAATGATATGGAAGGGTAATGAAACGTAGGCTAGAAATAAAGGCTGACGTATCATCAATATGAAATGTTACAGAGCTGCGCTAAAGAGGGTGTTTAAAATCACTTTTAATATCATATAGATTCACCAATTCTAAGCAGCCAATCATTGTTCTTTAAGGTTTTGGTTTATTAGCCTTCCTATACTGCCTCTTTCGTGCCTGTGTATGAAAATATCATGTGGTTGTCAGGGTCACTCACCCTGGCAAACAAACAACAGACAAAATGTAAGAGATTTTTCTAATGTAAACCTCCTAAACTATACTCCGATATCTCCAGAATGGGCCACTCTAGGTCTCACAACATGCCTCCCATCCAAATTAACTAAAGGTAGTAAAAGGCTTCTAATAATGTCAGCGGTGGCAAAAAAACACTATTCTCCAGGGCTGGATTAAACCACAACCTCCATCCATTTAATATAGACTGGTTAGAAGCCTCAATGCAGAAAGAAACAAGGGTTAAAAAATTCTTTGACACATGGGAGAGCTATATTACTACACTACCAAATGAAAAACAACACGCATTGGCACAGTGCTTCCAAGGAACTTCGTGGTACACAAACAGAACAATTCTTCAAGATCCCACCAATAGTATTACAATAGTTCATACTAAGTATTACTGAGGAAGGAAGGAAAAGGTTCCAGACATATATAATGCATATTATATGAAACAACATATTGCTCCACAGTAGATATGCATTACCTTCCCCATACTCAGATTTTAAATGCTTGTAATAAATAAACTGTACATCAATAAGACATGTATGCATTATCACAACTAAGTACAGAGATTAACCAAAGCGATCTGTAAAAATAACAAAAAAAGAATTCTAATTTAATATGTATTACTGTCCGTTCCTCAATAAAAAAGATGTTTAAAAAAAAAACAGACAAAATGTGAAGCTGTAACTATAGTTGTTTTTTTACTGTTTATCTAATAATTCAGCCTCTGACGGGGCCTTCTCTCCATTTTTTCAGCTTGAATAGCTGCCCCCATGGCCACAAAGCAGCTTGGCTTTATAAAACATAGTAGTCATTCTGAAACAAACACAGGACTTTTACCAGTGCATTATCTTTTAATTACTTTAATACACTTTCAGTTTTTGGTGTTACTGTTCCTTTAACATGTTACAATCCTTTTCATGTAATTTGGGCAAAAAGATATTCCTTGTTCTTTACGTTCAAGCCTGGTTGAAGTTACACCTCTACATAGGGTTGCCACCTGGCCGGTATTTTACAGGCCTGGCCAGTAAAAATGACGGTTGATCCCAATGTTATTAATAGGGAAAAAAATACATAGGAAGGCCGTTATTTTTTACCAGAAAAGGTGGCAGCCCTACTTCTACTCCTACCAAGCTGCCAGTATAAACAATGGTTGGTGCTACCTTGAGAATCAGCCTTTGTGCAGTCTCTGAAACCATCTTGTAAATGTAAAAGGGCTTAAATGCACTGGGTTACTGGCCAAGCACACTCAGTTATTGGTAAAGCAGTTTATCAGAAGCAATGTAGCTAGCAGTTACAGAACCATTGCATCAAAGTGCAGCAAAGCACATGTAATCACAATCTCTTAAGTGCAAACAGGTTATGGGATAATGGGAATCCCTTAAAGGAAATTTACAGTGCCGTTCTTCTGTGACGTAAGCCAGCCATAAATAAATTAGCTCATTGTGTCTTTCTTTCAGGCAACATTGACATTACACATCCTTTTTGAAATACACCCGTAGGCAGCTGAACTGGCCAAACATATTTACTGTCTGCTCCCAGCACCGAATGATAAATAACATATATCACACTTGTCTTCAGAGATAATGAGATGATTGATTTAATGTAAACTGTAGTGGTCAATTGTCACCTACATTATAGATATTCTGTTGTGAAGAAAGCATTTATATCGATATTGATCTCGCCCTCCAGAGGAATATTTAGAAGCCACTAATCTTCTAACTATATATAAATGTAGAAAGATTCCTTTTAAATAAATGGACATCGAAGAGTTTTTGTATGTGGCCTCATTGGAAAGGAATTACACTTGAAAGGTGACAAACAAATGTAATTTACTGCACATGCAAAGCAGCGGCTAATCTAGACATACAAAGCAATGCAAAAAGGAATGAGTATAGAAAAATTGGTTTACTGCCCTGTTCCAAGAAATAAACTGTATAAACAAAAACTAACAAGAACAGCGAAGATTCTAGGCAGATGTTTTACTTTTACCTGATTATTTTATACTATCTAATAATCCCTTCATTTGCAATGGAGTATAATAACCTGCTTTATAGAAACATAGCCTCTCCCCCTTTTTTCTGAATAACTCTTAATTCACTCATGAAGGGTCATTTTTGTGCAAAGTCAATGTCAGATGCAAATTGAGATGTTTTTACCCATAATGCAGCATTTATCACCCATAACTTAAAATCAACACAAAGTTAGCAGAGTATCAGTTGCAAATGCACCCATTTAGTGTGACTGGGCATTATCAATTAATTAATTTATTCATCCTAGCACAGCTAAATGACTTAAGTTGTAAAAGGCAGATTTGAGCAGAGTATATTTAAGAGGATCTATTCATCATTTACTTCTTTAACAGAAGGTGGAACCTTAAATGGTTCTCAGATACAGGACAGAAAGGGATTAGAAGATAGAGACTGATTGGAAGAGGAAAATAATAAGAAGAAATATGAGTAAAAAAAGAGAAAATGCATAAGAAGCAAAAAAAAAAAAAATGAAAAGGACGCAAGAAAGAAAACAGGAGGAGTGGAGGGCATAAAAAGGAGACAAAATATAGAGAAAGGAAAGAGAAAGGCAGATCTGGAGAAAGGATAAAAACAAAATCAAATGAGAATCAGTAAAATATTGTCCTAGATTAGAAAGGGTAATGACTCACAGCATCAGAGGCAATATTTCCCAATCTAGAATATAGGACATTCCTAAAATAAAAAGAATCCCGAGAGAAGTGACCAAACTGATAAAACAAATGGAAGCTGGGATTGCTTACACTAGCTATAGGTCCGTTGTCACAAAATGTTTAAAATTTTGCTGCCAAGCTCCAAAATCAGTCAGAGAGAGGTTATAAAAAGGTTTTGAGAAAATGTATCACAATGAAAGTCTATGAAAAACCTACCGTATATACTCGAGTATAAGCCGAGTTTTTCAGCCCCCAAAATATGCTGAAAAACTCTACCTCGGCTTATACTCGGTTCAAGCGCAAAAACGGCCGCCGGCGCCTTAGAATAGTAGCAGGCGCCTAAGAATATTCGCCGGCGCCTTAGAATAGTAGCCGGCACCTAAGAATATTCGCCGGCGCCTTAGAATAGTAGCCGGCGCCTAAGAATATTCGCCATCCAAAAATGAGATTGAAACTTACCAGAAGCTGCTGCATTTCTCACCCTCGGCTTATACTCGAGTCAATAAGCTTTCCCAGTTTTTGGAGGTAAAATTAGGTACCTCGGCTTAAACTCGGGACAGCTTATACTCGAGTATATACGGTAACTTGTTTTTTTCAAATATTTAGTACAGCTATGGGATGTGTTATCTGGAAACCTGTTATCCAGAAAGCTTTGAATTATTGAAAGGTCATCTCCCATAGATTCCATTTTATCGAAATTTTAAAAAATGATTTCCTTTTCCTCTGTATTAATGAAATAGTACCTCCCTTATACTTGGCCCAAACAAGGATATAATTAATCCTTATTGAAAACCAGCCAATTGGGTTTATTTAACATTTGACCATTTTCTAGAAGCCTTAAGGTATTTAGATCTAAATTACGTAAAATCCGTTTTTCAGGAAAAACCCAGGTCCGGAGCATTCTGGATAACAGGTCCCATACCTGTAGAAAAATATGATAAATGGTGCAGAATCAACTGGTTATAAAAAGTTTTAAAAAAACAACTTTTTTCTCTCAAGCTTTCATAAGCTTGTGACTGCCAAATACAGTCTTCTTCTTAGGTCTTCAGTGCTTCATTTAGATAAGAATTGGATGACCAAACTGTGTCACTAGAACTGCAGAATGTTGGCAGTAAGAAGGAACAGACAGCACAGAGGTAGACAGACATGTTGACTTTTGTATAATTAATATGAAAGATTTTCTGATGTTTTAAAACTGGGTTGATTATGTAGATGTTAAAGGAATTGTTCAGTGTAAAAATAAAAACTGGGTAAATAGATAGGCTGTGCAAAATAAAAAATGTTTCTAAAATAGTTAGTTAGCCAAAAATGTAATGTATAAAGGCTGGAGTGATTTGATGTATAACTTGTCAGTCAGACACTACTTCCTGCTTTTCAGCTCTCTTGGTTTACACTGACTGGTTACCCTGGTTACCAGGCAGTAACCAATCAGAGACTTGAGGGGGTGCCACATGGATCATATCTGTTGCTTTTGAATCTGAGCTGAATGCTGAGGATCAATTACAAACTCACTGAACAGAAATGTCCCATGTGGCCCCCCTTCAAGTCGCTGACTAGCTCAGAGTTATAGACCTGAAAAGCAGGAAGTTGGATTCTGGCTGTTTTATTAGACATCTGTTCACTCCAGCCTTTATACATTACATTTTTGGCTAACTAACTATATTAGAAACATTTTTTATTTTGCACAGCCTATGTATTTATCCAGTTTTTCTTTTCACACTGAACTATTCCTTTAAGGGGTTATGCTGTCACCTAGTGGCAGACCGTATATTAGCACAGGATGTGTTTTGTATTCCTAGCACAGGAAGTGATAAAGCTGTGACAGCCATGTTATGTATTGTGAGATCTGCACTGCAGCATGATTAAACAGCAGCTCTGATGGACCTGCACAGTCTCTGCATTATTGAACAGAACCACTGCAAACAGTAGAGACCCTGAGATTTGGGTGTATTTATCTCAGGCATTTCCCCTTGGTAAAAGGACACCTAAGGGCCCTTTAGTTAACTCAGGCAGCTATGTCCATTGCTGGGTCCACATTAGTTCATGGAGTTTGTCCACTAGATGGCACTGTTTGTCAATATAAAAGGGTTTAGCACCATGCGGTCTGGGTCTGTCCTGGGACTTTGCCTCAGTGTGAGGTACTACAGGTCCAGGTCTGCCGGGAAAGTTAGTTAAGTGTAAGATAGTGATAGTAATATAGTGCATGTACATGCACACTCGGCATTTAACTCCAGCACACAGATTGTGCTCAGAGTGCAAATGATTGGTATACATATGTAGGGACCTATAGGATCTATTAGGCTCCTATAGAGTTAATCCCCTACCTTTCTTGTATCATTCTCTATAGCTGTTGTTTATTGGGCAAAAGTCTTTATGACCTGTTTGTGTAACAGTTATAGCTATAGGCCAAAGGGAGCAATACCACTCCCCTGCCACACTGCTATATAGTGCTGTGTAGGGAGTGGTCTCTTCCTCTTTGGCTCCTGGTGTCTGTGCTGCTAGGTGTTACCCATTGAGCCTGGGATCACCAAGGCCCCAGTAAGCCATTTACCCCAAGAGACCTGTACCTTTGGTGCTGAAGTCGGGAACCAGGCAATCCCGTGAACGAGGATTAGTTATCATTAGGGCAGATTCTGTAATAGTCTCTCTAGGAGAGAGAGATAGCCAGATTTATGTATTATGAGCAGTTGTATGCTCCAACAAGGAGAATAGCAGGGAGTAGCCTCCCAAAGGCTTCTAAGGTGCCTTTAGTGTAGGGAACTCAGTGATAGGGAATTCAGTTTAGCAGAGCACTGCCTGACCCCTACTTGATAGATCCTGTTTCACATTGGTCGCTGGTCTTTGAGAGTGAGATATTCTTCCTACTGTTTGACTTGAGGAGTGACATCTGTACATGCTGCATCATCATCATGCTATCCTGTCTCCTCTGTGATATGCTAACTCCTACTACAGCTCCTGCGTGAGTAAACCTGTGGTCAATTGCCTTTGCATATTTGTGTGCTAATAAACCATTTCACTATCTAAGAACCTCCTGGCGTCCATTATTCTATCTTTCACTCTAATTAGCCTGTGGGTTGTAGTTTTACACCATCTTAAAGGGGAAGCTTCCATTTAGCGAAGGCTCCGCCCTGAGTGTAGTATCATAGTGTAACCCATGCTCATACCCTAGCTGGACACCCTTAACCCCTAATTGGCGGGATAGGCCAAGAAAGCGTTACACATACAATACTGATCCCCCAAAAATGATATACAAAAAAGACATTTGTTCAAAAAGAGACCCAGTAAATGGTTGCACATGGAATAAACTGGCTGTCAGATTAAATCATAAATAGGTGTACAGTTTGCCCCACAGGATTTTATATCAGACAAGATAAGACGGTGACTCAAATTGCCTTTCAGGTTTGATGCGGGTAATTAAATTACTACGCAGGGAGCTGCTCATCAAGAAAATTACCAAAACATCAGGCAAAACCTCATCATGCAGGGAAAAAAAGCAATATGAAATTTACAGTAGCACTATATTTAATTTATCATAACTAAGCTGGAAAGAGTTCACTATTGACAAACGCATAACTAATACATATAAATGAGTCAATTATTGCTAATGGCTGAAAGCTCCCTGCAACATGGCCTGATGTTTTCATTGAAATAAATAAACCATTGATTGTGAATATGGTGGTGGAAGCTTCAGTTGAAATGATTTTTTAAAAGGGCAAACTAGGGCTTTAGGTTAGAGGCAGTGCAAACATGAATTTTGCTTTCTGCGCTGCCAATATTCCAGAAAGAAACCACAAATTGCAGCAGTATTTATAATGTTGTTTATACTTAAGACACTGTTCTTGCTGCATGCTTCATTACCTCATGATCTGTTGTATGGAAAACATGCTTACATTTACTTGAGTAGATGATTAAAAGACTGAAATGCAGATTGCATAATTTTCGGTCAGGAAATGCTCACTGAACAAATTTGCAGGAGTGCTAAGTGTACAGTGTATAATCAGCATGCTAAAATGCACAGCTCTATAGTGACTTTAAATGGAGCAATCTAACACAATCAAACTGTTTAGTGGAGAAGTGATGGAAACTTAGCTCATTAAAAAGGCGGACATTAATTCCGTTATAAAAAGTCAGTTGCTCATGAGAGGTTGTGTACCTGTGGATTTGTAGGGACTTATAGAAAATTAAATTCTAGAATGTAGCATAGATTGGCTCTATACAGATATGGGACCTGTTATCAGGCCCAGATTTGTGGAAAGGCCACCAAGGCCTAGGCCTTGGGTGGCAGGATTTTAGGGGACGGCATGCTGCTCAACCACACCCACATTGGTTCAAAAACACTGTGGATGCGCAGGAGATACAATATATTTTTACATTTCCCATGCACCAATCCCCATTTCTCCGGTCCCGATGATGAAAATATGCACGAATAAAGGGGAGGGGTGACGAACAGCAGTGCAACTAGGGGCACCCACTTTGTAAATCCGACCCTGCTTGTTATCCAGGACCTGGGGGTTTCTAGATCACATATCTTTCTGTAATTCTGAACACCAGACATTAAGGAGCAGATTTATCAAAGGTCGAGATGAATTATCGAATGAAAAAAAATCTGAATTTTTTGTGTACTTCGACTAGGGAATAGTCCAAATTCTATTCGAATTTGAAAAAAAAATCAAAAATTCGAATACCAAATTTTATCATGTCTCTTTAATTGCTTTTTGGGGGACCTCCTAGAGGTCAAATGGTGGACTTTGAAAAAACTTTGAATTGAATTTGAATGCCCTATTCCTTTGATTCGTATAATTCGAATTCAGCCAAATACGGACCTATTCGATTGAATAAAAAAAAATCAACTTAATTTCGGTTGGTCTTTTTGAATTTGAATTTCGAAGTTTTTTCAATTCGAAATTCAACCCTTGATAAATATGCCCCCATGTCTGCTAAAAATAATTTAAACATTTAAGGAGGACAAGTGATTGTATTTACTTAACTCAGTGATCCCCAACCAGTAGCTCGTGAGCAACATGTTGCTCTCCAACCCCTTGGATGTTGCTCCCAGTGGCCTCAAAGCAGGTGCTTATTTTTGAATTCCAGGCTTGGAGGCAAGTTTTAGTTGCATAAAAACCAGTTGTACTGCAAAACAGAGCCTCAATGTAGGTTGACAATCCACATAGGGGCTACTAAATGGCCAATCACAGCATTTATTTGGCGCCCCAAGGACATTTTTCATGCTAATGTTGCTCCCCAACTCCTTTTACTTCTGAATGTTGCTCACGGGTTCTAAAGGTTGGGGATCCCTGACTTAACTGATACCAGGGCGGACCTCCGCCACCGCCACCAGGGTTCTTTTCTTCTCTATCTTGAGGTTGACACTTGTGTAGTAGAGTGAAAAGACTGGCTTTTTTGTTAAAGTTTGGCTTTTCACTTTACTGCCCATACACACCCACATGAAGAAAGAAGAAGCAGGAAGAAAATTGCTCTGTTGTTCTCTCCAGGGCAGTTTTCTGCAGATAACAGCACCGACCAAGAGCATCAGGTAGGAGGTAAAAGAATATAATCCCTGGGGAGTATCTAACTTTTGGCAGCCCCCAGTGATTGTTGACTCTACTTCTCATTTAACTAAACCCAATAAAATTGTTCTACCTCCAAGAGGATTAATTATATCTCAGTTGGGGTGAAGTACAAGGTCCTATTTAATTATTACAAGGCAATAGTAAATACTTTTTAAAAATGTGAATTATTTGATTAAAAGGGAGTCTATAGCAAATGGCCTTTTCCCTTTTTCGCTTCTGCTTTTTAGATAACGAATTTCCGTATAATTGATCCTATTTAGTTTTAGTTCAGTTAGGAAGTGTTATTTAACATTTCTGTTGAAGAGGATCAAAACCCAGAATGAGCAAATAGAATGTAGCCTGTGCATAGTCTTTTGTCTGTAACAGCCATATGTTGGGGTTTGATTCTCACCTGCTGCTCAGTTGCTTATAATTCTTACCTAACAGTGCTGAATGTATAGTAAGTGGTTGATGGCAAAAATGAACAATGATGCATACAACAAAACAAGTTGAGTGGCACAGAATCATCAAGCTGGATAATGGTCAAATAACAGGCATTGGTCAGAAGGCAACCTTCCAGTTAGCAGTAGCTCCAGGGTTTCCCTCACACCCAGAGCCAATAGGCACAGTGCACTTCCTCCTAAAGAATACATTACAGACACCACTCACATGCTGAAACACCTGAAACAACGGCAGACAGAATGCTGCACAATTGCGTCCAGTTTGTGAGTAGAATTTGGATGCAGTTGCAATGCTTCCTATTCAGACATGATTCAATGTCCCTTGTTGTGCTGGAATTCTGTGGAAAAAGATACTGCATTGTGGGAAAAAGTGGTGATTGCTCTCAAAATTGCAATTTGCTCACTCCACTTGTGGATGTCAAGAAAAGGAACAAGTGTTGTTAAATAGCAGAGCAGTCATTTGGACTAGATAACCCTAGATCAGGCCCGGACTGGCAATCTGTGGGTTCTGGCAACTGCCAGAGGGGCTGCTGTAAGTTGCCATAGAGAGGCATTATATATTGGGCTGGTGAGGTGCTGTTTGGGCCTCTGTGTAGCTGAAATGCCAGGGCCTATTTTGAATCTCAGTCCAGACCCGCCCTTGATACCCAGTGCTGAATAACATACAAAGAACAGAGGAGACTGAGTCCACAAGGAAGTGGCTATGAAAATATTAAAGAGAGAGTGTTACAGGAAAATTTTTTTGTTTTTTTTCAAAATGCATCAGTTAATAGAGCTGCTCCAGCAGAAATCTGCACTGAAATCCATTTTTTCAAAAAAATATATAAATTTTTTTGTATTTAATTTTGAAATCTAACATCAGGCTAGACATATACAGTATACTACTTGGTTCAATATACTATAAAAAAATATACTACTTGGTTCAGCAATAAAACTATGTGGTTTGAATTATTTGCAGTGTAAACAAAGCAGTTTAAACGATGTAATTTAGAAATAAAAACAACACCATAACATGACTGTATCCTAGTGATGGGCGAATAAATTCGGCAGGCAGGAATTTGCGGCAAATTTCCGAGTCTCACCGGCGATGAATACATTTGCGAAACTGCCATGAAAATTTTGAACGTGTGTCGGAAAGGTTGATTGCGTCAAAACCATTGCATGTCTTTTAAACTGACACAAGCGTCAGAATTGATGCTGGTATCAAAATTTGAGTTTTGCACATTTTTTGCCGTTTCGGTGAAGCGTGACAAATTCGCCCATCACTACTATATCCCTTTAAGTGTTTTGCAGGTCAAGCAAGGATGATTTAAATGGAAGTGTACATAGTATGCATTCTTATGGCATCTACTCTTTCCATGGTACCAGGCTGGCTTCCTTACAGCCTTGAAGACTTTCCTTAATGCTTTCAACTCAAACTCCAAATGTTCCTGTCCTGATGGGGCAGTACATCTCACAACTTTCCTTACAGAAAAACTAGGACATTTCAAGTCACCCCACAACAGTAATGCCCAATTACATTTTGCACAGTCACATTTTCTTGGTATTTGTCAAATCAGTGTTTTTAAAACCTTTAAGGGATTGCAACTAACCCATATGGGTATAGTTTGATAGCGGTTAATTTATTGAAGAGGGATGAAAAGTGGTAGATATGATATTTTACCACTGTGTATAATGAATGATCTCTAGTACTTACTAGTGGTGGTGATGAAGCTTATACTTATTTCTGCCAGACTGCTCTTTTAGATTGCAATTAGGTTACTTTGTACTAAGTCCTCCAGTTACATGGCTCACATCAGAAATAATAAGTAGCAATTATGTCAAAACATAGATCTGTAAGCAATGTCTCTGGGCTGAAGCATGAGCACACCTAATGAAGCGTTCATTTGCCATCCTGCTTTGCAGAAAACTTTGCCCAACAGTTACACGAAATGACTCATCTGTGACATTTAACTGATCCATAAACTTTGCAAGAAATATTCCTTTTTTTACTATTTGATTTCATCCAGTGTGTCTTTATAAGTACCAGGAAATCAGACCTCATTTTACAAAAATGTGTAACGCTTTTTATGAACTATGTTGAACTGCAGCAATTGTGCATGGGAAGCTAATTTCAAGAAACAAAAAAGCTTTCATAACCGTGTGGCTCAACTATGGCTTATCAATAGATAGATTATGGGGTATTTTACTAAATGGAGGCCATGGTGCAAAAATGGGTGCAATCAAACTTTCTAAATACAATCAATTAAATATTTATAATAAACAAATTCTGCTTTGTTTTTTAAATAATCAAGTTTATCTTCCCTATGCCTCTCTCAGCATCTGTTTCTCCTCATTCTCTCTTCATGCAGCAGTTGGGTGTCAGATATTCATTGACAGTTAGATCCAATATATCTTATAGGGGGGCTACCATTCCTAGCAGATGAATTTGATTTTACTCAAATAACTGATTTCAGTACACACACAAAATCTAACAAAATAACTGCCTTTTGCACAAAACCTGCATGTAGAGAGACATGATGTCTGGTGATTTTAACAGAGTGAGCTCTGTTAAAATACATCTTCTAGGTAAGAGGAGCCCCCCTGTAAGATATATTGGATCTGTTAATACTGTTAACTGTTAATAAATATCTGACACCCAACTCCTGCATGAAGAGAGAATGAAAATAAACATATGTTGAGAAAAGAAAAGTGAAGATAATCTTGATTATTTCAGAAATAGTAGAGAATTTGTAATTGATTATATTTAGACAACTTCTTATTTCAGTATGCTGAAGCTTATATTACATTCTTAT
This sequence comes from Xenopus petersii, assembly GCA_038501925.1. Taxonomy (NCBI): domain Eukaryota; kingdom Metazoa; phylum Chordata; class Amphibia; order Anura; family Pipidae; genus Xenopus; species Xenopus petersii. Next base: position 54,293,818 of record CM076689.1, read on the forward strand.
TTTCAAGATAGTTCCCCTTTAAGGTCATACAGAGAGATATTCAAGTGATTGGAAGTACTGGTTTAGCCTACTGAAGAAATACGGTTCTGTCAGGCTTACCAGTATAATCCAGTCGTAGAAGGAGCTTGAGCCGTAGATAGTGAACCCACAAGCGCCTTACACAACCGCTACCCACCTGGAGTGGAACAGGGAGCAGGGTTGTGGAGAGTAGCCAATGAGACGATCAGCGAAGGTACAAGAGGATTAAGCAGAGTCGTGGTCAGGAGGTCCGAGGTCAGAAGGCAGGCAGCGAGGTTCGTAAACGGTGAGACAGGCCGAAGGGTCGAGACAGGCAGCAGAAATCGTAATCCGGGAACAGGCAAAGGTAACAACAGGAAATCACAAGTAAAGAGACGCTAGGGTTACAGTTAAACAACTTAATAACTAGGCAATGCATCTCAAACAGAACCAGGTTTAAATAATGTCAATTTAGCGCCAACTGGCGTCCTTCCGCCGGCGTCGCCGTACTGACGTCACGTCCGTTTCAGGCGCTCACGTCCGCGTCTTTGCGTCGGCGACCGTCGCCAGTGCCCAGCGTCACGCGCCGGCGCGCACTAACGCGCCCGCGCCTGTGCCGGGAAGAACGCAGACCCGAATCCTCACAGGTTCAGGGCAGCCATCAAGATAATTTTGTCTATAAATTGTGCCTGCGCCTGATCCAGTTTTATCCAGCAGTCAAAACTGCAATTAATTGACATTGCAAAACATATATTGAACATCCCTAAACATATGCATTTAGTTCATACCAGACATGGTGGAGAATATATTTACCCAATGGCTGCATAGGCCTAGGTCATGCATATACCTTGTAATGTCAAGATGTTATTTTGAATGATCCACTAGCGATGAGCCAATCAGTCCCATTTAACTTTACCAAAACATTTTGGCTGTTCAGCTGTTTCATACAATACAATTTAATAGAGATACACAATGTTCAGGGTTTCATTTTCATTTAAAGGAATTGTTCAGTATTAGAGTTCAGAGTTAGAGACATGAATTCAATTGCATTCAATTACATTTAAACATTCATGTGGCAATAAAAATGTATACATTCAGTGTGTGATAGATCCCTTTTAATACCTAAACTGTTATTTATATTTAAATAATCTTTTATATAATTTCTTTCCAACATCATTCTTTTAGTTGAGCTAGGAACAATTTCTTGGATGACTGGATAATTTTACTTTGATATTCAATTTATTATACAGATTTTCACAGACATAATAGACTGCTGTATTTTCAGGGTAGATGCTATTTTGTTTTAAATAATGCCAGTGATATTAGTACTCATGACTAGCATGGGACCTCCATTTTGCAGACAGAAAGACAGAAGATAATTACATTGTTGTGAAGTGGAGCATGTCCTTGGTATCTGGCTCATTAAGCCACACTAACAAAATGAACTATACTTACACTGACCTCAGAGTTGGAGTCCCAGGTATTTTAGCAACTTCCTGTCTGTGTCTCAAACAAATGATTAGAGGGATATTTATCAATTTCCCATTCATGTGAGTTTTTTAAACTCCCTTAAATTTGAATGAATTCGAAATTCGACTTGGGGAAAGTTATTAATAAAATCAAATTGTTACAACTCGGGCTAATTTTACCGATCCGAAAACTCGAATCGAATTTGATTCAAATTAAAAAAAAAACTCAATTTGAATTTCTCTGAAAAAAACTCAAATGTCTGGAAGGCTACAAACATCACCAAAATGATCCCTGAACCTTTCCCATTAACGTATACAGTAATTCAGCAGGTTTAAGGTGGCCAATAGTCGAATTACAATTCTTAAAGGGCCAGAGTATGATACATCTCGAAAATCTCGACCCTTAATAAATCTGCCCCGTAAAGGAGAATTCAACCGTTTTCAAAAGAAAAAAACCTACCCTTCTCCTTTAATGTCGTATAACACATTACATTACTCAAATTTTGTTCATATCATGTTCCACTAAGAACACTAATAGCTATGAGGGGTCACTTAACTGAAGGTGCTCTGAAATGGATGCAATGAAGAGCACATGATGCAATTCATTAAGGTACTTGCATTCAAATATTCTATATAGATGCAAATTGGCATTGTGAGAGAGAGGGAAAGCATGCAGGCAGATAGGGCACTTTGGGTTCCAATACCAGTTGGGCTGGTTCTGATGGAAGATGTAGTTTAGCAACATTAGATTACAGACAGGAGAATTACAACAACTCCTTAAGGAAGGAAGATTGAACAGAGCTGCTGCATGTGGCAAGTGGTACAAACCCCATGAGAAATAAACTAACAGTCCAAGTGTCAGTTGACCCGTGTCCCCTTTTGAACTAATACAATATGTCACAAAATATTAGCAACACAAGGAAAACAATATTTGCTGGAAGAAGGAACATTTTCGGTAACTGTCATTTCTGTGCCTCAGTTCTGCTCTTGTCCCTAGCAGCGCTTAACTGATCTGGCCATCTGCCCACTCGGCAGGCAACCATCTGCGGAAAAGATGGAAAAAGTGAAGTTCAATGAAGAAAGCAGTTGGGATGCTGAAGCAATTAGTTCCTACTATTCCACTATCAGAAACAAATACTTTACTTAGTAAAATCATAGGGAAAGTCTAAATATTAACAGCATATTATCAGCATTTGGTTCAAACTGAATTACACATGCAAAAGAATGCTACAATTATAATCTAGTGTGCCAGTTAATCATTTTACTCTGACTTAACATAGACAGATTAATGTGCAGTTTCAGTCTGAAACTGTAATCAAACATCCGTAGGGCAGATATTGTTTAGGTTAATGCCTCAAGAGACATGCATATGAGCAAATGACAAGAAGATACAACAGGCTAAAATCTTATTACCAGATTGTCTTGCATTCATTTGGCCTCTTGCCCTGAAGAGCTTCAAAAATAAGTTTTTTCCCCAGAATTCCAGCTCCTAGTGCAATTGCAAAATTAATGCAACTGTGAGTGCTGAGCACAACTATATGGAAGTGTAAAGACTGCACTTCGACGCAAGTACCTTCAATCAAACCATTAACAATGTAAGCTTAATGTGCAAGATCAAGCCCCCCAGCAAAAAAATCAAGATTCTGTTGTTTTTAAGAATCACTGATACCCAATATATTTTGCATGCTGTATTTGAGAAGTGAAAATGTTTGTAAGAACCTGCACGAGAACCCTTCCTTCAGCTGAGAAAGGGAGCCCCATTTAACCTGCGCCCTGCCTGGAGTACGGGGGGGGGGGGTGCTATTTCAGAATAGAATTTCTAAGTGGGGCATTTTTGCAGCTTTTATTGATTGACCTGTGTATGGGCAACTTTAAACTTGCATCTGAGTACACAGTCTCTGTGCTATGTGTCTGGTATATCTAGTGTAGGTATAAGCTAAAAGGAGCAAGCATAGTAAAGGTGACCATAGACATAACAATCGCCACAGATATTTAGAGCTGAATCATCAGATATACAGGTAGAAACAATAGAAAGTTATCTGATCAAAAGTTTCCAACCTGGCTGATCGACAAGCCGACTGAGTCTTTAGCTGATATCAGTTAACTTGTCATGAACCATTTCGTACAATAATACTGCATGTGTATGTCTATGGCCACCTTAAGGCAATTTTTGTTGGCTGCATCTGCCCATGATTCTAAGGGAATTGCTTATTAAAAAAAAAAAACTGAAGGATTTAGAACTTCTGTTCATAGGCTAACTGGCTGTTTCTGAGTGTACTTTTGTTAAGCAACAAATAAATAATAGACTGCAAAGAAAGAAAACGTATATATAGAAGCCTTCTGATATTATATTTTATACCCAGTAGAATTCAGTACATACATACATTTTGGAAAGAAAAACAAGAGAGTTGCCCATTTCACACTTATATATAAATGGAAACCAGAAGTGGAGAACATTTCTGGTTTCCATTTATATATAGGAGTGTGAAATGGGCAACTCTCTTGTTTTTCTATTGACTGTGAACATTGCATTTGCCTTACAGTAATAATTATGCAGAATTTAAGTGTCCATTTTATATTTGGTGCTTTTGCCATTTATAGTTTTTCAAAGTTATCACAGCTGGCAAGACAAAACGTTCCATTCCACCACAATAAGACCAATGGCCCGCTTCATTGAATGCCACTTGCTGATACACTGTGCAATCTGTCTAATTACATCCATTCAGAAGTTAATAGTTTAAAGCAGACAGAACTCCATCTCTTTCAACCTCTAAAATCATGATGTTAGAAGAACCAGGCATAAACTATAACATCGCCATGTACCTCATTTATTTTTATTTATTTAGCTAAGGACGGTCATATAATCTTTGTAGGTCTCCTAGCGTAATCTGCGGTGAGCATATTGTATCATTAGACAGTACAAAACTATTTCTAATAGGAAAAATGAGCTGCTGATCATGACAACCTGTCACCATTAATGGCACATGTGCACCCCTGGCACAGCCTGCCCAAATCTCTATTAAATTTGCAACAGTCGGTAAAACTGGAACCTGGCGGCAGGCAGCAATTTTAAAAAGTGCTTTATTCATGAATTCCATAATGTGTGATACATCTAGCAGCAGTAATCACCAGATTAAATGGGCATTACAATGACACATTATGGATTTAAAATGTCATATATATTTTGATCTATTTTTTTTTTTTGTTAATGATGGTACTACCTTGTCTGAAGACAGTATCTTCAAAAATGATTGTATAATAAACCACTGAACAGTCATATAGTGAACATATACCCAGTACTATATACAGTATACTTCATACTGAAAAATATAAGGAGACACTATAATATATAAATATTCAATGTGACAGTAGGGTTTAATGACTATGGTAAGACATGAGCTTGTAGGCTGAATTATACAGGACATACATTTATAATTAGGGGGTTCATAATGTCTAATGCTATCACAAGGCACTGTTTGTAGAAAGACAAATTAGGCTATTCTCATGGTTTATGTAAGTATGTTAAAAATCACCTTACATCATATACTTATAATATACCAGAGCCATGAATATCCTATAAATGATATTGTCTTAAAAGGTGTTTGGTAAAATCATCTGTTAGAACTGGTGCTTAGTGATATGATTTCTGAAATCTTGTGTAATAATAGTACTACTAGAACTTGTAAAAGTACTCCCTGTTTCAAAATATGAGGATATTAGAAGCAGGGCCAGAACTAGGTAGGCAGAGTAGGCAAGTGCCTAGGGCATGAAGCTGGGGGAACACCGGTCATGTACCACCTCTGTTGCCTACCCCATGTCCGGTCCCCTCTCTCCCGTGGTCTCCCCGTCGCCTAGCGCTTCTATGAATGCGCGCTTATATTCACGCACATGCGCGCCCACTCTGGCTTGGCTCTGATTAGAAGTAACCTAGGCGTTCCATGGCAATTAATGGGCAAAGTACTGTCTTTTACTCCTGCAACTCTTCCAGTTAGAGCTGCATTTTTTCCTGTCAGGTGATCTCTGACGCAGCACAGAGAACAGCGTTGGACTGGGGGACCCAGGGCCCACAGGGCCTGCACTATCCCCAGACAGCCGCAAACAGATGGCTAGGAGGGAGGTAAGTAGGTGCAGGGAGTGGGTCTGGGCTGGTAGGACCCATAATAGCCAGGCCCACCAGGTTTTTCCCCAGTGTCCCGTTGGCCCAGTCCGACCATGACAAAGAATGTCATAAAATGGAGGATTAAGGCAAATGATGTAAAAGGACAATGTTTGTTTAAATATATATTCCAGTTTGGTAAGATTTTTTAAGAAAGGCCACTTAATATGATGTAAACTATCTGTTGGTTAGGTTTTCATTCTGAGGGTATAGTTTAACTTTAAGTAGGCTATGCATATGTCGGTAGGAGTAATCTGATTTTGCTAAAAGCTATTTAATATTAGAAATATTAGGGAAAAAATGATAAAGCATCCTGTTGCCAATATGATTCATGCTGCCGCAGTAACATAGGTCACCAGTTTGCACTGTAGAAACTAAACTTTCTATGAGAAACAGTTGAATGTTCTGCTCTGAAGAATTTGGATTATCTTTGACTTTTTCCTGAAATATTACAATTCACAGGCCACTGGTCTCAATTGTGTTTGGCAGCTAAGAAAGTTTCATTAGCCCCTTTTGGTGTATGACAAGGTATCAATTGTTATTTTGCTGTCAGCTGATTTTTGACAGATATGTGCAAGTTTCAACAGCTAAATTTCCAGACAAGCTTGGAAGCAGAGATTCCTATAAACATCCTGTCATTTGGCAAAGTAATGGTTACTGTCCGGATACACTGAAATAACTAAATGAAGCCAATATTCCATTGCCTCATACAGGAGAGAGGGCATACTTCCTAATTTTAACATAAATACAGCATACCATCTCATATAAATACCCCTATATACACAAACTGTGTTATTTTCTGCTATAAAGAAAGTTTATGCCATGTTATAGTTACAGCATATCCGTGTTCACCACAAATCTCACCATCAATGGGCTTAAGCCCAGGCTTCCAAGAATGTCCAATGATAATATCCAAAATGGCTAAAATAAGAATTCACCTTTAAGCCCCCTAAATTCTGAGTCAGACCTTTTTAGTTCCTCAAAAAGCCCGGGATATGATGCCTTATATTTCCATTCACCAGAAGCTCTGTGCAGTACTTGAAACTTCTCTATGGGAGACTTCAGTCGTGTTTTGAAGGCCAATAGCCTTGCGCTCTTCTACTAAAGATTCACAAGTTCTGGTCTTTGAGACTCTGTTGTCTCTACTTTCAAACAAAATGGCTGCTGGAGGACCAGGTATTTCCCAATTATTGTATCTGATCCCATGGGAATTGTTGCCATAAGGTGGTGTGTCATACCACAGATGGCACTCATCCAGGGGCAGGACTGTAGGAGCATTAAGCACTCCTTAGACCAGCACACCTCCTTCACTGGAGTCTTGTGTAGAAGTCCAGGTAATGCAAAAAATGTTGTGGCAGAGATGGGATTGGCCACCTTGGCAGTGTAATGGCCCAAAATGGCTACTCCATTGATGGCTGCAACCAGGAGCTTCTGAGGACTAATAATCTGTGCCAGATCAAAGACAAACAAATTTCCTCACATGAAAAATTTGGCACTTCAGGAAACAAATATCCATACAGTAATAACTCTGCTCTAACCAGAGGATGAGGGTGAGGACTGGGCATTATGAAAAAGAAAAACCTACAGAACTCTGATTGAGCATTTGTAAATAGGATTTATATTTTACATATATATAAGGCTAATGTCACACCAGACTTGGTCTGTGAATAAATGCAGGCTAATAATCTATGCTGGCATCAGCCTCCCCCTTTGACTGCACCTAAATACACACTGCATTGGCCTGGGTGCAGCCACACAGTGGAGCAGATTTCAAGCTGAAAAGCACAAATGAGATACAGTTAGTAGGCATACCATCCATTGGGCAATTGCGTATAAGAAATTTTATACTCCAAGAAGCAAAAGTGGTCTGTATCTGGGAACTGACCAAACTCTTTGCTATTTTAAACACAACTAAAACTTGAAAAGGCTATTGTTATTGCCATAAAGGTGTGCTTGAATTAAAGACGACTGGTATTTGCCATCCACTTTCGTTTACAATATTTTATAAGGCAATTGAAATAAATAGCAGCTGGAATCCCCAATTCACCTTAAGCCAGTCAGTTTGACAAACCACCTAGGATCATATTTAATCAGGTCTAGTGTGCAATTCTTTTTAAATTGTATGGACAAACAAAACTAATATACATTACTATTGTAGAATAAGGTCACAAAGAACCTTTTCACCATTGATTATGCACCTGTGTTCTTGGTATGTAGTATTGACATCTGTGTCATTGGTGCTCAAGCAAACATTTAAAAACGTGTCAAACAGCAGGAAATTGCTTTGGATTTAAAAGTGGTTCATGGATTGTATGGATTCTTTTGTCAGCTATTCAATGAATCCTTTACATTTACAAACAAAATCATTTATTACTATCAGAACACAAAAACATAGACTTGAGCATCATCCAACAGTAGATGTGTATCCGGCTTACAGAAACGGCACCATTTGCAGGATTTTGTGCCCCTGGCAATATAGGATGGTTTGTATTATCAAGAATGTCCATCCTGCAGCAATCTTGTTTAACTACAACTGTCCATTTATGTTACCACCCCCCCAAAGAGTCTCCTTTGATGATGTAGCAACATGTCCGATTTCTTTGTTATTTCCGTTATTTTTATGCATACCGAGCACTTTGAAAAAATGCTAAGATGGGAAACCAATATTGGTTACCATGGTGATGAAAGAGGGAAGAAAATTATACATAATTGCCGCTTATTTGGCTGCTGTTACGGTTTCCAAGACTACAGAGTACACAAAATGATTGCAATTTTGAGTGTCCCTTCTTGGCTTCTCTTTCTTTGTTTCAAATCATCCTGCAGGTAAAATATATGGGGAAAGTCGATGGCAATCAGTTGCAGCCATGTATAGGTTTTATTGTAATCAGAGCCATTTTAGCTCATTAATCACTGAAACAATGGCCTTTCACTAAAGCCCTTACATTTTCCTACCAGTGTTAGGATCACAATACATAGCCATAAATAGACATTCATTGCTGTGTTTTCTAAGCCATGTTTGAATATGAATCTAAAATACCAGGAGGTATCTGTCTGCACACTCTGCACACACTGGGGCTCATTTATCAACTCTGGGCACATTTGCCCATGGGCAGTTACCTATAGCAACCAATCAGTGATTAGCTTTTTGAAGCCAGCTGTAAGTAGAACAATGAATGCAGCAATTTGATTGGTTGCCATGGGTTACTGCCCATGGGCAAATTTGCCCAGTGTTGATAAATGACCCCCAGTGTCTGTCATGCTACGCCATTAATAAATACTATTATTAATATATTCTCTGAATAGTGCTGTACAATATGTTAATATGGACCCACAATGCCTGAATGTTGGCAGGCAACCCTTTGCTATTAGGATTAGCCAAAATAACGTTCAACCTCCCCACTTTAATCACCCCTTTACCCTGTAGTCAGTTAGGATACATTTGATTAAAATTCTATTTATCTTTATTCATGCAAACATTCCACGGCCATTTCACATTTCACATTACAACTAGTTGACAGATGTAGCACTAGCCCTAATAACCAGATTATGTAATCCGATTATTGATATCAGATCAGAAATATCAGAAAAAGCCAATCAGATGCTGATCAAGGAGTGTATAATTTAGGGCCTGAACAAGGGCCAACAGGCTGGTCAAGAGTGGCTAAGCCAACAGCCAATGACTAAACATATGCTTGCCTTGGCTGAATGCAGAAGGATTATGCAGGCAGAATCAATCCTACTAATCAATCATTTCACTATATAACTTGCTAACATACAGATATTAACCTTCAAATGATGCTTGATAATATTACATCATAATAATACTGCACAGGCTACACAGGGCTTTTTACCTTGGATAATAATTTGGGCACAGACAATTGATAAGTATCACATTCATGCATATTCATATAGATTTTATAATAACAACAAGCTATTAGTTAAAGACTGAAGTAATAGTCATTTTGAGGATTTAGCCACAACGTACAAGGCCCTCTGAAGTAAACTTGCACTAAGCATATTAAACCTCTATACTCCTTGGTGAAAATTCAAACTGCTCTACAAATTAAAACTGACTACCTTTTAATCATAGACTGTCTAAACATAGGATTTATTTTACCACTAGTTAGTTAGCCCTCATTCAGAGGGGTCCTATTCCTTCTACTTCCTTACACCAGGTTCCACTCTTGACTCCCTAACTCAGGCTCCTGGCACCACCCAACCTTCATTAGGGGACTTAATGAGAACTAACAAAGCTATACTCATTTTTGTAAACCACCTGACATCTTTGAACTCACCTCACCTAATAGATGAGAGCTGAATCCTACTGGCCAACATAGACACAACACACATCACACAACAAGAACACAAAAAAAAACCCCACAGAGTAGTGAAGTATCTGAAGTCTCTGGGGCTCCTTGAGCCCACAAATCCTTAATGCGGTTTACCACCCCACACATCATGTGATGACTAGAATGTCTTTCACAGAATAGCCGTTTTGAGGATCTCAGTTTAGGACATGAGGATGGTTGTCCCTTGCTTGCAACACCCATTGCCAGCTCTTCACCTAAAGCAATAAGTATTTTATTTACTGATTACTAAGCATTTAGATGACATTTCAGTTCCTCCACCTACAGAGACCTTGCAATTATTTTTACGTTATAAAGTGTTTCTGGACTGAAATAGCAAAGCAATATTCCCAGAAGGGCACTACTGCTGATAATTTGCAAGGGAATTATAAGCCTACGGGTATGCATAATATCAAGCACTCCCTCCCAACAGAAAATGTCAGAATCTGCTTGAGACAAAAATAACATTGGAATTGTCCCCTAATCTACAAATCATTATGTCCCCATGGGCAGAGTTTAATTTAAAGGGACATTGTACTAGCCAAATACATATTCTATTCTTTTATCTATAGTATATATCTGTTAATGAATATTTCTAACAAACATTCTCTTATTTTTACATGGACAGGATTTTATTGGTGGAGGATGTTTATCTCCGCAATTGAAATATTATGTCTGCTGCCATACAAGTTAAAGTAACACTGACATATTCCTATGAGGTACTGTGTCAGTGTTCTTGGAATTACTGCATGGCTATCCTCACTCTGCCTACAACCAAGTGTTATCTTGTGGTCCTAATGCCTCTTGTCTTGCTCCTTTGCAGCATTGAGAGGTGTGCTCTGTCCTTGTCTAGACCAGCTACGTATTGCAGGGGTGGCCCTATTTCTTTGGCCTGACACGTATCACCTATCACCAGAGCATAAAACAGGTGAACGGGAATTGAGCAGAACATAGTCAAGGATCAGGCAAAGGTCAATAGCATGAGAGCAGCGAAATATCAACTCAGAATCCAAAATCGTAGTTTAGAAGCAAGCAAGAAGCACCGGACAAGCAGCTATAATCAAAGTTCAGGATCAGGCACAGGTCAAACACAGAAATCTGATCAGAAAACATAACTAGGAGCTATTATGATGACAACATGATTGAGCTGCGCATAACGACAGAAGACCTAAGGGCGCATGCACCTGGACACTGCAGGTGTCCCCACAGCACTACTGGCAACTGATACCTTCCCATGATTCAGAGCTTCCTGGATAATGGGTTTCACCCACATGTATTGAATACGTATTCTGTTAAGGCTGAAAATGGACACTTGACTGTTAATACTGTCACTATAGCTAGAGAGCCAAAATTCCCTAAACACCTATGCCCCCTCTGAACCTCTGGACTGCATTTTGTATGCATACCATGTAATACACCAGCCCAATAGTATTTCAACCATCTGTTATTAGAGACTTTTCAAATGCTTCCATACTTCCGTATTACAAATACATTATACTACTTCTCTGTTATCAGTGGATAGTCACTATGGCAGGCACGAGTAAATATATTTAATTCTTTATTTATAAAGATAAATGAGGTAGCATATGGAGGAGGTTAAACGAATCAATTCCCTGAGTACCAACTTTGTTAGGCCCCCCCTTTCCTTCATAATTTAGATCCTTTCTCTAAGAGATTTGATATATTCTAGACAGATGACATGTTAACAGAATCATTTCATGGTTCAATGTCCTCTCCGAATGATTTATTTCTCTCTGTAGGCGCTGAAGGCTGTTATTCTGGAGATGTACATGCCACCTTTAATAATCTGTTTTGATGAAGGAGAATCAGCTCATTAGGAGACAATAAACTATTAGCATTCACCTTAGGTGCGGGACACACCCTCTCATGATGCAATTTGGAAGCTAACCTAAATGGAATTCTTTACAAGCGGTATATACTGATGCTTAGCATATAACTATATATCAGCTTGACCACATTTCATGTATTACGTCATTTTTATTAATTATTAATTTTATATAGCTTTTCTTGTAGGGCAAACTATAGCTGCTACTGTGTTACCAAATTACTTCTTGGAAAAGTAAAGCAGGAATTTTACCAATGTAGTGACAGTTTGGCTTGGGACATATCAGACTTTCCAATGGGGTGGGCAACAATAATACTGTATAAAAAAAAATGTTACTGGTCTATCTACAGCTGACGCTCTGCAAGGTCCCACTATGTACACCATACAAAGGTTTGAGTTTGGCCATTGTAGATAACTGATAATTTGGAGTTCATATAGGATTTTAGAGTTATATCTTTTTTATTTGCATTATTGCATTTGAGGATGGACAATCTTCTATTCATCTTTCATACTGTCATGGAGAATACTGCCTGGTTGCTAGGCTCAGTGATAATACCAACAAGATTATTGCTCCTTTTTCAAACCAGAGAACTGCACAACAAAATGTTATACAACACTTCCATAGAATAGATTCAAAAGAGGCAGGTTTCATCTGCAGGTTCATGGGTACCTTGCTTGGGCATGGTTGGGTGCAGGATTTTGCATGTTATGATATAAGGAAGGGATTCTGCACCTTTGACACCAGATGAAAATTACATTACCCACAGCAGGAACTGGGTCAGCTTCCCTGAAAATGTCTTGCGGGTTATATAAGTTTTAGTATCAGATCCAGTCAGGTCTCTACTTTACATGTTCACTTACTATACTCTCCCTGTTTGTAATATTGTTGCTCTCATCCGCTCTCAAATTCCATTATGTACTGATAAACTGAAGTACAAGTTCTGCGCTTAAACCTTTTCTCTAATCAACACTTAACACTTAATTGCACTCCATTTCTTATCAGTGATTTCCCTAAGGGCAATGCCACATGAAGCTGAAACCTGGCCTATGGAAAAGCACAGGCAAGAATCAGCCCTTTTACTACATTCCACCCCTTACCCTGACTGCACTTGGAACCATTGCATCGGCCTGCAGCTGGAATGTTACTCTTTTGTAAATTGTGACTTCTGGTTTCACCCTTTATGTAAATATGCCCCATGGAGTGCCAGATATCCAAAGTTATTAATTATTCATTTAAATTCTGTATCTTTTCAATGTTGTTCATTGATGGATGTTTTTCTGTAAATAAACACCACTCCTATAATTGATTAAAAAGTTGTTTTGTGGATATTGCTTTAAGGTCAAATATTAAAACTTTGCATATGGTCATAGAGAAATGGGAGGAGCTTTATGACAGCAGGAGACAAGCAAGCTATAATGTCTAAAAGCATATGGAGTCCCATTTTTTGTTTCTATTTGTCAGTGGGATGCATGGAGATGTCTCTAATACTGTGACTAAGATTGCATGCATAACCAGGAGTCCCTTCTCTTCTGAAAGCATCAAATTGTATAAAAGTGCCAAGACACCAGTGCTTCTTCTCATCATGCTCAAGGCTTGATTTACCTCTGAGAGACTGTTACTAAACCAACATTCATATTCACATGAGTCTAAACCACATCATCGCTTGAAGTTTAAGCTGGGGACGAGGGTTTCTGAGGCACTATTCAGAATATTGCTTCTGTCCTTATTTGGAAAATCCGGCCCGTTAGAATGCAATTGAAATGCAGTCCTAGAAGCTGAATTGTGCCTACTGATTGCATTTCATGCAAATGAGAAAATCTCTGACACTGGGTAAAAACTGGTATTTCTTTCTATGGCAGAGAATAAGAAATTAAATATTAGAACCAGGTTGCTGGGAGTGCATGGGTACCTATCTAGTTCTCTAGTCATTCTCTAGTAATATGCTGTAAAAAGGGGGAACCCTTGTCACCACACAGAGAACAAAGAATTGCTTTAACCATTATTTGTGCTATTGGGTCCCCTAATGTTCAATCTCTTTTTTAGAGGATAAGTTGGTATGATAAGAGCTGACAGAAATGTCACCTCTATTTTGAGTCCATTCCAGCTGATGATTTTACTCTGTTCTAGTGGCTGCTACAAAAATACCGTATATACTCGAGTATAAGCCGAGTTTTTCAGCCCCCAAAATATGCTGAAAAACGCTACTTCGGCTTATACTCGTGTCAAGCACAAAAACGGTCGCCGGCATCTAAGAATAGTCGCCGGCGCCTAAGAATAGTCGCCGGCACCTAAGAATAGTCGCCAGCAGCCAAGAATAGTTGCCGGCGACCAAGAATAGTCTCCAAGAATAATCGCCGGCGTCCAAGAATGGTCGCCAGCATCCAAAAACGAGACGCCGGCACCTCCAATGGGAGCAGAAACCCTCAATTTTTTGATTGAAACTTACCAGAAGCTGCTGCATTTCTCACCCTCGGCTTATACTCGAGTCAATAAACTTTCCCAGTTTTTGGAGGTAAAATTAGGTACCTCGGCTTATACTCGGGACGGCTTATACTGGATTATATACTGTAGTCAGTTTTCAGTATTGCACATGAGGCAGTGCACACTGGCAGCAGTGATGGAAACAACAGCTACAAATTGCAGGTAGTAGCGCTGAAATAATGGAATCATACAATAATTGTATTATATTTGTATTGTAATATAAGAAGATGTTTCTGCTACAAAGCAGTCCAGCTCTCCTGGTCCCCTGGCTGCGGAATACAAGACATTGTGGTTCCAGCTAAAAGTAGTGGCCATCAAAACACAGAGAAACATTGCTGCTGATGGCAATCATTGTGAAAAGCCCCAGATCCAAAAGCATATGCTTCTGTGGTTTTGGTCATTAATCTTTTGCCTAGGCTTCTAACCACATTACCAGGTGTTTTGCAATGGTTCTTTGGCAACAATTTAAGTTCCTTGTGTCACACTGTCTTTGGGACAGAGCATATGGCAACTTTACTCAAACTAAACAGTGAGTTCAAATGTGTCACTAATGAATGTTTTAGCAATCCAAATTAACTATTGTTAACTTACCAGACAATGAAATCAATCTCATGCTCAGTTCAGCTGAACAATGCTTCCCAAAACGAGGATGTATAAGGTAGCCAGTTCCATATTGACAGTGGTATAGATAGCGGCAGCCATCATCAGTCTTTGGTTCCGCGTCATTCAGTGCATACATAGGGTGGGCTCTCCTCTAATTAAGATTATACACCCGCTGTGTTTGAGTCACTGAACCATAGTTGGCAATTTTCTCCTCTCTATTGCGAGACTGCCGGCAAGAATGTTACATTAGCATAGTTTTTGTTCCAGAATCAATTCCAATATTTGCTATATGCTTCTGCATTGATTACTTTTACTTGTTACATTTCTAAATCAAAAGATGTGTGTCAGTTTTAGCAACAAACACCCAGGGGAATATTTTGGACGCAGGCAAATAATGTTGATGTTAGGAGGGGGATTTGGCTAGAGGGTCCAAGGCATGTACAGGCATTCTGTGAACTCTCACCATCTGACCCAGAAGGTTTTACCAATGCAGTTTTGAGAAGCATATCTCTATATTAATCTAACAAAGCCCAAGTAGCATTCACCACAAATTGCCCATGATGTGCCAATACAGGCTCATATTAGAACCCACCCAGAGTCAAGGCTATTTGTGTTCAACTTAGGGTGCTACCTACCAGCGAAACCCAGGAATTAACACCAGGTCCAAGCTAAGAGCAGAGACAGAGTTACTAGTTACTAGTTGCATGTACAGAAGCACGTACCTATGTGAATAGTGTTTGTGTCCATTCTATCACTTTGCACTTGCGCCGGTAAATGAGCCGTAAGGGTAAGGCCAGACGAGGAGATTCGGGGAGGTTTTGTCGACTGGCGACTAATCGCCACGTCTTTTGCGCGACTATCTCCCAGAACTGCCGCAGCGTTTTTTCCCCATAGGCTACAGGGCAAAATCGCCTGCGCTAATGCACACACGGCAACTTTGGGCAACTACTGAAAACGCATCACCTTCCAATCACTCTGCTTTCTTTTTGATGACATCCCCATTAAAGGGGCGGTTTACTTTTGCGATAACCTTTAGTATGTTATAGAATTGGCAATTTTATGCAACGTTTACATTTTTCATTATTTATTTTTTATAGTTTTTTAATTATTTGCTTTTTTCTGCTAACGCTTTCAAATGGGGTTACTGACTGCATCTAAAACCAAATGCTCTGTAAGGCTATGAATGTATTGTTATTGCTACTTTTTATTACTCAACGTTCTATTCAGGCCTCTCCTATTCAATGCATGGTTGTTAGGGTAATTTAATAAACCCTGACAGCAATATTGCTGAAATTACAAACTGGAGAGCTGCTGAATAAAAAGTGAAATAACTCAAAAACCACAAAAATAAATAACGAAAATTGCCAATTGTCTCAGAATGTCACGCTCTACATCTACTAAAAAGGCAAATAACCCCTTTAACCTTACCAAAAACAAGGGTAAGATTAACAAAGTAGTAAATTAGGCAATCCAGAGGGATTCCCAGCGTTTCTATAGTTGGTGTGTATTTAACACTTTCCTGGCTGTCGGAAAATTTCAGGCAGGACAATTAGGAAAGCATAAAGATCGAACACATTTATCATAGCAGATCAATTAAATGTGCCAGATTGTCACAATGTGTTAGAGCTCAGGGCCAGCTTTGCATACATACCTCTGAACCATTAATAAGAGATGTGTTAAATGAATGCACTTCAAGCAAATGAGAGCTTATTTAATCAGTTACTTCAGTAATGATATGTATATTTGTATATGAGAGCTGCACAATTTTTTTTACAACTTTTGATCCATCAACCTGCCAGAGAAATTACTGGTTTGCACTAGTACTGGAACACAGAACATGTTTCTTAATGATCAGGGTTGAAGCTTATGGTGAAATTAAATATAATGAAAAAAAAAGGAATGTGCCGTGAAAATAAGTTGTTCCTAAATGAAGATTTGCGAAGGGGGAGCATTTAAGGTTCAGTTTAATGCCACTGTTCTTCCTGATCAAATCTAATCCCTTTGTCTCACCAGTGTTGTGGAACTTCAAGAACCGGAGACCCCTTGAAATGAAAAGATAATGTTGATTTGACACGAGCGGTGTGAATTCTGAACTCACAAAGAGCCAGAACCCTGAACAAAGAAATCAACAGGAGGTTTATTAAACTTGAGAACTTATAACATAAGAACTCACAGGCATAAAAAGTCATTACAATTGTGAGAGCTTAGACATATCTTTTCACAGCACAAAAAGAACTGTTCAAATAACCAATGGGATTTTTCTTCCTTGGTCATTTACAAAAATAAGGATTTTGAGGTTTTCATATTCTTAATAGTAGTCATTTCATGTTTTTTTTCATTTGTGCTTTGGATATTTTGATAAATTAGTAAAAAGGGAGGGGGTTTAAATGTGAGTTTAGTCGAGGTTCTAAAAACCTCTGAAATGACACCAATGAAAATTTTGATAAATAGGCCTGAATGTACACATTTTTTTTGGGAGGTTAAAGAACTGTTAGCAGTGTCTTTACTGTGAATTAGAAATAGAAATCTGAAACCTCCCTTCTAATAGCCATGACCTGTTTTATATTTGTGCATGAGCTTCAAGATAAACTAGTTGCCTCTGTATGATTCATTCTTTCATGCTGGTGAGTTACTGAGGAACAGGCTGGCTCTAAGGTGATAACATTATGACGCACAACCTCATCAGCATATAAATGGAGCTAATCAGAAATGCAAATTGCAATCACGGGGGGGGAGACTACGATAATTATATTAATGTGACAACATCAAAAGTTCAAACATTCACATTGTTATTCCCAAGCACTGAAAAATTATTTGCATCTGCCCTTGAAATAGGAAAATGCAAAGAGTCTATTCTTTTGCATTTCTTTGTTTAATATTAGATAACAGTGTATTTATTTTTTTGGCCAAAATAGCATTATTGTAAAAAACCAAAGTTTTTTTGTAAGATTTAATGAAAACCTTCAAATTGAAAAGATAAAAACAGAATAATCATATACATGTGAAAATCTCTACTATACTAGAAAGTATAAGCATTAAAAAATTCAGATCTGTTGATTAGTGGTGTGTATTTGGTCTGAAATAAACAAAAATCTCTTAGCATATTGGTTTCATACAGGTTTGAAAAAGAATTTAATGAAAAATTCAAACCTATGGAATTCGATACTGGAGATATTAAAGAATGTATGCCGGAGGAATACACATACACTACTTTGAATTAGATTTTCCTTAAAATCTCTGAGATGAAGAATTTACAAAACAACTACTTAATAATTAAATTTTTTCAGAACTAAAACATTATGTTGGTGATATAAAAATTTGCTATTCTGAGAACTGTTTAAAAATGCATTAATTTGTTGTTGTTTTCTGATTGCATTGTGAGGGCAAAATCCATGATTAAAGGCTTTGAATCTAATGATTTAACTTTGGTGACAAGAATAATACAAAGGAGAATCCAGGGTAATTACATGCAAATGAGCCCATACTGAAAGTGACAATTTAATACCCCGTATTTGTTTTGAAAATGAATACTGTATTTAGAATGTGATTCATGTACGTTATTATTAAAAGTCTAGTGAGCAAAGACAGCCATCTAGTGTCATACATGGGGATCTTGAAGAGAGCTTTGATGGGATGCATGTCAGACAAAGGCGGGTCTCTGTCAGCTAGTTCAATGGCTGGGATGCCAAGGGACCATACGTCACATCGCACATCATAGGCGTAATCATACTGCTGTTCGCAAGCAATGACCTACGTGAGATAAAGAGTGAAATGATTTTAGAAACAGTAAAACAATGCCTGATTTGATCAAAGGCTTCATTGGAAAGCAGTTGGAAACAGTTTCCTGCTCTTTCTAAGGAAATATGTGTTGCAGAGAATTTCTTCCCTCATTCCAGAGGGAATAAAGCACAAGTAATTCTAGTTCATTAATTCCAAGAAAGAAGACTACACAACATTTTTATTTTTAGGTAAATTCAGTCCATTGGTAAGGGACAGAGTGCATAATTAAAACATAACTTTTATTTAAGACAAGCTTAAAGAGGTACTAACACTTAACTAAAGAAGTAGGCTAGAAATGTTGTACATTATGTTTTGGGCTTCTGTACCAGCCCTATAGCAAGGAAGATCTATGCCTTCAAAGCAGGTCAGGACTGAGAATTAAAATAGACCCTGGCATTTCAGGTACACAGAGGCCAGTTCAGCCCACACAGAGGCCCAAACAGCCCCCCCCACCCCACTAAATAGTGACTTTCTGTTGCACCATATAGCAGCCCCTCTGGCATTCCAGAACCCAAAATTGCCAGTCCGGGCCTGCTTCAATTATGCCCCATTAGCTCCCCATCTTGTTTTCTCCTGATTCACTGCACATGCTCTGTGCTGCTGTCACTTACTGGGGTTAGGGACCTCAAAATATACAGTACACATAGAAATGTCACAATATAAGGCTGATTAGTAATTAATACAGATAATTACTAAAAGGCAGCACAGAAACCAGTGCAACTATCATCAGAATTTAATAATCAGCCTTGTAGCATCAGCTTATATTACAGGCCAACCTCATTTTCTACTTGATAATTTGCAACAACCCCTAACCTTAGCTTCTCAACAGCTGCTCTGAGCCCACTGAGCATGTGAGTAGACACTTTTTAAGATGGTGACCCCCTGTGACAAGTTTGAAGTCCTGGATTATTGCTGCTATTGAGGAGCTAAAAGTTTAGGTTGGTGCAATAAGTACAGTAGATAAAATATGGCATTTTTAACCATATTCTTTTTTTAGGGTTTAGTTCTCCTGATTAAGTGGAGAGACGCCACACCAGAATACAAAATAAGGAGAAAATTCCAAAGTTGTGCGGTTTCGTTTGTGGCAAAGTGAGGTGCATCATATATTCTTTTAGAAAACTAATTTTTCACTTCTGTGGGGATGTAGTGAATTAGGCATCCCCACCTAGTCTGAGCCACCTATGGGGTGTGGTATTCAGCCCAGATCAATGACATGAATATGAAATGTTTCCTACTCACCATTCAGATTCAAAGTGCAGGACTCATATAACACACAAAGAACCCTCTTCCAAATAACTGTTTAATAAGGAGCTTTTCTTTTTAATTAATTGGATTCTGTCATGATTTTTCTGGTTTTATATATTTTTTTCTACATTACATTGTTCATTCTATCATTTAAAATGCTATTTTTAAACCAACAAATGTATTTGTTTAGCTGTAATATGACCCAGGTCGTGCAATATCAAAGCAGGGTTTTCCTGTTTGTGCGCTAGTCTCATGCCTACCACTAGGTGGGACTTTTAGCAATGCAAATTATTTCTGACTTCATTTTGATCTTTACAATGCTGAAATCTTCTCCAGCCTTCAGGAAACCTGCTTTTTGGAAGGGTAAGGGGATCTGAGTGTCAGAAATCATTGCCTTTCATTATATTCATTGTATTTGGGCCTAAAGTTCCCACTGCCTCTCAGTGTAATTATGGTACATATATGAGTCTACTTCTCCCTGTCATTCTATAATGTATTTATGATCTGGCGTTATTGTTATTAGAAGCCAGTGTATCATTATTTACAAGTGCATACTGTTTATATATCTATATCTTCTTTACTGTACAAGCTAATTGAGGATAATGGTACATGGGACAGTTTTTCCTTAGAGAGCACAAGTCACATGACTAGAGGCACCTGGGAAACTGACAATATGTCTAGCCCCATGTCAGATTTCAAAATTAAATAAATAAAAAAAATTGATGAACTGATGAGCTTTGAAAAAAACATGTTTTCCCCCAACATGTATCGCTTTAAGTGCTTTTTGTGTGTTTTGGTTTAGCCTTCCAAACATGAAATTGGCTTTCTGCCATGCCTTGGCACATGCCAAGGAAGTTTTGAGAGATATTTTTGTAATCTCTCTGATGGCTAATCAGCCCCAAATATAGTACACAAACATTGTATACTTTATATGGAATTTTCTGCCTTTATGGGATTTATTTTTCTTAATTTGGATATTCATTTCACCATTCTGAACATAACTTGGGCACAAAGGTCACCTCAGTTATGAACTATGTCACACAGTGGATCGACTTTGGGAGAGGATTTTTTTTTCTTGAACAAGAGGTTATGCATGTCAGGGCCAGTATCTCTTACAGAAACCCAGAGAAGACCACGTTTATAAACACTGAAGAATTGAGGAGGATGTAGTCTATTTAGCTTATATCTTTAAATCAAAGGCAGTAATGATTTCCTTTTCTGTAAAACTGGCAACTCTGTGCTGATTATAAGGGCTTGTTCTGCATAGGTACACATGTTCTGTATGTTCTAAAATGAGATCTGTCCGACTTTTCTTTAACAAAGGGAGAATCACCTTGGACCAAAGACTTTAACAGAAACCAAACATAATTCTAGGTGATGAGTACTATAATAGTACATTTCCAGAAAAATAATGCCTTACTTCATAGGGTAACTGGAACAGAAGAAAATCATTAACTCTACTCTACTAGGCTACTATATGGTGCTTATGTTTTACTACCATTGATTTACATTAATTCCAGTAGTAAGGTAACTTCATATGTTTTGTCAGCCAGGCTGGAGAGTTCCTTACTAAAAGCAGTTTCACTATAAAAACACCAAGTTCACATTTGCAATGTACCTTGCAAACCAGGTGTAGTGCTTATTTTCATAAAAAGCTGTTCTTTTTCTATGATTTGCTTTTACAGAATTTAGAATCCAGTGCTGGCTGTCCCCCTAATAAACCAGAGGCAAATCATTTTGGGTCATATAGAAGCATTTCTTTATGTCTCTCCATCAAGCAATGGGTTTTGCTGTACTGCATTGACTTGTTTTGCTTGTCCATATTTACAGGTAAACTTCATCGTTTGTAAGTCAAGAGTGCACAGAAATGCTCAAAAGATCACAGCTAATTATAGACAAATATAGGATTAAAGGAAACAGCCTTGATCTATTAACCTGAAGTTGCCCTTGCATTCCATTGCACAGTAGGCAGACATGTGCATTAGGTCTGAAGAGTGTCAGAAGAAAATGCTGCTAATGTTCTGCAATTATCCTCTTGCAACACAATCTAATGCACACAACACAGTGTTTTAAAGAAATAGATTGTTTAAAAAAAATAAGGGAAAAGAATAAGCTGGAAATTAACTGCTGAGTATTATCGCATTGGCATTCAAGGAGATTTGAAGCACATTGGATCTGTATTACCCGTGGGCGACTAATCTAAAAATACCTTGCTATCAGGATCCATTAGAATCGCAGCATGTAAAACAGTTTGCTTTACTTTTTAAGGATTTGGACAGATACCAAATCTTCCACAAAGTTTTTCAAAATGAATCTAGTTGTCCTCTATGAACCCTTTTCCTGCTGTTTCTTTTTTTAGTCACTCAAAATTGCACTCAGTACTTGAAATGTGGTCTATCTTCCTATGTCATACATGTCTCATTAATGTTTTAATTTATATTGTGTCATGGTCCTGTAAAGGCATTTTCACAAGAGCCAAAGGAAGGTAACACATCCAATGAGTTATATCCTTGAGCTCAGAGACATGTATCAATATTAGTATGGAGGCATACATTTCATACATAATTCCCAGAATTCTGTATACTTGAAGTTTTTTTTCATCCCCTCTGGGCGACCTTAAAATTCAGTGCTCATAAATTAAAAGACTGTTAATTATGTCTATACAAACATATGTAAAGTCAAAATTTATATGGTGTATGGCACTATTTGTGTAGAGAAGGACCACCCTCTGAGGACAACTAAATCTCTGACCCTATTCTCAAAAGCAAAAATATACCAGCCAAACAGAAAAAGATATGAGAGGGCAGTATATGGTAAAATCTAGAAAAAAGTGAATGGAATTCCATGCAACACTAAGGTGCAGATTTATTAAGGGTCAAATTGAAAATTCGAATTCTCTAATTTTTTTGTGGCCAAAATTTTTTTGAATTATCCAGACTCGATTTGAGTTTTAATTCAAATTTTGAGATTTATCATTCTCTGGCCCTTTAAGAACTCGAATTTGAATATTTGCCACCTAAAACCTGCCGAGTTCATGTATAAGTCAATGGCAGAGGTCCAGGGACCTATTTTGTAGCCTTCCTGACATTTGAGTTTTTTTCGGAGAAAAAACTCAAATCGAGTTTAGTCGAATTCGATTCAAATTCGATTTGAGTGTTCGAGTTGGTACAATTAGTCAAAGTTTTACATAAACAAGCGATTATTAATATTCTAAGAGATGATGGAGAAAATAAATGAGGAAGAACAACTGGGCTACATAATAAATTCTGTACAGAAAACGAATAGCCTTACACAGCAATGGTAAGGCAAAGTCCATCGAAAATGGAGTTCCCACTTATGTGTTTCTCTACATAGGTGTGCACTGGTTAATTGTGCTGGAACATCTGTTACAGACAGGAGTAATATTTTTTTGTAAGAAATTCTCCTTTAAGCCCTAAATGCATAATTTACTTTTAAGAAATGCAATTCCAATGTAATTAATCTGATTTTCAACATTGCTGGTCCACTCATCTTAGTACAGTAAAAATGTAAATGAATTTGGAGTAGTGGTTTGTTGGTTTCAGGGTTTGATTGGTAGATGCAAGCTTTCAATCTATATTCCAAGCTTTTATTGTGCAACCTACACACACACATGTATGTATATATATATCTATATATATCTATATATATATATATATATATCTATATATATATATATATATGTGCAACCCATTTCTAAGAAAAATATAAATCTTTTATTACATATTATTGGGTGCAATAATTACAGTTTTATTCTAAATCTGTTGTCTGTAAATCACAATGTTGGTGAGTGCTGTAGCTGAGCGGCAGCTGCCTGGCTAAAGAATGATGTCTGCTTTAGCAGAAAATCCAGACTTTCTCTGAAGCCTTTCCTTTGCCTCACACTATTTCAGCCATTTATTTCATTTCAGTCAGGCTTACATCGACCGCAATAATCACAAATTAAATGGATGTGTTGGTTTTTAGGCCCAAAGGACCATTTTACCGTCTGCTCAAAGGAAATGAATGTGCTCCAGGCTATTAACACCATTTGAGGGAAACAAGCATTTTCTTTTCATATGCAAAAGATGGAATTATTGAATTTAAATGAGGTGACTGCACAGAAATATAAGGCACGAGACTGCAAGTATGTTGGAAAAATAAGGCTTTGCTATTTTTTACAGTTTAAATCAAGACCATTTGGAGCCACCAAAAACAGATTATGTGACAGATACTCAGAGGGGGCTCCATCTGTTACAGCCAAAGTACCCAGCGGCTCCGGCTGAATGTAATCACTAGACCTGTGGCGTTCTCCCAGCCATCCCAACTCATAACAAATTGTAACAATCTGATGAACAGAGCAAGGAGCCAATACACGTCACATAGTTATTACCAAAGTCAACCAGCTTGACTCCTCCTTCTTTCGTGAGGAGAATATTGTTCCCTTTGACATCACAATGAATGGTTCTATTGTTGTGCAAATGCTGTAGACCCTGAATGACAAAGCAACAAAAAAAATGACTCCCCCGTTTAAAAATAATTACTGCACTATTTAGAGCCTAATGATAACAATCAGCATTCATTCTAAAGAACATCTGCCTGGCCCAGCAAAGGCCTGTCACCTCCACAGGGAATCACAGTAGGCACTATTAGCCTAATACCACATGACCCAAAAGTGAATAATGTGCTTAAGCTTCATTCACACTGCCATTTAGTGTTAGATGAGCCATCTCACCAAGAGAGCTCCGTACAGAATGTAGGAAATTATCATTTGGTTGCCCTTTTATTAGCCACCACTGGGATCACCTGACTATAGCTGGGAAGGGTGGGGGCTACAACATGGAGCTGGTCACTGCTCTTGTATAACTATAACAAACAAGGTATAGTCAGGTGATCCCACTGGTGTCTAATAAATGGGCAGCCAAGTTTGGGAGTTTCACTTTGAAAGCAGCAAGTAAGTTGCAGGTAAAACTTAGTCCCTGTGTAAAATGTATAATGAAGCAATAGAATTCTTAATGAATCAGATAAAATTGAGCATAGGACTGGCCAGATATGGGATGACTTTGACGTAGTTGGTCATCTTAAATATATTGCAATATATGGACAAACAATCCCTGTTTTGTTTAAAGGGAAAGGCATTTTTTAGTAGCAGTATGCACAAATGTCGCTGTCTTAAATATATTGATAATGGGTTGAGTGCAGAGGACTCTTGTATTTGTCTATAATTATTTAGTGGTCACAGCCTCATTGCACCCCCGCCTAATGGTTTTAAAAATTAGAGGTGAGCACAACTTTCCATCATTTGTTATAATATATATATACATGTATATATATATATATATAGAAATGTAAAGAAGAAGCAGCACTCGTCAATTGCCAAAAAATTGTATTAAAAGATCAGAGCATCACTCAAGGCAACGTTTCGGACAACACATGTGCCCTTTGTCAAGCCAAAAAAGTTCTCCCAGCATTACACAGGTATCACATTAAATAGGCTAAAGACAGGAAATGACCTCAACATTTGCATATACATAGGTGCAGAGCAATATCGTATACATATATCTATAAATACAAAAACAGGTCATAATCCCGATTTAACCCCTGAGGATATAAAGATTTGAGCATATTGATCCACCATACTTCTCTTCTTTTAAGTTTCAATTCTCTATCACCCCCTCTTCTCATAGGTGGTACCACCTCCAACACCATAAATTTAAGCTGATCTGCCGTATGCCCCATATCTATAAAATGTTTTGAAACAGGTAGTGAAGTATTACCCAAATTTATGCTAGACCGATGTTGCGATATACGGGATTTGACCATCTGGGTGGTCTCACCTACATAGATGAGACCACACGGACATGTCAACACGTAAATGGCAAATTTTGAAATGCACGTAAAGTGCCCTCGTAACTGTATATGCTGGCCAGTTTGTGGGTGGATAAATTCCCTTCCTTTCAAGACAAAAGGACATTGTACACAACTTAAGCAGGGATACATACCCTTAGATCTACCACCCCAAAATGTATAGGCCTCCTTCGGCTTAGTCCTCATTAAAGTGGAAGTAACCTGTGCCCCAATGGTTTTGCCCTTTCTATATGAGACAAGTGGAGGTGCTCTAAACTCAGGTATAGTAGGATAAGCATTACGTAAAATGTACCAGTGTTTGCGTAGTAATTTACCAATAGTCTCACTATTACTATGAAACTGGGTGACAAGTGGTATACGTTGCATTTGTTTAATTTTCCCTTTAGGATGTCTGACCTTTTGTTGGGCTTGTTGAGTCACTTTTTCCGGGTATCCCCTCTCCCTAAATTTCTGACACATAATTTGTTCCTGTTTCTCTTTTTCTTCCTTTTCACTTACTACCCTCTGTACTCTTGAGAGTTGGCTAATGGGGATTGATTTCTTCGTATGTGGGGGATGTTGACTGGTAAAATGAAGAATTTGGTTCCTATCTGTAGGTTTTGTGAACAAAGAAGTACAAATAGAACCTTCCAAATCTTTATATACTCGAACATCTAGAAAATGGATTTCTTGGAGGTCATAGACCAGCGTGAATGTGATTGAGGGGTGTACCCCATTAATCCTACGATGGAACCGCTGTAGGGAGTCAACGTCACCCCGCCATAGCACAAAAACATCATCGATGTACCTCCACCAGGCAAGACAATGGCTGGCGAAGTCTACATCAAGGTAAATGTGCAGTTGTTCAAGCCTCGCCATAAAGGCATTGGCGTATGACGGGGCAACGTTGGATCCCATCGCGGTTCCTCGTAGTTGTAGGTAGTACTGCTCCCGAAAAGTGAAATAGTTACAACACAATATAATCTCCAAAGCCTGTAAGAAGAAATCAATCTGATGCACAGAATAATGTGATCCTTCCCTCAGTATCCACTGACTTGCTTCTAATCCATCACTGTGTGGTATGGATGTGTACAGACTGGCCACGTCGAATGTGGCCAGAATCACACCTTCACCCACATTTTCCAGTGATTGTAGTTTACGAAGAAAATGCCCAGTATCCCTTATATATGAAGGTATCTCTTGAATCAAAGGACTTAATACCTTATCAAGCATTATAGCTAATGGACAAAAAATCGAGTCAATGCCGGCCACAATAGGTCTCCCTGGTGGACGCACAGGGTCCTTATGAATTTTAGGGAGAACATATATGGTAGGCGTGACTGGATTCTTGACCATCAAATAATTCCTCAATTTGTCAGTAATCACTCCCCTATCCACCATATGTTCCAGTAAATTTCTGATGTTACGCATAATACCCAAAAAGGGATCACTGGATAATGGTTTGTATACTTCCCCATCCGCCAAACTCCCTACAGCGGTTCCATCGTAGGATTAATGGGGTACACCCCTCAATCACATTCACGCTGGTCTATGACCTCCAAGAAATCCATTTTCTAGATGTTCGAGTATATAAAGATTTGGAAGGTTCTATTTGTACTTCTTTGTTCACAAAACCTACAGATAGGAACCAAATTCTTCATTTTACCAGTCAACATCCCCCACATACGAAGAAATCAATCCCCATTAGCCAACTCTCAAGAGTACAGAGGGTAGTAAGTGAAAAGGAAGAAAAAGAGAAACAGGAACAAATTATGTGTCAGAAATTTAGGGAGAGGGGATACCCGGAAAAAGTGACTCAACAAGCCCAACAAAAGGTCAGACATCCTAAAGGGAAAATTAAACAAATGCAACGTATACCATTTGTCACCCAGTTTCATAGTAATAGTGAGACTATTGGTAAATTACTACGCAAACACTGGTACATTTTACGTAATGCTTATCCTACTATACCTGAGTTTAGAGCACCTCCACTTGTCTCATATAGAAAGGGCAAAACCATTGGGGCACAGGTTACTTCCACTTTAATGAGGACTAAGCCGAAGGAGGCCTATACATTTTGGGGTGGTAGATCTAAGGGTATGTATCCCTGCTTAAGTTGTGTACAATGTCCTTTTGTCTTGAAAGGAAGGGAATTTATCCACCCACAAACTGGCCAGCATATACAGTTACGAGGGCACTTTACGTGCATTTCAAAATTTGCCATTTACGTGTTGACATGTCCATGTGGTCTCATCTATGTAGGTGAGACCACCCAGATGGTCAAATCCCGTATATCGCAACATCGGTCTAGCATAAATTTGGGTAATACTTCACTACCTGTTTCAAAACATTTTATAGATATGGGGCATACGGCAGATCAGCTTAAATTTATGGTGTTGGAGGTGGTACCACCTATGAGAAGAGGGGGTGATAGAGAATTGAAACTTAAAAGAAGAGAAGTATGGTGGATCAATATGCTCAAATCTTTATATCCTCAGGGGTTAAATCGGGATTATGACCTGTTTTTGTATTTATAGATATATGTATACGATATTGCTCTGCACCTATGTATATGCAAATGTTGAGGTCATTTCCTGTCTTTAGCCTATTTAATGTGATACCTGTGTAATGCTGGGAGAACTTTTTTGGCTTGACAAAGGGCACATGTGTTGTCCGAAACGTTGCCTTGAGTGATGCTCTGATCTTTTAATACAATTTTTTGGCAATTGACGAGTGCTGCTTCTTCTTTACATTTCTATTTTGATGTGGGGATGTGACGGCGTCTCCTATTGGAGCGAGCACCGACTGACACAGCAAGTATACCACTAAGAGTGCTGGGGCACCCATTGTATAATTTTTATATATATATATATATATATATATATATATATATATATAAATATATGTAATATATATATACAGTGTATATATATATATATATATATATATATATATATATATATATATATATATATACAGTATATATATAAACTTTTCTGGAGTGCCCGCACCTCTGACAGTGGCGAATGCGAGGTGCTCGATCAATGTTTGAAGTATGGGTAATAGAGGATCCGCACTCTCATTTTCATTTTCAAAGTGATAGTTTTTATTTTCACATCAGAATCCGACGTTTCGGTCCCTCCTGGGGACCTTTCTCAAGGATCCTTGAGAAAGGTCCCCAGGAGGGACCGAAACGTCGGATTGTGATGTGAAAATAAAATCTATCACTTTGAAAATGAAAATGAGAGTACAGTATATATATATATATATATATATATATATATATATATATATATATATATATATATATATATATATATATATATATATAGAAAACAAAGAAAAGGGACCGCTACTGCTCACCGCTGCTCCTAGCCAGGTGCTCTGTCAAACAGTGTCCCTACTGCAAACATCCAATGAAATGGTGCTACAGCAGTAACCCCAATAAAACCTATTCCAGAAGTTTCAAGTTCATTATATATATATATATATGCCTTGCTTTGCATTTTCCCCACAATTAAGCCGAATCACCACTAATAATGCAATTTACTTGTGGGCAACAAATCTGACCATGTTTCATTACCCTAAACCTCCCAGGGAATTCTGGGACATTTAGCTCAGCAACAACTGCATACAGTGTAGACACAGAATTCTGTATTGTGGGGCAGATTTATTAAAATGTGAGATTAGAGCTTGCCACAGAAAAATGAACACACTCTCTGTTGATTTCTATGAGATTTTTTTAGAAGCAAATTTATCAATGAGTGAAACTATTTCATAAATATGCTTCTTAAAATCCCATCGGAACGAATTAAAAAGTGGGTACATTTTTCTGTGGCAAGCTCTAATCTCACATTTTGATAAACTGGCCCGTTAAGATGGCCATAGATGTAAAAATCTATAAAAGATCTTTTTGTTATCGTGAGACTACGATTATCGTTTAAATGTACGATTTGTCAATCAACTAAAAAGACCATTTCAGGCGATATTGCCAGGAAAACTGAGGGTAGCTGCCTGCTTGGCCCTGCAAATATAGATAGATTGCACTGGGACTGATAAAAAAATTTTAACCTGGCAGATCAAAAAAATCGTAAGATGTAGGATCGTTCGATTCCCACTAACTTCAAGATAATTTGATTGCTTGGTCAGATTTCGCTACGTCTATGGGGATCTTTAGAGTTTTTAACACTGTATTACTAAGAGCTATCATGCCTGTCACTTTAATTCTAGAGTCTTTCAGTTACAATCCTTTCTTTCTGTGAAACAGTAATATAATGCAGAAACAGCCATTAATAACAAGTGATGGGTCGAATTTATTCACCAGGTGCGGAGTGGTTTCGCAACGAATTTCCGCATTTCGCCGCTGGCAAATAAATTTATGAATTTGCTGCAAAAATTCACTGTTGGTTATGGTTCCCCAGCCGCCATCACAGTTTTTTTCGACGCTAGTGATGTTTCCGATTCCAGCGATGTTTTTGATGTTGTCGACGATTAATGGATGCCCATTGACTTTAATGGGCGCCAGCGTCAAAACCACCATTTTGTGAATTTTTCGCCAGTTTCGTGATTTTCACAGGAAATTTGTGAAATTCGTGGCGAAACGGGACAAATTCACCCATCACTATAAATAACCCATAAGATATATCCTTGGTGATGTCATTCGCTATGCACAGTGATAAGTGATGTCACTTGTGTTACATACTTTAATAAAATCTGCACATAATGTGCCGTTTACAAGGAGTCACTACAGCCTGTGGCCTAGTACCTTGCTTTGGTTATCAGACTCCTCAGTAACTTCTAATAGCCATTTATATGTTATAGTAGATGGGGGTTATTTGCTATATTATCTAGCTTTAAGTACAGTCAATAAGGTTAGATTGGACTAAATGGTAAGAATAAATTGTGCCTAATCTTCTGTACATACATAGATTTGTTTTATTGTACATTTTCCTCCTGCACTACAGGAAGAGATGGATCACAGTCAGATGCAATCAATGAGACTTTGTTTTGATAAAGAAAAGTACACCTGGGCTTATGAAAGGGCATTAGAAATGCAGGTTTGCTATGACAAAGGTGCCAGGGAGGAGAAGACTGATGTGCTGGATAATAATGAGGGAACAAATTACAGTCATTTGGAACCTTTGCTGCATCACTGCCCCCACTGGCAGGCCATATAAAATAGACAGCAGCCATATCTCTATACTTAGACTTGATGGCATGCTTTGCCATCATTGGAGATGAAACATTCTGATCCAGGAAAGCACCGCTACTTGCAAGCACTTTCCATTAGTGCAGGGCCGTAAATCATAGGTGATGATAAAAAGCAGGAATTAGGTCCTTTGTGGATGTGTTTTTACCCTCAACATTAGCTTCTAAACCATCCCTGTCCTCAGCATGATTTCACTAGCATGTTGTCTGATTACATAGGAACACCATGCAACAACACAAAGATACTTCCAGTTTGCAAATAATATGCCCATCTTTTATTGGATTTTATTTTACACCAGATGTCAGACATCTTCTAACTCTTTCTGTTCCTCAGATTTGCAATTTAGACTAGACTCCTAACTATCAAAGAATGCAGACCATCTTCATCCTAATACAAATTCATAGATAACGTTACATTGTGTATTCTCCCCTAAAGGAGAAGTTCACTAAATTAGAGATTAGATTTGGCTGTATATTTTTTAAGTAAATTGTTGATTGGAATTATCCATTTGGTTCTGTTCTGTGCATGTTTAATTGTGTGTACATTGTGTGTGTCTGTGTGTGTCTGTATGTGTATGTGTCTGTCTATGTGTGTGTTTGTGAATCTGTATGTGTGTGTCTGTGTGTGTCTCTGTATCTGTGTGTGTGCAGATGTGTATGTGTGTATGTGTATATCTGGTCTTTTTCCACTGAACAAAATAAAATAAAACATATAAACTCCAAAAAAGCACAATTTTAAAAATATAGAGCCATATTCATATAGAGCTAATATGGAGACTGAAATATCAAATGTATTATTGTGCAGTCTAGAAGTGAACCTTGACATTTTAAAGAAACCCCCACTTCTAGGGTTCCCTGTTATTTTTAAGTACATGGAAATTAGTTTGCTATGTTGTACAGAGTAGACGTCAGAGACGCCCCTGATGGCTATTATTGTGGGGCATGACAAGTAAGGGTCATTGAGCATTACAGGCCATCATAAATAATTCTTGTGTATTTCCAGAGCCCTAAAAAGCCTTTAAATTATAGCTGCCACAGAACATAAATTGAAGTGACTCTGACAGCAGGGGACATCTTTACAGTACGATGCAGATTTATAATGCTGCCTATGTGTTCAAATTCAGATTACTGCTGATAAAAGATTAAAAGCCTACCCAAGTTTTGTGTCTTCCAAAATGTTGGCTGTAGATTTTCCAAGTTGTTGGCAATTATGGCATATGAGGCCTACGGGAAAATCCTTTTAAGGGAGTCACCTAACCTTTGAGAACAAGATATGATGGATGGTACATAATCTATTCACATCAGCATTCACTTTCTTTCCATGATGATATGGATACAGTCTGGCGAGTAGAACTAGTGAATATAAAAAGTTACTCTGCACATCACATCATTAATACAGACACTTAGGGGCATATTTATCAAGGGTCGAAGTTTGAAGTTAAAAAAGCTTCGAATTCAAAAATACCAAGACGAATAGAAGTCAAAGTTTTTTGGGGCGAATGGTCGAAGTTGAAGTACTTCAAAAAAATTCAACCTTCGAATGTCAAAGTTTTTTTCAACTTCAAATCGAAGTTGTACTATTCGATGTTCGAAGTACCCAAATATTACTTTGAAATTCGAAGTTTTTAACTTCGAACCTTCACTTCGACCTTTGATAAATCTGCCCCTATGAGGCACATTTATCAAATGTCGAATTTCGGAATTCATGTTTTTTTCATGTAGAGTTTATTTAAACTCTAATAAATTCGAATATACTCAAAATTCGAATGGGAGGTTATTTAAGAAAAAAAAACCAATCTAAAACTCGAACGAATTTTACCGACTCGAAAATTCTAATTTAGTTCGAATCTAATTAGACTAAACTCAAATCAAATTTTTCTCTCTGAAAAAACTCGAATGTCAGGAAGGCTAATAACATCTTCAAATTGGTCACTGGATATTTTTATGGTCCCAGTATGGCCAAGATCTTCACAGACCTTCATTGTGGAAGATATGGGCTAGCACTATATTCAAGTAT
Organism: Xenopus petersii; assembly: GCA_038501925.1. Lineage (NCBI taxonomy): Eukaryota > Metazoa > Chordata > Amphibia > Anura > Pipidae > Xenopus > Xenopus petersii. Next base: position 54,326,811 of record CM076689.1, read on the forward strand.
AATTTTTTACAAAAAGGTTCTTACATTTTTTGCAACTGAGGACATGAAAAATGTGCTTTTAATGAGCAAAACACAAACTAATATTGCAAACTGACACTGTGTTGCAAGAAGGAGGGACACCAGTATCCAGGGCCGCCATTAGAAATCTCTGGGCCCCATATAACAAAATTTTCAGGGCCCCCTGGGCCCACTTCGCCCATAAACCCCACCCACCCCAGATCATGCCCACTACAGACCCCGCCCACTCCACACCACAGTTAAAAGACCACACAGGCATCAGCGCTAAAAAAGGTAAAAAAAACCCACACACACAAGTTATAAAAAGCTATTGATGGTTAGGGCCCCCTTGTAAGTTAAAAGAAACTGTAGCACCAGGGTTCCCCATAAAAGTTTTTTTTTCAAAAAAAATTGGTGGTCAGGGTCCCCTATAAGTTAAAGGAAAAAATAATGGCGACAGGGCCCCCCATAAATTTTTTTCAAAACAAAACATTGGTGGCAGGGCCCCCCTTACATGTTAAAAAAAATTGGGGCCCCAGAGAATATTTTTTAAAAAAATATTGGAGCCAGGGCCCCCCTTACATGTTACAGCTTTTCACCCTGGGGATGAGGGGTAGGGAGGCCGAGGAAACAAGCGGAAGTGACATCGCGCACAATGAATGTATATTGCAAAGTTGCTTAGAACTATATTTTCTTTTTGGGTTGACATTCCCTTTAAATTTATTTTATTTTCCATCAGACAACACTGTAACTTTGGGTTTACATCCCCTTTATCTAAATACCAATTAAGCCTACCCTATACTTATTCTAAAGGGGTTATATGGCTGTGGGCCCCATAGGAAGTGTAGGTAATGTTGGCAGCAGAGCACACTGCTCATATCTCTGCTGTGCCATTGGTCTTTGGCTACTTGACTATGACTTGAGCAAAAGTTTGCCCGAGTACACTCCCGCTCTTACCAAATGGTTCACTCCCCACATGAACGCACTGATGAGCGGGTCACTGGCCCGGAACACCTTCACTTTCTGCTGCACGAAGTGCTTCTTTTTGGTCTTGGTTTTAGCTGTAGCGGCTGACAAGATCCCCACTGCCGCAGAGGAAGAGGCAGAAGAAACAGCGGCATCGCGCTGGAGGAGGACATGTCACCGCGGGGATATGTGAAATGTCGGCAACGGCCACCATCCCCGAGCCTCCTCCTCCTCTTCAAGCCGGTACCCCGCTGGCCTCCGTAGCCAACTTTCCCCGCCCCCAAGCGACTCACCTGGGCGCCTAGCACGCTTGCGCAAAAGCGCACTACCTACACCCAAGCTGCTCATTGGCAGCTCGATAACCCAATGTCATTCCAGCGGAGCGACAATATCACCATGGAGGTTTGTTTTTATAAGAGCAATGCTGGGACTAGGGACAGTGATGCCATGTTACATTTGGGCATTGGCCTGTGCATTACCCGGAATAGTTTTTACAGCAAAGTCTTAGCGATGACGTGTAGAGGGCGGATCGAGTACATATACATATACATGCTATGCATGCGCACATGCTGGGCCCCCCTGCAGGCCCGGGCCCGGTACAGCAGTACCCCCTGTGCCCCCCTGATGGCGGCCCTGCCAGTATCAAATTTATGTTGTGTGCATTATGAACAGCCATTTAAGTACCTTGCAACAGCTTTGCTCTGCTTGAGTGAGTGAGTGAGTGAGTGAGACTGGGGTTATAACATCAGTTCTGAATTCAACTGCTCTTTGCCATCTGTTTACATGTAATGAGCCATCTCTGATGTGACATCATCCTACAGTAAGTGGCTGGAGATTAACATCAGCTGAGACAAATGAGCAATTTAGCAGTTGCATGCTCTCTAAACTGATGCCTCATATCAATAAGCAATGAGTCAATAAACAGGAAATGTTGTGTGTTGGTCAAAATGGCACCTAATTCTTAATTCTTATTTTAATGCATATTTAGTTTCACTTTACTTTTAGGATGTATAATACATGCAGGGAGGGATTTAAGAATTTGCCTGAAACATCTCTACAGGGTCAATGGCATCACTGCTGTTACCCTACTGCGTCGCTGATCAAGATTCACATAATTTGTTTATTAATTTCAGAGACCACATTGTATAATCTCAGGCATGCAAGAAAACACCTATTTCTGAGGCACAGCAGAATTTGTTTTTCCTACTGAATTGCATTAGCATTAGCCCAAGTTTATAAATCAACAACCAATGTGTTCCTGAGCTGTTTCCAATTTTAAAATAATCATTTTGGTTGTTTGGGTACATTGAAATGAGGTACACAGTGCTATGGGAATCAGCATCACTCTGGCCCACAGAACAGCCTATTCATGCAATATTAATTGCATATTCCCTAAACCCCTCAATCAAATCAGCCAGTTCAAATCAATGTATTAAAGTGATTAATCCACAAGATTAAAGCACTAGAAGACCTGCCGCCAAGGGTGAAGGCACATGGAGCTACTAGTTGCAGCTACTTGTGTCTACAAAATGGCAAAAACTAGTAGAAGCACATACTTCCAGGGGCCACAAAATTATTGATAACAGTGGGGGTCATTTATAAACTTCGCACAAGGCAGATTGGTTCGCAAAGTGAATATTTTTGCCCTGTGCATGGTTATATTTATAAAGCTGAATAAGTGTGGTGCAAACAGAATTGCGAAATTCTTTTCACAATGCAAATGTCTATAAGAGCTTTTTAAATATTTCAAAAACAAAAAAAAAGTTTTCTTGTTTTGGATATCGAAGCACCGCGAGTGCAATTGCGCTGGAGTTTTCTCATTATAGCAGGCGGAAGGCAGGGGGAAGGCAGTTCGGGGAGATTGTCACTCCGAAGAAGAGGCGATTAGTCACCAGGCGACTAAATCTCCCTGATTCTGGCCATGTGCCTCACAAGGAAATTCCGGACGACTTCGGGAAGTTATTTTAATAATAAATAATAAATAAATAAGGTCCAATCATGGATTGTTTGGCGGGACTTTTTTAATTAAAAAATTTGGATTTTGATAAATAAGGCACTATATGTTAAAAATCTCTTTCCATAGTGCAAACTCTGAACAACCAGCCAGATAAATCCAAACTAATCACATCCATTCCCCCCCAATACCATGACAAGACATGTCACTGAGTTAACAAAACAGATCATAAAGTAAAATGCATATGCCTGCCCAACGCTAACTCCCTGAAGAGTCCATCATTATCACTGAGGTAGCAAAATTTTATCTGGTTCTCCCAAAACCATTACATATTTTTTCACCTGCAACTCAAATTTTGTCAATTCACCGGCTATTAAAGGTGTAGTATACCCTTTGTTCAACATACCTGCAAAGAACAGGGTTTGGGCTGAACATACTTTCCTCATATTGTTTTAATCATGAAATATCTATACATTTTGTTATTTCTTGCATTACACGGGACAAACAGGGAAACTTTGTCTTTGCGAGTTGTATATAATTCTAAACTCCATATTGTGATATATTAGCAATAATCTATAATGTGGGGGATATCTGTGCACTGGTAATCTACAGTAACTATCTACCTTGCAAGGATTAAACATGGGGTTGCTTCAATTTCCCTATTTGCCCTGTTTAGCTAGAAAAAAAAAAATATTATAATAAACAGGCAAAGTATGATTGGCACAAACCGTGTTCATTGAATGAACAAGGGTAGGAGGCTCAGGTCCCTTTTCAACCCACAGCCAAGCTTGATAAGAGGTTATGTCTAGTCTTTCCCCAGGGTTAGCAATCCTACCAGTAGTCATCACTACTAAATTTAAAAAATTGTCAATTTCAGGAATACAGAACATAGTATTGTTCAAACGTAACAGTCTATACATTATAACATTATAATTACAGTCATATGTACTACTTAGCAATAAAATAGCAGCTGCCAATACACCCCTGTTACAAAATCCCCATATTGGTAAAATCTAGCAAAATCCAGCATCTCTGACCACAGAGGAGAATTGATTCTGTGTGCTATCTGTATGTTAGTAAGTATTCATCATTTCAGTTTCCCCTGGGTACTTAAATCTTATCATATATGCGATTGAACAGTTATCATTTTATGGGCTATCATCTTCTCAAAACTTGAATTACTATAGAGATGACCTCAGAAAAAGCAGGGCTGTTCATGATTTCCATCTAGAGGTGATTGCTAACCAATACGAAGTTGTAATATGGTTGACCAATTTTTGGGGTGTGCTTTAACTGAGCAGCAAGATGGAGAGATATGTGGAAAAAGGTTTCGCCAACCTGTGACATGTTAGATACCATTTCATCATGACTTTATATATGCTTTCCTTTTATTGTGTACACACCACAATCTTACTAGCATTATCCAAATTCGTGGCCCATTATTTTTTCTCCTCAAGTACCATCTCCCAGTATAGCATATACTTATGACTGGGGAAAGGGTCCATTAATATTGATATTTATTTATTTATGAGCTTTAGATTAAACTAAAGGTTGCTCTAAAGGTTGCTCTCTATGTAGCCAATGATTTTAGTCATATTAATTGGAGCCCAGGTCAACTTATTAGACTTTTCTAGTACTGGAGAGAACTTTGGGTTGGCAAGAACTGGAGTAAGGGGAGAAGAGGCTCCATTTAATTTATACTTTCATTTATACTTCTTGCACCGGTTCCAAATTGTTACAGAAAACATTATTGAATTAGGTGAAAGATGAAATAAAGGAATCTGAATTTTTTGGGTAAACAGTAAGTTACTACGGTGATATGGTTGTATACAGAATGCTCAGCATGCTTCAATTAGTGCCCAGCTTTTGAGAGGTGTAGCTTATGTACAAGAAACAATTTGCAGTAAATGAGCTGCCTCATAATATTTACTAATATCTGGGACCACTAAGCCTCTGTGATGTTTACTTAACAATAAGAACAAGATCAGTAGGGTTTCAAATATATTTTGTAGTATGGGCACGGCATTCATTTTAATTCACTCAGCCAAAGCCGGTAATTGCTGTGTTTAAAATCTAGTGTTATTTGTCTCAGAGTGATCTAATTAAGGGTAAGGGCACACGCTAAGATTCGGGGAGATTAAGTCGCCCGGCGACAAATGTTTTTCTGCCCTAAGGCTAGGGCCACACTAGGCGATAGCGCCGCGATTTGACTTGCGGCGACTTTTCGCCGCGACTTTTAATCCGCAATCGCTGGGGAAACTTTTGCGCTGGCGTCTATGGGGAATCGCGAAAAATCGCCAGCGTAAAAACACGCGGCGATCTTTTTTCTACTGTCGCTCGAAATTGCCTCGCTAGGCGATTTCGAGCGACAATAGAAAAAAGATCGCCGCGTGTGTTTTTACGCCGCGATTCCCCATAGACGCCAGCGCAAAAGTTTCCCCAGCGATTGCGGATTAAAAGTCGCGGCGAAAAGTCGCGGCGAGTCAAATCGCGGCGCTATCGCCTAGTGTGGCCTTAGCCTAAAGGGATCTAGGTACTTGGGGTGAAAATTAATTCCAAGATATCTAAGATACAGTAAGTTGTTTTTCCAATTGTAAGCAAAGGACTGCATTAATGCCCTTTTAGTCAGATTATCCATGTTTAGAAGCACCACAGTTTTAGCCAAATTAATTTTGTAGCCTGAGATGGTTCTATATAGCTGTATGGTAGCAGATTCAGCGTGTATTTTCAGTTTACCTGGTGCGTTATGCAGGGGCCATCCTGGGGCTGCTGCCACCTGACGAGCCCCCCACACTTAAAATTTAGTTTTACTTTTATTATATTACATTATATAGATCTAATGTAGGAGTGCTTATATACACCATCTATATGCAGTGTTTTGAGATTAGAATGGGAGATGCTGTTATCTAAATAACACATCTTATCATATGGTTGTATTCTATTATTTTGCCTCTTAATACTTTTTTGTGATAGTGCATTTAATTAACATTGATGTTAGCATTCATTTATTCACTAATGCCAAACGCTATTTTAAAATCTGCAGTGTATTTTTACCAATTCATTTAAAGAAAATACAAATCAACAAAGCCATTTATTATATAACAAATTAGGCCAAGTTTTCATAGCATTAGAGCGTTTAATGGTGCATTTCCTTGCTGACATTTATTAATACAAAGCATACATGGAGATTACCTTTTAAACACTTTGCTTTTTAGCATGCAGCTATAAATGTAGCAGAAAATGAAAATGCAATGAATCATTACATTCTGAAAATATTTTCCATTATTAGGACTTTTACAGAGATGTTAACGGAAAAATGAAACCTTTTATGTATATTAGATACTATAGAGTAAGATAAGATTAAGTACAGACTAAATACAGCAATATTGCATAGGTGTTAGTTAATTAGTCCTTTTACTGTTCTTTAAAGGGAAAATGTACCCCCTTTTCTGCCATGAGCTCATTCCATTGGATTTACGTAGAAATTAGAAAAGGTACACAAACACTACCTGAACTGTCAAATATACACTTCATTTATTTTACACAGACAGACTTGATTCCATCAATTGAAAGGAAACCACAATCTGCTGTCTGTGTGTCTGTCTGTTCCCTGCCCCCTTAGGCACCCACTGAAGTGCAACACCTGCCACCTTGTTAGGTTGTGAAGTGATGGATTCTGGGACATTTATCAAATGTAAATGTGCGCTCAGATTAAAGACTACTTCCTAGGGGAATGTCTGGAGCTTGCTGTGTGGGTGTATGAAGCCACAGCTTCTCTTATTCAGGTGTCCCTGTTTCTTGAGTGTGTGGGGGAACCTAAAGAACCAGACTCAGGTGTAGATTGTGTGGAAATATTGAAATTGAGGGTGTGGATGGAAGTTGCCCCCTAGCCCTCCCTCTAACTCTAGCTGGAGGGTTACTATCAGAAAGAAAAATGTTTGACTTTGGCCTATGGAACTGATTCATACTTTGTAATTTGCTATATCAGAGCTTATTGTTTTTGTTTATTTGTTTACTTCTTGATGTTTTCCTTTTTCTCCTTTCTTCCTTATCTATTCCTTCACTTTATGACACATGTACGTACTACCCCATGTTGTTTATTTACTATTTCGGACCTCTGGTAGGTCCAAACGATTTTCATTGATGTACATGATCGACCTTTAATAAAAACAAGTTAAAAAAAAAAAAAAAAAAAAAAGAAAGAAAAATGTATAGGAACCATATTGTAGTGGTTAAGAATAGTGATGGGCGAATAAATTTGGCTGGCGAAACTGCATCGAAAATTTGCCGGCAAAAAATCCACTGTGTCAAAAAAATGTGTGTCAAAATAGTCGCACGCGGAAAAATTGTTGTGCGTCAAAATTATTCAGACGCCCATTGACATTAAAGCATTTGGACAAAATAGGCACGGTTAAAAAATTGTTGCGGGCATCAAAATTGACACGCGTCAAAATAATTTTGACGCCCATTGACTTCAATGCATTTCAGGAATTTATCGCTGTTTCGCAGATCGTGGGACATTTTCACATTTTTTGGCAAAGAGAAACGGGACAAATTCACCCATCATTAGTTAAGAAACCTCTGTAATTGCCTGTCCTCTGATTACCAGTTTAAAAAAAAGAACTAAAATTCTTAAAGCTTGCTATGATTATCTTAGTTAGCCAATAAATGTATCCTCTTTATAACACTTTTGCTATTTTTTATTTCAAACATTTTGTAACATTTTGACTGGCTAACACGGTACAACAACTTTACCAGGGATATTTGGAAGGCATGTGCACATTCTCGTTTAAAGGAGTTGTTCACCTTTGAGTTACATTTTAGTATAATGTAGAGGGTGATATTCTGGAACAATTTGCAACTGGTTTTCATTTTTTATTATTTATGTTTTTTTAGTTATCCTAATATAGTATAATTTAATCAGTACAGTTTTCCATATGGGATGACCTCTCCGATTGCGTTGCTTGTTCATAGTTACAAAAGCAATTTTCTTCCATAAGTCAGTGAAAATAAGAGATAACAAATCATGTGCCCTTTAAAGTACTTGCCCATTTTCTAAGGCCATAAATTTATGGAAATGTCCAATGAGGGCAACAAATAAAAGTGACTATCAAACCTTACCATCATCTCCTAGAGATCAATACCTTTAAAGACTCTTCACACTTTATATTCACAGGAATTTTACAAGCCCTGTAAGACTTGTGAAGGTGTCAGCCGATCAGAACTTCTCAAATGTGCCCAGCCTCTTCCTATTATATAACAAATTGCCCTGACAGCTATAGTAGTTATGGAGAAAAGAATTAACTGACATCAGCGGTGGGATGCTTGGTTTCTCTCTTTACTTCTAAATGGTTTTTAATTCCAATAAAAGGAAGAACTCTTAGCTTCTTGGCACTGTAAAATGTTTTTCATTTATTGATCCTTTTCTACTGAGACAGCTTAGTATCTCTCATACTGATAGAATGCAGCCTGGCAGTGAACGGGATAACAAGTGTTACCTCGAACTGGATGTCATTGGCGAGTCTACTTTTGCAATCTCCTCAAATTGTGACAGCCCCACTACATTATTACTTGGACAGATTAATGTCAAACTAATTGGCTGTGAGTCTGATCTTTTTCTGTAGAGTCTTTTTTTAATACAAGAACAGAGTTAAGATGAATTTCAGTATCTGATTTGCAAACCAAACACTATTTTATCATTATGCAAAAAAATGCAAGCTAAAAACCAAGTAACTTAAAAAAAGAAAGGAATGCTAGAATGCTCTTGAACAAATATGGTATGTTACTTTTAAGTGACCTATTAAATGGGGACCTGCTATCCATCCATAAAAAAAATGTATAATATAAGCCTTTTTAAAATATTGCCTGACCCTCCTCTATGCCTTAGGACAGGGGTCCCCGACCTCTTTCTCCCGTAAGCCACATTCAAATGAAAAAGAGAGTTGGGGAGCAACACAAGCATGAAAAAAGTCCCTGGGGTGCCTAATAAGGGCTGTGATGAGTTATTTGATAGCTTATATGTGGAGTGACAGCCTACAGGAGGCTCTGTTTGTCAGAACACCTGGTTTTTATGCAACCAAAACATGCCTCTAAGCCTGCAATGAAAAAAAGGCCACTGAGAGCAACATTCAAGAGGTTGGTAAGTAACATGTTGCTCATAAATTAATTAATTGATTGATTGATTGATTTATTTATAAGAAAAAGAGGCTTAATAATGGAAGAATAGAGTATATTATGTAGAGACTGAGAATAAAGAGTTTGAGTGAGGAGAGGAGGTATAATAATTTTGAAAGTGGGCCCCCAGCCTAAGGTCTCTGGTGGGCTCCTGGCATCCCAGTCCAACACTGGTTAGGACAACATCTTTCCTACCAAGCAGTGGCATAACTATAGTTTTGTGGCTCCTGTGGGAAAGTTTAGTTGTAGGCCCCCTATTTAAATGGAACAAACCAGTAATTATAATGACCATCTTTCATAATACTACCCCCTCTGTATACTTATATATGCCATTTTCAATAAGAATGTGCACTGACCCATTCACGTTGCTCCTTTGTGTTCTCTTCTATGAGAAAATATCTGTTTGCTTAGACCTATAATGGGATTCTCTCAATTACCAGGTCAACAGGGATGGTTTGCCATGAGGTGAGGACATACAGTAGTACCAGGTGCTTTTCCTGCCCCATAGAGCACAAGTAAAGCTAGCCATTCCATTTACAGGCGGCTATAAGCTGCTGAAACATCACCTGCAGACCAAGTCAATAGCTTACTGACCTGTGCATATACAAAAATGAGTTAGGTATCTTTCAAACAGGTTAGAGAACTTGACGTGGTCATCTCCCAACAGATATCTACAGGCCCCCATTGTAATCCAGTCCTTTACTTGGAAATCAAACAATTGGATCCATTTGATCTGGCTCAGCATAAGGGTGGTGAGAAAGATGTTTTCTTATTTTTTAGGGACACCAGACTTCAATTTGCATGTTTTAATGAAGGAGAGCACAGCAACAACCCTCCATCTCAGCAGGAAGACAGGTAATCAGTGCAGGGGTCCCCAACCTTTTTTACCTATGAGCAACATTCAAATGTAAAAACAGTTGGGGAGCAACAGAACCATGAAAAAAAAATCCTGGCTGTGATTTGCTATTTGGTAACCCCTATATGGACTGGTAGTACACATAGGGGTCCGTTTACTAAAGTGCGGTAAATCTGACTTTAAGTTTCCGCATGTTATCGCTGAGAATATTTTTACGCCAGAATATTCCAGCGACTAAGTTTACTAAACAGCGATGCGCTCAGAAGTAATTGCGATCGCTTGCGGTAACTACGTTAAGGCACCAGCTTACGTTAGCGGTAATTTTAGCGAGTTGCGAATTTTCTGGCGAAAAAATTAAGTTTTTGCGAATATTTATGCTATAAAATAGTCTTGTTTTATGGCGGTTATTATGGCAATTTTTACTGTGACATTTATGGCCAGAAATGCATCTTCAAAACTCATAAACTTTATTGACTGATGATCATACCATCCAACAGAACATCACCAAAGTAACACCAATCAAACATGTCTGCATCATATAAACCCCTCTGCCAATAGAATAATAGGAACAAGAAATGATACCAGTAAATCTCTTTGCTTCATAGAAATGCACAGTTTAATGTAGCCAATCACAATGAAACCAAAAAAGTGTAGAGGCCGACGAATCCTTGAACTGTGATGCCCGCTGCCAATAATACACCTCTGAGCTGAAACTGCTGCTTTTGCAACAGATAGAAGCAGAAGCCAAAACATCCTGTCAGCAATAGCTACAGATCTCTCTCCTGTCAGCAAAGAATGATGGGTAAAAAAAACAGTATTATGGGATATTTCCTGCCCCTTGAGAATTTTCTGGCGAAAAAAATACTTTTACGCCACTACATAGGTGGCGGTAAAAGTTTGCGAATATTCTGGCGTTAATTTTGTCTTTAGCACATTTCGCTGTTTAGTAAACCATGCGTTAATGTGTACGTAGTGTTATTTTCAGTGAATGCGATAACTGGCGACCAATTATTCTTGCGCAAGAAAATTCGCAAATTTATATTTACTGCAGGTTAGTAAACTGGCGATAACATATTTGGCGAAAATTCTGTCTATATATTGTGCGAATATTTTTAACCCACTTTAGTAAACGGACCCCATAGTTACATAGTTAAATAGTTACATAGTTAAATTGAGTTGAAAAGTCCATCAAGTTCAAACCCTCCAAATGAAAACCCAGCATCCATACACACACCCCTCCCTACTTTTAATTAAATTCTATATACCCATACCTATACTAACTATAGAGTTTAGTATCACAATAGCCTTTGATATTATGTCTGTCCAAAAAATCATCCAAGCCATTCTTAAAGCCATTAACTGAATCAGCCATCACAACATCACCCGGCAGTGCATTCCACAACCTCACTGTCCTGACTGTGAAGAACCCCCTACGTTGCTTCAAATGAAAGTTCTTTTCTTCTAGTCTAAAGGGGTGGCCTCTGGTACGGTGATCCACTTTATGGGTAAAAAGGTCCCCTGCTATTTGTCTATAATGTCCTCTAATGTACTTGTAAAGTGTAATCATGTCCCCTCGCAAGCGCCCTTTTTTGCAGAGAAAACAACCCCAACCTTGACAGTCTACCCTCATAATTTAAGTCTTCCATCCCTCCAACCAATTTAGTTGCACGTCTCTGCAGCTCATTTAAATCCCTACATGGTTTTTATGCAACCAAAACGTGTCTCCAAACCAGGAATTCAAAAATTTGAGGCCACTGGGAACAACATTCAAGGGGTTGGTGAGCAACCTTTGCTCATAAGCCACTGGTTGAGGATCACTGGGATAGAGGTAGACATACTTGTACTTCAGAAGTCAGAATGGTCCTAGAGGCCCTATTATGTTCCCACACCCTATATTTTTTTCTTTAACCTGACGTCACCTACAGCCCTCTGTTGCCATCTGTGAATTCTATGAAGCTACAGTATATTGTTGCATTTTCAAATTTATAAAAGGCAAAAGAAAGCATGAGGGACATTATTTGGCACTGAAACAAAGTTCTGTAACATTTCAGCATTTTTACACTGGGTTGTGAAAAGCATTTAGTCTAATAATGAGACAGGGAACAGGGAAAGACATCTACTATCTGACTTTAGCTTCACAGCTCTGCTTTGTAGCATTAGATATACAAGACTGATTTTCTTTATGAATTATACATGTCCTTGGGTGATAAGAAACAAAATCTACTATTATTTATTCATAGTGTTAGTACTGTAAACAAGCAGAGGTAAAGTCACAAATGTAGATAGCTGTGACCCCCACTAAATTTTACCAACTCCATTTCCCTACATGCCATATAAGTCTGACATGACTGGTTTAGGCAGAGGCATCTAGGGCAGATTCTCCTATTCATTTTGTAAGCATTGCAACTGGTTCTTTTTAATGGTTATCTCTGAGGAATCACAATGGGTACCCTTGTAGCAGGGAAGACACAGATACATGTTTTGTGAGGGTCCTACCATGGCAACATGTTGTGATTAAGGGTAGGACTGCACGGGCTTTTCGGCGCGATCCGTCGTGCTGCTAGAAACCACATGCGATGGAAATAAGGTAAGACGTAGAAATGTCGCGACTGCTAGATGCAGACGCAGCATGCAGCGTCTGCATCTGACAGTTGTGTCGGATCAATGCTGCGACTTCATCCGACATTTCTATCTCTTACCTTATTTCCGTCGCATTCGATTTGTAGTATGCGTTTTGTCACAGGGCGTCAGATTGCGGCGAAAACGTCTGTGTAGTCCTACCCTTAGGGTTTGGTCCAGGTTGAGTTTTTCCAGATCTGTACATAATTAATTCCTTACACAGGCCCAGGTGTCCTCCTGCAGTCTCATCCTTCAAGTGCCAGGTAAAAGGACACATATCATGAAAACATAAACCCACCAAACATAACATTATAGGGGCAGATTTATCAAGGGTCGAATTTCAAGTTTATGGGAGTTTCTAAAAACTTCTACCAACTCCCATAAACTCAAAATTAAAAAAAAACAAATTCCAAATTTATTTAAAAAAAAAATATATATATTTTTCAAAAGTGGGTAAAAAGGATCAAGCTGCAAATTCTATTTCGATTCAAGGTTTTTCATAAAAAAAACAAATATTAATTTTTAAAGAAATTTAAAAAAAAAAATAGTTTTTTTTTCAAAAGTCCACCAAATGCCTCCAAATTGATTATAGGAGGTCCCCCATAGGCTAACACACCAATTCGGCAGGTTTTAGATGGCGAATAGGCAAATTAGAATTCTTAAAGGGACAGTGCAGGATAAATTTCAAAATTCGAATTTCACATTATTTTCCCTTGTCGAATTATTCTAAAATAAACTCGAAACTTGAATTTAAAAACTCAAATTTTCAATTCGACCCTTGATAAATCTGCCCCTATGTCTCATTCACCTCCCCACATGCAGGTTGACCCCATTCACACACACAGCTAACGCTGCTCAAAAGGGGTTAATTTGGTTAGTGGACGGAGGGTCCAGTGTGGATAAGTAGATCTATCAGTAGGTTTGCACAAAGCTTCCTTACTGATTGAAGAACCCTGTGTGGAGAATGGCTCCAGAAGGCGGTTTGAACAAAGCTGGGTCAATGACATGGAGCTCCATGTGGAAAAACAATTCTGAACTGGAGATTTTCAGAAATGTAGGTCAGTGGATTGAGGAGAAAAGAAAGTGCAAAAAGTTGGATAGAGGGTCCCTTATAGAGGTACAATATAAATTGGGCTTTGAGCTAAGTATTATCAAGTAGTGGTTCCCCATGTGGAAAAACAAGTCTGTCAGGAGATTTGCCCGACCAATGTTTGTTAATGCACAAAGGCTGCCTCTGGAATAGATGGCCCCACGCAGAGAAACAAATTTAGCATGAGTCTTGTACCACTGAAAAGGGTTGTTCACCTTAAAATGAACTTTTAGTATGAGGTAGAGCTTGATATTGTGAGACTATTTGCAATTGGCCTTCACTGTTTATTGATTATATAGCTTTTTGTTCAACAGCTCTGTCTGTTTCAGCATATTTCTGTTGCTAGCGTTTAAAACACCCCAGTAACCAAAAAGTGTGTAAGCTCCTTTCCGGGGTAGAGTACTCAGTTAAAGATACACACGACTCCCAGTAACAGAAAACAGAATTTCTTTCTTCTTCAGTAACAAGATACTCACACATCCAGGTTCTCACTAGGGATGTAGCGAACGTCGGAAAAAAAGTTCGCGAACATATTCGCGAACTTGCGCAAAAATGCGAGCGGTTCGCGAACGGTTCGCGAACCCCATAGACTTCAATGGGAAGGCGAACTTTAACATCTAAAAAAGACATTTCTGGCCAGAAAAATGATTTTAAAGTTGTTTAAAGGGTGCAACGACCTGGACAGTGGCATGCCAGAGGGGGATCAAGGGCAAAAATTTATCTGAAAAATCTGCCTGTGTGTGCTTGGAAGAGATAGTGTAGGGGGAGAGCTGTTAGTGATTTCAGGGACAGATGATAGTAAGTTTGCTGGCTAGTAATCTGCTTGATACTGCTCTGTATTGGAGGGACAGAAGTCTGCAGGGATTTGAGGGACATTTTAGCTTAGGTAGCTTTGCTGGCTAGTAATCTACTGTTCTCTTTAAACAACTGCCATACGTTGACCTTGTAGGCATTGTTTGCCCAGTTTTTTTGGACGCAGCCACTGAAGCACAGTTGCCAGAAAAAATATGCCATATAAATGCTGAAAATAGTCATTTTTCGCCATACGTTGACCTTGTAGACATTGTTTGCCCAGTTTTTTTGGACGCAGCCACTGAAGCACAGTTGCCAGAAAAAATATGCCATATAAATGCTGAAAATAGTAATTTTTCGCCATACGTTGACCTTGTAGACATTGTTTGCCCAGTTTTTTTGGACGCAGCCACTGAAGCACAGTTGCCAGAAAAAATATGCCATATAAATGCTGAAAATAGTCATTTTTCGCCATACGTTGACCTTGTAGACATTGTTTGCCCAGTTTTTTTGGACGCAGCCACTGAAGCACAGTTGCCAGAAAAAATATGCCACATAAATGCTGAAAATAGTCATTTTTTGCCATATACGTTGAGTCAACGTATGGCAAAAAATGACTATTTTCAGCATTTATATGGCATATTTTTTCTGGCCTCTGTGCTTCAGTGGCTGCGGCCAAAAAAACTGGGCAAACAATGCCTACAAGGTCAACGACGTTGACCTTGTAGGCATTGTTTGCCCAGTTTTTTTGGCCGCAGCCACTGAAGCACAGAGGCCAGAAAAAATATGCCATATAAATGCTGAAAATAGTCATTTTTTTGGTCGCAGCCACTGAAGCACAGTTGCCAGAAAAATTATGCCATATAAATGCTGAAAATATAAATTTTTTTGGTTGCAGCCACTGAAGCACAGAGGCCAGAAAAATTATGCCATATAAATGCAGAAAATATGCATTTTTTTGGTCGCAGCCACTGAAGCACAGTTGACAGAAAAATTATGCCATATAAATGCTGAAAATATAAATTTTTTTGGTTGCAGCCACTGAAGCACAGAGGCCAGAAAAATTATGCCATATAAATGCAGAAAATATGCATTTTTTTGGTCGCAGCCACTGAAGCACAGTTGACAGAAAAATTATGCCATATAAATGCTGAAAATATAAATTTTTTTGGTTGCAGCCACTGAAGCACAGAGGCCAGAAAAATTATGCCATATAAATGCAGAAAATATGCATTTTTTTGGACGCAGCCACTGAAGCACAGTTGACAGAAAAAATATGCCATATAAATGCTGAAAATAGTCATTTTTCGCCATACGTTGACCTTGTAGACATTGTTTGCCCAGTTTTTTTAGTTGCAGCCACTGAAGCACAGAGGCCAGAAAAAATTAAACCAGTAGGGTTTGCACCCTAGTTTGTAACGGTGGCGGAGGGAGGAGGACGCTAAAGGACAGCTGTGTGTGGAGTCATGAGGCTTGAAGAGAAGGACAGCTGCATAGAAGTCAGAACAAGTCTTCCGGCGTGCAGTAACCCTCCGAGATCCACCCCTCATTCATTTTAATAAAGGTCAGGTAATCGACACTTTTGTGACCTAGGCGAGTTCTCTTCTCAGTTACAATCCCTCCTGCTGCACTGAAGGTCCTTTCTGAGAGCACACTTGAGGCTGGGCAAGACAAGAGGTTCATGGCAAATTGTGACAGCTCTGGCCACAGATCAAGCCTGCGCACCCAGTAGTCCAGGGGTTCATCGCTCCTCAGAGTGTCGATATCTGCAGTTAATGCCAGGTAGTCCGCTACCTGCCGGTCGAGGCGTTCTTTGAGGGTGGATCCAGAAGGGTTGTGGCGCTGCCTTGGACAGAAAAACATTTGCATGTCTGACGTTACAGACCGGCCAAAGGGCTTTGTCCTTGCAGGTGTGCTCGTGGCAGGATTACTGGCACCTCTGCCCCTGGAATGTTGATGAGTTCCTGAAGTGACATCACCCTTAAAAGCATTGTACAACATGTTTTGCAGGCTGGTTTGTAAATGCCGCATCTTTTCGGACTTGTGGTATGTTGGTAACATTTCTGGCACTTTATGCTTGTACCGAGGGTCTAGTAGCGTTGCGACCCAGTACAGGTCCTTCTCCTTAAGCCTCTTGATACGGGGGTCCTTCAACAGGCATGACAGCATGAAAGACCCCATTCTCACAAGGTTGGATGCAGAGCTATCCATCTCCGCTTCCTCATTATCAAGGACTGCATCATCCACGGTCTCCTCCCCCCAGCCACGTACAAGACCAGGGGTCCCCAAAAGGTCACCACTAGCCCCCTGGGAAGCCTGCTCCTGTTGGTCCTCCTCCTCCTCCTCCACAAAGCCACCTTCCTCCTCTGACTCCACTTCTGGCACCTCTCCCTGCGTTGCAGCAGGTGCCTGGGTTCGTTCTGGTGATTCCGACCAGAAATCGTGCGCTTCCAGCTCCTCGTCACGCTGGTCTACAGCCTCATCTGTCACTCGTCGCACGGCACGCTCCAGGAAGAAAGCGAAGGGTATTAGGTCGCTGATGGTGCCTTCGGTGCGACTGACCATATTTGTCACCTCTTCAAAAGGTCGCATGAGCCTGCAGGCATCGCGCATAAGCACCCAGTAACGGGGGAAAAAAATCCCCAGCTCTGCAGATCCAGTCCTACCACCCAGTTCAAAAAGGTACTCGTTGACGGCCCTTTGTTGTTGCAGCAGACGTTCCAACATAAGGAGCGTTGAATTCCAGCGAGTCTGGCTGTCAGAAATCAAACGCCTGACTGGCATGTTGTAGCGCTGCTGAATGTCAGCAAGACGTGCCATGGCTGTGTAGGAACGTCTGAAATGGGCCGACACCTTTCTGGACTGGGTGAGAACGTCCTGGAATCCTGGGTACTTGGAGACAAAACGTTGGACTATTAAATTTAACACATGTGCCATGCAGGGCACATGTGTTAAATTTCCCAGTCTCAACGCTGCCAACAGATTGCTTCCATTGTCACACACCACTTTTCCGATCTGCAGTTGGTGTGGGGTCAGCCACCGATCGGCCTGTGACTGCAGAGATGACAGGAGTACAGATCCGGTATGGTTTTTGCTTTCCAGGCACGTCATCCCCAAGACAGCGTGACAACGGCGTACCTGGCACGTCGAATAGCCTAGGGGGAGCTGGGGGTGCACAGGTGTGGAGGAGGAGAAGGAGGACCCAGCAGCAGAGTAAGAAGAAGAAGAGGAAGAAGACGAGGTAGAGAGCGATGGAGGAGTAGAGGTGGTGGCAGAACCGCGTGCAATCCGTGGCGGTGACACCAACTCCACTGTTGTTGTTGTTGAGCTACCCATTCCCTGCTTCCCATTCCCAGCCATTACCAAGTTCACCCAGTGGGCAGTGTAGGTGACATACCTGCCCTGACCATGCTTGGAGGACCATGCGTCAGTAGTCATATGGACCTTTGGCCCAACACTAAGTGACAGAGATGCGGTAACTTGGCTCTGCACATGTTGGTACAGGTGTGGTATTCCCTTTTTAGAAAAAAAATTGCGGCTGGGTACCTTCCACTGCGGTGTCCCAATTGCTACAAATTTGCGGAAGGCCTCAGAGTCCACCAGCTGGTATGGTAAAAGCTGGCGGGCTAAGAGTGCAGACAAGCCAGCTGTCAGACGCCGGGCAAGGGGGTGACAGTCAGACATTGGCTTCTTACGCTCAAACATGGCCTTCACAGAAACTTGGCTGGTGGCAGATGACTGGGAATGGGAACAGGTGGTCAAGGTGGAAGGCGGAGTGGAGGGTGGTTCAGATGGGTCAAGGAGAGCAGAGGTAGAGCAGTAAGATGCTGGACCAGAAGGAGTGTGGCTTTTAGTTTGCCTGTTGCCTTTGAGGTGTTGCTCCCAAAGTGCTTTGTGCTTGCCGCTCATGTGCCTTCGCATAGAAGTTGTACCTATGTGGCTGTTGGGCTTACCAAGGCTCAGTTTCTGACTGCACTCATTGCAAATTACAATGCTTTTGTCAGAGGCACACACATTAAAAAAATCCCACACTGCTGACTTTTTGGAAGTGTGCGATCTGGCGGTAACAGTAGAAGTTGGCGGCATTGGCGGCAATGGCGGGTGCGTTGGCCGGCTGAACACAGGTGCCGATACATGTTGTTGCCCTACTGATCCCTGAGGGCTGTCCTCCCTGCTTCTTCTAAGTCTTATTCTCCTACTGCCTCTCTGACTCTCCGTCTCTCCATCTGAACTACCCTCCTCTTGCTCTCTTCTACTAGGCACCCACAAAACATCAATCTCCTCATCATCATTCTCCTCAGATGCATCAATTTCTTCTGACACATCACAGAAGGAAGCAGCAGCGGGGACCTCCTCCTCATCACTCATCATTATGTCCATCTCTGTCGTGTTCTCTGCCAGAATTAAATCTGGTGTAACGTCCTCATCTCCTTCATCTTCTTCTGCCAATAATGGTTGCGCATTACTCAGTTCAAGAAACTCATGGGAAAATAACTCCTCTGACTCCAGTGAAGAAGGGGCACCGGTGGTGGAGGAAGTGTTACGTGGGGTGGCCATAGCAGTGGAGGATGAGGAGGATGTTGTGGTAAAGTTAGAAACGGTAGAGGATGGGGTGTGCTGTGTAAGCCAGTCAACTACCTCTTCAGCATTTTGGGAGTTCAGGGTCATTGGCTTTTTAAAACTGGGCAATTTGCTAGGGCCACAGGATTGCATAGCAGCACGGCCCCTAGCACGGCCTCTGCGTGGCGGCCTGCCTTTGCCTGGCATTATTTTTAAAAAAACAACAACAACAAAAACTCAGTTGGTTTTTCTGGAAACGATAATACACACAGCTAGATGGCAGTTTGAAGAAAACAGTGTGCAAATAATGCCTACAAGGTCAACGTATACACAGCGGTGGATACGGATTACGTAAAATATATGAATGCTGCTTGAAAAAAAGTAACTCAAGTGGTTTTTCTAGAGACGATAATATTATCAATATTTAGACAAAATGTGAACAAGCTCACACAGCTAGATGGCGGTTTGAAGAAAACACTGTGCAAATAATGCCTACAAGGTCAACGTATACACAGCGGTGGATACGGATTACGTAAAATATAAGAATGCTGCTTGAAAAAAAGTAACTCAAGTGGTTTTTCTAGAGACGATAATATTATCAATATTTAGACAAAATGTGAACAAGCTCACACAGCTAGATGGCGGTTTGAAGAAAACAGTGTGCAAATAATGCCTACAAGGTCAACGTATACACAGCGGTGGATACGGATTACGTAAAATATAAGAATGCTGCTTGAAAAAAACTAACTCAAGTGGTTTTTCTAGAGAGATAATATTATCAATATTTAGACAAAATGTGAACAAGCTCACACAGCTAGATGGCGGTTTGAAGAAAACACTGTGCAAATAATGCCTACAAGGTCAACGTATACACAGCGGTGGATACGGATTACGTAAAATATAAGAATGCTGCTTGAAAAAAAGTAACTCAAGTGGTTTTTCTAGAGACGATAATATTATCAATATTTAGACAAAATGTGAACAAGCTCACACAGCTAGATGGCGGTTTGAAGAAAACACTGTGCAAATAATGCCCACAAGATCAACGTATACACTACTACAGCGGTGGATACGGATTACGTAAAATATATTATGGCTGCTTGAAAAAAGTCACTCCGGTGTTTTTTCTGGAGACGGTAATATTATGGATATTTAGACAGAATGTGAACAAGGTCACACAGCTAGATGGCAGTTGGTTGAATAACACACTGGGCAAAAAATGCCTACAGGGCAAATAATGCCTAAAAGGTCAACTTATACACTACTACAGCGATGGATACGGATTACGTAAAATATATTATGGCTGCTTGAAAAAAGTCACTCCGGTGTTTTTTCTGGAGACGGTAATATTATGGATATTTAGACAGAATGTGAACAAGGTCACACAGCTAGATGGCAGTTGGTTGAATAACACACTGGGCAAAAAATGCCTACAGGGCAAATAATGCCTAAAAGGTCAACTTATACACTACTACAGCGATGGATACGGATTACGTAAAATATATTATGGCTGCTTGAAAAAAGTCACTCCGGTGTTTTTTCTGGAGACGGTAATATTATGGATATTTAGACAGAATGTGAACAAGGTCACACAGCTAGATGGCAGTTGGTTGAATAACACACTGGGCAAAAAATGCCTACAGGGCAAATAATGCCTAAAAGGTCAACTTATACACTACTACAGCGATGGATACGGATTACGTAAAATTTATTATGGCTGCTTGAAAAAAGTCACTCCGGTGTTTTTTCTGGAGACGGTAATATTATGGATATTTAGACAGAATGTGAACAAGGTCACACAGCTAGATGGCAGTTGGTTGAATAACACACTGGGCAAAAAATGCCTACAGGGCAAATAATGCCTAAAAGGTCAACTTATACACTACTACAGCGGTAGTAAAATAAAAAAAAGTAAAATAAAAAAAAAATGAATATTAAAAAAAAAAAATTACAGTTGGTGCTGCTGAACTACTAGGAGCAGCAGATTAGCACACCAGTCCCACTCCCCAACACTGCTAGACTAATAGCACTGGGCTCTTATAGTAGTAGTAGTAGTAGTAGTAGTAGTAGTAGTAGTAAAACAACAAAAAAATAAATAAAAGCAGTCCTTACAAGGACTACTGTTATTGCAGCAGTCAGCAGATGAGATCAGAAGCAGGACAGCTGCCCACTGCAGCTACATACAGAGCACTGCAGTAGAAGGTAGATTACTAGCCAGCAAAGCTACCTAAGCTTAAATGTCCCTCAAACCCCTGCAGACTTCTGTCCCTCCAATAACAGAGCAGTATCAAAACGATTACTAGCCAGCAAACTTTCAACTGTCCCTGAAATCACTAACAGGCAGCAGCTCTCTCCCTACACTATCTCTTCAGCACACACAGGCAGAGTGAAAAAACGCTGCAGGGCTTCGGTTTTTATAGGGAAGGGGAGTGGTCCAGGGGAGAGCTTCCTGATTGGCTGCCATGTACCTGCTGGTCTGGGGTGAGAGGGCAAAAAAAAGCGCCAACAATGGCGAACCCAAAATGGCGAACGTCGCGCGACGTTCGCGAACTTCCGGCGAGCGCGAACACCCGATGTTCGCGCGAACAAGTTCGCCGGCGAACAGTTCGCGCCATCTCTAGTTCTCACATACAGGATCAAACACATTCACTGACAGGCTTACATCCAAGTTGTCACACACAGTTTTCATGCAGACTTCACTGTTCAGGCAGATTCACTCACAGACATGCAGAACATTCCACTAGCATATTCAAAGCTCCAGGTACCATGGAAACACATCCCTTTCTAGGAGCTTGCACCACCTTCCAGTCCTAGCAGCCCAGCGTATGCTTTACTCACCCCTGCCCTACTCCAGATAGGAATTTCCAAATGTGCCACCTCTTGGGCCTGGCAGTCCAGCATACTCTCTATGCCCCTCTACCATAATATACCATGCATAACCTAATCTGTAACTAGAAGAATCTGTATACACATTTGGCAGTCAGCAGAAGGAGACAATCACACAGTAGTACTACATGCCGATGAAGTTTTCTGCTATCATGCCCGTGGTAACAGTTTATCCTTTTAATTATAATTACTGGGGGTTGCCTAACATTTGGAGCCCCCCCCAATGAATTATACTTGCCTTCTCCTAATCATAATAGAAGCTTGGCAACTGGGAAGATTTGTGGAGGGTTTAGAGCTTGGAGGTTTGCATTTTTGCATTTTACATAGATTATACATTCTTCGCATTCCTTGCCCCAGTTGTATCAGTTAACCTGCCTATATGTTTTTGGAGTGTGGAATGAAACTAAAGTACCTTGAGGAAACTCACACAGACGTGGGGAGAACATGGAAATTCTGTGCCCTGGAAGCAGTACTACCCACTGAGCCACTGTGCTGCCAAGTGAATGAACAATGAAAGGAGGTGGAAGTCCATGCATGAAGTGCATTGATAGATCTTAGTCTTAGTATTCCACACATAATTGCCTATACACATATTCCTTTTCTGTTGCTCTTCTGTTTATTTTACGCTTCTATCTAATCCACCGAGTGGAAAATTACACACATAAGTGCCAATTTATAGATTTTTTTTTTTACTTGTGTCCGGGCGAATGACTGGGATGTCTGAGTGTTCATTTTGCTACCTTTGTATTCATGGTATGGAGAGGAGCAGTGCATCCCTGAAGTTTGATCAGACTGGCTCGATAAAGAACAATTCACTTGCAGAGCAGAGTTTTACTGTTCATTATGCTGGAAAGCTCAAGTTAAGAAGCCACATTTAACAGCAGGCCGGAAGAACAGCTGTCACTTTGAGTTGGCAGTGCCAGGCTGCATATTGCTTTCCAGAATAGGGGAAACACATGTTGCTGGAGTTATGCCCATTTGTGATTCTCTGTATCGGAGCCTCATTACCAGCTGTGCATCCAAATGATACTGAATGTCATTACAGGGACAGCACACTGCTCTAACATCATAGGAAGCAGCTGGGAAAGGCAATACCAAGGTGACAAAAAGCTTCCGTGACATCAATAATAGGAAACCTGAGGCACAGATTATTCAGGAATGTCAGAAAAAATCTATTCCCATATTATTGCATGGCACTAGGCTGGGGGGCTGTTTCTTTTTAATGTCTCATTGAATGATGGGTGAGTTTTTTCTTCATTCATTCCTACATTCTCCAATCTCTTATATAGAGGTGGATCACGCAGTAATTTGGGGCCCTGTCACTGAACTTCCAGTGGCATATATACAGAATTGTTTTTATAGTTCACAAATAGGGATGGCTACCTGGGGCCATGCTTTAGTGGGTAATTGTGCATAACTTGTGATCCTTTATTTGTTAAACTAAAACTTCCAACATCCTCTAAAAGCTGTTGGTGCGCTAGAAGTTGAGGATCCACAACAACCGAAGGGCCACAGGCTGGAATCTGGTTTGCCTCAGGTTTTACCATCATTTAAGACGACCATGTTCTTATGCTGCTATGACTGGGCTTTCTAGTCATAGTAGGACCCCATACAACTGATGAGCGGGGGCCTAGGGAGCCTTGTGCATTTTCTGTGAAACTGGCATAGTATAATAGTTAGTGGGGTCACATGTGGCCCAATAGATGTTGCAAATTTGAATATAGAGTACGAGGAAATGAAGCGCTGATACCATTGGCAAATAGAGGGTAAGGAAAGAAATGCAAAAAACAAGTGTTTAGGGGTGGGGTACAGAGGTTGGAAGAAAAGCGTTCAGGGCAGGGATAAAGAAATAAAAGAGCAACAGTTTAGAATGGTGAAGTGACATCCTATGAGCATGGCACAGAGGTAGGAAAGGAGTATTTATACCATTAGTCAAGGTGAGCTTAGTCGTGGCATAGTGTCACCTTGGAAATATTAAATATATATTATTAAGTCTTTCTTCATTCCCATGAACAGCACGTATGAAGCGTTGTTTTTTCAGAGAGAAATGCTCTATAACCAGCATACACAACATTTTCTGCCTTCCTTCCTTTAATAAGGGCCGTAATTGGCACCTGTTTTTTTCACAGAATGAATGACCTCACTAATTGATCTCCACACTGCTATTATTTGGAACAAGCCTCAATTAATGATTAAGTTACACAGAATCAGTAGCATGCATGTCATGACTGTCGGGTCAGTTGGGTTTCTATTACTCTACTACACCTAGTAGTAAATTATTTGCCATGTAGAAAAAGAATTTAGTGTGGATGCAGATGAGTTATTTTGGTGGTTTCACTGCTTGCATTTCTGCATCCACCACAATCCTTTACTGGGTCTTCGATAGTCTGCTTGCTGATTAGTGGGCAAGGAATGCTGCTTGTGCCCCCAGGATCTAATGAGTCTAATAATCAGGCTGTAGCTGGCATTTCTTTCTTTGAGTGAAAAACATACTTGTAATAACACCTGAAGCAGCAGCACAATCTGGTTGGAAAATATTTGGGGTGAATTTCTGTGCACTGCCAAAAGCAGCCGCTGCATCCTGAACCCTTACAGGAAATTCTGTATTTTGGAAGGGAAAACTGGTGTCACAGATTCACGGCAGTGGAAGGAAAGGTGCATACCATGGAGTGTTACGTTGGAGATATTCTTACTTCCTTTTCAGTCAGGAACAATAAGAGGCGCCCTAGATTGGGGACTTACAGTATGAGGTATGATCTTACTCATAGGTGTCTTTGTAGATGAAGCAAATTATATTGATGCACCAGGAGCACACAGATTACCATTCATTTCAGTGGTGAAAATAACTTCTTCCAAAGGCTGCTACACAGTAACTGATTCTCCATCAGTAGTTTTAGGCTTTTAGTTTTATCCAATGCAAGTGTGCCAGTGAATGCTACATATGATTTATATTAGAATGATTTAGGCTCATTCACATATACAGTATGTGTGGGCCTTTCAATTCTATTTGCACTTGTTATTAAATATATGCACCCTGCATTATCTGTGAATCGGATGGATGCTCTTGATTTAGAAGCTTAATAGGTAGATTGGAAGCTCTACAGAGTCCCACTGTGTCTATGAACATGTAGCAATAAATCTCTGTATATTTATACTTGCCCATTACGTTTGCCTCCCCTTTGTGCATTTTTCTATAATTTACAGTACTGTGTGTATCCTAATACCGCTATATACATACTAGTCATATGACATAAAGGACATATTCCAATAGGGTGTATATAAACAGAGCAGATACATGTCCCACAGAGTATACTTCCCCTTTAGGATAGATAGAAAGTAGAAACTAAGACAAAGTGGTGAAAGTGGATTTTTAGTAACATATCTTACACTGTTCATGTAATAGAAAGATCGAGCAAGTTGCTACAGCAATATACTGTAACATTAGAGCACACAGATACATTTGGAGAAATACACACACCCCTAATTTTTTTTACATTACGTTTTCAATCAGCAAAGCCAGGCTTACAAAACCTATTGTTGTAACCACTTGAGTGCCATAGGAAAGAAACTCCTTTAAATCCAAGTGATTAGTAGAAAGGCTGGAGACTACAGCATGCAGCTGACCGGGATGAGAGCCCCAGATTTAGCAGCATGCTCATACATGTGTGTGTAGGGGTCCACAGGGGTTATTCTGCCCCTATGGCTTTAAGGCCCTACCCTTTTCTCAGTTACTAGGCAAAATTCTGTGTAGCTCAGTGTTATTGGCCAAGAGGTGTAATGACCACTTCCTGCCACACTTCCTTATAGTGTTGGAAAGGAGTGGCCCCTTCCTCTTTGGCTGCTGGATGCTGATCTGGCTGGGTGTGCCCAGGGGAGTCTTGTTACAGCAAGGCCCAGAGAAGCCATGTGCCTAGAGGGACCGGGTCCTCTAGTGTCTAAGTCGGGGACCAGGCAACCCCGTGAATGAGGAATAGAAAGTGGCAGGTGAGCTCCCAGTACTAGTACACTCTAGGTGTGTAATTTAGTTAGGGTTGAGCTAAATAAGAGCAGTTTTGAGCTCCAACATAGGAGTGATATCTTGGAGGTATCTCTCCCAGGCCATATTGCCTGTAGTATTGGGATCCCAGCGGAGAGGGAATCATGAGAGATGATTCCCCTGAGGTTGATCCAGAGACCACTATCGGAATATGTCGCAGAGGTGAAGTGGGATACCTGCCAAGTCTGTCCTAAGGGAGTGTCAGCATGTGTAAAGCTGCATGTGATGTGCCTGTGCCTTTTTCCTCTAACCCACTGTGATGTGAGTAAACCTGAGGTCATTGTCTCTGACTAATAAACAGCTTTTGTTTGCACTATAAGAACCTCCTTTTATTTTTTTATGCACAGTAGCATGGGAGTTGTAGTTGCACAACATCTGTTGGGGGATTGCTTCCACTTAGCGAAGGCCCAGATCCCAAAGAGAGAGTAACCCATGCTCCTACCTTAGCTGGACATTAATTTCAAACAGATTTTTGCGTACTTCGACCATCGAATATGCCTAAATTCGACTTCGATTCGAAGTAAAAAAAGTTTGACTGCGAAAGTCGAAGTACTGTCCCTTTAAAAAAGTTCGACTTCGACACTTTGCCACCTTAAACCTGCCAAATTGCTATGTCGAAGTAAAATCGTTCGACCGATCGATTAAATTGATCGAATCAAAGAATTTCATCGTACGATTTGACTGACCAAATATGGCCAAATTCGATTAAAACAAACTTCGGCTTCGAATATAGCAGTAATGCAATTCGATGGTCGAATTTCGACGTTTTTTGCAATTCGAAATTCGACCCTTGCTCTCTGTCCCCCAAAAAATCAACATAACAGAGATGAAGATTTAAAGAAAATCTTTCAAAAATCTTTATCATTGTATTTTCCCCTCATCTCTACCATATCAGTGTATCAATTGCTTAGAGTCAGAGGGTTACAGTTAAGGCCAGTGGGATCATTGTATAGTCACACTGTTCAAGAGGAAGAATTTGCTATCAAGTCAATTTTAAGGTAGAACATTGGACCACAGACACAAAAGCTGGAACCCCTTGCTACAAGCTATATCTGAAGTTCCTCTCCCAGAATCCTCAGTATAGCAGCTGCAGCCCAAAAAGATGGAAACTGATGGAAACTGCTGCCCTTCTAGGAACATTAATATAAATATATTTCTTTCTCCTAGGCAATGGGATCATATAGAGAAGACAAATTTGTTTTTATTTGTACATAACAACCAACCATCAAGCATCAAGTTTTTTCCATCAGGAAAATGTCTGAACCTGACTGAGCTGCCTGACGATGGTACTGGCTGCTACAATCCACAGCCTTGGGCTGATATTCAGGCACAATGCTATTATAGTCAATGACAAGCAGAACAGCTGGGTTCAGCCATTGTTACAATAATGAGGAAAAATCACCATGTACTCCATGAGCCTTAACCCTTAACATCGATCTATTTGTAGTTAAGTGCAACTAAAGTGCAACTAGCAACAGACTGCAAGCTTCCTTTCCAGTTATGTGGAAAGGAGTTATAAGGCAGACAATGAAACACAGAAAGTAGTATTTGTGTTCTGCTACATAAATCTTACACATCCCCTGTGCAGTCCCACATCCATTTCCAGCATTGTGCCTGAAACCATGCTTCCAAAATGTCCATGTAACATGTTTGGTGCTGAGTCTCATGAGATACGCAGTTCACAAGAACAAGGAATGGATGCACTCAATAACACAGGAGTCAGTGAGTTTACCCTCTATCAGTTATTTTGCTGGAGAATCTTATATTCCTGAGAAAGCCATAACAAAAACTTTGAAAAGATCCCCTTAATAAATAACTCACTTATTTCCATGTCCCTGAATGCATGTATAATGCTAAACACACAGACAGATATATAAAGCTCTCTATATATTTGCTTTTAGGTTTGTCATTTTAAAATACCTGTATACCATCAGCAATAACTATACAATATATTTCACACAAAAAACAAAATGTGCTTTACAACATTCGGGAAAAAAGACGCAAATAAGAAAATAAGGAGAGAAAGAATTAGGTGAATTAATGAACAATGAGCTTATCTAGAACTTTACTTCTAGAGTGAATGAGAAGATTCTATAAACTATTTATCTCCGGCACCTAAGGGGTTAAAAGTACAGTCCCACTTGATTGGACATATATTTCAATTAAGAAAGACAACAGTAAGATTAAATTACCTAAAGGGGTAGTTCACCTATAGTATATGTTTAGTAGGTTTTACTGCTTCCAAATGGGGGTCACTGACCCCGGCAGCTAAACAACTATTGCTTAGTGGGGCTTCAATTTTATTGTTACTTTGTATTATTTATTCAGGCTCTCTCCTTTTCCTACTCCAGTCTCTTATTCAAACCACTGCCTGGTTGCTAGGATAAACTAGACCTTAGCAACCTTAGAGCTGTTGAAATACCAAGCCACGGAACAAATAAGCTATATAGTTCAAAAAACCCCCAAAAAAACAAATGATTTCAAATTGTCTGTTGCCTTTAAAGGACCCTTTATCTTGGTGTCTGATTGAGCAGACGTGTAGGAGGGCTTCTGGACAAATCTGTACCTGACCATAAGGAATAAATCAGAAATGTGCTCAGAAGTTGTGACGGTAATCTGTAAATTACACAGGGAATATATAGGACTGGACTTTTAATGCTAATATTAAGAATGAAAAAAAAAAAGTGCACAATCCTAGAAGCATTAAACATTCATATCCTTTTTCAAGACTTTTTTTTTAAATAAATTTTCCTCATTTGTACCTTACACTTTAAGTGACTAATGGCTTTGAAACATTGTGCTGGCAAAACACTGTGCTTGCTTCCCAGTCAATAGGAGCTGGTATTCCTGTTGGCGTTGCCGTCTCCTCTCTCTTTGAGTTGCAATGAGGGACCCAGCAGACTTTCACAAGCCATTGCAATGTGGCCCCTATCTCTTGTTGATGTGATCAAATACATGCGAGACCCACTGCTCCTCCAGCAAGCTGTACCATTCCTTATAGATGTACAGAGGCTTCCCACGCCTGTTGAAAAAAGGTTTTGCGTGTGACTTGCAGTCATTTATTATACAGAAAACATACATAGTGTTTATTGGGAGCCATTGTTTGTAGTGTGTTATGAATAACCAGACAAGAGGTCAGCAGGTAATGTTCCCTTACTTATATGGACACAGTATAATTCCCTATTGGATTGGACTGGACCAATCAAACTGCTTTGCTCTAAAGTTAATTTTTGCCCACAGAAACTACAGGTAGTTAGCAGGAACATTGCCGGGGTATTTGGCTGACTAGAGAAGTCAATGCGGGTGTGCACCTGAGATTAATGCTCACTTTCTAAATTATTCCTATGCTCCATTATTTCTGTATCATTTCTGTGTGTAAGGTCCCCTGGAACTTTTGTAGGATTGGCCCTAGTGAAACCCTAGCACTATGTATATGTCATGATAAATGTACTCAGGGTGAAACATTAGCAATTATGAGTGCTTCTGGAATCTGAATATTATGAGATAAAATGCTTGTTTGAATTTTTGAATTTGAATTCAACTACATCCTGGAATACCATTTGGCCATTGTATTAAGATTCACTCAAAGAGGCAGAAATGTATCCTCTTTATGGGGAACTAAAGGCCAGACTAATCTGTATACATTACTTTTCAGGGAGCTGTATCCTAAATACAGAAGGCAGATGAAATACAGTGAAAACTCAATTTTACATACCCTGATTTTAAATTTGTCCTCATTTTACACTGTTCATTAAGAGTCCCACCAATATACAATACATAATGCATTTCCCTGATTTTATATTTTCCCGGTCCACTGAAAAATGTAAAATGGGAGTTCTACTGTACAGCCCATGAATGGCTTCACTTTTGTTTCAAGTTATGGCAGTGGCACCTTTCTGCTCTTCTGGGGCTGAGCTTATGTATAGCACAGAGTATGGGTTAATTACTGAATGTATTAGTGCACTGCTTCCCAAACTGGTGGGTTGCCCCACCCCAGGAACATGTAGCAGCTGCAACTGGGTAGAGGACCCTAAATTATAATTTGGGAACATGCTTTTATGATCTGCAAGCTACACCTAAAAGTCCAGCTTGAAGGCCAGTTAGGGTGAGACTTGGGAGCTATGGCTGATACGTTTGTTTATCTATATCTGTAACATTGTTATGGACCAAAGGCTAGAACTCCAAGGGGGAACTTAAACTGTACAGATGATAACAATAATATAAATATTTTCTAAATAAAGAATAAAAAAATATTTTCTAAATAAAGAAAAGGGGTACAATGAGAAAGAAAAATACACTATAAAAGGTTTAATCCTGTAAATGTAAAAGGGGTGAAGTGGACTAGAAAGGAAGATAGAGTTAACAAATTACAGAGTAGTGCTGTCTGCGTATAGAAAGGCAGTAATACTAATCCATATCACCTAAGGTCTCTGTCTTCCTCCCCATGTGCATCGAGATAGACAGAGCCCCAGAGGCAGAAGCGATGGCCTTGAATAATAATGACGACGGAAGCATTGATCAAGAGGAGAATTTCAGTGCCAGCTCCGCAGTTTTGGGAATGCTGGAAAAAAGGCAAATAAAAGAATATACATGGATAAAGAGCAGGCAAGAGCTAGTGCTGGTGTACGATGATGTAATAATGATGACAAAACTTTCAACATTCCTGTTGCATTAAAACTACCAATTTCAAGCTTTTCCATATATATTGCTTAAGGGCTGAACCATTCAATGTCAAAGGTTAGAGAATTCAATTTATGTAACGGAAAAACAATGACCTCTTAAGCAATGTTCATCTTTATGAAAGATGGCTCCTATGAGGGCAAATACAAGGTCATCTATGACATCCCAAGACAGCAGTTCATATCTTGGCACTATGTTCGGTCATTGTAACTGCTATAGAAAAGAATGGACCAAACACTTCTGCACATGGAGATGCAAAATTAGATGTAAGTGGTAAGAACATAGTTTATAATGTTTCCTTCTAAACTGGGCACTGGTGTGTTGCACCCAAGTAATCTTTTTTTTTGCAAACCTAAAGGAATTTATAGGAAACCCCGATGCCAATGCTAATGTCACATGACAAATGTTCTAATTTGCAGTGGTTTATCAGGGTAGGCCATCACCCCTGATGCTTTGGCAGACTCATATAAACTGGCTCTGGGAGAATGCCAGGCTCTGTGCAATATCTGCCTTGCAGATTTATAACACACCAGAAAGGCTATTACAGGTTGCTCCAGTTGTTAATATAAGTATGGTGTCTATGGCAATGCCGTTTCCTTTAGTGCCCTACAGCACTTTTTTGGTTCAGCAATGACAGAATGGGTGCTGTCCCTTCAGCTGTAACAAGAGCTGCTGTAGACTGAAAGGGGCTACCTTGCAGATCAGCAAAACTGGTCATCTATTAAAAATGTCTACTTACTGGGCTGTGTTTAACAATGCTGCCAGTGCCATGCATGCTGATGCTGGCCCAAAGACCAAGTGTAATACCTATGTACTATGCATAGCCATTGGGCAGGTCTAAAAATGTATATACAGTCAAATGAAAATGTTTGGGAACCCCTCTCAGCCTGCGTAATAATTTACTCCACTTTCAACAAAAAAAATAACAGTGGTATGTCTTTCATTTCCCAGGAGTGCGGGAGTGTTTTCTAAACAAAGATTTTTAGTGAAGCAGTATTCAGTTGTATGAAAGTAAATCAAATGCAAAAAAACTGGCTGTGCAAAAAAATTGGGTACCCTTGTAATTTTGCTAATTTGAATACATGTAACTGCTCAATACTGATTATTGGCAACACCAAATTGGTTGGATTAGTTCATTCAGCCTTGAACTTCATAGGTACAACAGTCATTTTGGAATAAAGTGCTTTGGACTAATGAGACAAAAATGTAGTTATTTGGTCATAACAAAAAGCGTTTTGCATGGCAGAAGAAGAACACTGCATTCCAAGAAAAACACCTGCCACCTACTGTCAAATTTGGTGGAGGTCCCATCATGCTGTGGGGGTTTGTTTCTAGTTCAGGGACTGGGGCCCTTGCTAAAGGCGAAAGGTCGGATGAATTCAACCCAATATCAACAAATTCTTCAGGATAATGTTGAAGCATCAGTCACAATGTTGAAGTTACGCAGGGGTTGGATATTCCAACAAGGCAATGAACCTAAACACACTTGGAAATCTACAAAGGCATTTATGCAGAGGGAGAAGTACAATAGTCTGAAATGGCCGACCCAGTCCCCCGACTTGAATATCATCGAAAATCTATGGGATGATTTGAAGCAGGCTGTCCATGCTCGGCAGCCATCAAATTTAACTGAACTGGAGAGATTTTGTATGGACGAATGGTCAAAAATACCGTCATCCAGAATCCAGACACTCATCAAAGGCTAGAGGCTGTTACATTAATGCAAAAAGGAGGCTCAACAAAGAATTGATGTAATATCTCTATTGGGGTGGCCAAATTTAGGCAACTAATTTTATTTATGATGCATATTTTCTGTTAATCCAATAAACTTTATGTCACTGCCGAAATACTACTGTTTCCATAAGGCATGTTGTATATTAAAAGGAAGTTACTACTTTGAAAGTTCAGCCAATGATAAACACAACTCCAATAAGTTAAGAGGGTTTCCCAAACTTTATGACTGTATCATCACATAAACGGAGTTGGACACTCAAAAAGCCACACTATATATATATATATGTACGTACGTACAATAGAGAGACAGCAGTACATTCTATTATGCCATAGCATCTACAGTACAAAGAATTCTTGGCATTGCTTTCATCTAGTTGGCTGCATCAATAGAACATTTTTATTATTGTACTCAGCTAAGTCAATAAATCAGAGGAGTTGAAGTAAAAGTTTAAAAGCAGCATTACTGAATATTGCCGTTCGTGCTATGGATGAAACATTTTATTTTTCAAAACCAATGAATAAGCAAGCGATGGTTGATGCAGAGGCTGTGATGGATGCAATAGTTCTCACTGCAGATGACATTTACAGAATAAAGAAAACCTAGTCAACAGTTCTTCTTGTAAAGATCTCCTTAAATCGATACACACAAGCATTATGTCTTATGTCACACTGGCTGTATGGAAATTAAAAATAAAACAAAGCAATATTATACCAGACCAAAGAGTACATTTGAATTCAAGTATCTGCCTTTAGGCCTTGCAATCAATCATACACAAAGCTTTTGCCTCTGACAAGCAATTTCTTACACAGAATGTCACTGACATGGAATAAACCCAGTCTCCTGCTTGAGCATTTTACTGGTCCAAAAATGTTCATAATATTACCAGCATGGAATCACAGGGGCAATCCATCTCTTTCAAGGTGTTATAATTGTGCTTTTCCTACGGTTCACATCTGTAACTGATACTAAAGAAATCTGTAAGAATGTTATGGCCACAAAATCAAATGAAAACAGTTAAAATTATATTAAAAGAGAGAACAGTCCATACCCGACCTACAGTACATAGTCTGAAACACTGAAAGCGAATGTGGAATCTAAACATGCCCATTAGTTGTTGTTAATTTGTGTCAACTGATGCCTACAAATAAGAACTATTGGAGTAATGTATATGATTTATTATGGATCTATTCTGTACAACTATGGGTGGGTTATCATTTAAAACAGCTTGGGGCAAGCACAGCTTTTCTGTTAGCTAAAGAAGTGAATACCAAGAATATAGTAAACCTTGCACTACATCTGGGATTCTTTAGAACAGAACAACATTATTAAATTATCCTGCAATCTGTTCACATTCTTTTAGGTTTGTGCAGTCGGTGTATGAATGTAGAAAAGTTCCTGGACTGCCTTCCTTACCAGCACACAGCCTAAGGCATACCTTAATGAGAAGCCTCTCAGCCTACTTAAGCTTAGCCATAAAGATCAGTGAATGAGACATTCGTTGCAGTCGGCCCAGGTTAAATACAGTACCATTTTACAGGAGGTGATATTATTTGGTCCTTGCAAAAGTCTTTCTAGCCTTGACCAATTCTCTAATTTTAATGAATAAATATGTCCTCTGTGCATCAGCACTGAAAATCCTTTTTTTTTTGTTACATTGTTTTATGCTAGTAAAACAAACATTAAAGACAATTTTTACGTCACATTGTTCAAGTTAGTACTCACCTCACTTTTCAAAAGTGCCAACTGGATAAATTCATATCAGGAAGCAATAAGCTGGGATTCAGCTGAATCAACCCCCCTCCCCCACCAAGTTATGTTTATTTGCATATGCATTGGGACTCGGATTTATCTGAATCATAGAAGATTTGTTATTAGTTAGAATACACGGACCAGGTACATCCCTAACTACTGGCCTTACAAATCCTGGATTTATGCCCTGTTGTGCACAGTGCCCCGGGTCTCATCATTACATTTATTCGAAAACTTACATTTTTTAAAATTCTCTTAAAAACTGTAAACTCTTATACGAAACCCCTGTCAAACATCCAGCAGTGCTACGGGGGAACAAGTGGCTAATAGTGGGTGGGTAACATCATCCAATTTTTAATGACTGCCTTTATTAGTAAAATTCTGCCCTTTGGGCAAGCGGACAACATGACTACCTGTGCCTGTGTTTCCAGTATTTTTACATGCCCACTGAGATAACTGCAACCAATACAGCTATGCATATACAGCTAACTTCATATAAATAGAATTAATAGTAATACACCCAAGTGCCCCAACCGTTTGACCATTTTAGGCAAACAATCCCTTTTGATTTCTGGCAGAACTTAAGTCTATATTACATTGCATAATTGAACCTAGTCAAGGCTCTTGGATCCCTAAAGCACAGATTGGGTCTGCTGTTTCTGTAGCTGCAACCCTGTTTACAAGAAAGCACTTATAGCCCTCTGTTTTTACAATTTATTATAACCCTTATTAGCAAAGGATGTGCAACGGTTTACTGTCACGCACACAGTATTAAAAACAAATAGCCATGAGTTCTGCTGATGTTTAACTTGCTCAACTTGCAAAAGACTAGTTTGCTTCCCCAGTCATATATGTTAAAAGTGCAGGATGAGTGCTAAAGAACTGAGCTTTATGGAGCCAAAACCTGAGTCTGAGTATCACAAAGCATGTTGTTAGAGGGATTTTTAGTATGGAGGTGTTATACAGTAGAGATGGCGCGAACTGTTCGCCGGCGAACTTGTTCGCGCGAACATCGGGTGTTCGCGCTCGCCGGAAGTTCGCGAACGTCGCGCGACGTTCGCCATTTTGGGTTCGCCATTGTTGGCGCTTTTTTTTGCCCTCTCACCCCAGACCAGCAGGTACATGGCAGCCAATCAGGAAGCTCTCCCCTGGACCACTCCCCTTCCCTATAAAAACCGAAGCCCTGCAGCGTTTTTTCACTCTGCCTGTGTGTGCTGAAGAGATAGTGTAGGGAGAGAGCTGCTGCCTGTTAGTGATTTCAGGGACAGTTGAAAGTTTGCTGGCTAGTAATCGTGTTGATACTGCTCTGTTATTGGAGGGACAGAAGTCTGCAGGGGTTTGAGGGACATTTAAGCTTAGGTAGCTTTGCTGGCTAGTAATCTACCTTCTACTGCAGTGCTCTGTATGTAGCTGCAGTGGGCAGCTGTCCTGCTTCTGATCTCATCTGCTGACTGCTGCAATAACAGTAGTCCTTGTAAGGACTGCTTTTATTTATTTTTTTGTTGTTTTACTACTACTACTACTACTACTACTACTACTACTACTATAAGAGCCCAGTGCTATTAGTCTAGCAGTGTTGGGGAGTGGGACTGGTGTGCTAATCTGCTGCTCCTAGTAGTTCAGCAGCACCAACTGTAATTTTTTTTTTTTAATATTCATTTTTTTTTTATTTTACTTTTTTTTATTTTACTACCGCTGTAATAGTGTATAAGTTGACCTTTTAGGCATTATTTGCCCTGTAGGCATTTTTTGCCCAGTGTGTTATTCAACCAACTGCCATCTAGCTGTGTGACCTTGTTCACATTCTGTCTAAATATCCATAATATTACCGTCTCCAGAAAAAACACCGGAGTGACTTTTTTCAAGCAGCCATAATATATTTTACGTAATCCGTATCCATCGCTGTAGTAGTGTATAAGTTGACCTTTTAGGCATTATTTGCCCTGTAGGCATTTTTTGCCCAGTGTGTTATTCAACCAACTGCCATCTAGCTGTGTGACCTTGTTCACATTCTGTCTAAATATCCATAATATTACCGTCTCCAGAAAAAACACCGGAGTGACTTTTTTCAAGCAGCCATAATATATTTTACGTAATCCGTATCCATCGCTGTAGTAGTGTATAAGTTGACCTTTTAGGCATTATTTGCCCTGTAGGCATTTTTTGCCCAGTGTGTTATTCAACCAACTGCCATCTAGCTGTGTGACCTTGTTCACATTCTGTCTAAATATCCATAATATTACCGTCTCCAGAAAAAACACCGGAGTGACTTTTTTCAAGCAGCCATAATAAATTTTACGTAATCCGTATCCATCGCTGTAGTAGTGTATAAGTTGACATTTTAGGCATTATTTGCCCTGTAGGCATTTTTTGCCCAGTGTGTTATTCAACCAACTGCCATCTAGCTGTGTGACCTTGTTCACATTCTGTCTAAATATCCATAATATTACCGTCTCCAGAAAAAACACCGGAGTGACTTTTTTCAAGCAGCCATAATATATTTTACGTAATCCGTATCCATCGCTGTAGTAGTGTATAAGTTGACCTTTTAGGCATTATTTGCCCTGTAGGCATTTTTTGCCCAGTGTGTTATTCAACCAACTGCCATCTAGCTGTGTGACCTTGTTCACATTCTGTCTAAATATCCATAATATTACCGTCTCCAGAAAAAACACCGGAGTGACTTTTTTCAAGCAGCCATAATATATTTTACGTAATCTGTATCCACCGCTGTAGTAGTGTATACGTTGATCTTGTGGGCATTATTTGCACAGTGTTTTCTTCAAACCGCCATCTAGCTGTGTGAGCTTGTTCACATTTTGTCTAAATATTGATAATATTATCGTCTCTAGAAAAACCACTTGAGTTACTTTTTTTCAAGCAGCATTCTTATATTTTACGTAATCCGTATCCACCGCTGTGTATACGTTGACCTTGTAGGCATTATTTGCACAGTGTTTTCTTCAAACCGCCATCTAGCTGTGTGAGCTTGTTCACATTTTGTCTAAATATTGATAATATTATCGTCTCTAGAAAAACCACTTGAGTTACTTTTTTTCAAGCAGCATTCTTATATTTTACGTAATCCGTATCCACCGCTGTGTATACGTTGACCTTGTAGGCATTATTTGCACACTGTTTTCTTCAAACCGCCATCTAGCTGTGTGAGCTTGTTCACATTTTGTCTAAATATTGATAATATTATCGTCTCTAGAAAAACCACTTGAGTTACTTTTTTTCAAGCAGCATTCTTATATTTTACGTAATCCGTATCCACCGCTGTGTATACGTTGACCTTGTAG
Organism: Xenopus petersii; assembly: GCA_038501925.1. Lineage (NCBI taxonomy): Eukaryota > Metazoa > Chordata > Amphibia > Anura > Pipidae > Xenopus > Xenopus petersii. The sequence goes on from CM076689.1 coordinate 54,364,207, forward strand.
GCATTATTTGCACAGTGTTTTCTTCAAACCGCCATCTAGCTGTGTGAGCTTGTTCACATTTTGTCTAAATATTGATAATATTATCGTCTCTAGAAAAACCACTTGAGTTACTTTTTTTCAAGCAGCATTCTTATATTTTACGTAATCCGTATCCACCGCTGTGTATACGTTGACCTTGTAGGCATTATTTGCACACTGTTTTCTTCAAACCGCCATCTAGCTGTGTGAGCTTGTTCACATTTTGTCTAAATATTGATAATATTATCGTCTCTAGAAAAACCACTTGAGTTACTTTTTTTCAAGCAGCATTCTTATATTTTACGTAATCCGTATCCACCGCTGTGTATACGTTGACCTTGTAGGCATTATTTGCACAGTGTTTTCTTCAAACCGCCATCTAGCTGTGTGAGCTTGTTCACATTTTGTCTAAATATTGATAATATTATCGTCTCTAGAAAAACCACTTGAGTTACTTTTTTTCAAGCAGCATTCATATATTTTACGTAATCCGTATCCACCGCTGTGTATACGTTGACCTTGTAGGCATTATTTGCACACTGTTTTCTTCAAACTGCCATCTAGCTGTGTGTATTATCGTTTCCAGAAAAACCAACTGAGTTTTTGTTGTTGTTGTTTTTTTAAAAATAATGCCAGGCAAAGGCAGGCCGCCACGCAGAGGCCGTGCTAGGGGCCGTGCTGCTATGCAATCCTGTGGCCCTAGCAAATTGCCCAGTTTTAAAAAGCCAATGACCCTGAACTCCCAAAATGCTGAAGAGGTAGTTGACTGGCTTACACAGCACACCCCATCCTCTACCGTTTCTAACTTTACCACAACATCCTCCTCATCCTCCACTGCTATGGCCACCCCACGTAACACTTCCTCCACCACCGGTGCCCCTTCTTCACTGGAGTCAGAGGAGTTATTTTCCCATGAGTTTCTTGAACTGAGTAATGCGCAACCATTATTGGCAGAAGAAGATGAAGGAGATGAGGACGTTACACCAGATTTAATTCTGGCAGAGAACACGACAGAGATGGACATAATGATGAGTGATGAGGAGGAGGTCCCCGCTGCTGCTTCCTTCTGTGATGTGTCAGAAGAAATTGATGCATCTGAGGAGAATGATGATGAGGAGATTGATGTTTTGTGGGTGCCTAGTAGAAGAGAGCAAGAGGAGGGTAGTTCAGATGGAGAGACGGAGAGTCAGAGAGGCAGTAGGAGAATAAGACTTAGAAGAAGCAGGGAGGACAGCCCGCAGGGATCAGTAGGGCAACAACATGTATCGGCACCTGTGTTCAGCCGGCCAACGCACCCGCCATTGCCGCCAATGCCGCCAACTTCTACTGTTACCGCCAGATCGCACACTTCCAAAAAGTCAGCAGTGTGGGATTTTTTTAATGTGTGTGCCTCTGACAAAAGCATTGTAATTTGCAATGAGTGCAGTCAGAAACTGAGCCTTGGTAAGCCCAACAGCCACATAGGTACAACTTCTATGCGAAGGCACATGAGCGGCAAGCACAAAGCACTTTGGGAGCAACACCTCAAAGGCAACAGGCAAACTAAAAGCCACACTCCTTCTGGTCCAGCATCTTACTGCTCTACCTCTGCTCTCCTTGACCCATCTGAACCACCCTCCACTCCGCCTTCCACCTTGACCACCTGTTCCCATTCCCAGTCATCTGCCACCAGCCAAGTTTCTGTGAAGGCCATGTTTGAGCGTAAGAAGCCAATGTCTGACTGTCACCCCCTTGCCCGGCGTCTGACAGCTGGCTTGTCTGCACTCTTAGCCCGCCAGCTTTTACCATACCAGCTGGTGGACTCTGAGGCCTTCCGCAAATTTGTAGCAATTGGGACACCGCAGTGGAAGGTACCCAGCCGCAATTTTTTTTCTAAAAAGGGAATACCACACCTGTACCAACATGTGCAGAGCCAAGTTACCGCATCTCTGTCACTTAGTGTTGGGCCAAAGGTCCATATGACTACTGACGCATGGTCCTCCAAGCATGGTCAGGGCAGGTATGTCACCTACACTGCCCACTGGGTGAACTTGGTAATGGCTGGGAATGGGAAGCAGGGAATGGGTAGCTCAACAACAACAACAGTGGAGTTGGTGTCACCGCCACGGATTGCACACGGTTCTGCCACCACCTCTACTCCTCCATCGCTCTCTACCTCGTCTTCTTCCTCTTCTTCTTCTTACTCTGCTGCTGGGTCCTCCTTCTCCTCCTCCACACCTGTGCACCCCCAGCTCCCCCTAGGCTATTCGACGTGCCAGGTACGCCGTTGTCACGCTGTCTTGGGGATGACGTGCCTGGAAAGCAAAAACCATACCGGATCTGTACTCCTGTCATCTCTGCAGTCACAGGCCGATCGGTGGCTGACCCCACACCAACTGCAGATCGGAAAAGTGGTGTGTGACAATGGAAGCAATCTGTTGGCAGCGTTGAGACTGGGAAATTTAACACATGTGCCCTGCATGGCACATGTGTTAAATTTAATAGTCCAACGTTTTGTCTCCAAGTACCCAGGATTCCAGGACGTTCTCACCCAGTCCAGAAAGGTGTCGGCCCATTTCAGACGTTCCTACACAGCCATGGCACACCTTGCTGACATTCAGCAGCGCTACAACATGCCAGTCAGGCGTTTGATTTCTGACAGCCAGACTCGCTGGAATTCAACGCTCCTTATGTTGGAACGTCTGCTGCAACAACAAAGGGCCGTCAACGAGTACCTTTTTGAACTGGGTGGTAGGACTGGATCTGCAGAGCTGGGGATTTTTTTCCCCCGTTACTGGGTGCTTATGCGCGATGCCTGCAGGCTCATGCGACCTTTTGAAGAGGTGACAAATATGGTCAGTCGCACCGAAGGCACCATCAGCGACCTAATACCCTTCGCTTTCTTCCTGGAGCGTGCCGTGCGATGAGTGACAGATGAGGCTGTAGACCAGCGTGACGAGGAGCTGGAAGCGCACGATTTCTGGTCGGAATCACCAGAACGAACCCAGGCACCTGCTGCAACGCAGGGAGAGGTGCCAGAAGTGGAGTCAGAGGAGGAAGGTGGCTTTGTGGAGGAGGAGGAGGAGGACCAACAGGAGCAGGCTTCCCAGGGGGCTAGTGGTGACCTTTTGGGGACCCCTGGTCTTGTACGTGGCTGGGGGGAGGAGACCGTGGATGATGCAGTCCTTGATAATGAGGAAGCGGAGATGGATAGCTCTGCATCCAACCTTGTGAGAATGGGGTCTTTCATGCTGTCATGCCTGTTGAAGGACCCCCGTATCAAGAGGCTTAAGGAGAAGGACCTGTACTGGGTCGCAACGCTACTAGACCCTCGGTACAAGCATAAAGTGTCAGAAATGTTACCAACATACCACAAGTCCGAAAAGATGCGGCATTTACAAACCAGCCTGCAAAACATGTTGTACAATGCTTTTAAGGGTGATGTCACTTCAGGAACTCATCAACATTCCAGGGGCAGAGGTGCCAGTAATCCTGCCACGAGCACACCTGCAAGGACAAAGCCCTTTGGCCGGTCTGTAACGTCAGACATGCAAATGTTTTTCTGTCCAAGGCAGCGCCACAACCCTTCTGGATCCACCCTCAAAGAACGCCTCGACCGGCAGGTAGCGGACTACCTGGCATTAACTGCAGATATCGACACTCTGAGGAGCGATGAACCCCTGGACTACTGGGTGCGCAGGCTTGATCTGTGGCCAGAGCTGTCACAATTTGCCATGAACCTCTTGTCTTGCCCAGCCTCAAGTGTGCTCTCAGAAAGGACCTTCAGTGCAGCAGGAGGGATTGTAACTGAGAAGAGAACTCGCCTAGGTCACAAAAGTGTCGATTACCTGACCTTTATTAAAATGAATGAGGGGTGGATCTCGGAGGGTTACTGCACGCCGGAAGACTTGTTCTGACTTCTATGCAGCTGTCCTTCTCTTCAAGCCTCATGACTCCACACACAGCTGTCCTTTAGCGTCCTCCTCCCTCCGCCACCGTTACAAACTAGGGTGCAAACCCTACTGGTTTAATTTTTTCTGGCCTCTGTGCTTCAGTGGCTGCAACCAAAAAAACTGGGCAAACAATGTCTACAAGGTCAACGTATGGCGAAAAATGACTATTTTCAGCATTTATATGGCATATTTTTTCTGGCAACTGTGCTTCAGTGGCTGCGTCCAAAAAAATGCATATTTTCTGCATTTATATGGCATAATTTTTCTGGCCTCTGTGCTTCAGTGGCTGCAACCAAAAAAATTTATATTTTCAGCATTTATATGGCATAATTTTTCTGTCAACTGTGCTTCAGTGGCTGCGACCAAAAAAATGCATATTTTCTGCATTTATATGGCATAATTTTTCTGGCCTCTGTGCTTCAGTGGCTGCAACCAAAAAAATTTATATTTTCAGCATTTATATGGCATAATTTTTCTGTCAACTGTGCTTCAGTGGCTGCGACCAAAAAAATGCATATTTTCTGCATTTATATGGCATAATTTTTCTGGCCTCTGTGCTTCAGTGGCTGCAACCAAAAAAATTTATATTTTCAGCATTTATATGGCATAATTTTTCTGGCAACTGTGCTTCAGTGGCTGCGACCAAAAAAATGACTATTTTCAGCATTTATATGGCATATTTTTTCTGGCCTCTGTGCTTCAGTGGCTGCGGCCAAAAAAACTGGGCAAACAATGCCTACAAGGTCAACGTCGTTGACCTTGTAGGCATTGTTTGCCCAGTTTTTTTGGCCGCAGCCACTGAAGCACAGAGGCCAGAAAAAATATGCCATATAAATGCTGAAAATAGTCATTTTTTGCCATACGTTGACTCAACGTATATGGCAAAAAATGACTATTTTCAGCATTTATATGGCATATTTTTTCTGGCAACTGTGCTTCAGTGGCTGCGACCAAAAAAACTGGGCAAACAATGCCTACAAGGTCAACGTATGGCAAAAAATGACTATTTTCAGCATTTATATGGCATATTTTTTCTGGCAACTGTGCTTCAGTGGCTGCGTCCAAAAAAACTGGGCAAACAATGTCTACAAGGTCAACGTATGGCGAAAAATTACTATTTTCAGCATTTATATGGCATATTTTTTCTGGCAACTGTGCTTCAGTGGCTGCGTCCAAAAAAAACTGGGCAAACAATGTCTACAAGGTCAACGTATGGCGAAAAATTACTATTTTCAGCATTTATATGGCATATTTTTTCTGGCAACTGTGCTTCAGTGGCTGCGTCCAAAAAAACTGGGCAAACAATGCCTACAAGGTCAACGTATGGCAGTTGTTTAAAGAGAACAGTAGATTACTAGCCAGCAAAGCTACCTAAGCTAAAATGTCCCTCAAATCCCTGCAGACTTCTGTCCCTCCAATACAGAGCAGTATCAAGCAGATTACTAGCCAGCAAACTTACTATCATCTGTCCCTGAAATCACTAACAGCTCTCCCCCTACACTATCTCTTCCAAGCACACACAGGCAGATTTTTCAGATAAATTTTTGCCCTTGATCCCCCTCTGGCATGCCACTGTCCAGGTCGTTGCACCCTTTAAACAACTTTAAAATCATTTTTCTGGCCAGAAATGTCTTTTTTAGATGTTAAAGTTCGCCTTCCCATTGAAGTCTATGGGGTTCGCGAACCGTTCGCGAACCGCTCGCATTTTTGCGCAAGTTCGCGAATATGTTCGCGAACTTTTTTTCCGACGTTCGCTACATCCCTATTATACAGTTCAGCAAAAGTAAAAAAATGAAATGTATAGGCTGAGGTGTTCTAGAACAAGCAGTAAAAGGAGACAATAAGAGAAAAGCATATATTTCTACAATAAGAGGCTTGTTTATAAAAGGTTGGGTTTTAGTAGTTTTACAAACCACAACTAAACTCACAAACTCTAAAACCATGAATGTCATTGAATAAATCAAAAAATCCAAATATTAAAAGTACAAACCCAAAACAATTAAAGAGGCGCTAAAAAATATGTTTACCTCGAAAACCTAAAAATAAATTAGTTTTTCAGGCAATTTCTAACAGAGAAAAGAATCCCAAAACCAAAGCAGTCAGATCAATGCAGCTCCCATTAACGTCTATAGGACCTCGACAACTTTTACTTGCCAAGTTTTGCCTTAGAGGTTTTCATGGTTTTTACACTTAAAATGGGTGTTCACCTTAGACTATATTCTACATTTGAAAAGCCCCTGTGAGAAAATTGTTTTTGCAAATCTTATTTTAAATGTCCCATTTTGAAGCTACAGACATGATAAGCCACAGATCAGCCCTGTAAAAGTTCTCTCTTCTGTGCTCTCAGCTCTCTGTAGGGGGATTTCCTAGCCCAGCCCAAAAATATCACACTGAACTGGCTCTGCACATGCTTCTTTCTCCTGTTTCATTTGCATACATTTGATGGGATTAGCTGGCAAGATTTAGCCAATAGGATCAGTGAAATGCAAATAAAGCAGGAGTGGGGAGGCATGTGCAGTAACAGTGTCAGCTTCCTGTATGGGCAGAATGGACTTCCTGTGTCAGCAAACCCAGCCCGAGAGGAAGCAGAGAGAAGAGGAGAGAGACTTTTAGCAGCAGCAATCCACAACTTATATGGTCTGTAACTTCAAATCTATCCATTCAAATAATAAAAAAATAAAATAATAATAAAGAAAATTACAAACATGTTTATTCTGACTGGGGCTACTCAAATTTAGACTATGTTCTGAAGGTGAACCTGCCCTTTAATTAAACTTATTTTTTAGAAATATAGGAAAACCACATATTTTTCCAGATTCGTGGAAAAAAATGAAATGCAATTCTTGGTAAATGAGCCCCTCGTGTCATAAACGGAGAAGGAGTAAATACAAACAAAAATAAAGACTCCAGTAAACCTAAAAGCAATCCTTATTTTTTAAAAATAATAAATGTTTACATTAACGACCTAAAAAAAGGCAGATAATTGTGACAGAAATCTGTTGTTCAGACGTCATCATTCCTTGTCTTTGTAACATGATTGAATCTCTACTCAAAATGCAATCTTGTCTTTTTATCCGCTATTCCAGTACGGGTCACATGTTCTGCACATGGTATTAGCGATGTACTGACACATAACAATGGCCCAGTACACTCTTTTAGAATTGATGGGAATGACGCCACTAAATGTTCTGACCTCTATCATAAAAAGGCTATACTATAATCAAAGACTTCATTTGTGGTGCTCATTCTTGGTGATGGGTTCAGATCAATTTTCCCTCGGAATGAACAGACCTGAGGAGTATAATGGCATTTACTTTGCCTTAATCAATGTAGGATTGGAAAAGATACCAAGTCTATCTAACAGCTAATGCGGCAGTTAATGCTATTCCCAGAGCTGTACTTCAAGGGCAACACACAGTCTGAGCTTTTTTTTATGAAGTACTAATGCTTTTAACAAACTATATTTATTTTTACTGCTGAGTTACAAGGCAGATAATGAAGTAAAAAAAAAAGTCTATTTACACAGATTTTTTTTTTTTACAATCACATTTCTTTTTTTTGTAAACTGGTAAAGTATATTTCAGCTTTAAACTAGAATAAGACTGGTAAATCCTTTTATAAAGTTTCTGAGCATATTCAGACCCATGAAGATCAAGCAGTCTCTGGAGTTTCTCCACTGGAAAAAGCATGAAGTATGACTTTACTGGGAAGCCAACGGCTGAAAAAGGCTTTTCTATCATTAGCTGTTTATTATTGGACAACCTCTGATGATATCATACAATAACCATTAGTCAAAAGGCCATGCTCCCAACTTCCCCTAAGGGGATTCTAACACAACAGAAAGACTATGGGTATAGAGAACATATGTGCTTCTGATCATATAGAGAAAATTAAAGTGAATGGAGACACTAAATTTAACATAAAGTACAAAAACATATATTGAATATACAACAAATAATTTCTCTTGCTATTTGCATGTGTATTTGAATATTATTATTATTATTATTATTATTAAAAGGAGTCTTTATGCATATTATTTTTTTATAGCAGCTCACCAGCAAAAGGAGGTTTAAATGATAAAACTGCATTTTGTAGCTGTGACACAGACATTGTGAAAAAGCTTATATTATTCTTAGCAGTTGTAGGGAGTTATTTACTAAAAAAAAAAATGCCAAAAACCTGAAAAATGTGTGGTTTTTAGTATAAAATACGAATTTTTAGTGGAAAAAATTGTTTTTTTTTCTGGATTTATTATTCCCCGAAGATGGAAAAAAACTCCAAAAATCCGGCATCTCAAACCTGCTGAGGTTGCATATAAGTCAATGGGAGAAGTCCCAAAGATTTTTTGAGCTGCACTGGGTGCAATAACCTGAAGATTTCGGGGTTTTCAGGCAAAAATGTCCAAAAAATTTCTTACAATGTTTATTTTCCACTATATATTTGGTTTTTTTCCCGCAAACAAAGTTTTCGGAAAAGTGTATTGATAAATAAGGTGAAAATACCTGTGCGGATTTGTCAAGAGTGAGTTTATTGTCATTTCATCCATATACGTTTGTACAGTACACAGTGAAACGAAACAACGGTTCCTCTAGGACCATGGTGCTACACAACACAACATAGATGTACCGGACAACAGACAAAAAGTGCAAGTGCAAAAATATGCAACTCCAGCAAGACAGGTCAGCATAGTGCAGGGACAGGATAATACAGTGCACACTCAGCAGATGTAACATGTTAAGTAAATAATACTAAACGTAGAACATGATGGGAGTATCATTGTGACATGACAGTATTAAGAACATGATAAAGAACATGACATAGTGCAGATATGTTCATAGGGAACAACTGTATCCAATGGCTATTCATCCATACAATGGCATACAGTGGCTGTGTAACGTTGTGGTATATAGTAAGGTCAGATGGAGTATGTGTGTGAGAGAGATCTGTCCGGTCCCTAAGTATTCAGGAGCCTTATGGCTTGGGGGAAGAAACTGTTACACAGTCTGGTAGTGAGGGCCCCAATGCTTTGGTACCTTTTTCCAGATGGCAGGAGTGTGAACAGTGAGTGTGAGGGGTGTGTTGGATCAGCCACAATGCTGGTGGCTTTACGGATGCAGCGAGTGGTGTTAATGTCCGTGATGGAAGGAAGAGAGACACATATGATCTTCTCTGCTGTCTTCACTATCCTCTGTAGGGTATTGCGCTCCATGACAGTGCAGTTCCCAGCCCAGACAGTGATACAGCTGCTCAGGATGCTCTCGATAGTCCCTCTGTAGAAGGTTTTGAGTATGGATGGTGGGAGATGGGATTTTCTCAGCTTGTGCAGGAAGAAGAGGCGCTGTTGGGCTTTCTTGGCTAAGCAGCTGTTGTTGTGGGACCAGGTGAGGTTCTCCACCAGGTGGACACCAAAAAATTTGGTGCTTTTGACGATCTCCACATTTGGTCAGAGTTTTTTCAGAAAAAACTGAGATAAATTAGGACTTTGATAAATAACCCCCATAGTGTGTCTCTACTTACAAAGAAAATCCTACTGCCTGATAATCACTGGATTTACATCCATGCCGTACTCATTAAGAGCAGTCAACATAACAGCACCAAATAAAAGTAGATCAGGCTTAAAAAATGCAAAATGCTGGGCTACTAATTGCAAAATGTAGTGCAGCCCCTCTTTCAGAATTTCTAGAATTGATTTTTCACATGAACTGATACCTTTAATATGTAGACCTTAGAAGATGGATGTAACATTGCTCAGGGTGACTTTCTAAGCATTTTTTTTTTTTCTATTAACTGCTAAAATAATGAATTTTGCAACAACACACCATCTGTGGCCAGTTCATCTGACTGTATGGTTGGAGAGATACGTTCAGAAGTAATCAGTGAACTGCTCTGATGTTGCTCTGCTCAGGAAAGACATGAAAAAAGTCCTTAGCTGAGCAACATAAAAACAGTTTATTCCCATTTAAGCATAAATTTCTCTGACAGAAGTCAGATGAAGAAGAAGGTGGCGCCAGCTTATTGACAGTTTATAAGCAGCTTAATAGCTTTGAAATGGAATGGGGGTTAATTAATGCAAACTGCAAAAGTGCTTAGAAAAGTGCCCTGAGCAAATGTACATTTATTTTTTTAAGGGTTTACATAATCTTTAATATATAATGTATGTTAGTTACCAAATAACAGAAACATGTTATAATTATATATAAAGGAAAGTTAAAGGAAAACTATACCCTCAAAATAAATATTTACGCAACAGACCATTAATTTGGCTCATGTGACCTAAGATGTTTAGGTCACATGAGTGCACTGTGTGCACTGTGAATCGTAGGATCCCATTGGGCAACCCTTAATGCTTAAAATGGCAAGTGTCTATGCAAGATTACACAATGGTGGAAACTACAAAAAAATTATATTATGAAAATGGTATTTACATGAAGCAGGGTTGTACATATGAGCGGTTTTATGCAATATATTTTTATACACTGTTCAAGGTACAGACTGTTGAATAGATTTTTTGAATGGAAAAAAAAAAGAATTTTTCACTCCAACTGTGAACAATGGGAGGTACCATTATGATAGCACAAACAATCTTGGAGTTGTAAGATAGGTAAGTGTCACAATCAGTAGAAAAAAAGATCCTCTGCTGCAGACAGCACTTAGGGTAAGGGCACACCTGGCGATTCGGAGAGAGAGATTTAGTTGCCTGGAGACTAATCTCCCCGAACAGCTTCCCCCTGTCTTCCGCCACCTATAATGAAAAGTCACCGGCAGAATGACACACACGTCACATAGTTTCCCGAAGTTGCCTCACGAGGAAACTTCGGGCGACTTCTGAATAGGAAGCACCACGTGTGCCATGCCGCAGGCGACTTTTCATTATAGCCGCGAAAGACAGGGGGATGCCATTTGGGGAGATTAGTCGCCCCAAAGAAGAGACAATTAGTCGCTTGGTGACTAAATCTCCCAGAATGGCCAAGTGTGCCCTTACCCTTAAGCAGGTAGAACAATTAGCTAAGGCTGCATGATTCCTCATGACAACACCCTGAAAACAACCATAGTAGGTGCTAAAAAGATCCTGAGATAATATGATGACCACCATGTAGCACCAAATGATGCAACAGAGAAAAACCAAAGAAACACACACATGTATATATTCAATGTGTATACATATGCATATTGTTTTGATTAGTTCTTTGAAGCTTGAATATTTCCTTAACTACTACTAACTGGAGGCACCTTGTGCATTCCATTAATTTATAAATAGTCAGGAGATTTATCTGCTCCAAGGGCGGCCCCTGAACTTATTTTCTTTTACCTGTGTTCATTAAACCATTACAGGTATGATCTCTGGATTTGACCTCTACCATCTTATTATTGCTGGTGCCTGATCTGAAACTCAGGGATAATTTAGTAACTATCTTGAGGCACTGAGCTATACTTGAATATTAAACTGCCTAAGTTAAAGTGGAATGATGAAGGTCGTAAAAAGGACATGATTTCTGCGTCCTGCAATCTTGATAGTTTATTTGCTTTTTCGTCTAAACCTTGTGACTTCACTTTATTGAATGACTGATAAAGGACGACTACAGGTCGACACAGATAAGCCACTCAAACCACAACTGAATTTCCAGTGCAATGTCACTTTGTACAGATAAGGCATGATCATTATTTCAGCAGACATATCAGTCACATTGGGATTTGATGGGATTTGGCATTTTTGTTGCTGAGGAACACAATACTCTGGGACACATTTACATACCTTTACACAATGGCTGGGGCATTGTTAGAACCTGAATGAGCAAAAGAGAGGTGACATCTCGGAAAAGTATTGGGACCTCTTCCCTCTCCTCTTCGCATCCCCTAAGGTAATAAAAAGAAAATGATTACTTATGATATAAATTAGTATAGTATTAGTATAACGATAATAGCTCAAATTATTTCCAGATTTCAGATTACATTATAGGGAAATAAGGATTTGAATCTGAAGTTTTTTTTCATGAAATTAAGGGGCAGATTCACTAAGGGTCGAATTTCGAAGTTAAAAATACTTCGAAATTCGACCCTCGAATTGAAATCCTTCGACTTCGAATATCGAAGTCGAAGGATTTAGCGCTAAACGTTCGATCGAACGATCAAAGGATTTTTCGTTCGATCGAACGATTAAATCCTTCGAATCGAACGATTCGAAGGATTTTAATCCAACGATCGAAGGAAAATCCTTCGATCAAAAAAAGTTTAGCAAGCCTATGGGGACTTTCCCCATAGGCTAACATTCACTTCGGTAGGTTTTATCTGCCGAAGTAGGGGGTCAAAGTTTTTTTTAAAGGGAAAGTACTTCGACTATCGAATGGTCGAATAGTCGAACAATTTTTACTTTGAATCGTTCGATTCGAAGGTCGTAGTCGAAGGTCGAAGTAGCCCATTCGATGGTCGAAGTAGCCCAAAAAAACTTCGAAATTCAAAGTTTTTTTTATTCTAACCCTTCACCCGAATTTAGTGAATCGGCCCCTAAGTGTGGTCCATTATGTAAAAGATGATGATAAACTGGTTGATTCCCATATTCCTATGTTCAATAGCCATTTTGATAATTTTGCAGACAAGAGGTGACATGGTTGGAGGAGAAACCGAAACAGAGCACGGGAGAATACAATGTTGCAATCCAATTCACTCGCAGCAGTCAATTGCAATCATACTACCAGGAAGATAATGAGTGACATTGCAGGGATTTTAGGTGATCTTGGGTTGCAAGAGAAAACATCTATCCCTTTTGCCCCATGAACAATGCACACAGAAACAATGTTATACTAAATTCAAAGTCTTGTGATGAGGTGAGCTGTTGTCTACTAAATGAACCAACAGTGAAGCAATAATGATATCTCCCAGAGGCAGCATCCAGTTTATTATTCTTATTAGATCTTGATTTTAAAATATAACCTCCATCATGTCAATGAGAAACTCAAACTTGTTTATAAGTAGGTTTTACTTCTTTCATTACATCAGCTGCAAGTATGATATAAATTAGCATGTAAATTATCATCACTTTCTATTGGTGAAACAATGCTCTAGGGTGCAAACTGCCAATACAAGGCCTTACCCAAGTTGAATGTTTTCTATATCTTCAACTGATTTAGGAAACTTTGCCTTAAATCTTCATTAAATTACAATGGTGGGATGAAGAACTTCTATTAGGCAAAATGTGAGAAAAACAGTAAACCTGGGTTGAAAATTGTAGATTTACTACAAGGGGCATTTACTACAACCTCAGCAGAGCACCCCTTAGTCCTCAAGCACTTCCTTGTGGGAGAATGGCTGCATTCTGCTCCTTGCACATGATCGTTAAGAGTCCTCCCACCACTCAGGAATACAGATCTTCCAAATGCAGACAGTGCTGTATTTATGGTGCTGGTGACCACAATTCTCTGTGCTCTGAAAACAGTGTTTAGAGACCTGCATCAATTTTTCAAGGGGGAGGCAGTGTGCAAATATATGGAAAGAACATTCTGTGTTAAGCATTCCCCTTCCCCAGTTCTAGATTATCCCATGTTGTTGTTGTCTTTTATTTATACAGTACCAATACAATATATATTGTATTGGTACTGTATAAATAAAGGATAACAATAACAGCAACATGGGATAATCTAGAACTGGGGAAGTGGAATGTTTTTGTGTTAATATAAAGAGCAACTTCATTTAAGTATTGCAAGCATATGGCTTGCAAATATTCAAGCCATACACTACATTCCAGTCCATAATACTAAATGCCACCACAATATTTAATGCAAATCTTCGCATCTCAATTCCCCATGGGCCTCATATTTTTATGACAGACATATTATCAGTATTTAAAAAGCACCTTTGTCTACAAGTAGGGATGCACCAAATCCACAATTTTGGATTCGGCCGAACCCCCGAATACTTCGCGAAAGATTTGGGCGAATATCGAACCAAATCCTAATTTGCATATGCAAATTAGGGGTTGGAAGGGGAAAACATTTTTACTTCACGCAATTTCCCTCCCCGACCCTAATTTGCATATGCAAATTAGGGTTCGGATTTGGTTCTGCCAAATCCGAATCCTGCTGAAAAAGGCCGAATCCTGGCCGAATCCTGAATCCAGAAAGGTTCACCCAAATATACCAGTAAACCCTCAAAGTAATGCTGCTCTGAGTCCTCTGTCAAAAAAAACCACTTTCTTTCCTTCTATTGTGTACTCATGGGCTTCTGTATCAGACTTCCTGCCTTCATCTTAAACCTCCTTGCCCCAGGCATGAGCATGCTCAGTTTGCTCCTCTCCCCCCGTTCTCTGCTGTAATCTGAGCCCAGAGCTATACGTGAGCAGGGAGAGACTCAGGCAGGAAGTGATGTCACACCAAGCTAATACTGCAGCTGCTATCCTAAACAAACAGAGAGCTTCTAGAGCTTTTTACTCAGGTATGGTAAAACATTCTACAGAATAAATATAGTATTCTAGCTTGCACTTTTGCAGCTAATCTATTGGCAATAAAATGCCTAAAATGCATAGCTTTCCTTCTCCTATAAACATAGAAACACTGGCAGCTAAAATAAAGAGTACATCCTGTAAATCAACAGTATACTTAGTTATTAAGACCTGATTTGAAACTGGCAAAATGCCTAAACAAACAAAATGTTACTTGAAACACCAAGCCCACAGTACTCAGGAGAATGGAGCACCACCAACTGGGTCAGTAATTGCAATCACAGTAGCAGGCTCAATGCGTACAGACTTGAACAGCCCCTCGGAGAGTTAGAAATTCATGAGCAAGCAAATAAGGCATTCTCAAGCAGTATACTCTGCTATCTGAACAGTACACACACACTGCATGGATTTAAATGACAAACAAAGGCAAAAAGGAAAAACAGGAATAGTAGCTGAAGACTTCTGTGATATGGGGGTAAGCATATTAATAATATTATTAACATGTATTTATTGAACACCAACAAATTCCACAGTGCTTTATAACAGCAAGGTGTATAAATCAAGCAAACAAACTGCATACAAATACTGACCTAAAAGGTCCTGCTCCTTAGCCCATAGAGAATTAAATCAGAATGTTGAATTCACATTCAATTTTAGATGTAATCAATTAAATTTTTTAGATTGGAAAGTTTATATTAAAGATGGTGAAACAACATTTTAACTAGCAGTAACTGTCAACCACTTTTGCTAGAAAACATATCCTGCAGCTAGCAAGAGTACTTACTGCTCTGAACCTGAGGAATTATAGAGCTGGTGTTCAGCATCCAAACAGGGTTTTCTAGTATAAAATCTTGTGCAGAGAAGAACATTTGCTTCCCAAAGGACCAACAACCTAAAATATTGTCCATTCTGGCTAGCTTTTTTAAAAAATTATTGTATTAGGTTTTATAAGTATTAAAGCGTTTATATATGTCTGTTGAATGCAACACTTCTATGCTGAATTTCGTGGACATCAGAAATTTTTTAAATAAAACCAATTACAACATTTGTATAACACATTTACTATTTCAGAAATACTATGGAATTCGTAGGTGTTTGCACCTATACTCTACAATATCCCAAAATTCGACCTCTATATCCAAATGTAAAACAAGGTGGTACTCAAGCAGCATCCTATTTGGGCCCCTGATATCTCTGCTTGCCCAATGCTGCATGTGTGTGCCATGCTCTGCCTGTCCAATGCTGCCTGTATGTGCCATACTCTGCCTGCCCTACATTGTCTGTGTGTAATACTCTGCCTGCTCTATGCTCCCTGTGTGTGCCATACTCTGTCTGTCCAATGCTGCATGTGAATGCCCTATTCTGCCTGCCCTACCTTGCCTGTACATGCCCTACACTGCCTGTCATACTCTGCCTGTGTGTGCTATACTCTGCCTGTCCTATGCTCGCTGTGTGTGCCATACTCTGCCTGTCCAATGCTGCCTGTGCATGCCCTACTCTGCCTGCGCTACCTTGCCTGTACATGCGCTACTCTGCTTGTCATACTCTGCCTGTGTGTGCTATACTCTGCCTGTCCTATGCTCCCTGTGTGTGCCATACTATGCCTGCCCAATGCTGCCTGTGTGTGCCATACTCTGCCTGTCCGATGTTGCCTGTGTATGCCATACTCTGCCTGCCCTACCTTGCCAGTGTGTGTCATACTCTGCCTGCTCTATGCTCCATGTGTGTGCCATACTCTGCCTGTCCAATGCTGCCTGTGCATGCCCTACCTTGCCTGTACATACCCTACTCTGCCTGTCCTACTCTGACTTTGTGTGCCATACTCTGCCTGTCCTATGCTCCCTGTGTGTGCCATACTCTGCCTGTCCTATGCTCCCTGTGCATGCCCTACTCTGCCTGCCCTACCTTGTCTGTGTGTGTCATACTCTGCCTGTCCAATGTTGCCTGTGTATGCCATACTCTGCCTGCCCTACCTTGCCAGTGTGTGTCATACTCTGCCTGCTCTATGATCCATGTGTGTGCCATACTCTGCCTGTCCAATGCTGCCTGTGCATGCCCTACTCTGCCTGTCCTACTCTGCCTGTGTGTGCCATACTCTGCCTGTCCTATGCTCCCTGTGTGTGCCATAATTTGCTAGCTCTGCTTGTACGTGGTGAACCTGGTGGGGGTTTGTTAGCATTTGCAAATACTTGGGTCCCCAAGCACTTGCTGTGCTATCCACAAAAGTCAGAGGGGAATGCAATAGACAATCAGCTCATGGTCAATTTTAGAAGAAAACATGACTTGGTGCCAATATATATATATATATATATATATATATATATATATATATATATATATATTTTTTTTTTTTTTTTTTTTTTTTTTAACTAAGGCAAGTCCCTGCTGCATTTGATTTACAACATAATTTGTACATGATTTGCCTCATAATTTGCTCAGCCACCACACTTGTCAAAATATGTACATGTTCTGTGTACAGCAGCCATATGGTCATTGCCAAGAGTAATAATGTGACAGAAAAGATAGATGCTTCGTTCTGTAGCATCAGGAACGTGTTTGAGTTTCTGGTTTGCCAACATTTCTTTCTCTGCCCATCCAAGTCAAGAAAGTGAAATATCTATATGTGTTTAAAAAACTTGCTTCCCCCCTCCTCCCCCAAACACTTTTATCTTTATTTTTCTGCTTGGTTGGAAGAGACTGTTTCAGGTAGTCAAGTGACTTCTTCTACATAATAATAATTTAGATGATTTACTGCAGAGCTATTCTGTATTGGAAAGAATGGAGCATTCTCTTGCAACACAAAAGAAAGATAAAACTTTTGAAGTGAATTAGAAAGGATTTAGAAAATCACAGTAGAACTAAATACAATGACGCTGCTCTTAAAGGAATGAGATTGCCTGGAACCTGCCGGTGCACCCTCACACCATGAGTGGATAATGAAAAAGCAAAACATAATCAGGGGTTCCCTGCACTTGCCCCTCTCCCCAATTGCAGTAATGACAACACATACCATGTCCCAATTTTGCTATACTTCTCGTAATGGACAAACAAGCACAGATGAAGCTGATATGGTCCTTGCTTCAAGGGTGCATGCTCCTAGTTGTTGATCGAATCAAACAGTCAGTCAAGGCGGTGTATTATCAGTGTCAATACAGAGGCTGTATCCCTTTACAAAGGAAAAATGTCATAGAAAATGGCAACTGTTTCTTTGGATTTAGGATTTAAATATCTTTCAGTCAAACACGCAATTCCCTTGATTTTTTTCAGCAATAAAATACATTATTCTACTCTTCTGTTGTACCTAATGGGGCAAAAGACAAAACAATGAAATTCACTAATATAATGGATGGAACTCTATATCATTGCTAAACTAAATTTATACACAGAGTGCAAAACTTACAGAGAAGGTTTTTTCTGTATGATTTGGGTTTTTTCTAGGAGTTGTATTCGGGATCAATGCTGTATAACCGCATGTGCATAGCTAAAACATGAAATAGCTGAGCTGCAAAAGAAACAGAAATCAGATATAATTAGTTGCAATGGCAGTATTAATCTAAAATGCAATAATACCTAAATATGCATATTATATGCTTTATATAAATGCTTTTCTAACATTTTTCTAACACTTCTAATTAAACAGACATATTTAATAAGTTTCTGAATCAATAATCAGATAAATGAAAATGTGTGCATAGTTTTTCAGTACAGGACTACCAAAGTATGCATTTCATACATGATTCAGGCGTTTTTTTTTTTTTTGTTGTTTTTTTAACGAAGTAAATCCTAATTAGAAGAAAGTGCAAGTTGGCAATCTAACATGAGGTATGCAGTGACAAACTAAAGGGTAAATATCACAGCAATTCCTATGGATATGGCTTATATGTTGCTGCAAGAAACTGCAAAAGAATGGCTCAGTAAAAAGGCAACTCCACATGAAAAAGTATTGGTTTATTGCTCAAATCAAATGAAGGTAGAAAGTGTGGTCATTACAATGGAAAGGACTTGCAGACTGTGGCAATACACTGAAGGCAGAATGTCTCAGTACAAAAAGGCAACTCCACATAGTAATCTATAAATGGTTCATTCTGCAGCTTACATAATGTATTTCATGCCTATACAGGAACAGTGACAGGCAAGGCAATAAATGCATTAAGCAGATGTAGGTGATGATCTGAGGAGTAAACCAGCTGAACCTTACTTTGTTACTTGTGACTGCCTGATTGGGACCCCATTAAGTGAGGGGTTGCAGCATAGGAATGAGACACGGAAGCAATGAGAAAGAGTTCTATGGCACAGCCAACAGTTAAACATAAGGGTGATTATCAGAAGAATGCACATTATTCAGCACTGTGTATATCCCTGTTTACAAGGCAAACACACATTTTGCTTAAAAAAGTCTAGTAATTATGGTACATTTATTGTACCCGTTATCCATAATGCTCGGGACCTGGGGTTTTCCGGAAATTGGATTTTTCCGTAATTTGGATCTTCATACCTTAAAGGGGAACCCCGTAATTGATAAAAACCCTTACTCTCCATAGTTCCCTCTCCCTGCTGGCCTCTGCACAGGTATCAACACCTGTTAATGCCCCATTTAATTACTCCTCGTTGCAGAGTCAGCGCTACGGAGCTCAGGGGCGCCATCTTCGGTAAGCGCCGTATCGGTTTAGGGGCATTAACAGGTGTTAACATCTGTGCAGGGGAGAGCAGGGAGGGGGGACTATGGAGGGTAGGGGATAGCGGTTTTTATTAGTTGGGGGGGGTTGAATTCTCCTTTAAGACTACTAGAAAATCATGTATACATTAAATAAACCCAATAAGCTGGTACTTCTTCCAGTAAGGATTAATTCTATCTTGGTTTGAATCAAGTGCATGGTACTGTTTTATTATTACAGAGAAAAAGGAAATAATTTTTTAAAATTTGGATTATTTTATTATAGTGAAGTCTATGGGAGACAGCCTTTCCTTAATTTGAATCTTTCTGGATAACAGGTTTCTGGATAACGGATCCCATACCTAATATATATTGGTTATACAACTATAGTCAATCACAAATCTACAATAAACCTCATATACGTTTATGAGCACAAGTTTTAAGGCATTAAAATGAAAGCAAAAGTGAGCATGTGTCGATGCCATTCACAAAGGTACTTGCTCCCATTCATCCTTCTAACAATTTGCCATCTCGCCTGCTAATCACGTACAGGTATGGGATCCGTTATCCGAAAAGATCCAAATTACGAAAGGCCATCTCTCATAGACTGCATTTTATCCGAATAATTCAAACTTTTACAAATAATTTCCTTTTTATCTGGAATAATAAAACAGTGCCTTGTACTTGATCCAAAAAAAAAAAATCTGTTATCCAAAAACCCCCAAATCCCAAGCATTCAGGATAACAGGTCCCATATACTAGGGATGCACCGAATCCAGGATTCGGTTCGGGATTCGGCCAGGATTCGGCCTTTTTCAGCAGGATTCGGATTCGGCCGAATCCTTCTACCCGGCCGAACCGAATCCGAATCCTAATTTGCATATGCAAATTAGGAGCGGGGAGGGAAATTGCATGACTTTTTGCCAGAGAACAAGGAAGTAAAAAATGTTTTCCCCTTCCCGCCCCTAATTTGCATATGCAAATTAGGGTTCGGATTCGGTTCGGTATTCGGCCGAATCTTTCACGAAGGATTCGGGGGTTCGGCCGAATCCAAAAAAGTGGATTCGGTGCATCCCTACCATATACATCTGTGGACACAAAGAAACCCTGGTACAAATCCTGTGAAAATTACTTCAGTAATGACTTGCATACATAATGTACTGGTACTTTGAACATAAATTGTGATGGGTGCAACTTAGTGGGACAGGGGACAGAGGGCTCACTGATTTTGGAAGAAAGAGTGTTATTCTGAAGAAGAGAACAATAAAATAAAAATAGAAAACAATATCAATTTTCCCAAGACTTATTTGCAATATACATTTACACTATGCATAATCTAGTTATCCATGTTGTCCCCATACAGACAATGCAATTAGGAAACATGGTGGGACTGATTTTAAACGACTAATCAGCTCTCCTAATTATAAATGTAATTATAATGATGTCCATACTACAAGCAGATACATATGGATCTGCTTTTTTCCCCTATTATAAGTATGGGATCCATCATCCGGAAAGCTCTGAATTATGGAAAGGCCACGTCCCACAGACACTATTTTATCCAAATAATCCACATTTTTTAAAAACAATTTCCTTTTTCTTTGTGATAATAAAAAAGTACCTTGTACATGATCCAAACTAAGAAACTGCATAATTAATATTTATTGAAAGCTGACACAGTCTATTCAAATTATCCAATCAATTATGGAAAGATCCGTTATCCAGGAAGCCCCAAGCATTCTGGATAACAGGTCCCGTAGCTGTATATTGGTCTACTGAACAAAAAAAAAAAAAGATATGAAATTGTTTAAGGCCTAGCTTGACGAAGAATATCTCAAGCCATGCACCCAAACCATATGATTATGAGTACAATACCATCTAATTTAACCAATATTAGCCCATATCCACTGGTATAAAAGAACATTCCAGAGATTTTCAAGACACTTTTTTGGAGACTGGTTCTAAAATGATGCATACTATTCTAGTATGTCTTGATGGGAACATCACTCATGTTTGTTAGCTACTATATACCAAATGAATGAGAAACACTGAAGCTAAAATTACCTCTTGAGTTGCATCTAAAGGTCAAATGTCCCCTGAGTGCAGGATTTAGACACTGCACACAGAAGCAATCTATTATTATTATTCTGTATCTCTCAGGGAATTCATATTATTTTATGTTCTGTAAATTCGCTAAATGTTGGCTTTATGTCTGAGCAAAAAGATTAACACTGCCCCCTTATAAATGGCTTCCTTTTGCAACATGTTACCATGTATATTGTCAGCATTTTGTAACATCTGGCAGAAAGTCACATAGAGATAGAGATTTGTTAATGACATATTCTAAATGTTTCTGAAATCTGGTGTTATATGTATTCTAAAAACCTGTGGCACGGTTGGTGTTTTGAACAGTGGATTCCTCTTAGGAGAACCATGAACATCACCCTTCCCTACATACAATAATAACCATTCAAATGTGTGGGAGATGCAACAGACTTGCCAAATAACCCCCATCTTACAGCACATGGCCCCACTGATTCAAAAGGGAAGTGGGTGAGGACAGGCAAGGGTTTGGTACACCATATAGATCTTAGATGTTTTTAAGTTGATACTGTATGATAAGCAAATGTGGAAAATCAGAAAACAAGCTCAAGGGATAATTATAAGAAGCAAATAACCGTTACACCTAAATCTCAGTCTAATCCAGTGATCCCCACCCTGTGGCTCGTGCGCAACATGTTCTTTACCAAACCTCTCAGTGGACTCCCAGTCGCCTAAAAGCAGATGCTTATTTTTTTTATTCCTGAAACTTGAAGACAAGTTTGTGTAAAAAGCAGGTGCACTGCCAAACAGGGCCTCCTGTAGGTTGCCAGTACACACATGGGCTGCCAAATAGCCAATCGCTTATTTTGTATCACCCTGTAACATTTTTTATGCTTGAGTTGCTCCCCTTTTCTTTTTACATCTGAATGCTGCTCACGGGTAAAAAATAAATTTTGGGGACCTCTACGCTAATCCTTCAATCTGGGCTTCCAGGAGATCTAGAAAAGCAAACAAGCATTCTGCACAAATCTGACCACCAGGATGGTACCTTCCCCAAAACTTCTGGTTTCCCAAATAGGACCAGCCCCTTGGCTTGGCTTTAAGTATCCCACCAATTGAAGCAAGCATGTGTTGTTGGTAGTGAAAAAAACGAATCGTTCACAAAGTCAAACTGCCTCACTCTTTAAGAGGCTGCCGCTGGCAGGTCTATCAATCATTCTTAATTTACATTTCCCCAGAGCAGTAAACCCTTCCAGCTCAATCTATTAAAACAGTACTTGACCTATTTGTTCTGACTGTTTTCTCCGATACCCTCTCCTGTAAAAAGCACACCGGAGACATCACATCCCATTTAAAGCAATATCTAATCAACAAAGTTAACAATTCTTACAAGGCGACTATGGAGTGCTGTGCTTAATCACAGTAAAGACATCTCATTACCACTGCTGTGAAACATACAGAAGAGGAGTGTCTTTAACAAGTGTTTTAATTGACTTAATAAGGACACTGCTTCCAAAAAACGTGACCGAAAATGAATTCTATAAAACGGTTTGCTGGTTATATATTTATTTACACCTTGAGGGCCTAAATAAACATGAAAGGTTTTTTTTTTTGCGGTCACCCATTTGCCAACCAATTTGTAGTGGTTGGCAAATGGGTGAAACAATGAGGACACGAGGACAGAATTATGTTGTTCACAAAAATCAAATACTGCAATTCCACATACAGGGCTATTACTTCATAAATGCTTTACAGAATAGTTGTTACACCGTTGGTTGAAGTGCTTCCCCCGTGTATATGACATTACAGATTTAAACACTTGGGGGCTTATGGCTTAACTAGGCTTTCATGTACTTTGAAATATTTCTGATTTATTTTTTAAACCTTATGTCAGAAAGATTGTCCTCTGCATTTTTTTTGTGCAGCTATTTTTACATACGTCAGAAA
The DNA here is from genome assembly GCA_038501925.1 of Xenopus petersii. NCBI lineage: Eukaryota > Metazoa > Chordata > Amphibia > Anura > Pipidae > Xenopus > Xenopus petersii. Next base: position 54,387,233 of record CM076689.1, read on the forward strand.
ATAAATAAATAAAAAGCAAGAAATCGATGTATTAACATAACTGAGTTTTTGCAGCTTATGCCACCAGTTTCTGAAGGAATGTTTTAATCCTTTCGTTTTTTCAGTGAAAAAAAAAGGTAATTTAAAATTGATAATGCTCGGGTTTAGCACTCCATCTGGTTTGTGCTGATAAGGGCAGCTGTCTGAGGGGAATTTTCTGCTTCTATGGCAATCTTCAATGCACTTACATAACTTCTCCCAGCAATGGAAATAGTGTGTAGACAAAAGTATTGAGCAAAAAGAGACAATTGTAAATAATATTCTCTTTACATTTGCAAAAAAATTTTTCTTATTGACTTTGTCATGGCAACAGCACAATAAGGTGGAGTCCGTTCACCAAAGTGAAAGATTAACTAATTATTTGCACACTGCAAACCCTTGCAAGACTACTATTACCCACCTCCTCTCAATCGCCTTAGTAAGCAAAATTAATAAAGAGTAGCATATGCATCACCTTTATACAGAACTAGACCTCCACAAGCTCAGGAGCAAAATTTGCAACCAGATTTCAAAACCCCTCCACAAGACAGTACCAGCATTCTGCATGCCACTCAAGCAATGCAAGTCAGCAGCATCAAGGGCAAATAAGGTCGTATTAAAAGGGACATACAGGGGAATGTAATAAAAATCGCTAACGGAAAAACTATTCGCAATGCGAAAAGTTATGCCTTTGTGCGAACAAATTTTGCTTTGTGCGAATTTGATATAGCTTTTGCGAGCTCGGAAACTGTTTAGCGACCACTTTCGACAGTGAAAGACTGTTTGCGAATTTTATAGTTTGCACCAATGCGCAGTCAATATAATAAAACTTCTTACTGAAAAAGTCGTTATGTTTGCTCCAAAAGATTACGAAACCTTCAAGCACTTCTTATGAGTGTGCAATTAAAATTCGCAATGCGCAATTAAAATTCGCAATTCAATAGCAGTTTAAGGAACAATATTACATTGCGAGATGTGGATTTTTAGTCTTATAGGTGCGAATTGTTTTGCTCTTTGAGACTTTTATTACATTCCCCTGATAGAGTCACGGGAGGAGGGGGTCATTCTTCCACTGTATAGAGCACTGGTAAGGCCCCATCTAGAATATGTTGTATGGGTTTGGTCTCCAGCGCTCAAACAGGGGATTATTGAATTAGAGAGGGTCCAGAGAAGGGCAACTAAGCTGGTAAAAGGTATGGAAAATCTTAGCTATGAGGAAAGACTGGCCAAATTGGGGATGTTCATGCTGCACTAACCACTGAGATAAAAACATAACATTTACCCGTAAGGATTCCATATACGATTTATGGCAATCAATATGCAGAGTATGGCCACAGGTCTGAACATAGACGCCACCTTCCCAACCGACTGATACTGACTGAAGACAGGAGCTCTTAAAGAAAACAAAGAAATATATATTATCCATAGACCAATAATGAGATAGATATAGACACACCCACATAAAAAAATATATAATTTCTAATGCATTGTAGGTTTAAGAAGTGGCGTGTTACCTTGAGAGTCATATAATAAAAGAAACGTGTGTGCACAGCATACAGCATTTGGAAGCATATATACTGTAGAAACATCTACTGTACTGTATATACTGTACGAGCAGATACTGTTTATATAACCTTGTCAAAAGGATCCTTTGATTGAATACCTAAAATGATGCCATTAATTTAGACTCCTCTAGGTACTGGAGTTCAAATGGCAATGTTTGGTGTAAATGACACGGTTGCATCAGTGGCAGAACTACCAGGGGTACAATCGCACCCGGGCCCACACACCCTCGGGCCTCCTGAAAGCTACACTGGAGAAAAGGACAGCTATGAATGATCAGTCTCTGCAAAGCACTACACTAACAGCATTACATAAAAAGAAATAATAAAATAGTACATCACCTTCATAAATACGGTTTGGAACGTACTGAAAACTTCCCAAACTCACAGCATTCCTACTATTGTCAGTGTAAAAACTGCATAAAACAAAAAGCATAATAAAAATAGAATTTATCTGGTGACTAAACTTTATTTAGTTTAGTGGCTCACAGTTTTAAACGGTACCAAATACAAAAAAAATCACTGCTGACACTCCCAAACAATTTAGCAACCAGCAAGAGCAAATCAAATGTTAACAGCGTGTGGGCGACTTTCAGCTGCTTACACATCAGCCCACGCTGCAGGAGTCTGCCTCTCTCTCTCTTAAAGAAGCTGCTTGCAGTGCACTTTTTGGGTTAATATCCAATCAGTGAGTAGTTGCTATCCCTGAGAATAAATAAGCTGCCCAGCTGAGGATAAGAATTTATTCAGAGTTCCACAAGCAGTACTGAATGTACTACACAGTATAATTTTATTAGCCGGAACTGACAAGAAGAATAAGGAAAAACCCTACCATGTTTAAGGCTTATATTTCGACACCTGCTTATAAACCCAGCCTTGTGTGGCACTAGACTTAATTCACAAAAACATTCAATATTTAATAACATATACTCTTGTTTGCTTAAATGTTAAACAAATAACTGACCATAAGACGTACAATTTTATGCTTAGAACCAAAAACTGTTCTTGCATAATGAAAGAAAGTTAAATTCTAAGCAACTTCTAATATTAGCAATTAGCATTAGCAATTTCAATGGTTTTGAAGTTATTTTTAAATGTAATTTCAAATGAAAGAAGTTTTGTTTATCCCTTTGTGTTCTCTGCAACTGGCTACTGGAACAGAGTAGCAGAAGCCAATTCTCCCCAAGTCTTTTAATCAGCTGCTACATTATTGCATTTTCTTCTGTTTCTCATTCATTCATGTCATGGTGTATCTATAGTAATGAACAAATCAACTGGACTTGCTTTATTTTTTTTGAATTTTTTCATGTCCAGTTGATTTGACTATTATTATTTACATTATTTCAAGAGTCATATTCAGGAGAGCAGAGAATATAAACACAGTTTTCAATACAAATTTAGAAAATGATGTTAAAATTACCAAATGATTAAATATTGTAATGGGTGAGAAATAAAGAAATAAAAATAGAAGCACAGGCATAGAAAATTGGCAAATACAAACAGGAATAGACATCATTAAGAAAAGTGTCCTGTTTTAATTCAGGACACAGTGATTTAATTAAACTTGTAAATCCTTAAGAAATGCTCCTCAGCAACTCATACACATTAATTTAATGGAGTGTCACATATAATAAGCTACTACTGACTGGAGTTAATATTCAAGCAGCCAACCTGTAATGGGTCCCTTCAGAATGTAGTATCTCACATATTTTATATATATATATATATATATATATATATATATATATATATATATATATATATATAATTTTTATATAGACTTTTTATTATTTGTGTTTTTTGTGTTATTTAGCATTTTATTCATCAGCGATCTACTTTGCATTTTCAGCAATCTGGTTGCTAGTGTCCAAATTACCCTGGCAACCATGCATTGATCCGTACAAGAGACTGGGACATGAATAGGAGAGGCCATGAACAGAAAGATGAGTAATAACAATACTTCTGTAACCTTACAGAGCATTTGTCTTTTTAGATGGGGTCAATGACCCCCATTTGAAAGCTGGAAAGACTCAGAAAAAGAAGGAAAATAATTCAAAAACTATGAAAGATAAATAAGAAAGATTAATGGAAAAACTTGTTTAGAATTGGCCATTCTATAACATACTAAAAGTTAACATAAAGGTGAACCACTCATTTAATAGACAAGGTGCAAATGCTGTGTCTCATAAGATGAATCAATATCATACACCTATATTATCAGTGGCAGGTTTACAGTTGCACAGTGATGATCATACACAGCCAGCGCCATATGTGAGTAATTGTATACGTGTGGCTCATGCTTCATCACTTCCATGTGTCACATACAGGAAAATACATCTGGGGGTACAAATGATCTATGTATTTTCTTGTGACAGCAGAGGTTAAATACAGCTATTTGGAGATTACACCAGCTACTTTAGGGTAAAAATAGACATGATACAAAGCAATATGTTATCTGAAGGTTATATTCATACCCCCTACAAAAATAAATAGAAAAAAACAAATCTGCTGTCACACTCTGTTGAAATCTTTTCTGAGCCAAAGAATATATATTCAATTAGGCAGTGAATGTTTTGTATTGTTTATATAACAGAATGGACCAACTGAACTATATGTTAAACATTACCATATTATTAAAGTAACAAGGGACAGTTAAGGGGCAGATTTACTAAGGTTCGAGTGAATTTTCGAAGTACAAAAGGTTTGAATTTCAAAGTAATTTTTTGGATACTTCGACCATCAATAGGATACTACGACTTCGAATTTACTTCGACTTCGATTCGAAGTAAAAATCGTTAGAATATTTGACCATTCGATAATCGAAGTACTGTCTCTTTAAAAAAACTTCGACTTCAATACTTCGCCAAATTAAACCTGCCGAATTGCTATGGTAGCTTATGGGGACCTTCTACAAACTTTTTCTAAGTCTTTACACATCGAATAAAAATCCTTCCATCGTACTCAAATCGTTCGATCCAAACGATTTAATCGTTCGATCGAACGATTTTTATTCAATGGTAGGATTGCCAAATTCGGTGAAAAAACTTCGAATTCGATATTCGAATTTAAAGTTTTTCAATTCGATGGTCAAATTTGAAGTTTTTTGTACTTCAAAATTTGACCCTTGATAAATCTGCCCCTTATTGTACGTTGGCTTAAATGCCGAGTTATATGGTACAGACAGCTTGAATGAAATCCTATTGTACTGCAAATCATTGGATATGTGGTCACTACACACTATGACATATTGTTGCATAAGTATCTGTGGACTTTTTGCTTTTTGGAGTAGAATTGTGAATTCTTAGATATTTGGCATACCATCAGTTTTGTTAATGGCAGGTGATGGCTTGGGAACCTGTTGCATCCACAATCGAACACCACCTGATGTGTCTGCACCTACCAGTGCATTTCTGAAACATGATAATCAAAACTACTACCGAGCCACCGGTCTTAAGGGCAGTGGCTCCTAAACTGTGGGGGCTGGAGAAGAGGGAGGGGGACTCCGTCTGAAGACCAGTTAGGTCAAGGGCACACCATGAGATCTCTGAAAAGAATACACCAGATACAAATGAAAACCCAGACTGAATGTGAATTAAGTTGATATTTTATCTGAATATTTATTTGCTGCCCTGTATATTCTATGAACTATTGATGACCTGCCCGTAAACCAAAGTTTTCCTATATCTGTAAACGTGTGTATCCTTGCCCAAAATGTGCAAGACCCATGAGCTGAACAGTTGGGCTGAACAGGCCCAACTTAATCCTTGGTAATATTTGGAAGCTTAGTTATAACTACTTACATCTTTAAAGTATCTCTGTAATATTGTAAGTTTGACATCATTAGCTGCAGCACATGTTCCCTCTTGGTATATTTGCTCCTCTTCTGTGGTCGGTAGTTTCAATACAACAGCCCACACATTTATATCTACCATTAAACTAGCTGGATGAACGGAGAGTAAAATAATTATGTATAAAAGATAAAAGATTAGCTGGTTTATATTAACGCTCAAAGGGCTATGGCATAACTCATAATATTCTGATCTGTAAATATAATGTTAAAGGATGTGTGTAATTCTCAGAATAAGCCATTATTAAAAAAATAAATAAAAAAAGTATCGCTAATTGTGTTGATCACTGTCAACTTAAAGGGGAACTAAATCTAAAATAGAATAATGCTAGAAATGCTGTATTTTGTATACTAAACATAAACATGAACTTACTGCACCTGAAGTCTAACTTCTTTGCAAGACCAAGACAATGCACATGCTCAGTTTGGTCTGGGCTGCTTAAGGATCATCATAAATGATCAAAACAGCAAGTCAAATAATATCTGTCAGAAGCCGCTACAGCAAGACTGATTAATAATCACAATATGCAGATTGCACTGGGTCCTGTGTTGTCATGTTATCTAACATGGATTATATAGTTTTTGTATTGTTTAATACAAAATGGCTCTAACTCTGCAGAACCAGTGGCTGCAGCAAAATAATCCTTCAATGAGAATCCCACTTTATCGGTTTAAATCTGGCTCCCTGATCTGTGCCCCTGCCACTGGAGCTGGAAACATTAAAGGAGATATAAAGGCAAAAATAAAATCCAATGCGAATCTCTATACAGTCGTAGACTGCTCTACAGGGAAACAAACAAAGCTGCCCCCTGCTGTATGATCATTTCCCTGCAGAGCAGTTAGGGACCGTCTGAAGTTTCCTATCCACAGGAGTCAGAGCAAGTAAATGAAGGAATAATTTCACTGCATACAGTCAGGTTTCTTATAAAAGGGCACACATTTTTTAATTAAAGTATATTGGATATAGGTTTCTTTTTCATTAAAGAAAGTAAAAATGGGATTTTACTTTTTTGCCTTTACATCCCCTTTAAGCAAACTGTATGCCATATAACATATTAATGCATGACAGGAGCTATAAAGTATCCCAGACTTACCAGAAGATGCCTGAAGTAGAACAACAAGCCCTAGAGGGAGATCCTCTGTAGATGGGCCACTCTGTCCACATATAACACGATCATATATTGGTTCTGACACTTGCTGCACAGCTGCAACAATTGCCACATCACTTTCAAGTGATTCTATTCAATATGAAGGAAAAGGGAAAGAGGAATACTTCAGATATTTCAGATAAATACATGTTAATTTACTCAAAATGTTCACTTTAGCTTGTTTTAATTTCCTGGCAGCAGAAGAGGCTAATAAGTACTATTTGCCACCGACTAAACACAAAAAAGTAAAACACTCTTGCGCAAGAATCTGCGCAAGAATTCTGATGCAAAAGCTACATATGCTACACATAGGACTAATTGTTTCCTAGGGCCTGAACTATATTCCCTAACCAAGCCCATGCTGTATTTGTAGGCATCTTTCCTGAGAAAACCTACATTTATTTGGCTTTCTTGAGGAGCTTCTTCCTATTAATCATGAGCCTGTTATATACTTTTTTGGACACAGAAAACAAAGAGCTCCCAAAAGATGTGCAGAGTGCTTGCCAGGTCAATAGTTTATTATAATTGTGCTACAGAATCATAAAGTAATAGTGGCTAATTAGATCACATAATCATTGGAATGTAAAATATGCAAAAAATATGGTTAATTAAAAACTTAATTTTCTGTAAAATGAAAAAGAAACTGAAAGTTAATTTTCCCATGTAACGTCATTAGAAATGATTCCATCTGCTTAGTAACTGCGATAGAAATTTTAAACTGTTTTTTTTTACACAAGTCATTAAGTTAGGTTTGTGTTTGAACACACCTGCTGGGTACAAAAACACTCATTTTGAGGATTATATTTAATAGTATATTAACATGAAGTAGCACAAGAAGAAAGGTTTGTCATTCGTACAGTGGCAATGGGGAATGCTTACATCGTCACATGAAGGGAAGGCCTGGCATTCAAAGCCCAGAGAAAAATAGAATCTATTTTCACACAAGGGTGACTGCTCTATGACGCACTATGACTGCTCTATGACTGCACTCTATTATCGTTTGATAACAGTTCTAACCTTTATTAAAAAAAAATGCTCAGCTGTGCAGCAATCTCCTATCTGCTATTTTTGGGTTCATTCAGCAATACCTGTGGCGAGATATTTTTCAGCGACTAAAAACACCCTTGAATAATGAGCAGAATGAAAAAAATCTAATTATCCTAAGTATATTTAAAATTTGTATGACAATCATATTGAATTCCATCAACCAAGATTTATTTATTTTTAATTTCTTATAAAGGGGTACTTCTGTCTTGTTTGCTTGCTTATCTTTGGTTTGTGGACATACTTGTGGCAGATGAAGTTTGATAACCTTTCCCTAAAAGCTAGGGAAACCATGCAACAGGGCACACCGCGGGTTGCAAAGGAACATGTACGGGTACAAGTATGTATCTAAAAGCAGATCAAGCTGACCGCGCACCCTAGGCAACTCGGTTGGCTAGCCCCCCCCCCGCTTCTGTGTGTGTGTGCCCCATGAAAACAGGAAGGGCAACTAAAAGGTCCGGGGAAACGTAAGGGTAGAGACAGAGGAGAGGGGAGATGCAGAGTAGAGGGAATGGACAGAGGGGAGGGACAGAGGGGAGGGGAGGACAGAGGGGAAGGCGAGAGCTGCAGATGGGAACGAATAGGAACTAGAGGTAGGCAGAAGAATCTTGAACAGGCACCCACATCGCTGTGCCCTAGGCAGGTGCCTCTTCTGCTGACCCCTAGTTCTGGCCCTGTCTAAAAAAGACACTAAAACCTGTGTTACTGCACTGCTTACCCACATTTACCCACTTTATTGTTGGTAGACTACAAATCTCAGCAAATGTTAACATATTATCAAGGTTAAGGCATTCTGTGAGCTGTAATGTCAGATGTGGTTGTGGTGGGGGAAAACAAATTTTCAGTAATAGGTGAAGCAGCCATTGACTTCAGTGATGTCTGCCTAATGTGCGTACTGACTGGTGGATGCGTTTAAATCAATGGCTGCCCGCACAGGTGGTTCAGAGCATAAGGGTGTTTTCTCTGCTGAGCGCCATGTGACATTAGCCTTAGGGGAAGGTTCAGAAAGCAATCAGACGATCACCTGAATCAGCTCATCATCACAGTACTGATAAAGAAAAATATATTTACACAATGAATAGCACATCTTCTATAATATTATTAACAAAAACAACCAATCTAGATCAAAAGGAGCAGTTAAAAAAGAACACACTTAAATAAGAACATTTCCACGGAACACTAGGGTGGTTATTTGCTAAAATACGAACTAGAATCCATGAGCGATCCTAATTTTTCATTTAAAAAAAACACAGAATAATCGGCAAAAAAAAACAACTTTTTCAGATTGTCTCACGAAAACCATTACTTTTTTTTTGATTCTTGTGAAAAATCCAAATTTTTTGTATTCGATGCCCAAAAAGTTCGATTTTTTTTCATGAAAAAAGCCTAAATTTTCGGATTATCGTAAGAAACCCAGACCATAATATCTTCAGATTGCAAATAGGACCTCTGCTATTCACTGCTACAGGTTGAAAATTGAGTATTTTTCAGATTCTGACTTTTTGCAGCATTCGAGAATAGTAAATCTCGAAAAATTCAAGGTTTTTTCTTTTACACCACAAAAAAAAACGAATTTTATAGCAAAAAAACCCTCAAATTTTTCAGGTTTTTACCATTCGGAGTTTAATAAATAACCCCATAGGAATCAAAACATTATTCTCCCTGTACAGATCGATATGATATATTTTGTGTAGTAGTAATGCTAAGTTCAATAATCAGCGCCGATCCGCGCCTTTATGCCGCCTGAGGCGGCCTTCCGTTGCCGCCCCGACTCTAGTGCAGAGAGCGCAATTGCACTCTCTGCACTAGAAGAGCCGAATTTCCGGGTTGAAAACTGGAAATTCAGCTCTTAGTTACCAGGAGCGGCATTTTTGCCGCCCCTGGTAACCAGGGGGGGCGCTGCCGCCTGAGACGAGTGTCTCAACTCGCCTCATTGGTGGAGCGCCCCTGTCAATAATACATCATTCTAAGTGTTCTCCCAACTGGGTTCAAGCAGCTGAGGTCACACAGCTTGTTAAAATGGGCTTTAAAATGCTAAATACAGTTTATACAATGTTGCCGGAAGCAATATTTTTCTTTTGCTAAACATTTTATGTCAAGATAGCCTCTAGCACCGAAGGAGCTATTAGCAGACTAATATATCTTGCCCAGGCCCAGCAAGTGTATTCTCAAAAGACAAGTGAAAACTCTTTAATTTTCTAACTGGTTCAGTAAATTGGTGTCATCTCCTTCAAAAACGTGTGCATATTGTCTGCCCTGCAGCATATCTGCAGAAATAACTGTCATTCCTGGAGGGAAACACTGCTGGCTGCCAACAAACCCATATTCAAATTGCTTGCTTTCCAACAGTTTGTGAAATACAAAATTCTATTTATGTCTACATAGTATAACAGGATAATGCAATATTAACATTTCAGCAAGGGGATCTGTTTGGTGACAGTTGCCCTTTATCTCATTTACAAACATAGATTTTCACTGCAAATTTGCAAATTCATTCGCTGGCGGTGAAATGGGCAAATTCGCACCTGGCAAATAAATTCGCCCATCACTAATAGCAGCAGCTCTTTTGTTGGTTAGATAACTGATATCTGGATGAATATAAGCATATTTATCTATCAGAGAGTTTTGATTTGCCGGGAAAGGACAGTTTTGGTGCGGTCCACTCCTCCATAGGCCCCTTTACAATACTTTTTGTCCCTTAAACAAATGGATCATAATGGGGGCCTAGAGAGAAGATTGCATCACACTAATGCCGTCCTTATCCATATGCCCAAATTAATATCCATTTGTGTGCTGACTTTTATAGTGCATGTCTGACTTTACCATGGTTTTTTTTCTGGGGGAAGGGGGAATGAAGCAAAAGCACGTACTTTTACAGTCAGTCTCTTCTAAGAGAGTCATAAACAGGGGACATGATGGAGAAGTGCTTAGTAAATTATTCTCCCACTCTTTATTATTATTATAAATTATTAAATTATTCTCCAAAAACTTTATATTCAAAATGATTTCTTTAAATCTTTGTCCTCCCTTTTATAACCCCCCCACCCATGCTATGCATATAGCTACTTTTGGTTATAACCTCTACTGTTTTCAAGTTGTAGTTCCTTTATATGTTCACCTTATTATCTCTACGGCTCTTTTTCTTCCTTGGCCAGTGAGATGTTCCTTTGTCTGAGAAAAATCTTGGGCATGTTTGTGCAGTGGAATTTCCTTGATCATGTGTAAGCAGGAATATAATAAAAAGATGGAAATTTGGAAAATAAATTTTAGGAATGAAGGTGAGCAAAAAAAGGTGAAAAAAAAGTAAAACAAGCAACAAATACCGTTAACTGAGCTTATTACTTGATCCTGCTTGGAACAATCATACTGTTTCAGTGCTTCTTCCCATGGCCAGAAGCCCTATGCCAAAAGCTCAACCACCACTTACTCAGGGCTTCTTCTGCTTAGCCTTTAGCACCAGTACCCCATACCTGCATACTGTAGCTAGGCTTTGCCCTGGCTGAAGAAGAGGTGGTAACCTAAAAATAATTTGGTGGAAACTGAGGAATATAATTTAATTCACAGGGCTACTTGTGATAGTATGTATTATAGCAGAGCTATCATGCTACCATGGATGGGCGAATTGTGTGTTCAAATGATCGTTAAGCCAATAGGAGAATTTGCAGAGCACCAAAAATATCTGCCCATGTATGGCTGCAGTAATTTACAGAAATCATACATTATTCACATCAGTCCCTGCCTTTGTGAGGCTTACAGTCTAAAGCTAAGTTAATGGCCAATATGTTATCAAATACTTGATAATAAATAATAATAATTTTAATGGGTGACGTTATCCAGACAGATTTTCAGTGTGAGTGACTGCAGTCAATTCAGTTTAATAAATTAGAAATGGCAGGCCACAATGCATTGTGTGCAACCAAATGCAACATCAAATAGATAGAATTCTTTCCCAAAATCAAACATTTTTAACACATAACTGAACACTTGTTTCTCTTTCTGCACATAAACCAGAGATAGAATTTATTTAGGGTTATTTTTTTAGCTGCTCGTGTCCTTGCTTTCACCCTAAACAGCGTAAGAAAGGGTGGAACACGGCTCTGCCCTTTACATCAATCAGACAGCCGGCCTAAGGACAAAGCATTTGATATTTCATAACTGAAGTAATTCTACATCAGAAAAAGATTGACATACCAACAACCATTGCTGTTTCCATGAAGCTTTTTTGCCTTGAGGCGAATGCTGCAAGCATTTTCTGTTGTCTCTCCCTTGCTTTTTGCCATCTACATAACAAAAACATAAAAAGGAAAAAGTACATTTCAACCATAAATGCACAAATAAAGATTCTGAGAACTCTTATTTTATTGGTATAATATATTAATATCAGAGGAAATGCACAAGCCTAGGGTCTTTGTCTGTAGAGAAGGTGCTCGGATTGTGTGGCAGACTTTTACAGCTCATCTCTTTGTGGGATCTGTAAAAAATGCTTTTAAATACATTGTATTGTAGATGAAGCAGAATTACTCTGTACAAAGCCTATATTTTAGTGCCTTATCAAGTGTGCCTAGATATGATCTTTATCTATATACTTTAAAAAAGAATTGCAGCACTGGAGAAAATATGAACACAGCATAATGGGGAGCCGGGATAGGGAGTTATGCTAAATTAATCACTAGAATAAATTGATTTTTTTTTTTTTACTAAATATTGGAATTGGAATTGTACTCCAATTTTATTAACAATGATCATATTTGAAAGAATGCTCTTTAATGGATAGCCATAAATTATATAACACGTACCATATAGCACAGTTATTGGCTTTCTTCATGGATAAGAACTACCCACCATAATTTCAAATTGACCCCAGTGTTCTCAGTTAGTTTGCAAATCGTGTTATTTTCTGATGGGGTGGCAGAACAGAAAATGCTGCACAAGATTATATTCTGAATATATGCCATATTTTTAATTGAATTGAATGTAATTCTAATTCACAAACAGTAAAATGTAGGGATGCACCGAATCCATTATTCACAAATGATTACTCCAAATACCAAAATGATCTTAATCCTAATTTGCATGTGCAAATTAGGGGCGGAAAGGGCTAAAGAGAACTGCGTGTTGTGTGTGCAGTTAAAAATGTTTTACTTCCTTGTTGTTCCGTGTGACAAAAAGTCACGTGATTTTAAAGGAATAGTTCAGTGTGAAAATAAAAACTGGGTAAATAGATAGGCTGTGCAAAATAAAAAATGTTTCTAATATAGTTAGTTAGCCAAATATGTAATGTATAAAGGCTGGAGTGAACAGATGTCTAATAAAACAGCCATAATCCAACTTCCTGCTTTTCAGCTCTATAACTCTGAGTTAGTCAGCGACTTGAAGGGGGGCCACATGGTACATTTCTGTTCAGTGAGTTTGTAATTGATCCTCAGCATTCAGCTCAGATTCAAAAGCAACAGATATGACCCATGTGGCCCCCCCTCAAGTCTCTGATTGGTTACTGCCTGGTAGCCAGGGTAACCAGTCAGTGTAAACCAAGAGAGCTGAAAAGCAGGAAGTAGTGTCCTGACTGACTTATTATACATCAAATCACTCCAGCCTTTATACATTACATTTTTGGCTAACTAACTATATTAGAAACATTTTTTATTTTGCACAGCCTATCTATTTACCCAGTTTTTATTTTTACACTGAACAATTCCTTTAAGGATTCGGTTCAGTTAGGCACAAGGCTTCGGCCAAACCCAAATCCTATAAGATGTATAAAATATAACCTATTTCTATTTACATTTTTAATTGGGAATCACAACATTGCTGATGCAACAACAGGCACTACAGAGCAGCCGAATCCTGGCCGAATCCCGAACCGAATCCTGGGTTCGTTGCATCCCTAATATATATATACACGAGCACTACAAATGTATACAGACATACTGAGCACTATAATCAAAAATGATGAAGAACAGTGCTGCGTGCAATATTCCTTCTAATTTCCTTTTTGATACTCTGCACAAAAAGTCATACTACATGTAAGATGCACAAGCTTTCTTAAACAGAATATTTAATCCACAGAGCTCCAAGACCCTTTCAGGGAGAAAAAAAAAGAGAAAAATCTGCAGTCACTGGGAAAGGCAGAGGTGACAGAAGGGAAAAATGCTGATTATTTATAACAGATGTACCATGGCTCTAAAAAGTGAAAGGTGGGCAAAGCTGCACCCAAAGACCATGATATTTATGTAATATTATATATATTTAATTTAAATATTATGTAATTTTCTATACTAAAAAAGAGGTGGGACTCCAACAAGGGTAGGTTAGGTCTTTGGCTGGCAATGTTCTCTAGTAGACCACCATAAATAATGACAAAATCAGTCACAAGTATTGAACTGCTCATTCACATCACCATCCACAGCCACTTAGATCACAACTAGCCCTGTAGTTTTAGCCACATGGATTTGTGTGATGCATTTCCAGTATTTTTAAAAGCTGCTTCCCCATTTCTGTCAATTAACAGCATGCATGCGGCAATTGCAAGATTTTGCTGCTTACAAACAAATATCTGTTTAGCAATTGCTTCATTCTGCAGCCAACTTAATAGTTATTTCTGAAGACACAGAGCTGTTCTCATTTTTTTCTCCCTACCCTGAAGGAAGGACTGCACTGGAATATAAACAGAAATTGTGCATTGCCAACGGTTTGTTGCTTTGTAAAGCTCATGTGGCATTAGCAGTTGTCTGCATGCATTTCTCCTCATCTACTATAAACTTCAATTTAAGCAGGTCTGACTGTAAATAGAGACCCTTAACAAGAAGACATAAACAAAGTCTGACAGATTCAGCGCAGCTCAGTAATTTTCCATAATGGCTCATGAGACACGGAGGCTGAAAAATATTGCAACGTTTCTCAGCCTTTCTTCAACTACTCACTCACAGTTTCTATGGTGACAGCACATTGTCTGGGTAATGCCACTTTTGTCTTTGTCTGCAGGTTGAAGTAACCAGAAATGGGTCATCAATGAGCTCTTATAGCTCATTTGATCTTCATTACAAGGAAACTTGGCTTGGAATTCAGTAATAAATAAAAGTGGGGTTCTCTGAGCAGCATCACAATGCCAAAATAGATTCCTCTTAATTCAGAGCTGCCAACAGGTTAATGTATCAGCAAACATTGTGTCTATGCCATTGCATCACAACTACATAGGGGTAGACATCGGACACAATTGCTTCACCCCATTATTTACATACTTTGTTAGATCACAAATACACAAATATTAGAATAGAGTATTACTCTAGTACAGGGGTCAGCAACCTTTACTATTAAAAGAGACATTTTGCCCCCTCTTCCACTAAAGAAAAATGGAAGAGCCGTAAAACATAACACAGCTTATAAACTTTTTAAAGTTTTAAACTTTTTTTAATTGTTACTGTTACAACAACAGTATACAACAAACAAAAGTGCTGTGTGTATGTGAAGACTACTTTGAAATAGGTTAAACACTGAATAGCCCTATTAAATGCTAGTGTTCTCGTCTGTTTAAAGGAGAAGGAAATGTGCGAGGGCTATAGACGTGGATGTGACGTGTATTTTAATGACGTCTATAGACCTCGCCTTTAAAGGAGAAGGAAACCCCCTGGGCACAAAAATCCCTCCCCCCTCCCCTGTGTTACCCCCCCTCCCTCCTCCACCCTGGCCTACCTGTCCCCCCCGGGCAAATGCCCCTAACTTGTTACTCACCCCTCTGCGCAGGTCCTGTCCACGGAGTTCACAGGCGCCATCTTCTCCCAAGCAGTGTTCTTACTGCTTTGACAGTCGTTTTTGGCACATGCGCAGTAGGAGTATTTACCGGGTACGGATCTACTGTGCATGTGCCAAAAGTCACGAACTTTGTGACATTCGGCGCATGCGCAGTAGATCCGTAACGGTAAATGCTCCTACTGCGCATGCGCCAGAAGATGCCGATTAATCCAGGAAGAAGACCGCTTAAAGTCAGATTTACCGCACTTTAGTAAACGGACCCCTTAGTAACCATGTCTGTCACTGATGTCACCAGAGAGGGCAAGTTTGAACAAATCTATTAAAAATCAAGGCCAGATTGGGCATGGCTTCAGATGAGAATGATTATTTATAATATAAGAAAGATAGCTACTGAACAACAATAATAGCTGAAGTGCTGCAGATTATATAGTCCTGTTTTCTATAGAAAAAAGCCTCAACTAAGCACGAAAACTAAAAAAAAGTGTACATTTAACAAGATCCATGGGGGCTCATTTATTACATATGGATGCACTGAGTAATCAGCACTTAATTGGCCTTTGGAAGAGAGCCCAGAATAGATACTTTTGTAACAATTTCAGATAAGCAGGTCTCTTGGGAGAACTTATATTTACAGCTTAAAGAGCAAGTCGCCTTTATTAGCAAAACTGAAAGAACACATAAAAACAACAGAAATGTGTTCAAACTTTCATAACCTGCCAGATTTAGTAAAATGAACATGGTAATTAGGGGGAGTGGCCACAAAATGGGCGTGGTTAAATATTTCTTTCTTTCTATTTCCAAAATGTTGTGAGGTATGTCAAAGGGATTACAAAAAAAAAAGTTTGTGTTCTGCGGAAGTGGGCTTTATCCCAGGCAGACAGTGTTAAGTACAAAATACTGAGAACTTCACAGATGGGCATACAATATTTGAGCTGCAGTGCGACACAAGGCAGTTTCTCAACCTGCATAAAAGTGGAGGTCAAGAAACTGCCCCTGCCCTCTGATCCGTGGCTGCACCAGCATTGGTGCTTCTATCACTGAATCAGCATGGGTGTAGACACACAGAGCAGAAACATGCAATTTCTGCTCCATTCTGCACTCAATGTGTCTCTCGATGCCCTTTGTAGCCTTAGGAAAGGATACTGTCAGTGTATTTCATTGTCCTGTAAACAACTTTAAAGGCCTGGATCATTACTGCTATAAGACCAGTTGAACCACTTGCTTATACCGTAAGTTCAGTATATAAAATATAGAATTTCTAGCCTTAATAATTTTAAAACTTTTGTTCTATTTAATAACTATGGTGGACCTTTTGTCAAGTTCTGCCACAAGAAGAAATAAAACAATTATTCTAATAGTAATGATTAGTAGCATCAGGAGTCATCACCTTTCTTCTTTGCTCAAAGTCTTTTTGTCAGCAGGACTAGATTTTTTGGGTGGCACTGGCGGAGAAGATTTCTTATATATCTCAATTCTCTGCCTGTTCAGATGACTTGGTGATGCTGCTTTCAGTAAAATCCGTTCTACAGCGGTTACACCATTACCATGGCAATACCTAGGTACGTCTGGCTGACATTCTGGATCATCCAACCAGGGGGGACAATGAGAAACCTGAGAGCTTCTTGTGCAGTTTAATAAGCAGGGATAACATGTTATCTTTCACCTCTAATATGACCGTAGTTAACACCAGACGCAGTCAATTCAGAGCTGAAGATTTGGAGAGCACAACTTGATTGGCTTCACTGTTATTACGGTTGATTATCTCCTGGAACTTCTTCCAACGTTCTGTTACCAAGCTGACACACACACACACACACACACACACATATATATATTTGTTACAGTGGAAACTTATATTTTTTAGGGGAGCAGAAAAGAAATGGTGTAAAATCCAGGAAAATGTAAAATCAGGGAAATGTATTATGCATAATATATAGGTGGGACAACATACAACAATGTAAAATGAGGAAAAACTTGAAATCACGGGATGTACAGTATTTAATGTTTACATGACAAATCTCCTCGTCTTTGCGGCTACTTATCCCCCCCCCCCCGATCCACCTTCCCCTGCCTTCCGCCGGCTAAAATGTAAATCGCCTGGGGGCAGGCACACAAACGTTTCGTTTTCTGAAGTCAATCGAAGTTTCCTCGTGAGGCAAATATGGGCGACTTCGGGAAACAAAGCGTTCCGTGAACCTGCCCCCAGGCGATTTACATTTTAGCCGGTGGAAGGCAGGGGAAGGCAGATCAGGGAGATTAGTTGCCACGAAGAAGAAGAGATTTGTCGCCTAGAGACTGTGTGGCCAGACCCTAAAGGTATTGAGATCCAAAGCATGGAAATATGTTATCAGGAAAAACCCAGGTCCCGAGCATTCTGGATAACAGGCCCTGTGACTGTATATTATAAATTCATCAGTCGGCACATGTTTGAATAGATAAATGCTCACCAAAATTAAAACCAGGCTCATCCATGCTTCATACTGAATCAATAATGAAGCAAAGCCTAGCAGTAGATGATTTCATAGAGCTCAAAATACAGAGCAGTTATATTGAACTAATAAAACATTAATATAAAACGATTTAATCGTTCAACCACCAGGAGCTATAGATAGTCTTGGGATTAAACCCTTGCACTGTGAACCAGAGAAGTAAAAAAAATGCAATGTGCTGCTGAACCCCAGGGCTTCATGTCAGTGCCCAGAAAAACGAAACATCGGATCACAACAGGAACCCAGCGCAACTTTTCTCTCTTTGTCACAAGGGCAAATGAAAAAGGCCATTAATAACCATTCCAAGTGATATTACATACAAATTCCAATTACATTTCCCTGATGCAGAATTGACGTAATGTGGATTATATTACATTTGCATAGAAAGCATGCACAGAGCTAGCAATGAATGATTTATAGCCAACAGAAATGCAGACTTTGTACAATGCCATTCTTCAAAATTAATTTGCATTTCTCACTGAGCTTTCAATTAGCAGATTTCAAAAGGGCAGCAAAATGATATCAAATGTGGCATTATCTCCAATTTGCTTTTCTTATGAACGATGGTAGAAACATAAGTATTAATAGTGAAAGACACGGGATACACATTATTTAGTTCAGAACAAAGAGTTTAAATGTTCAAATAAGTAAGCCTGAGTCATCCCGGCCCGAGCACAAACTACTTCCTTTCTATTGCTGATATCAGCACAATCAGATAGAGCATGTATAGTGTGTGTGCATGAGATGTACAGGAGGATGATCAAAGAAGTGCTGGAAGTACAAATAATCTAGATCTTAAAAGGGGAATGTAATAAAAGTTGCAAAGAGCAAAACAATTCGCACCAATAAGAATAAAAATCCACATCTTGCAATGTAATATTGTTCCTTAAACTGTTATTGCATTGCGAATTTTAATTGCGCACTCAAGAAGTGCTTGAAGGTGTTGTAATCTTTTGGAGCAAACATAACGACTTTTTCAGTAACAAGTTTTATTACATTGACTGCGCATTGGCGCAAACTATAAAATTCGCAAACGGTCTTTCACTGTCGAAAGTGGTCGCTAAACAGTTTCCGGGCTCGCAAAAGCTATATTAAATTCGCACAAAGCAAAATTTGTTCGCGCAAAGGCATAACTTTTCGCATTGCGAATAGTTTTTCCGTTTTTTTATTACATTCCCCCGTAAGTGTTTTAGGCATAACGTTATATAAAGTCAATTTTTCTACATGAGCAGGGATTTTTCCACTGAACTCAACAGACTGCATCCAAAAAATGCACACAAAGCTTAATGCAGTTTGCCAAGCTATATCATGCATTATGGACAACTAGTATAGCTTTGATTTTTACTACTTATACAGTACCAAACAACAAAGTCCATATGAAAACTGAGGATGGCACCCTGCAAAATGTCAAACAACCAGTCATCTATACTTCTAAACTATACCTAAAAATCCATTGGTTAAATGCTGCCTGCCATACGGTTACTTGGAGTCATGCCTTGGCTTGTAGCCTAGGCAGGTATAAGGCTAGTCAACTAAAGTGCAAGTTCCTAGCTAGCTACAGAAGCCTGAAGAAATGTTCATGGACTTATGGTCCCAAATTGAAATAGAATATATTTAAAGGCTAAGTAATATAGCACAAGTCAAGCTGATAATAAGGCAGGAAATCAAAGAAGCTTAATACTGGGAAAACTGTATAATACTGGATACTCAATAATTCTATTTAGTTCATTAATCACTATTAAATATGCCGTCTATATCACCATATACCAAGGGAAAAACATTCCCTCCCTGTCAAGAAATCTGTATGACCCTCCAGCCAGTTTCAGAAATTTCTTTGTATGACACCATTGTATTAATATAGAACAGCCTGCACAAAAAGATTATGGAGAGGGAGAATGGGATAGCAATTTTTTCTGGGACCAGAATAAGAGACGGTTTATGGAGCATATACAACAACTACTCCTCTTTCTCCCCAGTCTCTTAAAGGGGTGGTTTACCTTTAAGGTAACTTTTAGTATGTTATAGAATGACCAATTCTAGGCAACTTTAATATTGATTTTCATTATTTATTTTTTATAGTTTTATAGTTATTTGCCTTTTTCTTCTGACTCTTTGCAGCTTTCAAATGGGCATCACTGACCCCTTCTATAAAGCAAATACTCTGTAAGGCTACAAATGTATTGTTATTGTTACTTTTAATTACTGATCCTTCTATACAGGCCTCTCCTATTCCTATTCCAGTCTCTTATTCAAATCAATACATAGTTGCTAGGGTAATTTGGACCCTAGCTACCAGATTGCATAAAATGCAAATTTAAGAGCTGCCAAATAAAAAGCTAAATAACTCAAAAATCTTAAATAATAAAAAATAAAAAAACAATTAAAAAAATTGTCTCAGAATATCACTTTCTACATTATATTAAATGTTATCTCAGAGGTGAACAACCCCTTTAATTGAAGAATTGCCTTGTGCAGGTTAGAGAGGTCGGCACCTCTCCCAATTGAATACACGAATAGAATAACAAGCACACTATGGCAAGTGAACTTCGAAATCCTTCACTCGAAGGGGCACATTTACTAAGCTCAAGTGAAGAATTCGAAGTTAAATAAAAAAAAGTTAAGGATCGAATGATTTTTCCTTCGATCGAAGTATTTGCGGTAAATCCTTCAACTTCGATATTCTAAGTCGAAGGATTTTACTTCGATGGTCGAAAATAGAGGGTTAATTAACCCTCGATATTCGACCCTTAGTAAATGTGCCCCTAGGTATTATACAGTCACCATCATTATTTCAAGGGATTGAAATAATGCAATGGTCCTGGAATTGCAGACCAAGTTCTATCAGTTGCTGTGAGGTTTTAAAATGATTTGCCCTAGTTATAAACTATACAATTAACAATAGCCTAACCACTTCTATTAATAGAGAAATTAGAACAACTATTAATACGACATGCAATTCACTGTAAATTCCAATGCAGTCATAAGCATTAATGGGCAACTGCACTCAAATCTACCTCCCTCTGAAGCAGAGATGGTCGTCTTGCACTCTGACAAAAGGATAAAAAAATGATTAAGGTAAAATAGAACTAATAATGGGGCTCATTTATCAACACTGGGCAAATTTGCCCATGGGCAGTTACTTATAGCAACCAATCAGTGATTATCTTTTTGAAGCCAGCTGTAAATAGAACAATGAATGCAGAAATTTGATTGGTTGCCATGAGTTACTGCCCATGGGCAAATTTGCCCAGTGTTGATAAATTACCCCCAATGTGTTGCACTATGGTGCAAAATGTGCTTGTCATAATTTACATACAAAGCATCAACATCCAAAAAAGTATACTGTGAGGTTAAACGGCACTGCACGATTGTACAAATGGCTTGTGCAAATTTGTTCAAACATTGCCCAGAGCTACTTACTTGTGCCAATGATGGTCCGTCAGTGCTAGTGCTTGCTGGAGGTTCCCATCAACACGTTGATACATTGTCCTAGCAAAACCAACCTAACTGTTAGCTGATCATTTGTGTAGAAGAAACAAGTGGAGTGGCCATAATTTAAGTACTGTGCGCCTGAGTTCATGGGGGAACAAGGGGGGGGGACATATAAATCACTTGGACGGAGCCCCAAAATTTCTGATGCTGGCCCTGATTAGACTACATGCATACATACATATACATACACATAGCAGAATCTATACTTTTATATGACTACTGGTGCTCTGTTGGGGAAACACTTGTCCTGCTCCCTATGGGTCTCAAAACAGAAAAAGGCAGATATCAATTTTACCTCTTCACAAGACTCGTCCTCAGGAGAATTTTCCAGCCCAAGTTCTATATGATACAAAACCATACAGAGAACATGTTCCGACATATTCTGATGATCCGTCAGAATCTGTAGGGAAATGAAAAAAGAATATTAATTCATGAAGATAGTAGATACCATACCTGTATGTAAAGTATGTAACATGTTTGCGAGAAGTTGTGAATATAAAATAAATATGCATTATACCACGTTAACTGATAATGCACTGTTAACACACTGCCACTGAAGTCATATTACCTTATAAAGCAATGTAAACAGCACAATGTGTAATGTTTTGCAGTGCAATAGTCTCCTAAGGCCTTTGTTGCAGTGGTGCAGAGAGCTCATTTTCTTGTAAGGAGGCCACGCATTTCCAGAAAATATCCCAGGCAGTCTGCTTTAAACGGGCACCAAATAGAAAAAAAGATGTTTCGAATATAGAAAATAAAACTCTACATTTCTATATAGGACAAGTTATAGAATGTCCTATTCTTAGCTACTTTTTGACTGGTCTTGATTTTTTATTTGCTAACAATTTTATTGTTAATAAAAGACCATTTCGGGCGATATTGCCAGCAAAACTGAAGAGTAGCTGCGTGCTTGGCCCTGCAAACATAGATAGACTGCACTGGGACCGATAAAGGTTTTTAAACCTGGCCGATCAATTTTCTGACAGATGTTGGCCGGAAAACCGTAAGATGTACGATCGTTCAAATCCCACTAACCGCACGATAATTTGTGAAAAAATGGATTGCTCGGACTGCACTGAAATCGGTCGTTCACCAAAGAAGAATCGTTGCTTCTTGGGGACCTTAACACAGACCATAGCAATCAGATAGCAGCTAAAATTCCAATCTGCAGAGCTGCTGAACAAAGTGCTACATAACTCAAAAATAACATAATAGAAGACCAATTAATCGCCTCAGAATATCACCACATCATGTGTACATTATACTAAAAGTTAATTGAAAGGTGAACTATGCCTTTAAGAAAACATATACAACCTAAAAAAAAAAACTAACAAGACAGCATACTGCAAAAATATTTTACCTCTGATATGCAACATTTGTTGCGCACATAACTGCCTTTTAATCCCCCTTGTGCATTTAGCCATACTGAGCTAGGAAAACTAAGTGCCCCTAAAGGGCAACTAAAGATTTTCACATGATATACCTTATTAATAAACCTTATACAATCTCACAAGCACAAAAGTTCTAGGACAAAGAAGAACCTTGCATTGGAAATTATTCCCTAGCACTCACCATCTTAGTAATAACTTTCCCTGGTGTCAGCACCACATGTGTTCACTTTGTTCTGGGCTGCTGTAGGTGTGTGTCAGGAATGCTGTAGGGGTTATCAGCACACGCTATCCTAGCTGTGACATACATGTACAATGTACATAATTGCTTAATTTAATCTTTGGTGGATATTTAAAGCAATCTAACAAAACACAAGACCTATATCATTTTGGAAATAGAAAGAGGGAAAGAGGGACAAAAAGATTTGCCGCAATTTCGACCACGTCCATTTTTGTGGCCACACCTCCTAATTACCATGTCCATTTTACAAAATTTGGTAGGCTATGAAAGTTTAAACACAATTCTGTGTTTTTTCATGTGTTATTACAGTTTTGCTAATGAAGGTGAATTGCCCTTTAAGCTGTGAGTCTAAGTTATCCCTAGAGACCTGCTTATCTTAACTGTTACAAAAGTATCTAAGTATCTTTTGTATCTGGGCTCTCTGCCAAAATCCAATTAAGTTAGAAACTTTGTATCTTTTTTCTGGCTGTTCATTGCAGGAGAACAAAGAGAAAGTCGGGACATTTCAGTAACAAATCCGGACTGTGGGCTAAGCTATCAAAATCAGGACTGTCCTGCAAAAAATGGGACAGTTGGGAGGTATGCATAATTTGTAAGGTCTAAGAAGCAGAGACCCCCTTCCTTTTGTCTCTTAAGAGGCAGTATACCCTCCCTTTTTGCAAGATGTGTTCAATGAAAGGGCTTGTATCAAAGATATACTTTTGTTTTAATAAAGAAAATATTTATTGTTTTTGTTATTTGTTGCACCAAACAGAAGAACATCTGAAATGAAAAGTGACATTCCATCTGCTGTTCTTTAAAGCACAAGCAAAACAAATCAGCCGCCCACAGAGTGGGAGTTTTGGGCAAGAAATAAAAACGATATTTTATAATAGGAAAAAGTATGTTCATTTCTTGCCCTATTTATGGCCCTTAAACACTTGTAATCATATTTTTGTATGTATATTGTTTAATGTATAATTCCTAATCTATGTATAATGTAGAGAATTGTGTATACAATTAACAGTTATATAAATAGAAACAGGAATACCTGTGTTAACTCAAGAGAGTTTGACATTTAAACCCTCAGTTTAGACTAGGACACCCCGGGGTAGTGCTTTGTAAGCTTTTCCCTACCACGATTAGGGATGTAGCGAACGGCGGAAAAAATGTTCGCGAACATATCCATATCCAAAAATGCGAACGGTTCGCGAACGTCGCAAACCCCATAGACTTCAATGGGAAGGCGAATTTTAAAAGCTAGAAAAGACATTTCTGGCCAGAAAAATTATTTTAAAGTTGTTTAAAGGGTGCAACGACCTGGACAGTGGCATGCCAGAGGGGGATCAAGGGCAAAAATGTATCTGAAAAATACATTGTTGACACAGCGCTGCGTTTTGTGCTGTAAAGGGCAGAAATCACACTACGTCACTCAGGTGATGTTTCTGGACACGGAATGTGAAAAAGCTCACACAGCTAGGTGGCACTTGGTTAAAGACTGGGCAAACAATGCCTGCAAGGGCAACGTATACAGTAGTGGATACGGAATATATTATTGCTGCTGTAAAAACATCACTCAGGTGATGTTTACGGACACGGAATTATTATTGTTATTTAGACAGAATGTGAAAAAGCTCACACAGCTAGGTGGCACTTGCATACCTTCCAACTGTCCCTCTTTTGACCACTCAACCCCCTGTCCCTCTTTTGTACTGGAAAGTCCCTCTTTTCTCTGCACTGAACAGCCAGAAAAAAACCAGTTTCTAATTTAATTGGCTTTTGGCAGAGAGCTCAGAACAGCTAACAGGTGCAAATAAGATACTTTGTAACAATTTTGACTCTGGTTGGTGCTGGTAGTGGTGAACTACTAGGAGGAGCAGCACACCAGTCCCCCTTTTCTTTGCACTGAACAGCCAGAAAAAAAACAGTTTCTAACTTAATTAGCTTTTGGCAGAGAGCTCAGAACAGCTAACAGGTGCAAATAAGATACTTTGTAACAATTTTGACTCTGGTTGGTGCTGGTAGTGGTGAACTACTAGGAGGAGCAGCACACCAGTCCCACTCCCCAACACAGCTAGACTAATAGCACTGGGCTCTTATAGTAGCAAAGTAAAAAAACAAAAAAGAAAATAAAAGCAGTCCTTACAAGGACTATTGGGTTATTACAGCAGTCAGCAGATGAGATCAGAAGCAGTGCCCACAGCAGCTACATACAGAGCACTGCAGTAGAAGGTAGATTACTAGTCAGCAAAGCTAACTAACCTAAACTCACTGTCCCTCAAATCCCTGCAGAGTTCTGTCCCTACAATACAGAGCAGTATCAAGTAGATTACTAGCCAGCAAAGTTACTATCAACTGTCCCTCAAATCACTAAACAGCTCTCTCCCTACACTAGCTCTTCCAAGCACACACAGGCAGAATGAAAAAACGCTGCAGGGCTTCAGTTTATATATGGAAGGGGAGTGGTCCAGGGGGTGTGGGGGTGGTCCAGGAGGGAGAGCTTCCTGATTGGCTGCCATGTATCTGCTGGTCTGGGGTGAGAGGTCAAAAATAAGCGCCAGCTAAGGCGAACCCAAATTGACGAACGTCGCGAGACATTCGCGAACATTCGGCGGACGCGCGCGAATTAGTTCGCGGGCGAACAGTCCGCGACATCGCTAACCACGATAAATGGTCAACAACACTGACCTCACTCTGAATTCTAATACATTATGTCACTTGCCTGTTTTGCTTGTAGACATGTACACTAGCTACTTCACAAGCATTCACAGAAGTGACAAGCATCATCAGAATATGGCAAGTCCTGAAATGTGCATCCTTATCTGATACCATAAATAGGATCTCTTACAATGGACACATATTCCAAAACTTCATTACTGGTGGAACAGATCAGTCATGGAATTCATATAACAACAGAAGATTTGGGTTTATAAGGGTAACACTGCTTTGTTTTACAAGTAAAAGTATCTTCCATTAAAAAGGTTAACAGGAATGAATCAGTTTTACTTCCACAGGAAAAGATTATTTTCCTTTGGAAAGGACAAGATTACTTTCAGTCTCTTTTAAGAAGAACTTCATGGAAATGCAGCATTCAATTAGCAAATGAATTGCTCTGGAATAAAGGTTAAGCAATACTTGCTCACGCTGGAAGGCAATGCATCATTCATTCTGGCGGCTCATTCCAAAAACATTCTAAGACAAACAGAAATTAAAATTAGTACATCAGCGACGTCGCCCAAAAAACAGAACGGGGGGAAAAAAAAACATTCTGTGCTACTAACAAATGTCCTTTACTGATAGATTGAAAATAATAAGCATATGAAAGGTATGAGCTAAGCTGGTATAATGATCTGAAGCTCACAGAGAAATATATGTGCTTAGGAGATGCACAATATCCAAACCCTAATATGCCCAGACTCAGTCGTTAGCTAATGTTAGCTTAACAATACTCTTTCCTTATCAAGATTTAATATTGTTTAAGGCAACATCATACTGCAATGTGCACAGGCAAATTAAATCTAAACCTTCTATATACTGTACAAAGAGGGCAATAAACTATGTTTATTTGTATAGAACTGTTGCATAAGTGTCCATGTAAAGTAAAGTCTTTTATCTGGCTGCCCCACGTAGGGAGTTTGTGCACATACCTGGTCTAGAACTTGTGCATGAAGACCGTGCATCTCCACCACAATGACTGTGAACAAGCACGCAGATGGTGTAAAAGAAAACAAGCAATATTAAAGGACCGGTAACAAAATAAAAATGTAACTTTTCATACATTTAAGTATAATGTAATGTTACAAACTGTGTTTTTGCTTCAGAGGCTCACACAGTTTATATAAATAAGCTGCTGAGTAGCCAATGGGGGCAGCCATTCAAATAGAGCTGTAACACACTGGAGTTATGAAATGGCCTTTGCAATAAGTTATATTAGTCATGTATTTCGGCACCGGCGTGTAATATGTAATAGAATATGTTACATTCATTGGAATGTTACAAACCATTGTTTATTATGCTTGATTCTGCATGTTGTACTCCCACATCTAAGATCCTAATTCTAAGATTTCTATCTGTATTCTAGTTGTTCTTCTATACATCGATCTTCTAGTGATACATATTGCTCATGAGTTAGAAACAAGGCACTCTAAATTGTTTGATGTCATGGTTAACCATTTGCATCATGTAAACTTTATAGGGACAGATTAAGTTAAATGCACGTCTGTCAGTCAGTCTGTGAGTTCCTAGATCTGGTCAAGGACCCGCTGAATGACGCAAAACAGGTTAAGATTAAGAATCGTCAGAGAACCCTGGTCAATTTTACTATGAGTTTGTCGATCCGCCCAGATGTCAAACATTTTTGGGATTCTTTGGTTCTCTGTGGGGCTGGCTCTTAAAATTTAGCATATGTTTTTTTGGCAGCTTAAAGCTGCCAAAATTATGAGCATCTATTTACTGTAGGGATGCACCGAATCCACTATTTTGGATTCGGCCGAACCCCCGAATCCTTTGCGAAAGATTCGGCCGAATACCAAACCAAATCCGAACCCTAATTTGCATATGCTAATTAGGGGTGGGAAAGGGAAAACATTTTTTACTTCCTTGTTTTGTGACAAAAAGTCACGTGATTTCCCTCCCCGCCCCTAATTTGCGTATGCAAATTAGGATTTGGATTCGGTTCAGCCTTGCAGAAGGATTCGCCGAATCCGAATCCTGCTGAAAAAGGCAGAATCCTGGCCGAATCCCAAATCGAATCCTGGATTCGGTGCATCCCTAATTTACTGTAAATACAGTACAGGTAAATTCTATGGTAAAGGGTACTGAAAACATCAGAATGTAGAATTTAAGAAAAAGGCGCTGTGTGTGGGAGTCAAACTGGCCAAACTGGCAGCCAACATGAGGACAGAAAGTGGACTTTAAGTGCACTCTAGGGAACCCCAAGACATTTTTTCTACCATAATCCATCT
Organism: Xenopus petersii; assembly: GCA_038501925.1. Taxonomy (NCBI): domain Eukaryota; kingdom Metazoa; phylum Chordata; class Amphibia; order Anura; family Pipidae; genus Xenopus; species Xenopus petersii. The sequence continues at coordinate 54,415,154 of CM076689.1, forward strand.
TCCACCACCACCTCCAATTTAAAATCTCAACAAAATAAAAAGGATTGTGGCATACAGAAAAACAAAACAAGTGTATGAATCACAAAAAATGAGGCTCATTTTAAAAGTGCAAGGTACAGAATTCTTTAACTCAGGATAAAGTATTATTTTCCAGAATTGAAGCTTAACTGCTAGTTCTACAGTGGTAAATCAAGGACAAGTACAGTTTGAGTGTAAGCAAATTGTTTAATTTCTGGCAAGGCTATGCTCAAGGTATCAACAATGGTGTTAGTGTAGGATTTATTAGGTACCGGTGAGTTGCACATGTAGGCCCAACACCAAAATGGAACTCTGGAAAGTCACACCTCTTCTAGTGATGGTTTTACTTCCAGGGTTTGCCTTATTCAGCAAGACAGATGTACCAGGCAGTTTGGCAGAAATATAACACAGACTGTACAGCTGCAAGCACATTTGTGAATAGTGTATATATATATATATATATACTGTAGAATTCCGGTTGTAGTTAACAGCGCACACTGGAATTATTTAAAAGATTAATTTATTTATCAAATATTAAAATTCACATGAATCGACGTTTCGGTCCGGGTCTTGGACCGTTTTCAAGATGCAACATGTGATTGCAAACAGCATTTTATACCCTCACCTAATGCAAAACAGGAAATGAGATCACCGACATATATCACACTTAACAAACAATAAAGACTGTCGCAATGTTAACTGTTGTTCATTCATCGTTTGCTTTCCCCAAGGCTATATCTTTGTATCCACCACGGCTGTATAATATTTATACTTAGTTGCACATTGGTATCCAATTGTATCGATCAATAGTTAAACAATCATTTCTACATAGTTAGACAGTCTTAATGTCCTTTAAAAACAAAAATGCAGAAGAACTTTTTTTTAAAATGATTCTCATCTTTCACTAAGGAAACATGAGAAAGACAACTGTTCATTGAGACCATTTGGCATCATGGTATTAAGTTTCTTTATCCAAAAGCATTCTCTCTGGAGAAGCATTTTCGACCTATCACCACCCCTTCGAGGTGGTGGTATATGGTCTATGGCGATATATTTAAAAGTGGGTAAGCGATGCCCTTTCTCCAGAAAATGTTTCGCCACTGGTTTCGTTGTACAGTTGTCCCTGAAAGCAGTGCTAATCGCTGAACGATGGGCATCCATCCGGAGCCGCAAGGTGAGATCTGTCTTCCCCACATATGAAAGGCCACATGGACAGGTGATTAGATAAATAATATGGGTGGTAGTACATGTGATGTGGGATCGTATGGCAAATCTTTTCCCCGTGTGGGGATGTAAAAAACTCTGATTAGGACTCATATATCTACAAGATGTACATGTAGGACATCTAAAGCAACCCATTTTACGGTCAGCTAACCATCCTGTCCGTGCTGGTTGGTAGCTCTGAGTGGGATCCGTTTTGACTAATAAACTGTGTAAACTAACTCCCCTCTTGTATGCCATCAGGGGCGTGCTGTTAAGTGTTGATTTTAATCCATTATCTGCCCGTAGGATATTCCAATTTTTTTGTATCGCCTTTTTAATTAAACCAGAAGCCCCTGAATACTGTGATGAAAATACCAACCTGTCAGGAGAACTTTTGGACGTATGACCCTCCATTACTTTACTTTTGGCCTTATTGAGAGCACGTTTTAGCAATCTCTTCGGATAACCCCTGGCACGAAATCTATCCTCCATCTCATTGAGCTGAATCGTTCTCGTTTCCTCAGAGGAATTATTACGCAGGACCCTGCAAAATTGTGAAATCGGGAGAGAAGATTTCATGGACTCTGGGTGCTGGCTATTAAAATGTAACAGGGTATTTCGATCTGTTTTCTTTCTATATAAAGAAAATTCAAATCTATTTTCTTTGCGTCTTATTTCCACATCCAAAAATTGAATAATATTAGTACTGGTGGTCGCTGTAAATCTTACAGGACCACCCAAATCATTTAACTGGGTCACCATGGACATGAAGGAAGCCTCACTGCCCCTCCAGAATATCAGAATATCGTCTATATAGCGTTTGAAAAATAAAAGACTTTTGCCAAATTCGGGTATAATGTTATTTTGTTCAAATTGGTGCATAAACAAATTAGCATATGCAGGTGCCATGGCCGCTCCCATAGCCGTCCCTGACACCTGCATATAATAACTATATTCAAACCTGAAGTAGTTCATTGTCAAGCACATATGTAACAATTGTATAATGCATTCCACATTAGGTCCTGAATAAAGCTCATACTGAGCAATGGATCGTCGAACAGATTCGACACCCAAGTCATGTGGAATGCACGTATATAAATTAACCACGTCCATACTGGCTAAAATAATAGTGTCATCCGAATCTATTCTGAAATCTTTCATCAAATCAAGTAGGTGTGGAGTATCCCTCAAATAGGTGGGTGTAGCCTGCACAATGGGTTGTAGAACTGAGTCTAGAAATAATCCAATGGGATGAAAAAGACTGTCCCTACCTGAAACAATAGGACGTCCTGGTGGTGCAGAAGGATTCTTATGCACCTTGGGTAAGGTATACAAAATGGGGCATTTCGGAAAATCAATTGTCAAAAATGATTTCAACTCACTCGATATAAAACCTTCATCAAATGACAGCTTTATGTAATCGTCAACCTGTTTTTTAAAAAGGTGCCCAGGGTCACTTTTAAGTAATTTATACACACTCCCATCAGTGAGTTGACGTGTGATTTCACTGCGGTAATCAACATAATTCAGCAATACTATACCCCCACCTTTATCTGCAGGTCGGATTACAATGTTGTTGTCACTTGACAAAGATTCAATAGCTCTAATTTCAGTTTTAGACAAATTACTTTTGGTTTTTTGTGAACCAATAATGAACCCCACATCATTGTCCACACTTTGTTTGAACAATTTAATGGCCTGGTTAGTCACTGGCGGGTTGTACAGACTCTTCAATTTCAAGTTAGTAGTGGGAGCAGAAGTAGTTCCGTCTCGGAAAATATCCTTTAAGCAAAGTAACCTGCAAAATTTGAAAAAATCAATGTCCCATTGAAATTGATTTAAAGGGGAAGTCGGAACAAATGTAAGACCCTTTTTCAAAAGGCTAGTTTCCCCCTCAGATAAACAATGGTTAGACAAATTGAAAATCGGAATGTCTAGTTCTTGCGGTCTTTTCCTCTTTTTCCCTCTCCGCGTGCGGCTGCACTTCTTGTGCTGCCCCTTCCTATAGGCGGCCTGCCCAAATCTACCGGAGGGTTGTCTAAAAAAGGAAGATCACCGTTGACCATGTTTACATCCCGTGCATTAGAATTAGAAAGTACATTACCGGTTAATATGTCATCCGGTTCAGAATCCCCTGAGCTGACATCCACGGAGTTTAAAGGACGAGCGAGTTTAGCTCGTTTGCGCCATCTGGGCCGTTGTGCCGCTGGTGTAAAATCTTTCTCACCAGTGAGCCACCGGTAAACCCTGAAGCCGGTATAATCCTCGTTGACCCTGCGGAGTTTCTCCCTCTTAAATCTTAAAAGATCCTGTTTGTATTTCTCAACCTGTATTTTCGCTCGGTTGAAAGGATCACGTGACTCGGCTGATTGGGTTGCTTGCGCTGCTACTCCATGTTGTGTCTCAAATGCGGCAAGTGTTTTACGGCACCTGTTTAATTCACCGGATACCTCCTCAATCACAAGGACCATCAGGTCAAGGGCACAACGATTAAGCACCCCGATCCATTTTTTACAGAACTCCGGATTGGACCTTCCGATAGTGGGCACATTACGGATTCTAAAGCCACGGGGGATTCGTTTTGAGCGATAATAATCTGAGAGAAACAAGCCATGGAGATCCAGGTCAATTTCTTTCTTTTTTATTCTCTCCCACTCTTGTGAAATGTCTGCATCTGATTGTTTAAAGGGTAATTCAGTGTGGCTTTGATGCCACAGTACACGGTCCGCATCAGCTTCAGTAACATGCCACGTTTCTGCATAATCGCCTTGAAAATGTGTTTTATCGATAAAGTCTTCCATAATTTACTGTATTCAAGCAAATAAGGCAAATATAGGGTGCGTGGACCAGGTACAAGACGTATACCGATATCCAAAAAAAGCAAAAAAGGTCTCTCGCACACCTTCCAATATTCACAGAAACCAGGTGCTGCTGTCTTGTCAATTATGTAGAATTCTGGTTGTAGTTAACAGCGCACACTGGAATTATTTAAAAGATTAATTTATTTATCAAATATTAAAATTCACATGTATCGACGTTTCGGTCCGGGTCTTGGACCGTTTTCAAGATGCAACATGTGATTGCAAACAGCATTTTATACCCTCACCTAATGCAAAACAGGAAATGAGATCACCGACATATATCACACTTAACAAACAATAAAGACTGTCGCAATGTTAACTGTTGTTCATTCATCGTTTGCTTTCCCCAAGGCTATATCTTTGTATCCACCACGGCTGTATAATATTTATACTTAGTTGCACATTGGTATCCAATTGTATCGATCAATAGTTAAACAATCATTTCTACATAGTTAGACAGTCTTAATGTCCTTTAAAAACAAAAATGCAGAAGAACTTTTTTTTAAAATGATTCTCATCTTTCACTAAGGAAACATGAGAAAGACAACTGTTCATTGAGACCATTTGGCATCATGGTATTAAGTTTCTTTATCCAAAAGCATTCTCTCTGGAGAAGCATTTTCGACCTATCACCACCCCTTCGAGGTGGTGGTATATGGTCTATGGCGATATATTTAAAAGTGGGTAAGCGATGCCCTTTCTCCAGAAAATGTTTCGCCACTGGTTTCGTTGTACAGTTGTCCCTGAAAGCAGTGCTAATCGCTGAACGATGGGCATCCATCCGGAGCCGCAAGGTGAGATCTGTCTTCCCCACATATGAAAGGCCACATGGACAGGTGATTAGATAAATAATATGGGTGGTAGTACATGTGATGTGGGATCGTATGGCAAATCTTTTCCCCGTGTGGGGATGTAAAAAACTCTGATTAGGACTCATATATCTACAAGATGTACATGTAGGACATCTAAAGCAACCCATTTTACGGTCAGCTAACCATCCTGTCCGTGCTGGTTGGTAGCTCTGAGTGGGATCCGTTTTGACTAATAAACTGTGTAAACTAACTCCCCTCTTGTATGCCATCAGGGGCGTGCTGTTAAGTGTTGATTTTATATATATATATACTGTATATATATAATAAGCCCTTATATGTAAGAATTGTTATATAGCAATATATTAATAAAAGCTACTACACACTGCATAAGGATGATGAGTATATATATATATATATATATATATATATATATATATAATAAGCCCTTATATGAAAGGATTGTTATATAGCAATCAGTGAGTAAGCTTTAATGCTGTTTCTAGTAAATTATACCCAATGTAATCTTAAGGCAAGTGACCTTTAAGCAGGTGGCATTTCAGCAGTAAGGTGGGTATTAGCTGAAACAATTACAGAATGAAAGATGAATCAGAGAAGACCTCAAAAGATATGATATCATAAATAAAGAATAAGTATAAATATAAAATCCACACAGTCCAGATGTTTTTCGTTCCAAGCTGGAATTAGCCATAATCAGAAGGGTAATCATTTAAAACGCTTATGAAATAAATAATGAATACCAACAAAAAAAGTTGAATTAGAATGTTCATTTAAAGGTCAATTTCTCTTTAATTATAGGATCGGTAACAGTAATGTATGAACCCTTTTTTACAGGTGGGGGAGGCATTGCGGCTGTCCTTATCCAATGCTGGGCATAATGGCACTGCCTTAAATAGTACCGGGTCTATGCAATTTTCAGTGACGACAATTGAGCACCAATATGGGATTTCCTCCAGCTTTACAAGGGAATCAGTAAAGGTCTCAGGAAGAAGGATGCAGAGGCATGGACAAAGTGTACAAGGAAAATGAAGTATACAGAGGAAACAGTGAAGAGAAGAAACTGGATCCACACACACACAATTTTTAGCAGTCGGGGAATATCCCCTTTTATTGTGCCAGCAACAAGATCAACGTTTTGGGAGGGTTTAACCCACCCTTGGGGGGTTTAACCCACCCTTCATCCTGATGAAGGGTCGGTTAAAACTCCCCGAAACGTTGACCTACAATTTATGAATACACAGAGGAAACCCACAGACACATGGCAAGGACATACAAACTCTTTGCAGAGTGCTCAGGCTAGAATGGAACCTGGGACCCCAGCCATACCACATTTTATTACTCATGGTTATTTCTTTCTTCCACAAGAGACTAAATGAGAAACAGAATTTTTTTTATACTCATTTAATGTCCTTATGAAGGAAGATATGTAGGGTTATATTGTAAGATGAAATGATGTCAGATATTTATTATTGCTAATATGCAGTATTACTCATCTTCATTTGCACAATATAATTCTTTTACATCTTCTTAAAAAATCCACTCAGTAGAATTCTTGGAAATCTAAGTAAATGGGGAAAAAATAACAAGAACCAACCTTTTTATTGGTTCCACACGGCATTTAGTTAGCTTTCAGGCAGCGAGATAAACCTGGAAATTTTAACCTAATAAAACTATTCTCAAAGAGAGCCAGAATATAGACTTACAGCTCCACCTAGAGGTCATACAGCTATAGAATGTCCTGTTCTCACAATGGAATTACACCTCATTCAATAAGGAGAGCCGTTACCACCCTACATCCATATGTTTATACATATATACAGATTTTAACAAGATCATTTCATTGTTTTTTGGCATATTTGGGGATAACTGAACCTGAATATCTAACTTCAAAGACCAGTGAAGAGTAGGCACTTGGGAATACTGCATTTGTTGGTAGTTACATTTTTGACCAAAATAAACGAGAAACAATAATAATTATGACTGAATTTAGGTTTCCTGGTAGCTCTCAACCCACAAGTGGGTGATACTACATTTATTGTTTGTGTCAATTTATTTTACATGACCAGGGGCAGCTGGGAAATTGACAAAATGTCTAGCCCCATGTCAGATTTCAAAATTGAATATAAAAAAATCAGTGCAGAAGTCTGCTCAAGTAGTACTATTAACTGGGGTGTTATGAAAATGTTTTCCATGACAGTATCCCTTTAAGGAAACCAGTAGAAACCATGATGGGCATGTTTTCAGGCTGAACATTGCCAGTGCTGGCAATTTTTCACAGGATTCCCACTGACGCTGAAAGCATTGGGGGATGATTTCAGGGAAAAATGCATGGTGGCCCAAACCTCCAATATTACTCTTAATATCATAGGTCTTACCATTAACCTTTCTGTATCTGAATCTAATATCCTAACAGGAAAGAATCACTCAAGGCCAAAGCAAAAGTTTAAAAGAAAACATTCAAAGCACTGTTAACATGCAAACCTTCACAAAATGAATATGTGGTCAAGGAGCAAGCTATGCGTGCGGTCATTCATACAAAGCCGGGCTATCATCTCTGTGAGGAGAGTCTAATCATCTGTCATTCCTGAGAGAATTGAAGAGCAAACATAAATTCAAGTAACAATTTCACCTCTGTAGATGTTGAACCCTTATTACACAGAATTAATCTTTACACTTTATTAAAAGTAAACAAATAAAAGAAACAATTCAGGCTTATGTTGTTTCCTCTAACAAAGAAGGACATATTTTCTAGGCTTGCAAATTAGTTACAGTATGGCAAATTGATATTCTTAGCTTCCCATCAAATTTTCTGCTAGATTATATAAAGAGGCAAGATGCTAAAATGTTGTCAAGAACACTTGTAATTCTCCAGCATTTAACAAATATGCAAATATTTTAGAGAATTATTATTATTATTAACATGTATTTATATAGCACCAACATATTGCGTAGCACTGTAAAGTAAATGTGATTATACAAATAAATCACATGAATTATATACATAGAACAACATATGGAGTTATATACATCACAATCAATACAGGTACAAAAAGGTGAGGAAGGCCCTATGCATAGGCATACAGTCTAAAGGGAAGGGAGTAATACACACGGTGTGGGAGTGGGCAAGATCTAATTAAGTGGGTGAGAAATGTGGGACTGTATGTTGTGTTGCGTTTGATAGTTAAGCAGAGTGAGGGTAGGCTTCCCGAAAGAAGTGCGTTTTAAGAGATTTCTTGAAAGCAGAAAGGTTGGGAGAATGTCGGACAGACCGTGGGAGAGAGTTCCAGAGGAGGGGTGAAGCCCTTGCAAAGTCTTGAATGCGAGCATGTGAGGAGGTAATGAGAGAGGAGTTGAGTAACAGGTCAGTAGAGGAGCGTAGTAAGCAGTTGGGTGAGTATATAGAGATGAGTTCAGAGATGTAGGGTGGGGCAGAGTTATGAAGTGCTTTGAAAGTCAGTGTCATTAATTTGAATTTGATTCTGAAAGGTAACGGAAGCCAGTGCAGGGATTGACAGAATGGCAAGGCAGAGGAGGAGCAGTTGCTGAGGTGTATGGGCCTCGCAGCAGTGTTCATTATGGACTGGAGAGGTGACAGTCTCTGGAGGGGGAGGCCAATTAAAAGAGACTTACAGTAGTCTAGACGTGATATGATGAGAGAGTGAATAAGAATTTTGGCAGCATCTTGGGTGATAAATGATCGTATTTTGGATATGTTGCCTTAGGTGGAAGTGACATGATTTAATAAGTGACTGGATATGAGGAGTGAATGACAGGGCAGAATCTAGGATAACCCCAAGGCACCGGGCCTGGGGAGAGGGGGTGATAGTGGAATTGTTAACTATGATGGATACTTCCGGGATGTTACTGGTGTTCGTTGGAGGAAAGAGAACCATTTCACTTTTAGAGAGGTTTCATTTAAGGTAGCTTTGCGACATCCAGGTAAGGATAGCGGACAGGCAGGGGGAGACGCGAGTTAGGAGTTCTGGGTTGAGAGAAGCACTGAATCCTTCGCACAGGATTTGGCAAAATTCTGAACCAAATCTGAGTCCTTTCCTGGGGGCAACAAACAGGTGTTCTGCAAAGTATTGATATGCTCATTCACAAATAGACATGAAGAGTGCACAACAAATTTTAAAAACTTTGTAGGGTTCAAAATTGGTTTGGCCAGGCTCTTGGCTTCTGCCAAATCCAAATCTCTGCTAAGAAAGATTTAGATACTAATTCTGAACTAAATGCTGGATTAGGTGCATCCCTATTTGATTTATACAGGTATGGGACCTGTTATCCAGAAAGTGTGGGACCTGGGGCTTTCAGGATAATGTATATTTCCTTAATTTGGATCTTCATAGCTTAAGTCTACTAGAAAATCATATAACATGAAATAAACCCAAAAGGGATGGTTCTGCTTTCAATAAGGATTCATTATATCCTAGTTTGCGTCATGTAAAAGTTACTGTTTTTTTATCACAGAAGAAAAGGAGATCGTTTTTTAAAATTTGGATTATTTGGATAAAATAGAGTCTATGGGAGACAGTAATTCGGCCCCTTCTGGATAATGGGTTTCATGATAACGGATCACATAAGATAGAACTACTGTTACCCCCAACTGGAGTGCGGACTCTATAAACCAGCACCTTTGGTTGGGGATTATATTTTTTTGCAGCAGGTACCCTTAAGTGACACTGGCTAAAAGGTTCTATAGTTCTTCCTTTTATTTTGACCATATACTGTATATGCCAGCCTTGCTAGAAAATGACCAGGGATCTTAGTCTTAGTTGGGTATAATGGGAGCCAGGCCAAAAATACTCGATTTTTTTGACAGGCATGCATAAACAATACTCCATGAAGACTGCTATATATTAAATATATTTCTTTATTAACCAGTGCCTTGGCCAATGTTCTTAGTCTATTTCTGTTGCAGAATTCTGTGTAAAATAAATTTCTGTCTCTGGTAAAAAAATAACTAAAAATTGCATATCTGGCTAGGTAAAGTGGTAAAATGCAGTATATAGATATTGGTTTGTCCTTTGCAGCTGCTTAGCCCCCCCCTGCACTTAAAAATCAGCGTCGGAGCGGCAGCATCGCTAGTGCAATGAGCACAATAGCACTCTCTGCACTAGTGGAGCCGAATTTCCAAGTCAAAACCCAGAAATTTGGCTCTTAAAGTTACAAGAGGCTTCTTTTTGCCACCGCTTGCTACTAGCCTCTCGCTGCAGCCTGAGGCACAGTTCTCACTTTGCCTCGTGGCCCTGCTGCTATTGAATCTATCTGCCACTTTCTATTCTCTGACATTCAAAACAGTATAGAGGAAGCTTGTTGATAGACCTGAGAAGAATCATGCAACACTAACACTAAGAGCCAGAACCTGCAGTACAGAAACAAATAAACACTACTTTTACTTTTACAAATATTTTGGTGGCTTCTTAATTTGGGCAAATGTTTTTATTTTTGGGTTTACATCCACTTTAATGGGCGTCCAATTTCCCATGTCAGTAATATCAAATCTACTTTCAAAATTTAGCATAGTCAGAATAGGTAGTTGCACTGTACTAGGTTGCATGCACGAAGTGTAAGTGTTCTGGCCTTGCTGCAGGAGAACTTAGACTGGCAGAGTAGTCATAGGCTGCTAGCAGAGAACCAGAACGCATTTTATTGCAGCCCAGATACATGTTCCAGCCCAGCAGATGGCGATAGCGTGTCCGTTCATGCATTCTGGAATGCGGAATGTCAGTTCTCAAGCTGTTTGCGCCCAGAAACAGTTTGTCTGATGGACCGAATCAGGGTTGCCAGGTTGGCTGGTTTCCAGCCAAATTGGACTACTAATTTAAAGTCCAGGCGGGGTTTGAAAGAACAAGCTAGCCAAGGTATGGATTTGGGTCACTTTTTGGGCCTTTGGTTGGTTTTTAATTTAGAAACCAGCCAAAGTGTTTTCTTGCCCTAATGTGCCAAGCCTGCGTCTCCCAATGCATGTTGGGTAATGTAGTTTTTATTTAACAATTTGCCGATTGCCAAGTTTAATGTAAGACTACAATATCCAGAATGCAATGGGACTGACTTTTGTAGAAGTTGAGAGCTACTAGATTGTATTCTCGCATTTTCCAGTGACTTTCCTCAATTTCAGACAATTTTGGGGCAAAAATCTGCTGGCCACCAAATTGTCTAGATGTTGACTTGTTTTACCAATATTTGTTGAAATTGTACATGTATTAGGGACTTCCTCTGTAGTTACACCCCTGGTGAAGGGGGTGAATCTTTCCCACTTTGCTTCATGGAAAAATGTGCAAAATCAGTGAAAATTGAAAAATCTTATTTTTGCATATATTCATTTATTTTTTAGACTTTTTTTTTCACTGCACATATTCTGTTATTTGGGGCTACTTTTGAAGTGCCTTTTGGCTAATTCAGGGCTGGTTTTGTAGCTGACTTTGGCTGTTTTTGAAAATTAGACCTGTTGAAATGAAGTGTTTGGTAGGTAGACAGAGGTTGCAAGTGTTACTGTTTGTACTGCAGTTTCTATTCAGGAAAATAGAGTTGTTGGATAAACGAATTGCAGTTCCTTGGTATTAAGGGCTACATTGCTGTTATTTTTCTTCAAATCTATTTATTTTGATTGTACAGCCTTTCAGGGGCGATTCTGTCCATTTTGCCGCCCCACCCCTCCCCACGGCACTCACCTTTCATCGCCGGAGGGGACAGTCCAGTCGCTCTGCACTAGAAGAGCCTCATTTTTGCTGCCCCTGGCAACCAAGGGGGCGATGCCGCCTGAATTGAGTGTCTCTACTCGCCTAATTGGTGGAGCACCCCTGCAGCCTTTATTTGGGAAAGACCATGAAGCTGAAGGAGTTAGAAGGCTGCTTGCAGCAGGTTGATGTGTACGAAAACCCCAAATTACTCCTGGAGCAATACCCCACAAGGCCACACATTGCAGGTAATGTGACTAAACACTAATATGCAGATATTTATGGCTTCTTTACTGCATCGTCATATCTTTATTTATTAATAGAGAGCCAGCACATCCTCTGCCTGGAATTCATGTGCTAACTCAGTGATCCCCAACCAGTTTTGGTTGCATAAAACCCAAGTGTACTCTGTAAGCTGCTAGTCCATATGGGGGCTACTAAATTATCAACCACAGCCTTTGTTTGGCATCCTCAGGGACTTTTTTCATGCTTGTGTTGCTCCTCTAACTTTCTATATTTGAATGTGGCTCACAGGTAAAAAAAGGTTGGGGACTTCTGTGCTAAGTTATAAAAAATCTTTCCATCAGCTAAACGGTTCATTTGTTTGTTTTACAGTAATTTCCTTCCACTTGCATTGATGCTTTTTTTCCTGCACCTTAGGTAGTGCTTAGGATTGGATGTTGATGAAGATGCTTTGGACATATTTAAAACAAATGCAGAAGAGTTTGAGCAGACTAATATTGACATGATCCAATGCCATGTGTGCTCTCTGCACCCAGACTGCCTGTTCGCAGCTCAGTGTCAGACAGTGGTCATTATAACAGTATCTGATACTCTGATACTTTGTGTCAGACTGCACGTGTCTGCACTAGATATACAGTATGTATCTTAGCACAGGTACACTTGCAATGGACACCAAATCGCTATTTGCACCACACAGTTTTTCATTCTGTATGTTCTTAGCTGGACGGGAGATGACCTATTGTTCAGGTAACCTAAAGCAAGTCACTGCCCTTAATTTGCCCATTTTGCACTTTAGGTATGGATATGGCTTTTGTCAGAACTGCACATGGCAAGAAATTCAGTGTATTGTTTGCATAAAACATCAACTAGGGAGGTAAATACACCAGTGTAGTAGGCTAAGGCAAACTAACGTGTCACAATGAGTAAATGCAACATATACCACTGTAGGAAATATTTTTATCTGAAAATAGTATTTGTATAGGCAATCAAATTGATGCGGACTAGGACCTGTTCTGCTTTTTTTTTTTTTTTATTTAGAGAGAGAAAAAAAAAAAAAAAAGACTTTCTCTTGAGAAAGCAATGAAACTGATTTGCAGCAAGTGTCCACTAATTTGGCTAGTAGCTCATGTTGTAGACTTGCTGTTTTTGAGTAGATAATAGGCCACTTGAAGGACAGGATGTAAAAATAAAACCTCCACAGCAAGTCATTAAAATTAACAAGTTTCTCTTAATCCCTTACCATTTTGGTCCATTCATTCTGTCTTATCATAAACTGCTTTGCAGCAGCCCAATATAATATGATTTGCAAGGTCATGCTGTTCCTTGGGGTTATGTTAAGTGCACTCTGTAAGCTGCCTAACTATGTGGTTAGAAAGTTTATTTCACTTTTCATTAGTCTTTGCGGTGTTCTTATCGAAAAAAAATTTGGCCGCACAAAAATCACTCAGTGGTTGCCAAATGACTTCTATGATTGGTTGTTGGTGAGCCTTGTGTGGGCTGACAACCTGCATCAGGTTCTTCATTCAAGGTGCTTGGTCTCTGGCACAGTTCTTTTTGTGACCTGAAAGCCAACTACTTCAAAACTGGGCCCCTGAGGATACATTTCGGAAGGGTCACAGTTTGTTCCCCGTTGGTTGGAAATCTCTACCTTGAAAAGTTAATCATTTCACACAATAAGATTTTTGTTCCCGTTCACTGCACTACACCGGCAAAACAGACTGGTTACTTAACCAGGGGAAGAGTTTACTTGCTACTACATACAACCATGTGTGAACTGATGTGACTACACAGAATATATGACCAATTGTGTGTAACTGTCCTTTGATCTTAAATTAACATTTTCCAGCATCTCAAAAAGAAGGCCGGAGACTGGAAAGTAAAGATGGAAATAGAAGGTACAGTAGATTTTTATTTTTTTATTTACAGATATGATTTTTAAATAATCTTTTGATGTGCAGTAATGCCTTTACTTACTAGTTCACGTTGGTCAAATAATAAAGGAAAATGAAACTACTCACTTGGAAGTGTTAGCATGTCAAAAGTTATAACAACATTTAAGAAAATACAGCCAATGGTTATTTTCCACATGTTTCCATTGTTAAGTATATGTCCCTTTAGTAAGCATATTTATGCTTCTGCCAAGACATTACACAAATGTAATTTATAAAGTAGAAGTATATTTTAACTGTTGGTTGTACAGTACTTTAGGTTGAACATTTAATTTTTTTTATGGACAATGTATTTATTTTCCAACAGCCCCCCTCCAAGGGTGACATATCCTGGATGGATTCCATTGTTCTACATAGTTTAGTATTTGGCAAACTCAAATATATACCTAATGCAGCACAGACCCAAGTCAAAGTGGTGGATATACCACTGGCAGTCACTCTTTTACACAAGCCTGCCACCATTTTGTCTAATCCACATAATGATGACAGTGAAGGACAATAGACAGCCTTTGTTACTTTAGAACTATAAAAACAGCAGCTCTCAACACTATGCAACATTGCAAAAAAACACGAAAATCTCATTAAAGAGTATTTCAGCCCAGCCAATTTGGAAGCTTCCGTTTACATATAAATTCAAACATGAATGCAGAGAGTAATCCAAGTGCTATGTTTACTTTTAAAATGTATAGAAATGTTTGATAACAGCTTTGATATGATCTTCTGGCATTATACAATTTTCTTTAAGTGCACTTTTAGATTTTGGATAATAACATTCAGATGTCACCAAGTTAAACAAAGCCAGACTAGAACCACTTTTTATTAACATATATTAGTACATGTCATAAGGGTTTCAATTCAATGATCCCTTGCTACTAGCATGGAAACATGTTTATATAAACAAAATATATAAAAATAAAATGCAGGATAGCAATCTACAGGACTGTCATGCACCCACAAAACTAAACTTAAAAAAACAAAGAAAAAAAAAAAAAACATTGCAGGTTGATATTGAAATGGATTTCATTAGATTTGCTCTAGACCGACTTCTGGATCTGAAGTTTTTAACTTATAAAAAAAAAAAAAAATTCTAAAAACCAAAAGGCATTATAGTACATTACTGATCCCCAACTTCAGTTTTGGATTGTTTGACTGCAGGACCGTCCTCTGCTTTGTCATCAAGAGATCTCTTCTTTGGACTTCCTGGAGCAGCAGCTGCTCCATTTTTTGACCCTGCCGATTCCTCTGCCTTTACTGATGCTTTTTGGGGGCTCTCTGATTCTAAAATGTGGGACAGCAAAGAATATTCAGAAAACAGACAGAACAGACCTGAACAAGAATTTGACTGCTCATTATTAAATTACCTTCCATATCATCCTCATCATCACTGCTATCAAATGTTTTCTTTTTTCCTTGGAATTGTGTTCTCTTTCTTGAAGAACTGTCATTTCCTTTGCCACCACGTCCTTTTCCTTTGAATTTCCTACCATCTAAATGGACATGTAGAAGAAGTAACAAAGCTTGAATTAAACTAATGATCATGTACCTTGATATGTTCAAGGAAGAGCTTGAAGCACAATACGTGTGTCTAGTTAAATTCACAGGCAGCTCAGCCAATAGATTACTCGATGACATGATTTCTTCATCTAAATGGACACACCTGCAAATAGCATTATGTAGCAATATTTCTAAGTGCAAATATGCTGTGATCACTCATTGGAGTGAGCACAATTACCGCAAGGTTTATGTAACCATGCCCAACTTCCTAGGTTGTAAGTTTGCTCTAGATTTGTCGGAAGTCTAAAAAAAAAAAAAAAAACGAATGGGGCTGTAGTATGTAATAAGGAAATGCATGTGATTTTCAGACATAACAGAGGTTATGTCGATATAGTTCTATGAAGCATCTCCAGACCCTTCCATGAAAGAAATAGTGTCCTGTAGTTTTTAAAATATAGCCATAATGGCTCTCACATGTATGAGATGTCAGCACATTATTACACATTAAGGGGTTTGGCTTTGTTTACTCAGAGATCCATCTTCCCAGACTAGACCATACAGGCATGTGCTTTTTTTGTTGTTGATAATAGATCCCATATTGATGCAATGAAGCGAATGTTTACCCCCCCCCCCCCAAGACATTTTGGTTTGCATGCATGCATGCATGCATGCAAGTACTACCTCTGCCTTTCCGTTTGTTAAAGGACTCCTGTTTCCCTTCCAGAATTTTCTTCAGAGCTTCTTTCTCTGTATCGCCTTCAATAAGCTCCCACTTTACGTCCTTGCCCTTTAACTTGAGGTTGTCACTGTTTGCAGCCTTAGCTTTGTCCAGTGCTTCTTTAGCATTCATTTTAAACAATACAATTCCCTTGGGAAACAGAACACTAAATTAGTGAAGAGCCTAAAGAGGAAAGAGCAGCATTTTAATACCTAGATAGAGATTCCCTTTTGTGTATATTGAAATTCACCACTGCTATAATGCTGAAGACTGCAATTCAAGATGGAGCGTGCTTTGTCTTTTCACTAGCAAGTGATGAAAGAACAGAACCCCCCCCCCCCCAAAAAAGCATGTCATTGTATTGCTTGGAAATATTTATAAAAGGGCCAGATAACCCATACCAACTAATTGGCAGATATTTACAAGTCAGTTGTTTGACAGCACACATCTGACTAGTTGCTTAAGATTACTAGACATGGACAAGCCACGTGTTCATTACCTCTTTAGCTCCCCTGCTGAAGTCAATCCATTCTATCTCTCCATGGGTCTGAAACAGAGCATGAAGGTCTTCCCTAGATGTCATATTATCCAGATCACCAGAGAACTTCAGGAGGCAGCCCACCCTTTCTTCTACAAGCTTCTGCAAATAAACATTTGCTTAATGTTAAAGCTTTAGTGGACCGGCTATGAATGCTGCCCAATATATTTGTATTATAATTATATTATATTTGATTTCACTTACCCTTTCTGCATCCTCAGCTTGTTTCTGTGCTTCTTCCTTTACCCTTAAGAGACATTTAAAAAAGGTTAGGGAAATTTGTGAGTATCATCCATACAGTTATTGTATTGTTTACTTTTTTTTTTTTTTTTTTTACTTACTGCTTTGATTTGGCTTTTTCTTCAGACTTATTTAACTTCCTCTCTTCATTTTTCTTTGCATGGTACTCTTCCCTGTAAATATGGAGAGAATTTTTTTTTTTTATATAAATATTGTCCTTTTACATCTCTTGCCTTCAACCACCATTTCATGATCGTCTCTGTGCTGCCTCAGAGTTCACCTGACTAGAATTACTACAGATCTAACGGGAAGAAGTGTGGAAGCAAGAGACACAATTCTGTCTGTTAATTAGCTCATGTGACCTAATGTATGGTTTATTTGTGTGCACTGTGAAACCTAGGATCCCAGGGGCGGCCCTTTATTTTAAAATGGCAATTTTCTCATTTAGGATTACCCAAAGGCACATACCACTAAAAAAGTATATTAAGAATATGGTTTATTTACAGGATTTTACATATGAGCTCTTTTATACAATATATTTTTTACATTATTCGGGGGGTATCGTTTTCCTTTTAAGGGAGACAACTAAACTATAAAGCTGTCCTACTGTGCCCTTTTGTTCTCTTTAGAAGTTGAAGAAAAACAAAAACATAACTGCCCATGGAAACAAATTTACCAATGAGAATTCCACTGACAAAAACATACAGATGCAAGAGAATCAACCAATAAATGCAAATTCCCAGCACTGTGTCATTACATACAGAGATTTTTGTGCCATTTTGGGGTCATTATACAACATTGGAATCAAACATGGGGAGGAAGGAAAGGCTGTTTAATGTTTCCAACTCCAAATGCAGGAGCAAAAGACCATTGGGCCAGATTTACATAGGTCAATTGGGAATGCCTTTTGGAGTATTATTTTACATATAAATGCTGCCACTGGCCCTGGAGGTCCAGCTCAAAGTGTTATTGAGCAACATTGCTTCAAGAATACAACCCTGATGTTGCTGGACTACAGCTCTCAGCATAAGATAATATGGTAATATTGATAATATGGGGATTTGTAGTCCAGCAAACAGAGTAAAGCGTGGATGAGTACTGCAGTAGGGTTTAGTGTCCCTTTAAAGGAGACATTAGGATAAGTGAACCCCCCAATCTTGTAAACAAGGATTAATAATGACGTATGTTTCACTTTGGGCTAAAAATTATCAAATGACCCCATTCTTGGTGCTATTTATAGATATGTGTTTCAAATGAGAGGTGGGTGTGTCCTAATGCCCCCTTTTATGACATCATGCGAGTCGGATCTATAAATAGAAGTGCTGGTGGGGTTTGGGTCGACCCACACATCACTACTGCTCAGCCCGTGAAAGGCAGCAGGAAGTGGAACAGATGGGCAGAATTAGTAGGGTTCTGGCAAAAATATTCAATATATAACCCTGAAACACTTTTTTTTTTTTTTTTAAAGCACATTCCTCAAATATTTAAAGAGTATAATACACTGATGTGTTCTGGTTTTGAACACAGTATGTCCCCTTGCTTCTCATAAAGAGTCTAAAGTACTGCAGGAAATTTGACATATACCGACAGTCAAATCTAGGGCAGCTATGGGTTTTTACATAAAGAAGCAAAAAAAAGATCATTCAACTTTGCTATTGAAAGTATGTCTGTTTCAAGAGTCAGAACCAGAGTACAAAAACAGAAAGTGTTTTCATTCAGCATCAGAAATAATTATGAAGCGACGCGTGTGCCATGCCGCAATCGATTTTTCATTTTAGCCGGCGCAAGACAGAGGTAAGGCATTTGGGGAGATTGGTCACTGCAAAGACGAGGCAATTAGTCGCCAGGCGACTAAATCTCCCCAAATCGCCCAGTGTGACCTTACCCTAAAGGCAGGCACTTTCAAGGAGTTTGTTTACTTTTTGATAGTGTATCACAAGTACTAAACTGTACACTTGGTACATATCCTCCCTGTGAAATCACTTACCGTGATAAGACTGTCATATCGTTGTCTTTGTACTTTAGGTTTCGGTTTTCCAGAAACTTCTTAGCATCATCATCTGTATTAAAAATGATAAAGATGGAGCCCTGCAAGAAGCAAAGGATGGTTAAGCTGGTGATTTTTTTTTTGCCCCATAATTTAAAAATACGTTGCAAAATAATTTTTTTTTTTTATATAAGCCATTGGAGCAGTGAACGCAATAGCTCTATTCACATTTTCCATAATTCTTGCAAAGACTTATGGAAAATGTGGGGATGGAGGTTCACACCAGAACTCAAAGGAATCAATCTTATTTAGGTCAGGAGTAGATCAAGCTGATCATTGGTGCCTTTACTCTGCATTAAAGAGCAGAACACAGTATGCATTCCCTGCTGTTGGTCACGCCTCTTTTACCCTGTAAGTAAAAAACTGTCCTGATTCAAAATAAAAAAAAAAAAATTAAAAAACAAAATAAAAAAAAATAAATATATATAGTTGTGTATGCACTGCTGACCTCTAAGCCCATGAACAAAGCAGGAGGAAGCAGATACTTAGCCAAGCTGTTACTCCACACCAAATTTATTTCCGGATTACGGTGTGTCTTTGAGTATGCTCTAAGGCTTATTTGGGGATGGCATTGTGATTTTTTTTACTTTCCCGCTCTTACCTTAAATTCTCTCTGGAGTGTTCTTCTCATCTGGATATTTTCAATAGGACCCTTGTCTTTGAGCCATTCTTTGATATCATCTAGAATTGCGCTAGTTGGAAATCCTTTCTAGAAAAGAAAGAATCAGCCCTGAAGCAGAAAACACCCATTCTTACAGTGAACCCCCTTCTATCAGTGCATTAATTGTATGAGGCTTTCACCCATGCCTGGAATGTGGTAAAAATTCAGACCCTCAATCCCCCCCCCCCATGTACCCCAATAGCATTATTAGGGTGCTCCCTGATCAACCTCCCTTCTACAAACAACTTTGCTGGCTTCAGAATCATGCTGAATTCAGTTTGTTCCAACAAACACAAGAGACACTCTTTCACCCCAACAATTTCCATCTGGTACAACAACTATTAATGCCATTAGTTGGAGATTCAATGTCTGGCAGCAGAACTAAAGTTAATATGTCAGAGGAAGCCAATTTAAACATTTCTGAAAATGCAGTGTGGTAGATTATAAACAGTGGAGATATACTTACAATATAAACAGATTTGTGCTTGAGAGAATTTTTGTATTCGTCATTTAATTCAGGGAGGGGTTTTGCAGGAGACCTTCGAATTTTGCATTTCTCCTCATTTATTTCTAAGAGGTCAGTCTTAGATTCTTTAAGTGCTTGAAGGATGGTGTTGAAATCTGTTGTCAGTTTGCTTAACCTGCAGTGAAAAAATGTTATAGCGGCTTTCCAAAAATTGTAATCGCAAATAACAGAGCCATGCAAGAACTGAACACATGCCTGTTGAACTTGATCATGGTTTCAAGAGGAACCCAGCCATCATCCAGCAGTATCTGCTGCTTTAAGAACTTGTCTCTAGGTAGGTTATGATCTCCGAAATAGTACTGCAAGAGCAGAAGCAAGGGGAAGGAAACCCGTTACAGATGCAGCAAAATAACAGAAGTTCATATAGTTTAAGAGGAAATTAAAATCTTCACTGTGTATACAACAGCATTTTTTCTCAAGAGTATAAGAACCCATTTAATTGAAGCTAGAGCTTATGTAAAGATTAATCCAATAGAAAAATCAAACTCCCAAGCCACTGAGCTATGTTCTGGTTCTAAGTTGGTCTAGTTCCCTCCCCAACTATATGTACATGCCCCGAAGGACACATATGCATACATTGGCAACCAGCACAATAGGCAAGACCAAGAACGTCAAAGCAGGTAAACTTAGGCAAAAAACCAACATGATCTATCAATACCTAGTGCATCCACCTAAGCATTTTGTACTTGCCCTGTCTGATACCAGGGGCATTAATACAGTTCAGATTCCTTTAAAGAGATACTGATACATTCCTATAAAAAGCATAGGAACGTGTCCGTATCAAGTAGTTGCTGCACCCGGAATAGTTCACCTCAAAGTCCCCCCCCAGCTTCGCGAACCTGTGTGCAGCCGACCCGCTGACACTACCAATGGATCTCCGCCTTGCTTCAGTGACGCTGGGCTGGGGGTGGAGCGATCCTTCCATAGGCTGAATTCCCATACTCATTCGTAATTAACCTAAGGAAGGATCATGCCGGCACCCAGCCCAGCGACACTGAAACTGTACTGAAGATCTTTAAGCAGTGTAGGAGGGTTGGATTAACGCAGGTTTGTGGTGAGCTATTCCGGGGGCAGCATTTACTCAATAAAGACATGTTCCTATGATTTTTTTTTTTTTTTATAGGAACATGTCGGAATCGCTTTACGGATTTGTCTAAAAGGAAACAAAAATTAGGTTTATATCTAATGAAAACTGCCCAAGCACATACCTCAATCTGCTCACAGATCTTTGTATCAATATCCAACTTTTGTTCTTTGTCCCCATTTTCTGCCATTTTCAACACCTACAAACAAGAGGTTATATTGGTGAATTTATATATCATACAGTTCAGTTAATTTTCACACTCCAAAAAGGTAGGGTAACCCACTGGCCTATCAACTAATCTATTTCATAATGTCAAAGCAAGAGCACAAGCGGCTACTTCTAGCACTTGTTGAAACACCTCCAATAGAGGTAAATGTAATGAGCCAGGCAAGCACTTGTTTCAGTAGATTTGTCGGGAAAAATCATCACATGTTTTTAGACTTTTACAAACAAGCATGGCAATAGTGTATCCATTGGGCAACAAGTACTACTTTCATTGCTATTGGCAGGGTCCATGTAAATTGTAAGAGACAAATAAATACAAATGCCAGTGCTGGTCATGCAGAGACATTTCACATGCTGTTTGAATGAACGGAATGGGGCCCTGTATGATCAGCTGTAATACCCTGAGCCCTTCCTCTCAGCACCGGCATGTGGGTTATAAGAGGGGAGACACAATGCTGCAGCTCCTCTATTGAGCTCACATGGCAACGTTTCGGGCACCTCTTGGCCCTTTAACAGGCTTATTGCACTCACGGGGAAGATTGCGCTGTCGTTGGAATGAATGGGACATGGCGTGGGCAGGAAGGGGAGGAGAACTCAACTGAGCAGGAAAACGTGGAAGGACCCTATAAAGGTTTCCTCTGACACCGAGTCACAACTCCCAGCATCCCCTGCCAGGATTGCCACGAGCAGTTAGATCATTAGTTCAGAGTTATCTACTATGTGTGTCTCTCTCGCTTACAAAGTGCACACACACACACACAGAGACATATCTGACAGGTCCTATAGCATGAAACGTTCAAGCTGCTGCAGAAACTCTTTCAAACAGATAATTCTTGCTTCCATGACAACCGGACTCCCCTAAACCGGAGCCATACTGGCACGTGTACCCCGTTACCAAAAGAGAAGCTACAGCAGCACCTACAGACACGTGGGTCTATAGCGACAGTCCCATATAGAACACTGCTCGGACAACACGTGCACAGCACTTCCGGGTAGAGGGTGAGAGAGCTCCCAATCTGCCTCTGCCCGCTCCCCGAAACTAAGAGCAGCCAGCTACGTGTTATACCTGGAAACGCTCTGCTGTTCCCCCAGACTGCAGGTTCGTGAGATGCTTCTACGGGTACTCACAGCAGCCCGATATCCGTGGTTGGATGACGCGCTGGTTAAGAGGGCAGGCTCACTTGTAGGCCACACCCCTTTCCCGGCAGTCAGAGGGGTTCGGTTAGGCGCAGGCGTGTTTATATAGTAAACTAGAAGCAAATACTGAGACGTGCGTCTGGAAGGCTGGGAGGCATAGCCTACCCCAAAATTGATATTGCTATGTAAGATGCTGTTTTAAGGTATTAAAGATTATAGGGCGAATGGAGTTCGAGTACTTAATGGAGAACTAAAGCTTATAAAGGGGTTGTTCACCTTTGAGATAACTTTTAGTATGATGTAGAGAATTATATTTTGAGACAATTTGCAATCGTTTTTCATTGTTTATTATCTGTGGTTTTTGAGTTATTTAGCTTTTTATTCAGCAGCTCTTCAGTTTGCAATTTCAGCAGTCTGGTAACTATGGTCCAAATTACCCTAGCAACCATGCATTGATGTGAATAAGAGACTGGAATATGAATAGGAGAGGCCTGAATAGAAGGATCAGTAATAAAAAGTAACAATAACAATACATTTGTAGCCTTACTGAGCATTTGTTTATTAGAAGGGAGTCAGCGACGCCCATTTGAAAGCTGCAAAGCTTCAGAAGAAAAAGGCAAATAACTATAAAAAAGAAATAATGAAAACCAATTGAACAGTTGCTTAGAATTGGCCGTTCTATAACCTAATAAAAGTTACCTTAAAGGTGAACCACCACTTTAACTAAAAAAGAGGCTAGAAACATTGTACATGGTTTGGGTTTCTTCTGTACCAGCCAAAGGCAATCACATCCCTTTAGCAGGGAAGATATGTGCTCCCAAAGATGCCCCAGTAGCTCCCCATCTTCTTTTCTGCTGATTCACTGCACATGCTCTGGGCTGCTGTCACTTATTGAGTTTAGGGAGCCACTCACAATATACAGTAAGGGGACCAACCAAAAGGTGACAACCCTACACACCCCACCCCTGTTTATATTTTAGTAGAAAGTCTGAAGAAGGGCAGTCATTATCCTGAAACGTCTGATCGTAACCCTTGTCTCATGATCACTTCCAATAAATCTGGGAACACCCCACTTTTGACTCACAGGTATTGGCAGCTATTTTTCCTCTAATAAATGTATTTAAAAATTTACTGAACTGTACACATTAAAATTGGATGTCATGAATTTAAAAAAACAACATATACTGAACACACAAAACCTATACTAGAGGGTTACACGATGGCTATTGTTATTGTGTGTATTAAAGTAGATATAAAAAAAATATTCACACAAGAGCTGGGTATTAGCCCCAAGTCAATACGGAACAACAGTACATTTGTTCATTTTTGTGTTTAAATCAATTGAATTCAATAAAAGTTTTTTTTTTAGGGGAAACGTAAGTCCTCAGAACCCTCATTTTGTTCAAGTTTTTAGGATATTAGCAATTTTTAATTACAACAGATTGGCTGCAGGTGGCTGAAAATTAATTTCCTGTGTTTTGCACTTTTTTCTTCTCACTTATACAAACATAGAAAATGTTTGTATAGATCCAGAGCTGACACCCATATTTTTTGTGATATATTTATAGCTCAGGGAGAGTTGAGTTTTGGTGTGACAGTTTCCTTTTGAACAAGTTCGATATTTTCTGCTCCTAAACTTTATTTTCTAAGCTGAGCAACGTTGCAAGATGTTTCTTTTCTGGGGAAAAATATTTAGCTGATATGTAGCCAAAATGCTAAAAGGGCCAGCATGTGGCACTGTTTTTTTAAAATAATTAAACCAGTCCTTAAAAGACATCTTCAATTTAACATGAATTTGTTTTTTTTTGGATTTACATTTCCTTTGAACACTTTACAACATGTTAGTGGGAAACATTTTCATTTATTGTAAACAACTGATTAAAATGAACAAGGATTTCTATACAAGCCATATAAATAATATGTATATATGAGACAGCCTTCTTTATTGCTTCACCTTTTTACAGGAGTTGGATGGGACCACAGATCAAACTATCCATACTTGTGCTTGTAAATTTAGTTTTTGTAACCTGGAGCAGCTGAGGGAAGAAGTTGGCTGTACTCAGGGGTATACTGCATAGGCTAACCCACACTGCCCCCCAACACAGAGCCATTATCTGCTTTCTGGCTAGTTGGCTGGGAGAGGTTTAGGCAAGGCAGAGCTCAGACGCATACACAGTACATACACTTACATGCCGTGTATAGGGGCGGAAGGGCACCCAAGTACAGCAGCAGTTGCAAGTTTGCAGCAACAAGGTTACATTTTTTTAAAAAATAAAAACAATAATTCTAGCAGCAAGTAGATGCCGGCTATGCATGGGGGGGGGGGGGCACTGCTACAAATAATCTGAAAATCCTTACAATGTGCAATTTATGCTTTTCTCCTTGAGTCTTGGGACCAAGGTAAATATTACCAGTTCAGCATGTGAAGTCTTTTCTAGCTGGGTTCTGTAAGATTGAACTTCAAGAGTGTTCTAAAAGACTCTGCTATACATGCATCCATGGGATAACATTGGGCTAGGAAGGTTTCCCACTAACTCCCATTTGTCCAGGTCAGGGCTGTACTTCTCTATACTCTGGATGTAGGTGCTTTTAGAACTGTGATGTACAGTATATCCATCCATTCATGACCATAGCCCCACATTCCATTCTGCGCTCTATGGTGGGAGATTTCTCTGTCCACTCATTACTCTCCAGATTGTAGTAGTCTGTCGTGGTGGTCTGTCCTCCCACCAAGTAAAGCTTATTTTGCAGTGCAATGGAACATAGCCCATATTCTTCAAGAAATAATAAAGATGTTATTTCAGTATACACACATTTTTCTTTAAATTCCAAACAAGTGGCTAATTGCAACAGATCTCAAGAATTTATTTCTCAATTCTCTACACCAGTGATCCCCAACCAGTGGCTTGTAAGCAACATATTGCTCAACAACCCCACTGGTTTGAAGGCAAGCTTTAGTTGCATAAAAACCATGTGAACTACCAGATCCTCGCTTATACTGCAAGTCTACATAAGTGAACTGCCAGGTCCTCGCTTATACTGCAAGTCCACATAAGGGGCTATCAATTGCCAATCACATACCATATTGTGCACCCCTAGGATCTTTTTGCATGATTATGTTGCTCTCCAACTTTTATTACATTTATGGGTAACAAAAGTTGGAGACCCCTGCTCTACACCATGATTTTTTTTATTTCTCTTTTGTATTTGTCCAAAAGCAGTTTAAAGAGTTGCATGCAGAACTTATCTTTTGGTTTTCTCCACTAGGTTATCAGAGGACACAGCTATTTTATTGCATCAAAATTGTATTAGCGAACAGAAAAGAGAGGTCTTGCCTCTAAAGCCAGGTTAAACTGTGGTGTGTTTGGAGTTATGATTTTGCTTTTGCACTCCATGCAAGAAATAGGAATTTTAATTCACCTGGATGTGGGCAAACCGTTAAAACAATCCATTCATTGATGATTGCATGAAAGCTCTGGATTTTATCATAAGTACAGCTTCTTCAGTAGCCATAATGACTGACACTCACATAAATGACATCTCTTAATATGCAGGCAGGCGCATTTCCAACACCTGTCCATAACTCCACTGCTAGATAAAACTGTTCTTAAAAAGATAAGATAGTTACATAGTTACATAGTTAAATTGGGTTGAAAAAAGACAAAGTCCATCAAGTTCAACCCCTCCAAATGAAAA
The DNA here is from genome assembly GCA_038501925.1 of Xenopus petersii. NCBI lineage: Eukaryota > Metazoa > Chordata > Amphibia > Anura > Pipidae > Xenopus > Xenopus petersii. The sequence goes on from CM076689.1 coordinate 54,441,304, forward strand.
CCCATCATCCATACACACACCCCTCCCTACTTTTAATTAAAATTCTTTATACCCATACCTATACTAACTATAGAGTTTAGTATCACAATAGCCTTGGATATTATGTCTGTCCAAAAAATCATCCAAGCCATTCTTAAAGGCATTAACTGAATCAGCCATCACAACATCCCCCGGCAGTGCATTCCACAACCTCACTGTCCTGACTGTGAAGAACCCTCTACGTTGCTTCAAATGAAAGTTCTTTTCTTCTAGTCTAAAGGGGTGGCCTCTGGTACGGTGATCCACTTTATGGGTAAAAAGGTCCCCTGCCATTTGTCTATAATGTCCTCTAATGTACTTGTAAAGTGTAATCATGTCCCCTCGCAAGCGCCTTTTTTCCAGAGAAAACAACCCCAACCTTGACAGTCTACCCTCATAATTTAAGTCTTCCGTCCCTCTAACCAATTTAGTTACACGTCTCTGCACTCTCTCCAGCTCATTTATATCCCTCTTAAGGACTGGAGTCCAAAACTGAACTGCATACTCCAGATGAGGCCTCACCAAGGACCTATAAAGAGGCATAATTATGTTTTCATCCCTTGAGTTAATGCCCTTTTTTATGCAAGACAGAACTTTATTTGCTTTAGTAGCCACAGAATGACACTGCCCAGAATTAGACAACGTGTTATCTACAAAGACCCCTAGATCCTTTTCATTTAAGGAAACTCCCAACACAAAGCAGAACATATAGGGGCATGTTTACTAACATTGGAGATAAATATCTGGAGAGATTTCTGGAGATGTTGCCCATAGCAACCAATCAGATCTTTGCTTTTGTTTTCTATCTTGGCTGTGGCTGTTTAAATCTAATTGCTGATTGGTTGCCATGGCAACATCTCCAAAAATCTCTCCAGATATTTATCTCCAATGTTAGTAAACATGCCCCTCAGACTATGGTTTAGGCCTAAAATAGGACAATGATGATGAGATCTCTGGTGGCCCACTCTGGCAGAAGTGCAACGTTTAGCAACCCCGAAACGTCCAGGCTACTAGTGTCTAATAAGTCTACTAGTACGAGATAGTAGCCTGGACTGAACTTTACAAACTTAATTAATAAGGTTTCTTTGTCATTATTTACAATTTTATTACTCACTTGAAAATGTATCCTGCTTGTTATGTATGCTAATTATGTGTGGTGTTAAATAGGTGTTACACTCAGTGATCTGTAGGCTTGGCAAAGGGGTTCCTACCCCAAAACGTCTGCAATAAACATGCATGGGCTTGTCCCTACTTGCACTTGCCTTGTGGGCCAGTGAATTTTCTAGCCCTTTTAGGATTGGGAGGGTGCCGATCCCTCTATCATTGCACATTCAATTGATTATTCAATCACCGGAAGGCCAGGGTGTGCAAGTCTCAATCTACATTTTATATGTGGCCCTCTCTGGCTCAGATTTGATTGCTTGCATTTAGGCCAGTTTATTAGAGACCAAAGACAGGTGACCTTTATTTTATAGTGTTTACAAACAGTGGTACCACACCATAAATGATACATCTACCAAAGAGATGCAGGTAAAGAGGTGCTTGAAATGTTGTGAATCCGTTTACATTTTTAAAGAAAAATCTATATTAGAAATCTAGATCAACACTATCCAAGCCTGAACTTAATGTCACAGGTTTGTGGAAGTGTGTCACGAGACTTATCAGAAAAACAGTTTATTGATGATTATCAAGCTGGTAAAGGTTACAAAATAGTGATGTGCAAAACCAGTGGGGAGATGCAGGTTTACTGCCTGTTTGAATAACTGTTGGGGGATCATTTACTAACAAAGGGTCTGCAGTAACCTATAGCAACCAGTCTGTCATTATTCTAACTGTACTAGAAAGCTAAAAGCCATAAAATATTGGCACACATTTGCAGCGTATTTGCATCAGTCATGCTTATACACCGTGCAGTGATAGTGGTGATGCCAATAGGTGTCAACCAGAGGTACTGACCAACTGAACATTAACTGTGGACCAATCTAGGTCTATATGATAGTATATAATACTGTATATGCTATCATGTGAATTTGCTTGCATCATTTCCATCCATATATTTATTTCCTCATTTTACTTGTATAATTTCCACCTTGTTCCTAATCCTTGTATCTATTTCCACCCTGGTCATCATTCTACTATCATTTCAATCCTGTCCTAATCACATGACATATCTATTTCTTCTTTGTGCTCCATTATTCTACTTGTATAATATCTGTGCGGTTTCTAATCTCATATTTTTTTAATCTTTCCTACCTGTTCGCAACCTTTACTTTTATCATTCCTACAATGTTCCTAATCATGTGACTTGCATGTATTTTCCTGTATTATGCATGTATTTTACTATATTATACCCAGTGTATTCCTACTCACGTGACTTGTATCTATTTTCTCCCTGTTCTCTGTTATTGTACTAGTACTATTTATATCCTACATTTCATACTACATATTCCCAATCACTTTACTTATATAATTTATGCTCTGCTCCTTATTATGTGACTTGCATGTACAGGTATGGGACCTGTTATCCAGAATGCTTGGGATCTGGGGCTTTTTGGATAACAGATCTTTCTGTAATTTGGACCTTCATACCTTACATCTAATCGATGAACATTTAAATATTAAATAACCCCACTAGGCTGGTTCTGCTTCCAGTAAGGATTAATGATAGCTGAATTTGGATCAAGTACAAGCTACTGTTTTATTATTACAAAGAAAAAGGAAATCATTTTTAAAAATTTGGATTATTTGGATAAAATTGAGTCTATGGGAGACAGTCTTCACGTAAAATTTGGATCTTTCTGGATAGTGGGTTTCCGGTATACCATACCTGTATTTCCTCCCTGTTCTCCTTCATTCTACATGTATCATTACCGTCCTGTTTATAATCATATGACGTGTATCTGGCAATATCACCTTTCTTAAGGAACGTCACAGGGCAGAAATCATTTCCCCTATCACCAACATAGACGATTTTAGAATAGTGCACTGAGTTTGAGGACTGCTTGGCTGTAAACTCTTCCAAGACCTTCTTTTTGCACAGATTTGTTGGACATGTTAAACAGTGGTGAATGTGGAAATTGTCCACGGTGAGATTTCCAACGCTATCAAAAGCTGCAGGGTTAGTGAACACCTTTTCAAACACATTCTGAATATTGGCATGCCTTAGAATCCAATCGTTGAAGATGGTGTTGGAATCCTAGATAATGATGCAGTCAAAGTAGTCTTTGTTTTGGCCAAGAAAATTGAATAACTCTGTCATCCCTGGGGTGTAAGGAATAGCAATCATGATCCTGTTCAAGTCCTCTTCCTGAATTCCTTGCTCACCTAGGTAGCTGAACACTCGGCCCATCATCATCATTTATTTATATAGCGCTGTCAAGATACGCAGTGCTTTACTGCAGTTATAGCAAACAGGGAATAAATGGTGGATAACAGACAAGGATTACAGAATACAATAGGGTTTACAAACTAAAAGGTTAGGGTACAATTGAGACATTAGGATTGTATAAACAATTTATCATTTTTGATACAGCAATGATTAATTAAGGTACATCGAATAGGCCTCTTTAAACAGATGGAGTCTTTAAGGAGCGCTTGAAAGTTTGGAAGGAAGGAGAAAGTCTGACAGCTTGTGGCAGAGAGTTACAGAGAAAAGCAGAAGCCAGAGAGAAGTCTTGTAGACGAGAATGGGCAGAAGTGACCAGAGGAGAAGTGAGGCGAAGATCAGAAGCAGAGCGTAGGTTTCGTGAAGGAGTGTATTTGGAGATTAGAGATGAAATATAGGGAGGGGTTTCATTATTAAGGGCCTTGAATGTGAGTGTAAGTAATTTGAATTTGATTCTAGAAGAGATTGGGAGCCAGTGAAGGGACATACATATGGGAGCAGCTGATGTTGAGCGGCGAGCTAGATGAATGAGTCTAGCGGCCGCGTTTAGAATAGATTGGAGTTGTGAAAGGTGACTTGTTGGAATACCTGTGAGGAGTAAGTTGCAGTAATCAAGGCGGGAGATGATAAGAGACTGAATCAGTGTTTTAGTTGATTCTGAACTGAGATAGGGTCGTATTCGAGCATTGTTGTGCAGTTGAATACGGCAAGATTTTGCAAGTGTTTGAATGTGTGGTGAAAAAGACAGATGAGAGTCTAAGATGACTCCTAGGCAGCGTGAAGGCAAATTTAAAGGAACGGTCAGACAGATAAGATGTAAACTATGAAAGAGCAGTGCCACGAATGCCAGCTGAGTATAGAATGTCTAGGAGGGGTGTGTGGTCAACTGTGTCAAAGGCTGCAGAGAGATCTAGAAGGATTAGTATGGAATAAGGACCTTTAGACTTTGCCAGTTGAAGATCATTGGTTACTTTGGTGAGTGCAGTTTCAGTTGAGTGTGTTGGGCAGGAAGCCAGATTGCAGGGGGTCAAGAAGTGAGTTGTGAGTGAGATGCTGGATCAGGCAATTGTAAACAAGCCTTTCCAGCAATTTGGATGCGAATGGAAGAAGGGAAACTGGATGATAGTTAGCAGGAGAGCTGGGATCAGGGGAAGGTTTTTTGAGGATAGAAGTGATTAGTGATTGTTTGTGTAAGGATGGAAAAGTACCAGTAGAGAGTGAAAGGTTGCACAGGTGGGTAAGTGCAGGAGAGAGTGTATCAGAGATTGGATAAAGGAGGCAAGAGGGTATGGGGTCAAGTGAGCAGGTTGTGGGTTTTGAACAGGCTAGAAGTTTGCTAACTTCATCTAGAGTTGCAGGGGTGAAGGAGTGCAAAGTAGATGTGAGTGGACTGCACGTTGGTCTGAGATTGTTGTCGGACGGTATGCTCAGCCTAATGAGATCGATTTTTTCATTAAAGAAATGAGAAAGGTCTTGGGCGGTAACATTAATAGGTGGAGGGGGGCATAGGAGTGAGTTAAATGTGGCAAACAGCTGCTGTGGTTTGGAGGACATAGTAGATATTAGATAAGAGAAGTATTGTTCTTTGGCTAATGATAGAGCTCGGTTATAGCAGGAGAGCATGAATTTGAAGTGGATGAAGTCAGGATCAGTTTGTGACTTTCTCCACCGTCGCTCAGCTGATCTACTACATCTTCTGAGGTAACGTGTTACACTAGTGTGCCAGGGTTGGGGTTTAGCTGGCCGGCTGAGAAGGTGCAAGGGAGTCAAGTGCTGTTGAAAGGGCATCGTTGTAGAGAGAAGCTGCCATATTGGGACAGGAGAGAGTATTAATATGAGATATGGATTGTGCTGATACTGTTGATAATTGTTGTGGTTCAAAGGCATTAAGGTTTCTGTACGTGTGGGTAGAGAGAGATGGTTGTGAAGGTGCAGGTGAAAGCAGTATCTGAAAGGAGAGTAGATGATGGTCAGACAGAGGGTAGGGAGAGTTAATTAAGTTGGATGGGCAGCATGAGTGGCAGAATATAAGGTCAAGAGCATGACCCTCGATGTGGGTAGGTGAGTCGGTCCACTGTGAGGGACCAAAAGAAGCTGTTAGAGAGAGAGAAGTTTAGAGGTGGCAGCAGAAGCAGAGTTGTCAATGGGGATGTTGAAGTCCCCTAAAATGAGAGCAGGTGTCTCACTGGAGAGAAAGTATGGAAGCCAGGCAGCAAAGTGATCCAAGAAGGTGGAGTAGGGACCTGGGGGGCGATATATGACAGCAACACGCAGAGAGATTGGAGAAAACAAACGTATGCTGTGGACTTCAAAAGAAGTGAAGGAGAGAGAAGTCTGTGTAGTTAGATTTTGAAACCTACATTTGGGGGTAGAGATGGCGCGAACTGTTCGTCGGCGAACTTGATCGCGCGAACATCGGGTGTTCACGCTCGCCGGAAGTTCGCGAACGTCGCGCGACGTTCGCCATTTTGGGTTCGCCATTGTTGGCGCTTTTTTTTGCCCTCTCACCCCAGACCAGCAGGTACATGGCAGCCAATCAGGAAGCTCTCCCCTGGACCACTCCCCTTCCCTATAAAAACCGAAGCCCTGCAGCGTTTTTTCACTCTGCCTGTGTGTGCTGAAGAGATAGTGTAGGGAGAGAGCTGCTGCCTGTTAGTGATTTCAGGGACAGTTGAAAGTTTGCTGGCTAGTAATCATGTTGATACTGCTCTGTTATTGGAGGGACAGAAGTCTGCAGGGGTTTGAGGGACATTTAAGCTTAGGTAGCTTTGCTGGCTAGTAATCTACCTTCTACTGCAGTGCTCTGTATGTAGCTGCAGTGGGCAGCTGTCCTGCTTCTGATCTCATCTGCTGACTGCTGCAATAACAGTAGTCCTTGTAAGGACTGCTTTTATTTATTTTTTTGTTGTTTTACTACTACTACTACTACTACTACTACTATAAGAGCCCAGTGCTATTAGTCTAGCAGTGTTGGGGAGTGGGACTGGTGTGCTAATCTGCTGCTCCTAGTAGTTCAGCAGCACCAACTGTAATTTTTTTTTTTTAATATTCATTTTTTTTTTATTTTACTTTTTTTTATTTTACTACCGCTATAGTAGTGTATAAGTTGACCTTTTAGGCATTATTTGCCCTGTAGGCATTTTTTGCCCAGTGTGTTATTCAACCAACTGCCATCTAGCTGTGTGACCTTGTTCACATTCTGTCTAAATATCCATAATATTACCGTCTCCAGAAAAAACACCGGAGTGACTTTTTTCAAGCAGCCATAATATATTTTACGTAATCCGTATCCATCGCTGTAGTAGTGTATAAGTTGACCTTTTAGGCATTATTTGCCCTGTAGGCATTTTTTGCCCAGTGTGTTATTCAACCAACTGCCATCTAGCTGTGTGACCTTGTTCACATTCTGTCTAAATATCCATAATATTACCGTCTCCAGAAAAAACACCGGAGTGACTTTTTTCAAGCAGCCATAATATATTTTACGTAATCCGTATCCATCGCTGTAGTAGTGTATAAGTTGACCTTTTAGGCATTATTTGCCCTGTAGGCATTTTTTGCCCAGTGTGTTATTCAACCAACTGCCATCTAGCTGTGTGACCTTGTTCACATTCTGTCTAAATATCCATAATATTACCGTCTCCAGAAAAAACACCGGAGTGACTTTTTTCAAGCAGCCATAATAAATTTTACGTAATCCGTATCCATCGCTGTAGTAGTGTATAAGTTGACCTTTTAGGCATTATTTGCCCTGTAGGCATTTTTTGCCCAGTGTGTTATTCAACCAACTGCCATCTAGCTGTGTGACCTTGTTCACATTCTGTCTAAATATCCATAATATTACCGTCTCCAGAAAAAACACCGGAGTGACTTTTTTCAAGCAGCCATAATAAATTTTACGTAATCCGTATCCATCGCTGTAGTAGTGTATAAGTTGACCTTTTAGGCATTATTTGCCCTGTAGGCATTTTTTGCCCAGTGTGTTATTCAACCAACTGCCATCTAGCTGTGTGACCTTGTTCACATTCTGTCTAAATATCCATAATATTACCGTCTCCAGAAAAAACACCGGAGTGACTTTTTTCAAGCAGCCATAATATATTTTACGTAATCCGTATCCACCGCTGTAGTAGTGTATACGTTGATCTTGTGGGCATTATTTGCACAGTGTTTTCTTCAAACCGCCATCTAGCTGTGTGAGCTTGTTCACATTTTGTCTAAATATTGATAATATTATCGTCTCTAGAAAAACCACTTGAGTTACTTTTTTTCAAGCAGCATTCTTATATTTTACGTAATCCGTATCCACCGCTGTGTATACGTTGACCTTGTAGGCATTATTTGCACAGTGTTTTCTTCAAACCGCCATCTAGCTGTGTGAGCTTGTTCACATTTTGTCTAAATATTGATAATATTATCGTCTCTAGAAAAACCACTTGAGTTACTTTTTTTCAAGCAGCATTCTTATATTTTACGTAATCCGTATCCACCGCTGTGTATACGTTCACCTTGTAGGCATTATTTGCACACTGTTTTCTTCAAACCGCCATCTAGCTGTGTGAGCTTGTTCACATTTTGTCTAAATATTGATAATATTATCGTCTCTAGAAAAACCACTTGAGTTACTTTTTTTCAAGCAGCATTCTTATATTTTACGTAATCCGTATCCACCGCTGTGTATACGTTGACCTTGTAGGCATTATTTGCACACTGTTTTCTTCAAACTGCCATCTAGCTGTTTGTATTATCGTTTCCAGAAAAACCAACTGAGTTTTTGTTGTTGTTGTTTTTTTAAAAATAATGCCAGGCAAAGGCAGGCCGCCACGCAGAGGCCGTGCTAGGGGCCGTGCTGCTATGCAATCCTGTGGCCCTAGCAAATTGCCCAGTTTTAAAAAGCCAATGACCCTGAACTCCCAAAATGCTGAAGAGGTAGTTGACTGGCTTACACAGCACACCCCATCCTCTACCGTTTCTAACTTTACCACAACATCCTCCTCATCCTCCACTGCTATGGCCACCCCACGTAACACTTCCTCCACCACCGGTGCCCCTTCTTCACTGGAGTCAGAGGAGTTATTTTCCCATGAGTTTCTTGAACTGAGTAATGCGCAACCATTATTGGCAGAAGAAGATGAAGGAGATGAGGACGTTACACCAGATTTAATTCTGGCAGAGAACACGACAGAGATGGACATAATGATGAGTGATGAGGAGGAGGTCCCCGCTGCTGCTTCCTTCTGTGATGTGTCAGAAGAAATTGATGCATCTGAGGAGAATGATGATGAGGAGATTGATGTTTTGTGGGTGCCTAGTAGAAGAGAGCAAGAGGAGGGTAGTTCAGTTGGAGAGACGGAGAGACAGAGAGGCAGTAGGAGAATAAGACTTAGAAGAAGCAGGGAGGACAGCCCGCAGGGATCAGTAGGGCAACAACATGTATCGGCACCTGTGTTCAGCCGGCCAACGCACCCGCCATTGCCGCCAATGCCGCCAACTTCTACTGTTACCGCCAGATCGCACACTTCCAAAAAGTCAGCAGTGTGGGATTTTTTTAATGTGTGTGCCTCTGACAAAAGCATTGTAATTTGCAATGAGTGCAGTCAGAAACTGAGCCTTGGTAAGCCCAACAGCCACATAGGTACAACTTCTATGCGAAGGCACATGAGCGGCAAGCACAAAGCACTTTGGGAGCAACACCTCAAAGGCAACAGGCAAACTAAAAGCCACACTCCTTCTGGTCCAGCATCTTACTGCTCTACCTCTGCTCTCCTTGACCCATCTGAACCACCCTCCACTCCGCCTTCCACCTTGACCACCTGTTCCCATTCCCAGTCATCTGCCACCAGCCAAGTTTCTGTGAAGGCCATGTTTGAGCGTAAGAAGCCAATGTCTGACTGTCACCCCCTTGCCCGGCGTCTGACAGCTGGCTTGTCTGCACTCTTAGCCCGCCAGCTTTTACCATACCAGCTGGTGGACTCTGAGGCCTTCCGCAAATTTGTAGCAATTGGGACACCGCAGTGGAAGGTACCCAGCCGCAATTTTTTTTCTAAAAAGGGAATACCACACCTGTACCAACATGTGCAGAGCCAAGTTACCGCATCTCTGTCACTTAGTGTTGGGCCAAAGGTCCATATGACTACTGACGCATGGTCCTCCAAGCATGGTCAGGGCAGGTATGTCACCTACACTGCCCACTGGGTGAACTTGGTAATGGCTGGGAATGGGAAGCAGGGAATGGGTAGCTCAACAACAACAACAGTGGAGTTGGTGTCACCGCCACGGATTGCACGCGGTTCTGCCACCACCTCTACTCCTCCATCGCTCTCTACCTCGTCTTCTTCCTCTTCTTCTTCTTACTCTGCTGCTGGGTCCTCCTTCTCCTCCTCCACACCTGTGCACCCCCAGCTCCCCCTAGGCTATTCGACGTGCCAGGTACGCCGTTGTCACGCTGTCTTGGGGATGACGTGCCTGGAAAGCAAAAACCATACCGGATCTGTACTCCTGTCATCTCTGCAGTCACAGGCCGATCGGTGGCTGACCCCACACCAACTGCAGATCGGAAAAGTGGTGTGTGACAATGGAAGCAATCTGTTGGCAGCGTTGAGACTGGGAAATTTAACACATGTACCCTGCATGGCACATGTGTTAAATTTAATAGTCCAACGTTTTGTCTCCAAGTACCCAGGATTCCAGGACGTTCTCACCCAGTCCAGAAAGGTGTCGGCCCATTTCAGACGTTCCTACACAGCCATGGCACGCCTTGCTGACATTCAGCAGCGCTACAACATGCCAGTCAGGCGTTTGATTTCTGACAGCCAGACTCGCTGGAATTCAACGCTCCTTATGTTGGAACGTCTGCTGCAACAACAAAGGGCCGTCAACGAGTACCTTTTTGAACTGGGTGGTAGGACTGGATCTGCAGAGCTGGGGATTTTTTTCCCCCGTTACTGGGTGCTTATGCGCGATGCCTGCAGGCTCATGCGACCTTTTGAAGAGGTGACAAATATGGTCAGTCGCACCGAAGGCACCATCAGCGACCTAATACCCTTCACTTTCTTCCTGGAGCGTGCCGTGCGACGAGTGACAGATGAGGCTGTAGACCAGCGTGACGAGGAGCTGGAAGCACACGATTTATGGTCGGAATCACCAGAACGAACCCAGGCACCTGCTGCAACGCAGGGAGAGGTGCCAGAAGTGGAGTCAGAGGAGGAAGGTGGCTTTGTGGAGGAGGAGGAGGAGGACCAACAGGAGCAGGCTTCCCAGGGGGCTAGTGGTGACCTTTTGGGGACCCCTGGTCTTGTACGTGGCTGGGGGGAGGAGACCGTGGATGATGCAGTCCTTGATAATGAGGAAGCGGAGATGGATAGCTCTGCATCCAACCTTGTGAGAATGGGGTCTTTCATGCTGTCATGCCTGTTGAAGGACCCCCGTATCAAGAGGCTTAAGGAGAAGGACCTGTACTGGGTGGCAACGCTACTAGACCCGAAAGATGCGGCGTTTACAAACCAGCCTGCAAAACATGTTGTACAATGCTTTTAAGGGTGATGTCACTTCAGGAACTCATCAACATTCCAGGGGCAGAGGTGCCAGTAATCCTGCCACGAGCACACCTGCAAGGACAAAGCCCTTTGGCCGGTCTGTAACGTCAGACATGCAAATGTTTTTCTGTCCAAGGCAGCGCCACAACCCTTCTGGATCCACCCTCAAAGAACGCCTCGACCGGCAGGTAGCGGACTACCTGGCATTAACTGCAGATATCGACACTCTGAGGAGCGATGAACCCCTGGACTACTGGGTGCGCAGGCTTGATCTGTGGCCAGAGCTGTCACAATTTGCCATGAACCTCTTGTCTTGCCCAGCCTCAAGTGTGCTCTCAGAAAGGACCTTCAGTGCAGCAGGAGGGATTGTAACTGAGAAGAGAACTCGCCTAGGTCACAAAAGTGTCGATTACCTGACCTTTATTAAAATGAATGAGGGGTGGATCTCGGAGGGTTACTGCACGCCGGAAGACTTGTTCTGACTTCTATGCAGCTGTCCTTCTCTTCAAGCCTCATGACTCCACACACAGCTGTCCTTTAGCGTCCTCCTCCCTCCGCCACCGTTACAAACTAGGGTGCAAACCCTACTGGTTTAATTTTTTCTGGCCTCTGTGCTTCAGTGGCTGCAACCAAAAAAACTGGGCAAACAATGTCTACAAGGTCAACGTATATGGCAAAAAATGACTATTTTCAGCATTTATATGGCATATTTTTTCTGGCAACTGTGCTTCAGTGGCTGCCAACAAAAAAACTGGGCAAACAATGCCTACAAGGTCAACGTATGGCAAAAAATGACTATTTTCAGCATTTATATGGCATATTTTTTCTGGCAACTGTGCTTCAGTGGCTGCGTCCAAAAAAACTGGGCAAACAATGTCTACAAGGTCAACGTATGGCGAAAAATTACTATTTTCAGCATTTATATGGCATATTTTTTCTGGCAACTGTGCTTCAGTGGCTGCGTCCAAAAAAAACTGGGCAAACAATGTCTACAAGGTCAACGTATGGCGAAAAATTACTATTTTCAGCATTTATATGGCATATTTTTTCTGGCAACTGTGCTTCAGTGGCTGCGTCCAAAAAAACTGGGCAAACAATGCCTACAAGGTCAACGTATGGCAGTTGTTTAAAGAGAACAGTAGATTACTAGCCAGCAAAGCTACCTAAGCTAAAATGTCCCTCAAATCCCTGCAGACTTCTGTCCCTCCAATACAGAGCAGTATCAAGCAGATTACTAGCCAGCAAACTTACTATCATCTGTCCCTGAAATCACTAACAGCTCTCCCCCTACACTATCTCTTCCAAGCACACACAGGCAGATTTTTCAGATACATTTTTGCCCTTGATCCCCCTCTGGCATGCCACTGTCCAGGTCGTTGCACCCTTTAAACAACTTTAAAATCATTTTTCTGGCCAGAAATGTCTTTTTTAGATGTTAAAGTTCGCCTTCCCATTGAAGTCTATGGGCTTCGCGAACCGTTCGCGAACCGCTCGCATTTTTGCGCAAGTTCGCGAATATGTTCGCGAACTTTTTTTCCGACGTTCGCTACATCCCTATTTGGGGGAGAGAAGAAATCCCACCCCACCGCCATGACGACCATCCAGTCTAGGAGTGTGAGTGAGAAGCCTCCATAGCAGAGGGCAGCAGGTGAAGCAGTGTCTGAGGGGGAGAGCCATGTTTCAGTGATTGCAAGAAGGTGAAGGGATTTAGCTATAAAGAGGTCATGGACTGCTGTTAGTTTATTGCAGATTGACCGTGCATTCCAGAGGGCACATGAGAAAGGCAGGGAGGGTGTTGGTTTTATGTGAATTAGGTTTGCAATATTAGAAGTGCGTAAAGTCTGAGAGACTGGAAAACACCTTGTTGAATGCCTGAGAGTAGGAATAAGTGAGGGTACAAATGAGTGAGTTGGACCAGGGTTTGGGGAGATATCCCCAGCTGCAAGTAGCAGTAATAATGAGAGTGAGACAAGGTGTGACCTAGATTTGACAGTGCGAGCAGTGTATTGTTTGATGGGATGAGATATGGCCCATATATTCCGTCCATTTGCCCTTCTCATACGAATTCTGCAACCCAATTGGAAACTTTTTTCTGGGCACACATTTTGGGTAAGCAAACACAATAGCCTTTTTGTGGGGACTAATGTATTTTATTATATTTAAATAAATGTCATTTATTTTAACCTATATGGGTGCACATTTATAGTTTGTTAATTATCTCTATTGGTCACTAGAGGGCTCTCATGCACTATCATGCACTAATATGTTATAAAGCTCTAGTGCTAGACTTTCTTTTTTGGCTCAATATTACATTCTAACAAGCAGGGTCATATCTAGCCACCCAAGGGCCCATGCCTAGGTAAATCCAATATCAGAGCTGATGGGTAGGGGAGGCCTTCCTTATCTTTTCCTTCATTGGCATATTCATAGATTGTCCGGCGCATTTGCAAATCAGTCAAGGGGAGGAGGCTGCTAGAGGTCTGGTGGCTAAAGAAGCAAAGAACCTAACAACAACTTCAATTGTAAATGATAATTTAAATTTGACTGGGCTTCATTTTGCTCCTGGGTGGGCACCAACACAGAAACCTAGACTGTAGCAGCAAATGTCCAAAGAGGCATTCATTCCTCTGCACAGGGCTGCTGTCAGTGAGATGTAGCAGGAGCCTCCTCTCTTTTTCAGATTCGTAAGTGCTGAATTGGTTTTGGTGAGAACAGACTCACAGAAAAGATCTGGGAGTTACTGCACTTTGTGACAAAATCCAACAAAGTCTCTTCGCTCAAAAGCCAGTTCAGCACTTATGAATGCGGTAGAGGAGGCTGCTACCTGTGGTAGGGCTGAAATTAACCAGTGTATTTCAGCTAGCTGATTCCGGCTCCCATGTGGCCCTAGCCTAATGTTACACAGGGGCATGGAAATGTGCATTTTTTGCTCCAAAATCGGCCTCATGTGCCTGCACCCGCACCAACACAGCGGTTCTGGGTACAAGCAAAGAGGAAAATCCTAGAGAAAGTAGACTGCATGGTTGGTGCAGCTGTAGGAAAATGTAGTGGCGAAAAGCAAGAATAGGTCTCCGGATAGAGTTCATTCATATTGGTTATATATAGTTATATAGTTATAATGATGGCCACTACTTTGTTTGCTCCTGTCGTGCAGTATGGGAGGAGGAAGGGCCTTAGCAGAGCAAAGTCAGGTGAGTGGATGCTGGCTAAAATGTACCCCCCTATTTAACTGTATAGTGGCAGAATGCTTACTTGGGTTTACTGGGCAATAACATTTCAGCCTCATACATAGGGCTTGAGTTGTCCCCTACCATGAGGGCCCCCCATACAGAATTGCCACCTGACCCAATGGTATTATGAACTCTATGCAGCAGATGAACCTTACACAGGAGCTTCTATTCCCAGAATGGGAAATGAGTTTGACTACATTGTTGCCAACACCAAAAATACTAGAGACAGATACTGCCCTCACTAGCAGTTGTTATATTTACAATTTACAAATGACTTTCTTTCTCTATTACATTTTTGTTGCAGCTGGAAACAATACAGAAGTGGTTCCAGGAATATCTAAACCAAAACTTGTTAATCTGAGACAAGTTACTGTATTCCCCAAAGCTGAATGGGAGAGAATTGTAAGCAACACAAACACCTTGGAGGAAGAAGCCAGGCAAATATATGAAGAGAGGAAAGAAATGGAAGCCCTGCATTTGCAGTCCAAGGAAGTGGTGAAGAACTAGACCAACACCATAGCTGTGAGTAAGCACAGAGGTCCACAGAGGATTAGAAGTGATGTACCTTATACCCATGCTGATGGCCATACATTTTGTATAATTATCTGTTCTTGTACAGGTGATCTCCAATCCTGACCGATTCCATACATCATTGTTCAGGGATCAGACAGGTTTGAAAATGTAATCTGCCATGTACTGACCAACATGGTGTATTGGCAGATGTGGAAGCAAGTAGAGCCACAGCTGCTCTTCACCCCAAGGTGCTCTGTTATACCGTTTGTCGCCTCTTAGATGCTCTCATTCTGTTCAGTGTCCGAAGGTGTACCTGATTGGACCATGTATAACTGCATTTAGACTTGCTCTGCTTTTAATGTCACCAGCACCGCTATGTAGGAAGTACCTCAGGGAACAGTAAGCAGTTATTGCTCCAGCAACTCCAAGTAGAGTGTCTAGCAAGATCAGCAGGTGCTGCCTTATACAGCCAGCGTTAGTCATAAAGTAAATCATTTCTAATGTAATTCAGTATTGGGGTATTATTAACGTGGAACATATAAATAAAGATATTTCATTTCTGAAATGTATTTGTCTGTAAAAGTTAAAAATATTTACACATTAACAGTGATTAAGACAAAAGAGGCTGGAATCAAAGAAGCTCCTTGAAGAAAAAGAGGAGGAGGAGGAGAAAAAATGGATTGATTTAGAGGAAGTGAAATTTCAGGAGCAAAAAAAGGAAAGAGGCTATTGAGAAAGCCTGGCTCAAGCAGTTTGCAGTTGTCATCAAAATGACAAAGTAAAAACATTCCATGTAAGTAATCTTCATTTCTTCTATATTTTCACTATAGAGAAGTGAAAATGGCCTTGGGCAATTAACCTTATTCAGGAAACACTTTCCATCCCTAATGTCTTTGGCTAGATTATATGCCAATGAGCTCCTCAAGCAGTAGTTTGAAGCAATTCTGACAAAATGACACATTTAAAAATATGTTAATAAATGTACCCATTCGTTAAAGGAAAAATATATACCCCCAAAATGACAAAAAACAGATTTATATTATATCAACAGTTTCTATCAAATTGTATAAGTGGCATATTAAAGAATCTTACCAAACTGGAATATATATTTAAGTAAATATTGCCCTTTTACATATTTTCCATTGAGACCTTATATTTTACTCTCTGTGCTGCCTCAGAAATCACCTGACCAGAAATACTTAAAGGGGAACGATCAAGAAAATGAAAATTGAAATCTACTCTAATCAAATCTAAATTTAATATAATCAATAAACAATTCTGTACTGTTTCTGAAATAATCTTGTTTATCTTCACTATTCCTCTCTCAGCATCTGTTTCTCTTCATTCTCTCTTCATGCAGGAGTTATGTGTCAGATATTCATTGACAGTTGGATCCAAAATATCTTATAGGGGGGCTCCTTTTGCCTAGAAGATGTATTAGAGTTCACTCTTTTAAAATCACCAGACATTATGTCTCTCTACATGCAGAATTTGTGCAAAAGGCAGTTATTTTGTTAGATTTGCACTGGAATCAGTTATTTGAGTGTATATGTGAGTGTATATGTATATAAGTGAATGTCCATTTGTAGTACAGGTATGGGACACGTTATCCAGAATGCTCGGGACCTGGGGTTTTCCGGATAATCCCTAATTTGGATCTCCAATCTGTTTGGGCCTATTTACTAACAATCGAACTGCGATTTTTCATGGTTTTCCTATATTTATAGAAAGCTCCACAAATTCAAGACTTATTAATTGTAAAAGCCACAAAAACCTCTAAGGCCAAACTCTACCAAGTAAAAGTTGTCACGATCTTATATAAAAGTCAACTGGAGCTGTGCTGATCCTATTGGGCCGCTTTAAATCAATTCAGAGTTTTAGAGGTTTTCTGATTTTTTCTTCACTAGAAATTGTCCAAAAAACTTGAATCTTTAGAGATTTTCGATGTATTTGTATTTTTTAGCGCATTGTTAACCACTTTTTTTCATTTGCCCTTTTTATACTCTGATCTTTAGTAAATGTAATGACAAACATGGTTTTAGAGTTTGTGAGATTAGTTGTGGTTTCAAAACCCTCTAAAAACTAACCTCTAACAAATAAGTTTAAATAATTTAAACATTAAATAAACCCAATTGTATTGTTTGCCTCCAATAAAGATTGATTATATCTTAGCTGTCACATTATTACAGAGATAAAGGAAACATGCCTTGGGATCTGTATAAGGCAGGGGTCCCCAACCTTTTTTACCCTTGAGCCACATTCAAGTGTCAAAAGAGTTTGTGGGCAACACAAGCATGAAAAAGTTTCTGGTTTGCAAAATAAAGGATATTAATGCATATTCAGTTGCCTTATGTGAATTGGCAGCCTACAGGCCATAAACCTGGTTTTTATTTAACCAAAACTTGCCTCCAAGCCAGGAATTAGAAAATAAGCACCTGCTTTAAGGCCATTGGGAGCAACATCCAAGGGGTTGGTGAGCAACGTTACTCAGGAGCCACTGGTTGGGGATCACTGGTGTAATGGACCCATACCTGTAATGTAATGATAGAAATGTATGTTAGTAATACAAGCCACTGTGGGAAGCATCTTTCCTGACTATCACAAGCTAAAATACATATTTTTTCCTTTAATGTATCTACATAATCTATTAGTACCTCTGTATGCAAGAAATGACTTAGATATGTACAGCATGAAATAATAATTGTTAGGGGCAAATTGTCGAATATCGAGGGTTAATTAGATATGTACAGCATGAAATAATAATTGTTAGGGGCAAATTGTCGAATATCGAGGGTTAATATTGAAGTTGAAGGATTTAGCGCAATTTATTCGATCGATTGATTAAATCCTTTGAATCGGGCGAATCGAAGGATTTTAATCCATCGATCGAAGGATCATCCTTCGATCAGAAAATTGTTAGGAGTTTTATGCCTTGTAACTCTTAGCATCCAGCTAAACAGTCGCCTGTGCCTAAAAAATATATATTTACAATACAAAAATATTTCCTATTTCAAGAACAAAAATCAGAAATCAAAGCATCTTCTCATTTCAAATTCATATGCAACTTCGGAGAACATTAAAGGAGAAGGAAAGGTAAAAAACGACTTTAGCTCTAAGTGTTGCCAATGTATAGTATATATAATTACCAGCAAGCATTCCCTCATTAGTTTTTTCCTTAATCTTTTTTAAAAAGGTTAGACATGTATGAAAAACATACCCTTGTTTTTGTAAGAAATCAGTCTGAATACACCGGAGTCTTTTGTCTTCCTTGTGCAGCGATGAAGATGCAGTCACGTGACACAGCCGTTCGTCATTGCGGACCTCTCTGCCCCCGCCTTATTAATTCATGCTCCAATAGCCGATGCAGCTTTCCCGTTGCCAGGAAACTAGGGGAAGCTTTGAGCGAATGATTATATCATGGGGGTCACGAAGGAGGCGCTTGAACGATGGATTGTAGGGTGGAAGAGATTTGAAAATGGCGGCGCCAAACTGTTATAAGGGGCAAAACTACCGAATGCTTGTGCACAGGATAAACACGGATTTCAGATTTTATAGTGCAGCATTTCAGGAGGGGGCCTGATGGAGTACATAATGAAGGTAGTTTTTGGCTTTCCTTCTCCTTTAACATTAAGTAAGCTTTATCAGAAAGGTCTATATAAATACACCAATAAACCATCAAAGTAATGCTGCTCTGAGCCCCCCTGTCAATAGAAACACCGCATTGCTTTTCTTCTATTGTGTGCACATGGGCTTCTGTATCAGACGTCCTTCCTTCAGCTTAAACCTCCTTGCCCCGGGCGTGCGCATGCTCAGTTTGCTCCTCTTCCCCACCCCCTCCCTTCTCTACTGTAATCTGAGCCAGAGCTATAAGTGAGCAGGGAGAGACTCAGGCAGGAAGTGATGTCACACCAAGCTAATACTGCACCTGCTATCCTAATCAAACAGAGTTTATAGAGCTTTTTACTCAGGTATGGTAAAATAGTCTACAGAATAAATATAGCATTCTAGCTTGCACTCTTGCAGCTAATCTATTGGCAATAAAATGCCTCTGTAGCTTTCCTTCTCCTTTAAAGGGGTTCACCTTTACATTAATATTTAGTATAATATAGAAAGTGATATTCTGAGACATACTGCAACTGGTTTTCATTTCATTCTATTGTTTGTGGTTTTCGAGTTATTTAGCTTCGTATTCAGCAGCTCTCCAGTTTGTAATTCCAGCAATCTGGTTTGCTAGGGTTCAAATTTTCGTAACAACCCTGCATTCATTTAAATAAGAGCCTGCAATATGAATATGAGAGGGCCTAAATAGAAAGAGAAGTAATACAAAGTTGCAATAACAATTCATTGTAGCCTTACAGAGCATTTGTTTTAAGATTGGTTCAGCGACCCCCCCCCCTATTTGAAAGCTGGAAAGTCAGAAGAAGAAGAAGGCAAATAATTCAAAACCTATGAAAAAGAAAAAGTAAAGACCAACTGCAAAGACCAAACCCTTGAACGTTGAAAACAAATTAGCCAAAGACCTCACAAAAACGCTAAGCAAATTTACTTTCACTTTCTATTTGACCATAGATTCCCTTTAAGAGAGTAGGCTCTTTCGTGGTGCTCTGACTGGCATGCATTGCCACACCTTCCCTGTATGACTGGTTTGTTTCCTCTCCAATGATCAATAGCACTGATGTATCAACACACTTTAGGGTGGCAACAACTTTTGGTATGTACACTTGTTTTAAAGTGATTTTTCCCAATTGACACCAGCCATGCCAAGAAGTCCTTCTCTTCCTCTTGTATTGGGGCTAGTTTCAGTTTACAAAAGGCAAAATTGCTCTGTTTGACCTCTACCAAATTGGTAAAATGGTATTTACAAATGTGTTGGCACTTTGCATCAACGATCCTTTTGTCTTCTGCTAAACAACTAAGGGCTTAAAGTCAAAAGCACAGTAGGAACCCACACAAGACTCTGTGCCGGACCATTTATTTTAATCGACAGTCGGTGGCCCTGGCCATACAATGAATGAATTATGTTATGAGACAGAGCAAATGGCACATTTTACGATACAAAGAACATAGGCGAATGCAAATCATAAAGCAGACACATCAAACTATCAAATTCTTTTCTGAAAATGTAAAAATTCAGTTCAACATCTCAAATCTTGCAAGTTATATACAAGCAATAAATTGTGCAGCTGACTTCAAAAGACGTTCAATAAAACAGATCACTGCAAGCAGACTATATAGACAAAAAAAAAATTCTAAGCAAGAATGACGTTAAACCATTTTACAATACAGAGATTTGGGGTAAAAAAAAAAAAAAAAAGACAAAAATCTTATGCTTTAATACTAAGTCTGGAAATGGTATTTGGGCATTTTCATTGTGCCAAAACCCTCCAGACAATAGCAGGAGAAAATGTTTCTAAAACCCTTTTCAGTAGCAATAAGCGGGAGGGGGAGCTGCCTTTATAATTTAAAGTATTACACCTTGGTTTCTTTTTCATTGAAAGTTTATTAAAACATCTGCAATACAAACGTTCCAGATTGAGGCTTATGAAAAAAGGTGAAACTAAAGTCCAGTATGACATAACAGAAAAGAAAACAAAGATATCCCTCAGTGTACGTACATCTAAAAAAAAAAAAAAAAAAAAATACAGAGAATGAAACTAAAATATTATTTACACTTCATTTCTCGGCACTTGCAGGACTTGAAGGATTGTTTTTCTTATCTTTTATACTGGATAAATCCCTGTCCCGGCTCCTGGATTTTTTCCTCAATTCTTTGTCATCATGGGAAGATTTCCTTGTTTTATCTTTATCCCTATTTTTATGGGTAGAAGAGCGCTCTTCACGGTCTTTGCCATGTATGTTTGTGGAGTCTGGACTTCTATCGTGTTCCCTGCCTTTTTTTGAATGTTTGTTCTCTGGGCTGCTGCTCTTAGAGTGCCTTCTTTTATGGCTTTCATGATCACTAGATTTATGAGAATGTTTGCTTTCACCTTTTCGAAGGGAATCTTTATTCTTACTTTGACTCTTGTTGGAATCATTCGAGTCACCCCTGCTCTTGCTTTCTTTATTCTTGGACTTGTCTGGAGTTCCTTTTCTGTCTCTGCTTCTGGACCTTCCCCTCCTTTTATTGTCTCTATCTTTGCTTTTAGCATGATCTCGACTTCTGGTACGGGTATTGTCTCTGCTTCTGGACCTTGCTCTTCGGCTATTCTCTCTACTTTTGCTGCGCTCTTTAGCCCTGCTATTGGAGTCATGCTTAGTTCTAGTAGATTCTCTTTCCCTACTCCTTGATTTTCCCTGCCGTTCTCTGGTTTTATCTTTCTCCTTGCTTTTTGTCCTCTCACTTTTTGATGAAGAGGGTTTCATCCGCTCTTTGCTTTTGCTCCTATCCTTTTCTTTAGCTTTATCACTAGAGTTCTTTTCCTTTTCTTTTTCATGCACTCGTTCTTTGCTTTTTGATCTTGCTTTCACATCATGTTTGCCGTGTTTGGAATCTTTATTACTTTTTGAGTTTTCTTTACTTTCACTTCGTCTTTCAGACTTTGTCCTTTTGCTGCTTCGGTTTTTATTCGGTCTTTCATCCTTTTCAGTATCTTTCTTCACTTCTCTCTCTTTGCTTGCTGATTTAGGATCTTTTTGTTTTTCCAGATCTCCTCTTTTGCTGGGGCTTTCGGATACTGGCATCTGATCAGATGACTTCCGCTCCCTTCCTCTCATTGGGCTTTTCTGATTGTCCTTATCATTCATTTCACTCCTAAAAGAAAGGGAAAAAAAGCCAATAAATTGTAGAACTCAAAAATAAGGAAATTTTTTTCAAGAGGAAAACTGCTGGATAGTGTAAAGTGTTTTAATAAACATTGTATTCAAATCTGCTAGACTACACAATCAGCAAACAGAAAAAATAAGAAACCTAAAGGGATACTGTCATGGGAAAACTTGCACTGCAAGTTGGAATATCACCCTCTTCCTCCTCCCGCCCCCATCAGCAGAACAATGGGAAGTTAACCAGATAACAGCTCCCTGGTATATATAAGAACAGCTCTCAATAGTAAAAATACTTGGCATGCACCGAATCCACTATTTGGATTTGGTTTAATCCCTGAATCCTTTGTGAAAGATTCGGGCGAATACTGAACTGAATCCTAATTTGCATATGCAAATTAGTCAGGAAAGGAAAAAGTGGAGAAACTTTTTAACTTCCTACTTTTTGGACTAAAAGTCACATGAGTTTCCTTCCCGCCCCTAATTTGCAATTACGATTGGTTTCGGCCAGGCACAAGTCCCACTGTGACTCCTTCAGTTAGATTGAGTAGGAGAAACAACAGCCTGTCAGAAAGGACTTCCATTGTGCAGCACTGGCACTTCCTGAAAAGGACATGACCAGGCAAAATGACCTGAGATGGCTGCCTACACACCAATATTACAACTAAAAAAATACACTTGTTGGTTCAGGAATTAAATTTTACATGGCAGAGTGAATTATTTGCAGTATAAACAGTGTAATTTAGGAATAAAAACTGCACAATAAAAATCAAGACAGAATCAGTCATGCAGGCCACACAAAAGGTAGATAACCAATTCAGGAAGTCCAGCCAACTGGCCTAACCATGTACAGGCCCAAAAGATGGATATTCTAATAGTAACCATCTCAGAACTGAATATTTATAATAGGATTTAGAGGTTTAGCTAAATGAATTGGAATAGAACTATGCTGCAAGTGCAATGTGCTGTTGGGCAGTCCAAACATAACATTTCAGATCTATAAATGATATAAACAGCCAACAATTTAAAATATTTGCAGTGCTGCATACTTGTCTCCTTTGATCCATCGTTCTCCACTAGAATAGCGCATTCGCTGCGTTCTTTGCATTTCTTGCCTCCAATGTGGAGGTGTCTCACTTCTCCTAAAGCGATCTCTTGACCTAGATCTGGAAGGTGTGCGGTAACGCTAGAAAAGCAGGAAAGGGGTGCAACTATTTATGCAATGTACATTTAAAAAAAACAAAAACAAAAAAAAACGACCATCACCCCAATGATTACACTTACTCTAGGTCCCCTTCCCTTGATTTTTCTTCCAGATCTGGTTACCAATAACCTCCTCTGGTAAAGGGATGCTTGCATGTTGCTAAAATTAAGAACAAAAGAATAGTTAATTAGCCAAATACTTTAATAAAAAGATTTTATAGGGGCCACGTTCCTACAGAACATTTATGTATTTTTTTTGTTTAAATTATAACAACTTAGAGTAACCAAAAACTGTCATGTCTAAAGATGCAACCAAGTGAACTGCAAAGTCACATGTAACAAAACCATAACGATGTTACAAACAGATTACTCAGTTGGAAAGCAAGTTACTTTTATTTACCTTATTAGGTATTCCTCTTCTACAATCTCATCACAAATACAAATTTTCCTTTTTAAAGGGGTTGTTCACCTTTAAATTAACTCTTAGTATAAAGAGAGTGATATTCTGAGACAAAGCAGTGGATAAAACACCCTGGGGCAAATTTACTAAAGGCTGAATTTTCATCAACGAATGACCCGCCACACTGCACTCCAGTTGTAAATTAGTTACCACTACGCTATTTCACTGCTAAATGTGAAGTTGCGTCTCAACAGCCGAACGCTGCCGAAGTTTCGCTAGCATTAATTCGTTAGTGCAACCTTTTCCTTGAAAACTTTCGCTAGCATTCAATTCTGCCAAGAGAAACTTCATTAGTACTTTTACGCTTAGATCAATTTGAATAGGGTACATATAGGTCGTATAGACGTCTTTATTAGAGATGTTGGTGCAAATGCTGGAAGTGGCCACTTATTATTACAAAAGTTCAAGGAAGCAAAAGAGATCCTCTAATGCCCTAGACATGAGCCCACCATAAAACAAATGCGGCATGCCCCTCAAATGGTTGGGAAAGAAATGTTAAAACAAAAATCTTTAGTTTATAGTTAGGACTTTTGAAGGCAATCCAAAAGGCCAGCGTTTTTTTATTTTTTAGAACATTTATAACTTTCTGGTATACAGGATATAATGTCACTGACATAAGATTGAGGAGGTTGAAGCTTAATTTTATCAGTTTGTCAGGTCAAAGGTGGTAAGGGAAACTCTGGCGAAAGAGGTAACTTTCTGTAAAATTCACACATTTGCGGAGTAAGATCGTTCACCTGAGCAAAATTGTGCCAGGCTATAGGGTGCAAAACTGCACTAGCAACAGTCTCTTTCTCTAGTGAATTGTCCTCTATGTCTGTTAGTAAATTGGTGATGTCACTGTGGATGAGATTTCGAGCAAATTTTCACTAGCAACGGCCACTTCTCCCTTTAGTGAATCTGCCCCCCCTTTCTCCCAATATCCAGATGTTATTAAGCAGCAGTGATTGCAAAAACTACTGGACAAATTGATCACTCATGAATTGATGTGGCTGATTTAATACTAAGGAAATAATTCCAGAGCAGTTGCACCATGCTTACCTATCACGCTCCCTTTCCCTGTCATTCCTTTGGCTTTCTTTCTCATCTGTTCTTTCAGGGCTTTTTCTCATTAAAAACTTGTTTTCAGGTATTGTTGGGATCTCTTCTGGACGGACAGTAGAGGTCACCTGGAGTTCCTGATCCTCATTTTGATCTTCATCAGGACTAAAAAAAAAAAAAAAAGTAATCTTTAAAGCTCAAAAAATATAGTGCAGACTGCTGAGGGAGATAAAATAAAGGAACCTAAAATTATTGCGGTTTTATTTTTTTTGGGGAAGGGGGGCTAGTGTCTTTTTGGAATCACAGACTGAACCTGAAGTTAAAGAATAATAAGTCTAGAAGGGCTGTTAACTGACCAAACATTTCCACTACCGGTAAGCAATATCAAAAAATCAAGAAAGTTTGACCCAAGCTTAGTGTTGACCAGTTAGAAGTGTGCCTGTACCAGTGCTTGCCTAACAGAGAATTATTGCCAGCATTCAACTGCAGATTTTACAAATATTTATTTAAAAAATGGGGTGTATTTAGCAGTTTGGCCAAAATATGTCAGCTCACGTGCCATGCAAGACCCTCATTGTACGAGAGCCCTACATGTCAAATCATCAGTGTTCCAGCAAACAGTGTCACTGAGAAGTAAGAGTATATAGAATGGAAATGTTTCACTGTTGATTTTCCTTTCTATAACACACTCGTGAACATTTTAAAATGCCCCTTTCATTAAAAGAATTTAGAGAGGATTGTGATCCACTTGTGTTTACAGAAACATAGTAAAACATACCTTTTCTTAGCTTTTTTCCTCTTCCCTTTCTCCTTTTTCTGCTTTTTGGAATTTTTCTTGTGTTTCCTTTTTTTCTTTTTTGACTTTTCTTCATCCTCACTTTTGGAATCAGAGGATGAGTCAGATGATGAATCAGAGGCGCTGGAGTCTTCAGAGTCACTCGATGAGGAGGATTTATGTTTTTTCCTCTCTTTCTTGGCTGTAATGGTTAGAAAAATAAACAATAAAACATCCTTTCGGGAGGGTCAGGTTACTGAAAAGTGCAGAACAGGAATGAAGGTTATTGGTGAACAAACACAGACCAATAAGTTGCCAACATGGACTGGAAGGTCCGAGATGGCAGATTTTATCAGCCCACGTATGGCCACCTTTAGATCTTTGCTCCAAAAGTTCACAGAAACAACCAGTATAGAAATTTTACAGCTCAACTTTTTATAGCTTAAAGGAGAAATAAAGCTTAAACATAAAGTAGGCTAGAAACGTTGTACATGGTTTGGGCCCAAGGCAACCACAGCCATTTAGCCGGGAAGATCTGTACCTCCAAAGATGCCCCAGTAGCTCCCAATCTTCTTTTCTGTTGATTCACTGCACATGCTCTGTGCTGCTGTCACTTACTGAGCTTAGGGACCCAATCACAATATACAGTACACATAGAATATCAATTTCACAATATCAGGCTGATTAGTAATAAATACAGATAATTACTACATGGCAGCAAATAAACTAATGTAACAAACATCAGAATTTTTTGCCATATTTATTTAGGGGTTAGTTTGCCTTTATGTACAAACTATTTATCAGTATGGCTTAAGAACATTTTTTATACCCGTTCAGCAAAAAATTGTATTTAAATATATTGCAGAAGTCTATACTAATGGGCCCTCGGTCTGTGATAATTCCCAACAGGCCTTTCTGATGGGAATCAGAAAGCTTGTTCTTTATTGTATGACTTTAATACCCATAGAAAGAGCTTGAGCATCCATTCAACAAGGATACTATAAAGTGGCTGTTGCTTTCTTAACTACCAAACAGACACAGCTGCTACAAGGCTGAAAGGAGGCAAGATGGCAGCACCACTACAATGGTACAAGGGGCCAGTGGGTTTTTCAGTTTAATGCACATTCATACAACAGATTAATATATAACTCATCAATCCTAAAGAATGAAAGCAAAAGTATTTTTGAATAAAAATGCTATGCTATCCAGATATGCTGTAGAGCAGGTTAAGCAAACATTATGGAGCAAATTTATCAGTGAAATTTATCAGTGTGAATTTAGAACTCGCCACAATAAATCTCACTCACTTTCTATTCATTCCTATTGGATACATTTATCAAATGTTGAACTCCATTGATAGATCCGATTCTAAAAATCCCATAGGATTGAATAGAACATGGGTGAGTTTTTCTGTGGCGAGTTCTAAATTCACATTCGGATAAATCTGAACCTATGTGCAATCCATAAAGGCCTTTATGGATTGCACATGGGTTCAGATTTTTCAGAATGCCACAGAAAAACTCACCCATGTTAATGTAATAAAGAAACCAGGTGAAATTTACTGGATGGTGCATAGGGTACCTACCTTTAGATTTCTGGACAAGCTCTCCACAATTCTGTATGCTTATTTCTACACTTGGTTTGCTGGATGCATCTGTTTTTTGATTCTCAATCTCCCTCACAACATCTTGTCCAGAAATTACTTGGCCAAAAACAACATGAAGCCTATAAAAAAAAGATACATATCCAGAACGTTTGTATTAAGTTTGTTGAATATAAAGGTGTAAAATCATACAGAAATGCTTGAATAAAAAGAGAGAAAGCTTACCCATCCAAGTGAGGTGTAGGTTTAGTTATTCTGTGACATCAGAAAAAGGAGGGGAAAAAAATGAATGAAATAAGCCTTTTGAATATCCCAAATGCAACATACCTGTAAAAATCAATGAACATTAAGAAGGGGCAATTAACATATACCTCCACCTGGGTGATTTACTACCCATGCGTTCTATAGCAGCCTGTCTAACCCCAGAGTGGATGGAGGAAAAAGACAATAATCTAATGTCACTGATGGCTGTGCCAGAACACAAGGGTACTGGAAAATAATGCACACAATGTGTAGATATATGTTACTTTCCCTTTAAAACAGATGTATATTAATATAAAACCTAAACATTGTAATGTTCCTTTGGGCCACTACCCTAATGAGATTATTAGATTTTTAGATCATTAGAAAAGGTACTTCAAAAAACAATGTATAATATGGTGTAAAGTAGTGTAGTTTTACAGGAAAATATGTATAAATTCAGTTAAGTTTTCAGCCTGCATAGGGCATTGTATTTCCTAATTTTCATGGCCACCTTTATTTCCATTCTAGAAACCAACAGTAGGACCTTACTTTAGTAATTTTAAAAATACATTCAAACCTAGAGCAAGTGTCCCACAAGGCAGAATCCATTACACTTGATTTGAAAGGCTCTTTCGCAGTACTAGAATGCTAACTGGAGAATGCCTGGATCAGATTTAGTTAGGTTGAAAAAACTTAATGAACAGAAAAAACAAAATGAATGGATTTATACAACATATGAAAGTATGAAATATAACAGGCTAATGCTAGGTCACATGCATTGTTTTGATAGCCACTACCAGTCAAAACCTCCTAGAGGCACATATCTTGCACAGAAGGGCCAGTATTAAAGGGAAACATGTCTAAAATGGAATAATGCTAGAAATGCTGTATTTTGTATACTAAAACTTACTGCACCACAAGCTTAATTAAATGAATGATTGATGCGTTCAAAGTTGGCCACAGTGGGTCACCATCTTTTAACTTTGTTAAACATCTTTGCAAGACCAAGACTAAGCACATGCTCAGTGTAGTCTGGGCTGCTGCACAGGTATAGTCATAAATTATCAAAACAGCACAAGTCAAATATCTGCCAGAAGCAGTTACAGAAATACTTATCAGAATATGCAGACTGCACTGGGTTCTGTGCAGTCATGTAATCTAATGTGGATTTTCTAGTTTTTGTATTGCTCAATACAACTCTCCAGAACCAATGGCTGCAGCAAAATCATCCTCCATATATAATCAGTTTATCGGTTTAAATCTGGCTCAATGATCTTTGTCCCTGCAGCTAGAGCTGGAAACATTAAAGGAATTGTTCAGCGTAAAAACTGTGTAGATAGGCTGTGCAAAATAAAAAATTTTCTAATATAGTTAGTTAGCCAAAATGTAATCTATAAAGGCTGGAGTGACTGGACGTCTAACATAATAACCAGAACTCTACTTCCTGCTTTTCAGCTCTCTAACTCTGAGTTAGTCAGCGACTTGAAGGGGGGCCACATGGTATATATCTGTTCAGTGAGTCTACAATTGATCTTCAGCATTCAGCTCAGATTGAAAAGCAATAGATATGACCCATGTGACCCCCCTTCAAGCCTCTTATTGGTTACTGCCTGGTAACCAGTCAGTGGAAACCAAGAGAGTTGAAAAGCAGGAAATTGGGCTATGTTCTGTTATGTTAGACATCCAGTCACTCCAGCCTTTATCGATTACATATTTGGCTAACTAACTATATTAGAAACATGTTTTATTTTGCACAGCCTATTTATACAGTTTTTATTTTTACACTGAACAATTCCTTTAAAGGGGATGTAAAGGTAAAAATAAAATCCCATTTTTACTTTATTAACTGAAAAAAGAAACCTATTCCAAATATACTTCAATTAAAAAATCTGTACATTTTTTATAAGGAACCTGACTGTATGCAGTGAAATCCTCCCTTAATTTACTTGCTCCGATGGCTGCAGATATAAACTTCTACATGATTGCCAGCTGTTCTACAGAGAAACAAACAAAGCTGCTCGAGTTCTGGGAATACCTCCCCCCTGCCATTTGAAAGCATGACTGTTTCCCAGCAGAGCAGTTAGGAACTGTCTGAAGATTCCTATCTGCAGCAGTCAGAGCAAGTAAAATGAAGGGGGGGGGGGGAAATTTAACTGCATACAGTCAGGTTTCTTATAAAAACGGCAGACATTTTTTAATTAAAGTCTATTGGCGACAGGTTTCTTTTTCATTAAAGAAAGTAAAATTGAAATCTTATTGCCTTTACACCCCCTTTAAGGGACATATTGCACTGAGCAATAATGGTGGATCTGAGAGGAACAATGGTGCTTTTCAGTGAAGTAATGTATGGAAAAGATACTCAATACGTACATAAAAAATTGTGATCCATTTGTGTCCTTTCCTCTATTGGCCATAGAGAGTAGGAATTCTTTGTTGTGCTGAACAGAGAAGTTTTCATCTAAAAGGATTGAGAAACTTTACTACAAAGAACTGTGCTGGTTATGGGTTACTGTTTTAGTAATCAACAGAGAAGACTTCCGGTTATCAGTAAAAAGCAGGGACATCCTTCCTTCTCTCTCTCTGTAACAGGTGGAATATATACAGCATATTAAATATATGTGTTTTCTCTCACGGAGGCTCATTTATGAACAATAGGCAAATTTGCACCTGGGCAGTAATATGCTGTTGTTTTCTTTGTAATTACCGATTGGTCACGGATTGGTAACTATGTGTTACCATTCAGCCACAAATGTGCCCAGAGTTGATAAACAAGTGCAATACTATCTCTACTACCCATACATGTAGTGTTATCTAAATAAACAAAAATGCAGGTCTAACCACCTTGATTACTATATTTGTAGACAATCACATGCATACTATACATTGATATGCAATAATCCCATTAATGGAATAAGCTTAGGAAAAAAAAAAAAAAAAAAAAAAAAAAAAACACAAAATGTAAGCACAATGGCTATGTAGTTGTTTCCTAAGTTTCTTCTAAAGCATATATATATATAGCTATATATATCTATATATATCTATATATTTATAATATGCGGTCATCTTAATATACGGACAAATAAGAATACTAGAAGACACAGGTATCTAATGGAAAATCAAAAATTAGGTGAAGAAAAAAAAATTGATGTTCCCTCTAAACACACCTATTTGCAAAAACAACAGGAGCAATCATCAATGCAATAAGATAAGAGATACAAGTAGCTTACAAATGACACCTACAACCATTTATAATTTTACCATTTACCAAGCCACTTCAAGACTCCTCTAAATGTTCAGGATTAAATAACACAGAAAAAAAACATATTTCCTGAGCTTAACTTCAAAAAAGAAAGCAATTATCAGCCACCATTGCAAGCATAAAATGAACATCAGACATAGAGAGTATTCAGAGAACTACAGAAAAGACTGACAATAAGGAGCAATTATGTTTTTATTTATACATGTTAAGTGGTTAGGGTTTGTCGAAGAGATCGGAGTTGACTGGGCTGGTAGGCCTAAATATTACATGCTTTCAAGATAGTGCCAAGAATATTGCTGATGGCAAAAAAATTGGTCACATCAAACATCATCCTAATTCACTTTCAAGCACTGCTTAAAGGAACAGTAACGCCAAAAAATAAAAGCATTTTAAAGCAATTACAATATAATGTACGGTTGTCCTGCACTGGTAAAATTGGTGTGTTTGCTTCAGAAACACTACTATAGTTTATACAATAGGCTGCTGTGTAGCCATGGGGGTAGTCGTTTAGGCTGAAAAAGGAGAAAAGTCACAGGTTACATAGATAACAGATAAACTCTGTAATATAATACATATGGTAATCTCCAGAATGCATCTGTTATCTGCCATGTAACCTGAGCCTTGAATAGTGGTCCCCATGGCTACACAGCAGCTTGTTGATAAAAACTATAGTAGAGTTTATGAAGTAAACATACCCGTTTCACCAGTGCAGGGCAACAGTACATTATATTTGAATTACTTTAAAGAGCTTACAATTTTTTGATGTTACTGTTCATTTAATCACAATCTTTTTGACCTTCAAGTAAAGATCCTCTCTGCCACTGCCCCAAGGCGCAGAGTTTGCGAACCGCTGCTCTTGTATAGACTGCGCACTGGTCACATGAACAAAGAGTAATGGCTCTGGCACACTTGCCTCTCTGACAGAAAATATACCAGCAGATAAAATACCAACTCTATGCCAATCCACAGTGACATGAACAATATCTGTCATTCTGCACACAGGGCTATTCTATATGGTACGGACGTTTTCTCTGTAGGTGGAGAGAATGCCATTTGCAACAACCCAAAAACATGCTTCACTAGCATCCTGGGGATAATTTATTGACTTGTGTGAAAGAGGCTATAGGTTTTAAGAGTCTCTCTACAGCTTGCTAGGTTTGTACATGATGACTTAAATGACTTCTAACAAGTGTAAAGCAACTAGAATGCAAAATGTAGGTTTTTCAATGTCCTCTTTCTTCTCTTTTGGCCTACAAGAATCATCCTGGTGTAAATAAGTCAAGTCACTGCCTAACACAAAAGACTAGTGATCCAAAAGCAGCTTATGACCAAGGGGGATCCAAGTGCCAAGGTGTTATTAACCAAAATTACTAGCAACCGAAAGTTAAAGGGATACTGTCATGGGAAAAACATGTTTTTTTCTAAATGAATCAGTTAATAGTGCTGCTCCAGCAGAATTCTGCACTGAAATCCATTTCTCAAAAGAGCAAACAGATTTTTTTATATTCAATTTTGAAATCTGACATGGGGCTAGACATATTGTCAATTTCCCAGCTGCCCCAAGTCATATGACTTGTGCTCGTGCTCTTCAATCACTCTTTACTGCAAGTTGGAGTGATATCACCCCCTCCCTCCCCCCCCCCCAGCAGCCAAACAAAAGAACAATGGGAAGGTAACCAGATAACAGCTCCCTAAAACAAGATAACAGCTGTCTGGTAGATCTAAGGCTAAGGCTAAGGGCAACAGTACATTATATTTGAATTACTTTAAAGAGTTTGCATCTTTTTTCTATTGTCGCTCGAAATCGCCTAGCGAGGCAATTTCGAGCGACAGTAGAAAAAAGATCGCCGCGTGTGTTTTTACGCTGGCGATTTTTCGCGATTCCCCATAGACGCCAGCGCAAAAGTTTCCCCAGCGATTGCGGATTAAAAGTCGCCGCGAGTCAAATCGCGGCGCTATCGCCTAGTGTGGCCCTAGCCTAAGAACAGCACTCAATAGTAAAAACCCATGTCTCTGAGACACATTCAGTTACATTGAGAAGGAAAAACAGCAGCCTGCCAGAAAGCATTTCTCTCCTAAAATGCAGGCACAAGTCACATGACTTGAAACAGCTGGGAAATTGACAAAATGTCTAGCCCCATGTCAGATTTCAAAATTGAATATAAAAAAATCTGTTTGCTCTTTTGAGAAATGGATTTCAGTGCAGAATTCTGCTGGAGTAGCACTATTAACTGATGCGTTTTGAAAAAAACATGTTTTCCCAATGACAGGATCCCTTTAAGACCAATTAAAAATCTTAACAGCAAGCCAGACAAAAAGGACACAATTGTCTAATTTGAGAGACATAGGAGAACAATAATCCGAGTCCAACTTGTAGTGTAGTAGAGATCTGACCGTCTGCATGAAAATTTGGGATTTTTCCTTACCTTCAAAGAACCCTCCATAAATGGATTCTCCACCTCTTCCATTACCTGAATATGCACAGAAAGAATGTGTGAGAAATAGGATATTAAAAGACGCAACAATATTTAAAAAGGGAAATGATACAAGTTGACAACAAAGAACTGTACAAAGTAATAAATAGCGACATACCTTCACTGAAGTCTCCTCCCTGGATCATAAAATCCTTCACAACTCTATGAAACAAGCAGTTTTTGTAATGCAATGGCTTTTGAGTGCTCTTCCCAATTCCCCTTTCACCTGAGAAAGACATACGAGTGAATATGGAATGGAACAAGTATTACAGTTACTAAAGACTATGAATGTAAAGCAACAAAGAAAATGGAAAGAACTTACACAGCATTTACATATAATCACATATAGCTAAGCTTATAGTTATACCCCTGAAGAATCAGCAAAATGTAGAGGTGTTCTGTTGCTTGTGGATTTAGCCTCTACAAGCCCTAACATAGACAGACAGGCTCTTGAATGAGTTGGGGGGGGGGGGGGGAGGTGCTGGGCATGTTATTGGGCAATTATAACGGGTTATATAACATTGCCTCTTATAGTGAAAAAAGGTACATAGCAGAATTATGTCTGCCAAAGTATCACATCAGCATTCTTAATTTTGACAAGGAGAGCTGTACAGAGAAAGAGAGCTAAATTAAAAGGAAAACAAATGGCATCAATAAAGGGATTTCATGTACCTAAAATCTTTCAGTACTTATACCAAGTGTTTACTGAAACCTAGCGCTAAACTCTTTCTTTTTGTGACAGCTTGTGCAGTACTGTGAACATTTGTGGTGCTATAGAAATAAATACAATCAATGAGAACAAAAAGACCTTTTACCTACCTGTGCAGAGGGAGCGAAAATTTTCACAAGTTTTTGGGCAAACGTCTGAAAACAGTTCAAAGACAACTCTTCCGGCTACAAGAGATACAGTTTGTTAGACAAAGTGTGCTCTAACATCCTGGCATTCAAGGTACATAAATGTATGATATATATGTGTATATTAGCAGGTATGTATTAATTGCTTGCTAGGTGTACACTAGTTACTTTTACGGATTTGTTTTTGTTTAAAATTTTGATTTGTCACGAGTAAGGTAACTGTTTAAAAGAAAGAAGTTTATTTTTCTTACCAGGAACATTGTTAACGGCTATGTCAAAAAAACAACGAGTACGTTGCACTTTCACCCCCATGGTTTTATCTATGAAAGAAAAAAAAGAAAATCTGTATGTTAACACTCTGTATCAGTCTGGAGCGATATCGGATAGGTTCACCTAGTACAGATATGGGACCTGTTAACCAGAATGTTCTGGGTTTTGCGGATAACAGATCTTTCCATAATTTGGATCTTCATACCTTAAGTCTACTAGAGAATCATGTAAACATTAAAGAAACTCAATAGGCTGATTTTGCTTCAAATAAGGACTACCGGTAATTATATTTTAGTTTGGATCAAGTACAAGGTACTTTTTTTATTATAGAGAAAAAGGACATTTTTAAAAACTTGGGTTATTTATATATAAAAAAAAAAAAGTCTATTGGAGATACTACACTAATCAAAGATATATCTTACCAGGAACTCTCCAGTTGTTAAAGGAGAGATATAAGATAAGTGAACCCCCTAATATTGTAGGCAATAATGAATAATATATTGTGCTGATATTGGTTTCAGCAAAATATTAATATTATCTTTGACTGGAGCTCCCCATTGATCTGGTACAGTCACTGCCCTTGTTTCAAATAAAGGGTGGACGTGTTCTAACTGTCTGTCAGAAGCACAGTAGGAGGAGGACAGCCAATCACAGCCCTGCAGTCACACAAGCAAAGAGACTTCAGTTCCCTAACAGGTCAGTCAAAATAGCAAACATTTTATACAATTCTTTTGTTTTTAGCTCATCCCATCTATTACTGCATTATATTCTCTATCCTAAATCCGAGCCTGTAGACATTCTGTAAGATGGCAAACACAAAGACACATTGCTCCAAATTAAAGGACATTTTGTGTAAAAAACAAGAACATACCAGTGCATTATACACATTTAGACAGAAGAATTGTGCTTAAAAAAAGTAGTGTTTATGGCTGATTTATTGAATATTTATGCAAAAACCTTAATAATCCCTCCCTTCTCTTCCACTTCCTGCTCCCTGAATTCCCAGGCTGTGCAGGGGAGCAGGTGGCTCTCAGCTCACTGCATTGTAAGTCAGGAACCAATCAGCAACTAGCAGGACCAGACAGGGAACCAAAGCCTGTCTTTGCTTGTGTGACTGAAGGGCTGTGATTGGCTGTCTACCTTCTACTGTGCTTCCGGCAGGGACCATTAGGACACGCCCATCCCTCATTTGAAACAGGGACCAGTGAACATCTATAGGGAGCTTTAATAAAGGGGCTATTTTTAAAGCTTAAAGGGGTGGTTCCCCTTCAAACAACTAGAAAATAATTACTTTTTCCAATAACTTTCTATCTTCTATGTATGACCGTTTTTCTAATATTGAAGTGTAAAGTGTCATCTTTCACCTTCTACAGGAACTCTGGAAGGGGGGTCGCCGAACCTTTAAACTGTTCTAAATGGATACATTTAGCCGATACATTTCTTATCTTTCTCCTGCTGAACACAATCTCTGGGGTTCATTAAAGGCAGCTGTTAGAATTGATACAATTGTTGCTAATACTCCAGAGATGCTGCTGAGAAACGTATTAACTCAATGTTGCAAAATTGTAACAGTTTAGAGTCTGATCCTGAATTACTGAGCCAGAGACACAAACATTCAACTTTAAACTTCGATTTTGGAAAAAAAACAGTAAAAAATGAAAGTAACTGAAAAAAGTCTTTATTTCTGGGGAACAATCTAAAAACAACCGAGTTGAAAAAAAAAAAGTGTTTGGAAGGTTAACAACCCCTTTAATATTAATTTTTAGCACCATGTAAAAACAACACTATATATTAATCATAATTGCCTACAAAATTAGGGTTTTTCTCATTTATCCTATGTCTCCTGGGGCACAGAATTGATTTCAGTGAATTAAACAGTATAGAACAGTAGCCCCCATTTGTTTAGGGAACACAGAGAGAGAGAGAGAGAGATATGGCCACACTAGGGGTGCCAATGCCTAGATTACTTGTAGGGGTCCAGACTGACGGCCAATCGGTGTGGGATTTGGGCTGGGACCTATATGATCTGCCAGAAAGCCCTGGAATGCCATGATGAAAGAGATTTGGGGGGGGGGGGAAGGCGAACCTGAAAGGAAATAGTAGAACAACAACCACTAGTCTACGGCCTGTAATAGACATCACTCACCTCAACGTGGGCTGTCTGGGCGGGAAAGGGCCCGGGAACCGGCCAATCTCCAGGCAGATACTTCAAGTAAAAGCGGTGAACGCCCTTTAAACCACGAGTCCTGGGGAATACAGTTGCGGTAACCTGCACTATACCGAGACCATTAGAGCCCGAGGATCCGCCTCCCTATAGACCACGGAGAACGAGGAGACCAACCAGGCATGACTCAAGGAGTCCCGAATCGCGCAGCCGCGAAGCTAGCCAATAACAGAGCGCCTCCTCGAAGAACTTTTTTTCCCCCCGAATGAGTCACGTGGCACTGACCTCTCGATTACTAATGTCTAAGGGAGGCTTTTCGGAAACGCGAAGATAGGCGTGCGGCTGCGCGCGTTGACTTTCAGCGGCGCAGGCGTTCTTGATTTGTTATAGTTTAACTCACACTAAAGCGTTTCGGATTTTCATTGTACATAAATTGATGCTGGGTACAGAGCAAATCCTTTTCGGGAAATAAATATTGTATGTCTCGAACAGGAGTTTGGAGAACGTGGCCTCCGAAACAAGTGGTGCTATATACAGAGCTCGCAAAATGACGTCATATTCATGCGCGGGGACGTTCTTGGTTGTGTAGTTGCACTCGCTGTCAAGAAAGTGTAGACTTGCTTAGTTTTCATGTAATGGAAGTCATTACGTTGCCTTTGTACGTGTGTAGGGCAAGAGGAAAGATTGGTGTGTTGTAATATTAATGTCCCAGATAGAGAAAACAACTACCGAATGGCTTACTAGAACACTGCCTCTTCTTAGAGAGCAATTAGCTGTCGTTGAACTGCAACTTTAAACATCACAACACAGGCTGGAGAGGCTGTTAAGGATAATGGTAATTGCAGTTTAACAATGCCTTGAGGTCTGCAGCAGGGGTTAATTTATGAGCTAGAATGGGTATTATTCTCTTGTGTATTATATAGTCATATTATAAAACTGTATTATGTATCAAGCATAAAAACACTGCAGTGTAAACAAGGTTACATTCCACCACCAAAAAGTATGAACAGTGTACAGGGCAGTGATCCCCAACCAGTGGCTCATCAGCAACATGTTGCTCACCAACTCCTTGGATGTAGCTCCCAGTGGTCCTAACGCAGGTGCTTATTTTTGAATTCCAGGCTTGAAGGCAGGTTTTGGTTGCATTGAATCAAATGGTACTGCCTTTTGGTCTAGATTTTGTGTGGAAACTCATGATTCCCTTGTGCAACAGCTGGTCATGGAGGTTGGAGATGATGAGAAAGCAAGTCAAAACTGGAGCTATTTGTTTCTTCGTGTCCAAATATTTTGCATTTGTATATACAAAAGTTACAGGCATTTAGCTGTCAGCAATTTGGGAAAATGTAATACAATATGTTACAGTATGTAAACAGATAATTAAGCAAATATTGCATTTCTTTATGTAATTTTGTTCATTATACAGCAATTACACTCAATTTTTTTATTTTAAATTGCTGAATAATATGCGTAAGCTAAATTTCCAGGTACCTTGTAGGGACAATGCTGGAAGTTGTAGTTTATTTTGATTGCCTGTCTTAGAGTTGCATATCTTTTTCTATTTGTATCTGCCATCATAGCAACTATTTAAACCTCACTGTAAATTCAATCAGAAACCAGACTTTTAGAATAAAATTACGGTTTTTGTAGTTACTTTGAACACAAGATCTTTGAACTGAACGTTTAGGGCTGTGTTACCACACCTTAGTGGTCTCTGGACACCTCCGAGAGTGGAGGGAAGTGTGGTGTTGCTGGGAGAGACAGTGCCTGGCAGAAGGGGTATTGCTGCCAGCAAGAATATTGCAGAGGCTGGTGAGCCTAAATCCCTGGAGGGGAGAAGGACTGTCAGAGGCTAGTGAGCCTGAATCCCAGAATGGGAAGCTAGCAGGGCTGAGTGAGAAGCCAGAATGCGCTTAAGTTCCAGACGGTGAGAGTTTCTCTGGATGGTGAGAGAGCACAGAGGATGGAAAACCCTAAAGGTTTTGTATTGAAGTTTCTGTACTGTACTCTGAATGTTTTGCATTGAAGTTGCTGAACTGTGTTTTCTGTTGCATTTTGTTGGGAATGTCCAAGGCCTAATAAACCTGTGTTTTGATCGAAGCCTTGGTGTTACTGTCTCTAAGCTCAACATCCTACATTTACCAGACTACCAAACGCTAATTACCCCAAAAAAGTGCATGTGCAGGCGAGTGGCATGTAGCAATATTGTAGTTACTTCCTATACTTAAATATGACTGGTATATTTATTTGGATTCAAACACAGGAAGTCTATCCAATGGGCATCAATAGGGTGACAATTTACCAATATGTTTGGGCAATTTATTCCTTTGGAACACATTTTACACTGGCACAAGTTTTGCTTAGATTACTTCTGTCTACAGGAAATAAATCTTTGGGCTATGACATATGTAAATAATGTAATAACAGGCCACCATTTCCCTTTTGATCTCCAACTGTCACTGTATATTACATGAACTGTGCCAACAACATTTTGTGACTACATGGGTGGTGGGCTTCTAACCGTCCTGGTCCCTAAAACCTTATGGATAAAAACAACAAATGTTAAAAGAAAATATACAATATTAAGAGGTGCCATTCCATAAAAAAAAACATGGTTAGACAGAGGAGTGGTGCCAAGGTATATGTAGGTTTGGGTCTACAAGGAAATGCCACATTCAGCTTAGGGGCCAAAGGATGCTAACAGTTGCAGTACTACAGGATTGATGTGCACATACGTTGAGCTTCTGGTGGAAGAGACTTTGTTTCCTGTAATGGACCACCATTGCCCCACTGCACTTTTAACAAGTCAGCTTAAAGCATGTTCTGAATTTGCAACAGCGGCAACTTTGTCCCGCAAGCTCACTTGCCAATTATTTGAAGTGTCTACTAATTTATCTCATCACATACAATCAATAATTGTGCAATAATGTGCATGCCACAGTTATCAATATAATAGCAATGCTACTGCACCGTACATATATGTCAACTGTAAGAGATGCACTGTACAAGATCATTTTGATGTGTATTTTTTGCCAGTGTTAAACTGGTAAACCCCAGGAAGAATATCTGGTGTTGTAGCAAGTAAGGCTGTGTTATTTTGCTGGCTAAGGAAAGCCAAAAAAATGGGTCCCTAGGTGAATGTAGGAGAGCAGAGTGGGCCCTTCATTTTGTAGTCCATTTAGTATTTGAAGTTGCCCAGCAACAAGTAGTTGCCTGATTAGACTTCAGTTGAGCAGCAAACCAGAATGGCGAGAGCCCCAGAGTGGGGAAAAGTCTTGAATGCGTGCTCTTAAAACACTAATGAACTGTGTTCCTGTAATCTTTATGTTGGGAAAAGTTTGCTGAAATAAACCTGTGTTTTTGCCAGATGATGTGGTGGCCCTGTCTCTTTTTTCCTGATCCTATGCTAACCTGCCTACCATAGCTAATTTCCCCCAAAAATAGCATGTACAGGCAGCCATCTTGTCACAATATAAATATGTTCCATGTTCAGGGCCACCATCAAGGGGGTACAGAGCTGCTTCAATGAGGAGCCAATGGCAACAGGAGGTCCCAGGAGGTGCAAAGGTAAGATTTGTGGTTTGTAAAGTAGAGCTTGTAGGGGAGTGAACAGAATAGATAGTAGGCAGACTAGATCAGGGGCATGACTATACATCCACAGGGCATTGGAAGGCCCTGGTAATTGATGGGCTATTAGGGTACCCTGGAGAGAAGCCCCTGCCAACTTAGTAGAACTGGGCCCCATGATTACTGATGGCAGCCCTTTTCACTTTCTTTATTATACTATGCCTGATGCTTCTATCAATGGTTGATAAGGCACAATATTTTAGCTTTACCTCTTGGGGAAAAAAAAGCAAAATCAACCAAAAAAAAAAAAAATCAACCAGTGTAGGATCTTACCTATAGTATGGTGTCATCACAGATACTTTAGTATTATTTATCCCCCCCCATGAATCTCACCCAACAGCTGGTGAATCTGGCACTGCACTGCACTGCACTGATTCTGACATTAGCTGCACAAAACTGACCACCTTTATCAGCAACAAATTTGATTTGTAAGGTTAAGAGTATTTAAGTTTTGTTGGAATGATATATTATCCTTAAGAAAGGTCCCTACAATGGTACAATGTATCAGTAATAAAAGTTATATTTTTTAATATAATAAAAATGTTTTTTTCTTGTAAAATGTTCTTTAATGTTTTCCTCATACAATCGATCTATATGCTGATTCACACACGGCAACACTTGAAGACATTGTTATTAAAAGGTTTTAAACAGCGGTATGTTTGCACTGCAGTAAATTTTGTATGACTGTTCCCAAAACAGCTTCTGTTTTCCAAAACAGCAGCTTGTATGTAATAAAGGATGATACAGAAGGAGAAGAAGACTGACTATATTATTTCAGTCGAATAAAGTAAACTGTTACACCTTACTTTCATTCTACATTTGCTACCTAAATCCATACCCTTCAGCCAACAAGGTGGTTTGGGATTGTAATGCAGGAGGGAGGGTGAAGGATTAGGGTAGAGATGAAATTTGAAGTGGAATAACAATACAGCCTGCCTTCATAAAGCTCTTCCAATATAATTTACAGTGCATGTTTATCACAGTAAGCGCCCTACACAAATGGCCTGTTTCACCTCTATTTAAATGCTTATATACTCATACCACTGCTGAATCACATTGCATCATGGGAATTGTAGTTCATCAGGTGGCAGTGAGAGAATACTGCAGACTAGAAATGGGTAATCAAATGAATCAAGCATGCGCCACACCTTAACAGGGTCACAAATTACACATACAGTAAATATAACTGGTATGAGCAGTCTGCTGTGACACCAACCATTTCCATGTCTAAAAAAGGCTAGAGATGCTAAAAGCCAAAATGCTGTAGAAGCTTGTAGACTAGAAGGATCTTTCACTCATGGGTTTAAAAAGTAAGGTGTACAAGAATTAGAGTTCTGTGTTGCCACTGAGCTGTCATGATGGCATTTGGAAGACATATGCTGCTACAGTTAGAAGCTAATCTCTATCTAAATCCGTACAAATCGATGTGTTGCTATGATGGTTCAGGCAGCAGTCAAGCAAACATTTATACATTTACTTGCTAGTGTGACTTGGTTTATTGATCAAAACTGAACACATATTGTCACCCCTTGCATTTACTTTTAAAATATACCTGCTATCCTAGTCATTTTTAACTTTGACATACCCAAGCCATAGTCTGTTTGGTGTGGTCTGGGCTGATTGGGTCCAGCTACAGGTGAAGTATTAACATAAACATGGATCTCCATTCCAGAGGGGTAAGAACTGTGGGCCCTTTGGGGTGGGGACCCTACCATTTGTTCGGGGTTACAGCTGTAAATGTACAATTACATTACAAAAATCCATACACAGTCAAATTTTTATTAATTTAACTATAAATGTCTGTACAATTTTTTGTTATTTTAAATTTTTTTACACAAGTAGCAGAGGTGAGTAAAAAGCTGAGCATCTGATCCAACATCGCAGCATCACAGCCTTATAACTTGGTTAGTTTGAAAATGTTAAGACGTGTGTCTAAGCAAGTGGCTCCTCCAGCGTATCGGAGCTCCTTCAACATCCCGCTCCATTCCTTCTTATCATCTTCATACCTGTAAAGAAGAGGACACAGATATTGGTAAAGATGGCCAAAGGGTATAATTAATTACAAATATGAGTAATAAAAGATTTAAGTATACAGGGCAGCATGACTAAATTGCCAATATGCCCTCAACTGTCCTTAGTTACCCATGCTA
The DNA here is from genome assembly GCA_038501925.1 of Xenopus petersii. Lineage (NCBI taxonomy): Eukaryota > Metazoa > Chordata > Amphibia > Anura > Pipidae > Xenopus > Xenopus petersii. The sequence goes on from CM076689.1 coordinate 54,482,865, forward strand.
TGGAGAGTGCCAGTAGCATCCCTATTGGACTGACCTCTCTTCTGTAGTTTCAATGCAGTCCCTATTTGGACTACTAGAGCTTGCATCCTTCTGGCTTTGCATAATGTAAAATAACAGGATACCTTTGGAGCATGATATGTAAGAGGAATTCTTTTAGGTCCCCCAACTAATGACTAGAATGAAACTACCTGATAATCCACATCATCCTCTTTTCCTGTCCTATTGGGCCCTTTGTTTTTCTGATACTCATAAAATTTCTATATGCATGCTTTTCGATAAAAAATATTTTTATTGCATCATATTAAAATATCAAAACAACCCCACATGGAGCCTATCACGTTTCATGCTTACCTAGGGCTTAGGCAATCCCTCTGGCATGCCAAAATTTGATACAAATTATATATAGGTCTGTATCCAAGGCTTTTTGTATGTGTTGGACTTTTGTATGTGTTGGACTGTTTTTCTGAGCCTCCCCCCCCCTAGCATTTACTCCACTGGTGATAATGAGCATGTGGCTCGCTGTTTGAGCAAGGCTGAAACGCCATGGTGAGCCTGTAATACCTGCTCAGAACCCTAGTGAATTGTATCTACAGTACATATTGACCTGCTGCCTAACTTCTTTTTACACTGACTGGAGTTTCCCAGGCCAGTCAGATGAATAGTATTAATGACGACCCATTAACACCCATCTTTAGGATCCAGTGTAGTCTGCAGTGTGATATTATAATAAACTTACTTCCAAACATCAGTGACTTCAGTAGGCGCAAACTCCTTCGATTCCAGCTCAATCATCGCAAATCCTCCCACAGCATATAGTGACCCACCAACACTGACCAAATTAATAGAACTTCTCTCCTGGGGGAATTCCGCAAGTGTTTCCCACCTTTAAAAAACAAACAATAATACTTTATACAAATTACTTAGAAACATTCATTTCTCTGAAGTTAAAAAGACTTATTGTTTCTTTTAAAAATCATAAAATATTAGACAAAAAACCTTGTTTAGGTCCAGACTGGGGTTCATAATAGGTTCTAGCATTTCTAGTACACATAGGACCAAAGAGACCCCCACCAGCCCAATAAATAGTGACTGTACAGAATCCTGCAGATTGCCAGTGTAGTATATCCTGATCTGTAGCACTGTAGTGCTTACTTGTTAGCTGCAATATCATATGCTTCCACTGATGCAGTCAGGCCTTCTTCTGTGACACCTCCAGCAACGAATATCTTCCCTATGTGCATAGCGACCCCAAACATGGAGCGGGAAGTTCTCATGGGTGGCAGGTCCTTCCATTCCCCTTTCTTTGGGTTGAATACAAACATTCTGCCACTGCATTTCCTGTATCAGAGAATAGAAGGGATGAACAAACTGCAGAGAAAGAGTTTTAATATAAACCTAAGCAAAATGTTCCATGAAGATATGGGCCACCAAGCCAGTTAAAAAAGTAATGAATGAAGTCCCGATCTTCATATTGTGGTGAAAAAAGTGAAACATTTGTCAACGTTTCAACATTTACAGTTCCTGGGACCTTCTCAAGACAACAACAGAGACCAAAACTGCCAATACATTTTTCACTTTTCTCACCTCAATATTAAGTCCAGGAGTTCGCTCATTAATGTTACATTTGTCTATACTTCATGTGACAACACCCTGGCATGAACTGATTGTTTTGTGGAAGTGCACCATGCATGTGGACTGATTCACATGGCAGTCTACTTATGTTTATGTATGTATTTGTGTAGGTATGTCTGCTCAGGCATATTAATTTAATCTGGCCCTTCAACATGCTGTATGAGATATTATTGGCCCACAAGCTCATATACGCATCACACATGCACACAAAATTGCATTATTGGCAGGGGGTAGTGCTGCTGCTTCTGTCAGACAGCTAGTTCATTCCAGTCCAGAAGCTCCCAGACCTATATAGAAGACCATGGAATAGGAATTCCGGCTGGTGACAGGTGCAGTGAACCCAATCCAGTTTGACAACTTTCCCCAGCTTTAACCATTTTAGCACTGAAACAGTGATTGTAAAGAAAAGCCATCTGAAGGGAACATATAAGCCTTGCAATTGGTTTTGATGAGTTTTTTTTTTTTTTTGGGGGGGGGTCTCAACAGTCATACTTCATAATTCCCTCTTAAAGCAGAGATGTAAAACTTCTGAACCCACTGCTTATGCCACTATTAGAATACTTGGTTGCCTGAGGATGCTGGGAATTGTGGCGCATAAGTTCAAAGGAGCACTGAGTTTGGCAATCCCCTTAAAAAAGGGTTTAAAGAACAGCAACTGTATGTTCATTCTGTCCACATGTCTGCCTGTCACTTCCTGTTAAGTCACTTCCTCTTATATTACAGACCTGGAAAGTTTCAGTGGTGCACTAACACGTGCCACAAATCCCCTGTTACCTCATTGTCACAAGTTGACAGCTCTGCTTTTATCAACACTCAGTGGTATATTTATCAAAGAGTGAAGTTAGAGGTCGCCACAGTCCTCAAGAGTGTAATTCCACCACTCTTCATTCATTTCTATGGGATTTTTAAAAGAGTATTTATCAATGGGTGAAAGTGAAAGTTCATCCTTTGATAAATACACCTTTCAAAATCCCATAGAAATGAATGGAGAGTGGCGGAATTTTACTTTAGAGAACTGTGGCGACCTCTAACTTCACTCTTTGATAAATATACCCCAATGTGTACCCTAGTAGGGCTTTACCCCCTGAGGGAAACCAGAGCCTTAACTGGAAGGCCATTTTTTGGGGGAGAATGCCTACTTTAACCCTTAGATATACTGTGCCAGCTTATATCAGCTTGAAGGTCAGTAAAACTGGAGGGGGGGGTGAACCCTGCTGTCTTGATATTCTTGGAACTATGGCTCAATGGGTGATAATGCGTTGTTTACATTTGTATCTGACTTTGTTATGAGCTAAGGCCCTAGCCTTACAGAGAGATCTAGATCAGCAACTTTTCATGAATTTCTAAGGGCATTGCACTAAAAGTGTCAGAAGGAATTTGCAACTGAAAGATTAAAGCAGTACTACGTCTATGTGTTCATGTATACATGTTCATATACATGAAACAATGAAAGTGGTCATTGTACGGTATGTTGCAATACACAAGGAGCCAAAACCAAACTAAAAAACACGAACAGTGTTCGTATAGTATAAATGCTAATAAGTTGTATTGGTATAATCTAGTTATTCTATTCTATTGAGATATCCCAACAAAGCACTGGGTTAGGTACTCCAAGATGAAGGGCAGACACAGAGTAGTGTTGAAAAAAAAAAATACTTACTTGTCCTCTGTTTTGCCTCCCAGACAATATATTTGGCCATTGTGTGATACTGCAGAATGTCCATAGACCTTGACGGGGAGCTTCTTCACTTCTGTCCAAGCTACGGCCCTGAAAGGAGGTACTCAGATTAAATGCAGTTTGTATGATGACACCAGACTAGCACTGAGGTCTGAGACCATAAACAACATACTTGGTATCATAACAGAACACAGAATCTAGTGACTCTTCCGACTGCAGGTCCCTGCCAGCAATGGCATAAACGCAGTCATCTGCCTCTCCCAGGCCGAACAGGCATCTCGCTGATGGGAGTGGGGGTAGTCCAATCCAGTCGCCAGCAATGCTGTCAAGCTGCAACACAGCAAAGAACAAAGTTAACAGGGAGACCAAGAATATTTCTATATTTTCGAACAATTGATATCAACTATAGACTAATGCGGCAGTTTATAAGGGGCAGCCCTAGCAATTGCAAGGCCAAGGGCACTGGAATAACCTTTTTTAACTAAAGTAGAAATGTCAAACCAACTGCATATCATTTTCTAAATAACATAATATTTAAGTATATTATATTAATGATACATTGCTTTTATGCTTATGCACCCTACAGCAATGGTCACCAAGAAAAGCCTAACCTTCCTGTCCATAAGTGAATTTACCAGTGCACTATATGTGAAAAGCAACTCCCATCCTGCTAATGTACAATCCTATACTTTATTGTGATTCCATAGTCTCCTTTTGGTCAGACCTAGTCAAAGGTTATCAAGGTTTTCTGGGGGTTATAGTCCATCATGTGGAGGATATTTAATATATTATCGCTGATATCAGTGAGGCTTTTTGCATTACAAAGTTCAATTTCCATTGTCTGCTCATGTATGGAGAGCCTGTATAGGCAGGTTGCTAAAACAAGTATCTGGTTGACTTCCCCTGGTATTCATTTTGGACACACTGGACACCCTACACCAATAAATCATAGATGTCTTGTGCAGTAAATTAACAAAATAATAAATGGGACATACCTGAAAGAAATATGAATGTAATGGCTGATCTTTGTTCTCCTCGTCCACATAGAGGCCACCAATGACGTAGACTTGGTTGGATTTGGTGACTATGCTGGAATGGTTTCTTGGAATCTGTTCCGACAGTCCGACCAAGAAGCACTCGTTTTCAAGGGGTTCATAAGCCACAGCTGCAGTGTCGCTTACTAAAAGCATCATATCTTTGACAAACATACCATGTCTGGGAATGTCATTCAGATACCCAGGGAGTAAATCTTCATCTCCAATGTCACCATCTGTTCCTTCTTTGCCCGAATTCTCTTTGCCTTTGGAACCTTCAGGAAGTTTTCCGGCAAAGGCATCCTTAATGACCTTAACTTTTTTAACTATGTCAGGATTGGCTTTGATTAGGTCATGCTTTTCTACCTGATCGATAAAATATTTTTCAGGCATCAAGCGGAATCTAATGCAGTCGAAGATATCATTGAGGCTATTTGCTTTGTTTTCCTTGTCTGTTTGAACCCATTTCATTACTGCCTCAAACACCAGTTCTTCCTTTTCCACGTTCACGGTATCACTGGAAATGACTGCAATAAACTCATGTGGTGCAAGCTGCAGGAAGTCTTCTTCATTGCAGATCTGCATGAAACGATCACAGATATAATCACGGGCGGTAACAGCCAGGCGTGGACAATCTAGAAGAAGGCCCAACCTAAAAATGGCCAAACAATTTGAGGGAGAAAGCCTTCTCTGAAGATATGTTACACACACTGTGAAAACAGAAGGGATTTGGAAGCGACTGGCCAAAGCAAAAATATCTTGCACATTGCTGTCGCTAAGATCAATATCAGCAGAATAGAGATATTTAAGGATGGCTTCCATTGTGCTTGGATCAACATTTTCTAATTCCATGTTTTTTTTCTTTTCCTCAGTTTCATCGGATAGGAAGAACTCCCGAAAAAAAGGGCTGCAGGCAGCAAGGATCAGCCTGTGACATGGAAGACTTTTGTTGCCAGCCTTTAAGAAGCAATCTATAAATTCATTTTTATCAAGAAGCTCCTTCAGGCCATCCTGAAGAAGAGTCGACTGGTAAAGCCTGAGTTCATCCTTCATCTCCCCGGTGGGATCCATTTTTTTTTGTTGCCTGTAGAGCAGGGGTTTGCTGGAGGAATTGAGAGGCCTCTGCTTCTATCAGCTCCCAAAGCAAAAGCTAAAAGGGCTGATCTGTGAACACTGACAAGCTTAAAGTCTCTGCAATTTAAGCCTGTCAGCTAAATATAGGCGCAGGCTCTTACAATATGGAATTCAGGTTGGCCAATTTGGAAAGTGGGATTGCTCCTGCAGCTGTCACAGATTGAAGGAAACAACTGTAGATTTTAGCTGCTAGGGAGACAGCTTTGTCACTATAGAATTGGTCACTACAAAAGGTTAAATTGCAAAAATTCTAATTAGAAAACTGAATAAAAAGATCTGTAGATTATCTGTATTTTTGGTAGCAATTTGCACTACACAAAGAATAAAATGTTGTAGATTTGTTTAATGAATTGTAGAACCTGCTCTGCCTTACAATTTGGATTTGCAGGGTCCCTAATGCAGGAGAGCCTGTAATATGATATGATGATTATGGGCCAATGAAAAAAAAGAAACATTTAAAATTATTTCTGAAATCCATATTTATTTTTTATTTTAAAGCATCCCATAGATTTATAGGTCACTTGTAGTATAAATAAAACAAACCAGCTGCCATTCAGAAACAGCAATGGGCAGAACTATGGATATGGTGCATGGAGTCATTTCAGAAGTTGCACTGGTGCATTTTTTCATTAATTCAAAGCATGGCATCAGAACTCCCCCAAAAAGGCAATTTTAATGTGAGTGTCTCCTGGAATCCAGTGTGGAAGCATAACAATGTAAAATAATGTTGTCTATATGCAGTTCCCAGTGCCTTCAATGGTGGGTGTTCGGGGGGGGTGGTATTTTGATACGCAAATCTTGCCATATGGGTAGATAAAAGCTGCCGAACCCCTTGGGACTGCATGCCTGACCAATAAAAAGTCTGCATTTTGGTAACGTGGCCAAACAACTGGATATTTAAATTTGTGGCACAAACTACAGAAAAAGAAACTACGACTCCCAGAATTCCCAGATGGCCCACTGGGTGATAGGAAGCGTGACAGCAGAAGTTTAACAGCTGTAGTGTATATGATGCACATGGCTGACCTTGACTGTTTTTACATAGTTTTCTTTTTTTTGATTCATGAAAAAGTTCAACGTCAGAAGCAGAAATAAGTCTAATTTGGCCTTGCTTTTCATGTGACATATCATCTTATGGTGACAGTGTGCCTAAAGTAGGCATGGCAAAGCCTAAAATAAAAGCTCCAGATCTAGTTCAAGAAAGTGTAACCAGTTTTGTATCCTGCAAGATATTGTTGAATAGAGCAAGCGTAAAGGTTTCCATGTGGAAGCAGCATTACCTAAAAATACTGATACAGTTTGTCAGCTGCTAAAACAACAGCTGAGCAGGGATCTCAGCTGACGCTTATTCCATGTATAGCTCATAAAGCGTTAAGATAGTCAGTGCTCTGAATGAATGGCAGCTGCATTACACTTGCTGTAACAATATAAATGACTTAATTTGCTCTACTTGGCACACGTAACATCCTAAAGGTCCTGTGAGTCAGAGAGTGTCTCAAACATAGTACATTCTACACAATTCCTACATAATCCCACTGGCCAGTGTTCCAGAGCACAGAATGTTCTACTAGGACAAGGAACTTACCTTGGCTATAAAAAAACTAGCAGTGGCACTTGAGAACCTTGCCTGGGGCAGAACTTTACCCTGTAACCTATAAATTGCCAATATACACCCAGGAGTATAATTTCCTAGGCGCTGGCCCCAACAATATGTGTGGGCATATATATGTCCACACATATGTCACCTGTGATTCCCACCCCAACTGTCCTTATTAGGCCCCCTGTTCCCCTTCCTATAGTTACACTACTGTATACAGTGCCGTCCAAATATAAAAGTCTGCCTGCTGTGACTGCTTAGGCTCCGGACACATGTGGATATTTGCAGTGTATTAACAAGGTGGTCAGCTTGTCACGCTGCAAGTATCCACATGTGTGTCCAGGGCCATGGCTTGTGTGAGCTTTGGTATCAGCGCTGAAATTGACTGGCCCCTGCATTGTTCACAACTAAAATTCAGGCTGCAAATTCCTGCATTGTTCACACCTGTAATCCCCCATGTACTATTCAAACCTCAGGCCCAGACTGTAAGGGACTTCATTGTTCTCCCCTGAGACAAACTGCTGGAAGGGCACCAGCTTTGTCTCACTGTGTGTAGCACACTATGATCTTAGAGTGGTCCTGATAGGTTCCCCTGTCTACCCTATTTTGCCTGTGTGCCATACTCTGCCTTCCCTATGCTTCTGGTGTGCCATACTCAGCCAATTGCCTTCTCGTGTGTGCCATACTCAGCCTACCTATGTGTGCCGTACTCAGTCTCCCTGTGTGTACTGTACTCTGCTTACTTGTGTCATACTCTTCCTGTCCTATGCTCCCTGCGTGTGCACCATATTCTGCCTGCCTGGGAGTTGCTGTGCTATCCACAGGGGAGAAGGCATATGGATTTAAGGGGGTCTTAGTATAACTTAATTAACTATTTTTGCATATGAGTGATCTGTGATATTCCTGCAGCGAGCAACAACCATTTGTTTTTTTTGTGTGCTACTAACTAATGTCTTAAAAGGTCTTTTGGTAAAATACATGTATTTTAAAAACAGGGAGTGACTGCCTTCCATTATCAGCCGTCCACGTTGTGGGCCAGAAAAAGCCTGACCCTCAGTACCACAAAAGTTGGACAGCACTGGCATAGACCATTCTGAAAGCTGAGCAAAGGTTGCATTTGGAGAGCTCCATACTTTTAACCCTTTAAAATAACAGGGCAGTGATACAATCACAGATTAGGCATGGATTTATGAATTTCCCTGCATTTGTACAGTATATACTTTATGGCAGTGATCTCCAACCAGTAGCTTGTGAGCAACATGTTGCTCTCCTACCCCTTGGATGTTGCTCTCAGTGTCCTCAAACCAGGTGCTTATTTTTGAATTCCAGGCTTGGAGTTTAAATTGCAAGTATTATTATTTATTATTAACATGTATTTATATAGCGCCAACATATTGCGTAGCATTGTAAAGTAAATGTGATTATACAACTACATCACACAAATTACATATATAGAATATATGGAGTAACAAACATCACAATCAATACAGGTACAAAAAGGTGAGGAAGGCCCTATGCATAGGCATACAGTCTAATGGGAAGGGAGTAATACACAAGGTGTGGGAGTGGGCAAGATCGAAGTAAGTGGGTGAGAAATGTGGTACTGTATGTGGTGTTGCGTTTGGTAGTTAAGCAGAGTGAGGGTAGGCTTCTTGAAAGAAGTGCGTTTTCAGAGATTTTTTGAAAGCAGAAAGGTTGGGAGAAAGTCAGACAGACCGTGGGAGAGCGTTCCAGAGGAGGGGTGCAGCCCTTGCAAAGTCTTGAATGCGAGCATGTGAGGAGGTAATGAGAGAAGAGTTGAGTAGCAGGTCAGTAGAGGAGCGTAGTAAGCGAGGGGGGTAAGTATATAGAGATGAGTTCAGAGATGTAGGGTGGATATACAGTATAAGTATAAGTATAGTATAAGTATAAGTATAGTGGCAAGTAGAGCCTCCTGTAGTCCACATAGGGGCCACTAAATAGCCAATCACGGCCCTTATTTGGCCCTGCTAGGGAATCTTTCATGCTTGTGTTGCTCCCCAACTCTTATTACATTGCTCATGGGTAAAAAAGGTTGGGGACCCCTGCTTTATGGTATGATTAATTGCCCATTGCTTAGAATACTGTTTGCTGAATGCCACACTGCATTGTTTTCCAGTCTTCCAGGAATCCCCCTTTGTGCTTGGGCAAATGCATATACCGTACAGAACTTTTTTTCTAAAATTTCTGTACTATGCCCTCCTAGAATGGACACAGGGGAAACCCACTGGCAGTAGAAATTAGGGGGATGTGAATACAGTTTGTCTGTACCTACAAAAAACCTGGGGAAGAATTCATAAAAGTGAAGTAAACTAAAACTGGAGGAAGAATGTTATTGGAGCTAAACTGGAGTCAAAAGAACTTCATCCATTTGGTGAATACAGTCGTTTTGTACCCCAGTGAATTTACTGTAGAGTACTATGTCTCAACAGACAAATTGGTACAACTTAAGCAAAGCTGAGTTTGGTGTAAGATTTTTGGAGTTAAACATGTGAAATTGCTTTACTCCACTCTAAAGAACAATCTATTCTGGTGCAGGATGGCATCAAAAAAGTGGCATTAAGAAATTTTCATAAATTAGCATTTTACTCAATTTCTTTCCAATATCATTTTCGTTAGAATGATATTGGAAAGAAAATGATAAGAAAAGACAACACATGAAACAAAGAATAGATATCAGGTAAAACAAAGGATAAATAAAGCAGGAAGGCTTCCCATTTAGGATTCCATCAGTGTGACTTTGTAGCATGTAGCACTAATAATTTATCTCCATGGTGGCTGGACTACAGTTCCCATCATACAATTATACAATGCTGAATGATGCTGGGAGTCGTGGTCCCAGGCCAAATCCTTAATACTCAACCAAATTCTAACCCTTATTGCCATCTAACGTTTAATTTGCAGATCCTTGGGGCTGAAAACCAATGACCACAGCTTTCAATGGCAACAAATGTTTTTATGAGGCCTGTCATTCTCTAACCGTTCTGGGAATGTGCACATTTTCACCAGATGCATCAAAACAAATGCAACTGCACGCATTTCGAGGAATCAGCAAGTTTCGAGTTAGGACTGTGCCACTTCTGGAACTGCTGTTAAAATGGTGGTTTATTCTGTGGTGGGTGAGCAATGGAGAGCAAAATGTTGTGCCATATTTTTCATGCAGTGCTGCCTTGTGTTCAACAGTGCTACCATGGGAAAGAATCATAGTGGCAATATAACTATAGCGATAAGCAATACAGAAACACTTTGGAGTGCCTGGGAAGTAAATATTGTCAGTTGTGAGGAATAGGGATTATGTGTCCCCTGTGACCCACTCCCACAGAGAATAGCAGTCTGATTTTTAGATACTGCAAAGCAAGCAGCCATATACTTTAGTCTTAATAATCTTTAGCTTAGGGATAAGCAACCTTTGGCACTTCAGCTGCTTCAGCGTTACAGCTCTCCAGTGACTCAATGATGACAGTCTGGGTTCAGTGACTAGTGGAGATCTTTGTCTCACTTAGCACTGTCAGAAGGTTAAAATGTGTAAATTAATAAAGTGCCAATCCAAGAAGACTAATGAGTTGCCATTTTATTACATCCTATATGCACAAACTTCTCTTCTACCAATATGTGAGAACTAGTTTAATAATGAGTAAAGCTAAGCAGGCCTTTGTTTTTCCACGCTATAGCTCACATTTGGATAGAGGGTGATGAGAAACGCCTACACAACCTAAGCATGTCCAGTGTTTATAAACACAAGAATGTGAGCTTGTTCACATTCTGTCTAAATATCAATAATAATACCATCTCTAGAAACACCACCCGAGTGACATTTTTCAGGCAGCAATAATATATTCCGTATCCACTGCTGTAGTAGTGTATACGTTAACCTTGTAGGCATTATTTGCCCAGTGTGTTCTTCATTTTCAAACAACTCCCATCTTGCTGTGTGAGCTTGTTCACATTCTGTCTAAATATCAATAATAATACCGTCTCCAGAAACACCACCCGAGTGACGTTTTTCAGGCAGCAATAATATATTCCGTATCCACTGCTGTAGTAGTGTATACGTTAACCTTGTAGGCATTATTTGCCCAGTGTGTTCTTCATTTTCAAACAACTCCCATCTTGCTGTGTGAGCTTGTTCACATTCTGTCTAAATATCAATAATAATACCGTCTCCAGAAACACCACCCGAGTGACGTTTTTCAAGCAGCAATAATATATTCCGTATCCACTGCTGTAGTAGTGTATACGTTGACCTTGTAGGCCTTGTTTGCCCAGTGTGTTCTTCATTTTCAAACAACTCCCATCTAGCTGTGTGAGCTTGTTCACATTCTGTCTAAATATCAATAATAATACTGTCTCTAGAAACACCACCCGAGTGACGTTTTTCAGGCAGCAATAATATATTCCGTATCCACTGCTGTAGTAGTGTATACGTTAACCTTGTAGGCATTATTTGCCCAGTGTGTTCTTCTTTTTCAAACAACTCCCATCTTGCTGTGTGAGCTTGTTCACATTCTGTCTAAATATCAATAATAATACCGTCTCCAGAAACACCACCCGAGTGACGTTTTTCAAGCAGCAATAATATATTCCGTATCCACTGCTGTAGTAGTGTATACGTTGACCTTGTAGGCCTTGTTTGCCCAGTGTGTTCTTCATTTTCAAACAACTCCCATCTAGCTGTGTGAGCTTGTTCACATTCTGTCTAAATATCAATAATAATACCGTCTCTAGAAACACCACCCGAGTGACGTTTTTCAGGCAGCAATAATATATTCCGTATCCACTGCTGTAGTAGTGTATACGTTAACCTTGTAGGCATTATTTGCCCAGTGTGTTCTTCATTTTCAAACAACTCCCATCTAGCTGTGTGAGCTTGTTCACATTCTGTCTAAATATCAATAATGATACTGTCTCTGGAAACACCACCCGAGTGACGTTTTTCAGGCAGCAATAATATATTCCGTATCCACTGCTGTAGTAGTGTATACGTTGACCTTGTAGGCATTGTTTGCCCAGTGTGTTCTTCATTTTCAAACAACTGCCATATAGCTGTGTGAGCTTGTTCACATTCTGTCTAAATATCAATAATAATAGAAACACCACCTGAGTTGTTGTTGTTGTTTTAAAAATAATGCCAGGCAAAGGCAGGCCGCCACGCAGAGGCACTAGGGGCCGTGCTGCTATGCTATCCTGTGGCCCTAGAAAATTGCCCAGTTTTAAAAAGGCAATGACCCTGAACTCCCAAAATGCTGAAGAGGTAGTTGACTGGCTTACACAGCACACCCCATCCTCTACCGTTTCTAAATTTACCACAACATCCTCATCCTCCACTGCTATGGGCACCCCACGTAACACTTCCTCCACCACCGGCGCCCCTTCTTCACTGGAGTCAGAGGAGTTATTTTCACATGAGTTTCTTGAACTGAGTGATGCGCAACCATTATTGGCAGAAGAAGATGAAGGAGATGAGGACGTTACACCAGATTTAATTCTGGCAGAGAACACAACAGAGATGGACATAATGAGTGATGAGGAGGTCCCCGCTGCTGCTTCCTTCTGTGAGCTGTCAGAAGAAATTGATGCATCTGAGGAGAATGAGGATGAGGAGATTGATGTTTTGTGGGTGCCCAGTAGAAGAGAGCAAGAGGAGGATAGTTCAGATGGAGAGACGGAGAGTCAGAGAGGCAGGAGGAGAATAAGACTTAGAAGAAGCAGGGAGGACAGCTCGCAGGGAACAGTAGGGCAACAACATGTATCGGCACCTGTGGTCAGCCGGCCAACGCACCCGCCATTGCCGCCAACGCCGCCAACTTCTACTGTTACCGCCAGATTGCCAGCTTCAAAAAGGTCAGCAGTGTGGGATTTTTTTAATGTGTGTGCCTCTGACAAAAGCGTTGTAATTTGCAATGAGTGCAGTCAGAAACTGAGTCTTGGGAAGCCCAACAGCCACATAGGTACAACTTCTATGCGAAGGCACATGAACGGCAAGCACAAAGCACTTTGGGAGCAACACCTCAAAGGCAACAGGCAAACTAAAAGCCACCCTCCTTCTGGTCCAGCATCTTACTGCTCTACCTCTGCTGTCCTTGACCCGTCTGAACCACCCTCCACTCCGCCTTCCACCTTGACCACCAGTTCCCATTCCCAGTCATCTGCCCCCAGCCAAGTTTCTGTGAGGGCCAAGTTTGAGCGTAAGAAGCCAATGTCTGCGAGTCACCCCCTGCCCGGCGTCTGACAGCTGGCTTGTCCGCACTCTTAGCCCGCCAGCTTTTACCATACCAGCTGGTGGACTCTGAGGCCTTCCGCAAATTTGTAGCAATTGGGACACCGCAGTGGAAGGTACCCAGCCGCAATTTTTTTTCAAAAAAGGGAATACCACACCTGTACCACCATGTGCAGAGCCAAGTCACCGCATCTCTGTCACTTAGTGTTGGGCCAAAGGTACATATGACTACTGACGCATGGTCCTCCAAGCATGGTCAGGGCAGGTATGTCACCTACACTGCCCACTGGGTGAACTTGGTAATGGCTGGGAAGCAGGGAATGTGTGGCTCAACAACAACAGTGGAGTTGGTGTCACCGCCACGGATTGCACGCGGTTCTGCCACCACCTCTACTCCTCCTTCGCTCTCTACCTCGTCTTCTTCCTCTTCTTCGTCCTCTGCTGCTGGGTCCTCCTCCTCCACACCTGTGCACCCCCAGCTCCCCCTAGGTTATTAGACGTGCCAGGTACGCCGTTGTCATGCTGTCTTGGGGATGACGTGCCTGGAAAGCAGAAACCATACCGGATCTGTACTCCTGTCATCTCTGCAGTCACAGGCCGATCGGTGGCTGACCCCACACCAACTGAAGATCGGAAAAGTGGTGTGTGACAACGGAAGCAATCTGTTGGCAGCACTGAGACTGGGCAATTTAACACATGTGCCCTGCATGGCACATGTTCTGAATTTAATAGTCCAACGTTTTGTCTCGAAGTACCCAGGATTCCAGGACGTTCTCAGGCAGTCCAGGAAGGTGTCGGCCCATTTCAGACGGTCCTACACAGCCATGGCACGCCTTGCTGACATTCAGCAGCGGTACAACATGCCAGTCAGGCGTTTGATTTGCGACAGCCAGACTCGGTGGAATTCAACGCTCCTCATGTTGGAACGTCTGCTGCAACAACAAAGAGCAGTCAACGAATACCTGTTTGAACTGGGTGATAGGACTGGATCTGCAGAGCTGGGGATTTTTTTACCCCGTTACTGGGTGCTTATGCGCGATGCCTGCAGGCTCATGCGCCCTTTTGAAGAGGTTACAAATATGGTCAGTCGCACCGAAGGCACCATCAGCGACCTAATACCCTTTGCTTTCTTCCTGGAGCGTGCCGTGCGACGAGTGACAGATGAGGCTGTAGACCAGCGTGACGAGGAGCAGGAAGCGCACGATTTCTGGTCGGAATCACCAGAACGAACCCAGGCACCTGCTGCAACGCAGGGAGAGGTGTCAAAAGTGGAGTCAGAGGAGGAAGGTGGCTTTGTGGAGGAGGAGGACCAACAGGAGCAGGCTTCCCAGGGGGCTAGTGGTGACCTTTTGGGGACCCCATGTCTTGTACGTGGCTGGGGGGAGGAGACCGTGGATGATGCAGTCCTTGATAACGAGGAAGCGGAGATGGATAGCTCTGCATCCAACCTTGTGAGAATGGGGTCTTTCATGCTGTCATGCCTGTTGAAGGACCCCCGTATCAAGAGGCTTAAGGAGAAGGACCTGTACTGGGTGGCAACGCTACTAGACCCTCGGTACAAGCATAAAGTGGCAGAAATGTTACCAACGTACCACAAGTCCGAAAGGATGCTGCATTTACAAACCAGCCTGTAAAACATGTTGTACAATGCTTTTAAGGGTGATGTCACTTCAGGAACTCATCAACATTCCAGGGGCAGAGGTGCCAGTAATCCTGCCACGAGCGCACCTGCAAGGACAAAGCACTTTGGCCACTCTGTAACGTCAGACATGCAAATGTTTTTCAGTCCAAGGCAGCGCCAGAACCCTTCTGGATCCACCCTCAAAGAACGCCTCGACCGGCAGGTAGCGGACTACCTGGGATTAACTGCAGATATCGACACTCTTAGGAGCGATGAACCCCTGGACTACTGGGTGCGCAGGCTTGATCTGTGGCCAGAGCTGTCACAATTTGCCATGAACCTCTTGTCTTGCCCCGCCTCAAGTGTCCTCTCAGAAAGGACCTTCAGTGCAGCAGGAGGGATTGTAACTGAGAAGAGAACTCGCCTAGGTCACAAAAGTGTGGATTACCTGACCTTTATTAAAATGAATGAGGGGTGGATCTCGGAGGGTTACTGCACGCCGGAAGACTTGTTCTGAGTTTCTGATTCTGACTCCCCATGCAGCTGTCCTTCTCTGCACGCCTCATGACTCCACACACAGCTGTCCTTTAGCGTCCTCCTCCCTCCACCACCGTTATAAACTAGGGTGCAAACCCTACTGGTTTAATTTGAATCCAGGTAAATCCTGAGTTTTTCTGGCCTCTGTGCTTCAGTGGCTGTGACAAAAAAAAATGAATATTTTCAGCATTTATATGGCATATTGTTTCTGGCCTCTGTGCTTCAGTGGCTGTGACAAAAAAAAAAAATTTTTTCAGCATTTATATGGCATATTTTTTCTGGCCTCTGAGCTTCAGTGGCTGTGACAAAAAAAATGAATTTTTTCAGCATTTATATGGCATATTTTTTCTGGCCTCTGTGCTTCAGTGGCTGTGACAAAAAAAAGGAATATTTTCAGCATTTATATGGCATATTTTTTCTGGCCTCTGTGCTTCAGTGGCTGTGACAAAAAAAAGGAATATTTTCAGCATTTATATGGCATATTGTTTCTGGCCTCTGTGCTTCAGTGGCTGTGACAAAAAAAAGGAATATTTTCAGCATTTATATGGCATATTTTTTCTGGCCTTTGTGCTTCAGTGGCTGTGACAAAAAAAAGGAATATTTTCAGCATTTATATGGCATATTTTTTCTGGCCTCTGTGCTTCAGTGGCTGTGACAAAAAAAAAATGAATATTTTCAGCATTTATATGGCATATTGTTTCTGGCCTCTGTGCTTCAGTGGCTGTGACAAAAAAAAGGAATATTTTCAGCATTTATATGGCATATTATTTCTGGCCTTTGTGCTTCAGTGGCTGCGACAAAAAAAAATGAATATTTTCAGCATTTATATGGCATATTGTTTCTGGCCTCTGTGCTTCAGTGGCTGCGACAAAAAAAGGAATATTGTTAGCATTTATATGGCATATTTTTTCTGGCCTCTGTGCTGCAGTGGCTGCGACAAAAAAAATTAATATTTTCAGCATTTATATGTCATATTTTTTCTGGCCTCTGTGCTTCAGTGGCTGCGACAAAAAAAATTTATATTGTTTGCATTTATATGGCATATTTTTTCTGGCCTCTGTGCTTCAGTGGCTGCGACAAAAAAAATTTATATTGTTAGCATTTATATGGCATATTTTTTCTGGCCTCTGTGCTTCAGTGGCTGCGACAAAAAAAATTATATTGTTTGCATTTATATGGCATATTTTTTCTGGCCTCTGTGCTTCAGTGGCTGCGACAAAAAAAATTTATATTGTTAGCATTTATATGGCATATTTTTTCTGGCCTCTGTGCTGCAGTGGCTGCGATAAAAAAAAATGAATATTTTCAGCATTTATATGGCATATTGTTTCTGGCCTCTGTGCTTCAGTGACTGCGACAAAAAAACCATAATTTTTCAGGAAAGTACACATGCCTAATTTTTCAGGGTTCTGCAACAGTGGCAAAATCGCATCTTTTATGGTCACCGCAGGTGATCAATAAAGTACACCAAAACTGGGCCCACACTGCAGAATCAGTGTTTTTTGGTTCGCTTCACTGTACATTGAATTACCTCTGCCTGACCGTGCACGTGCGCACAAGCACGGTGACTGCTAAACACACCACTACAGAAATATTGCCACCAACAGGACGAACATCCTGGAGGTGACAAGCTCAACTAGTAATTAACAACTATTATTTGCTCACTTGACGGTATCATTCATTAAAGCTCTTTGCGTTGTTTTGCGTTGCAGTAAGTGCCGCGTTTCGTCTTTGCGTGTGAACAGGCTGTAACCTTTACACGACTTGATTGGCATGTAGACGCCGGACGTTTTAAAGCATTTTATTACACAAGTTTAGAAATGTAGTGTGATTTCTGCCCTTTACAGCACAAAACGCAGCGCTGTGTCAACAATGTATTTTTCAGATACATTTTTGCCCTTGATCCCCCTCTGGCATGCCACTGTCCAGGTCGTTGCACCCTTTAAACAACTTTAAAATCATTTTTCTGGCCAGAAATGTCTTTTTTAGCTTTTAAAATTCGCCTTCCCATTGAAGTCTATGGGGTTCGCGACGTTCGCGAACCGTTCGCATTTTTGACGCAAGTTCGCGAATATGTTCGCGAACTTTTTTTCCGACGTTTGCTACATCCCTAGTCTACAGCCAATTAAACTACTGCCAAGATAAGACCACTTCCATTGACCACAGAACAAACAGCCTTTTAATCAGAAAACAAAAGTTTGCCTAATTTCTTTAAAGCATCGAATAAACCTTGCAATGGTAATTTTAATTTAATGAATCACTGTCAGTGGGAGGTCAACAGCAGCAAAAAAGGTGGCAGGAGCCTGGGGATTAGAATCATACCTGCCAGTTGGACATTCTGGGGTTTACTGCAACTAAAATAAATAGACCAGTAAATACCCATAAAGTACCATGTACTGGTTTCTAGGGAACGGTGGACACTCAATATCACTGATTTGGCAAAGTATCTTTAAAGGGCACCTGTTGCTAAAGAATATAATCCCCAACCAAAAGTGCAGGCTAAAAGAGCCCGCACTCTGTTTGCGAATAACAGTGTTTTTTTTCTTTTAAAAGAAAGATGCCCCCACCAGTGCTAGGTCACCCGCACTGGGAGGGAACTCCTGGTTCAAGCAGCCATGTTGGGACACACGCATGCACATAATGTCTGAATGCCGCTACTAGCTCATTATCAGGGCTGGATTTACATAGTGGTCGCCCCTAGGCACACTGTCGCCCCTGTCCCTTTTCATCATCTGGACCAGAGCAATGGGAATTAGCGCATGGGAAATTAAAAAAATTATTGTATCTCCAGCGCATCCCCAGTGTTTTTGAACCAATGTGGATGTGGTTGGGCAGCATGCCGCCCCCCTAAAATCCTGCCGCCCTAGGCCCGGGCCTAGGTGGCTTTTCCACAAATCCGGGCCTGCATAGACAGCCTTATCATGTGAGTAGAATTGATTCTTCTCCATATACTTCTTCCCCTTCTGATTCTGAAATGAGCACTCTGGGTAGGGGTGGCGCTAGAGGTAGGCCCCATGGCACATAAATTGGTTCTAATAATTCTATTAATATTACTAAAAGCCCCCTTTTTTTTTGGGTTCCGTAACAAGATCAAGAACCAGGGGAGACCACATAAAAGAAGGGGCGGTTGGAGACACCCATGGGAGAAACATACCCCCAAGGAAGCAGTGTTTAATCTTAGTTCTCTGACATTTAGCCCTATAGAAATGCGTGTTTTATCTAAAGGCCTTTCATTTGCACCCACTACTAGGGATGTAGCGAACGTCGGAAAAAAAGTTCGCGAACATATTCGCGAACTTGCGCAAAATTGCGAGCGGTTCGCGAACGGTTCGCGAACCCCATAGACTTCAATGGGAAGGCGAACTTTAACATCTACAAAAGACATTTCTGGCCAGAAAAATGATTTTAAAGTTGTTTAAAGGGTGCAACGACCTGGACAGTGGCATGCCAGAGGGGGATCAAGGGCAAAAATGTATCTGAAAAATCTGCCTGTGTGTGCTTGGAAGAGATAGTGTAGGGGGAGAGCTGTTAGTGATTTCAGGGACAGATGATAGTAAGTTTGCTGGCTAGTAATCTGCGTGATACTGCTCTGTATTGGAGGGACAGAAGTCTGCAGGGATTTGAGGGACATTTTAGCTTAGGTAGCTTTGCTGGCTAGTAATCTACTGTTCTCTTTAAACAACTGCCATACGTTGACCTTGTAGGCATTGTTTGCCCAGTTTTTTTGGACGCAGCCACTGAAGCACAGTTGCCAGAAAAAATATGCCATATAAATGCTGAAAATAGTCATTTTTCGCCATACGTTATTCAACCAACTGCTATCTAGCTGTGTGCCCGTGTTCACATTCTGTCTAAATATCCATAATATTACCGTCTCCAGAAAAAACACCGGAGTGACTTTTTTTCAAGCAGCATTCTTATATTTTACGTAATCCGTATCCACCGCTGTGTATACGTTGACCTTGTAGGCATTATTTGCCCTGTAGGCATTTTTTGCCCAGTGTGTTATTCAACCAACTGCTATCTAGCTGTGTGACCGTGTTCACATTCTGTCTAAATATCCATAATATTACCGTCTCCAGAAAAAACACCGGAGTGACTTTTTTTCAAGCAGCATTCTTATATTTTACGTAATCCGTATCCACCGCTGTGTATACGTTGACCTTGTAGGCATTATTTGCACAGTGTTTTCTTCAAACCGCCATCTAGCTGTGTGAGCTTGTTCACATTTTGTCTAAATATTGATAATATTATCGTCTCTAGAAAAACCACTTGAGTTACTTTTTTTCAAGCAGCATTCATATATTTTACGTAATCCGTATCCACCGCTGTAGTAGTGTATACGTTGATCTTGTAGGCATTATTTGCACACTGTTTTCTTCAAACTGCCATCTAGCTGTGTGTATTATCGTTTCCAGAAAAACCAACTGAGTTTTTGTTGTTGTTGTTTTTTTAAAAATAATGCCAGGCAAAGGCAGGCCGCCACGCAGAGGCCGTGCTAGGGGCCGTGCTGCTATGCAATCCTGTGGCCCTAGCAAATTGCCCAGTTTTAAAAAGCCAATGACCCTGAACTCCCAAAATGCTGAAGAGGTAGTTGACTGGCTTACACAGCACACCCCATCCTCTACCGTTTCTAACTTTACCACAACATCCTCCTCATCCTCCACTGCTATGGCCACCCCACGTAACACTTCCTCCACCACCGGTGCCCCATCTTCACTGGAGTCAGAGGAGTTATTTTCCCATGAGTTTCTTGAACTGAGTAATGCGCAACCATTATTGGCAGAAGAAGATGAAGGAGATGAGGACGTTACACCAGATTTAATTCTGGCAGAGAACACGACAGAGATGGACATAATGATGAGTGATGAGGAGGAGGAGGAGGTCCCCGCTGCTGCTTCCTTCTGTGATGTGTCAGAAGAAATTGATGCATCTGAGGAGAATGATGATGAGGAGATTGATGTTTTGTGGGTGCCTAGTAGAAGAGAGCAAGAGGAGGGTAGTTCAGATGGAGAGACGGAGAGTCAGAGAGGCAGTAGGAGAATAAGACTTAGAAGAAGCAGGGAGGCCAGCCCGCAGGGATCAGTAGGGCAACAACATGTATCGGCACCTGTGTTCAGCCGGCCAACGCACCCGCCATTGCCGCCAATGCCGCCAACTTCTACTGTTACCGCCAGATCGCAGACTTCCAAAAAGTCAGCAGTGTGGGATTTTTTTAATGTGTGTGCCTCTGACAAAAGCATTGTAATTTGCAATGAGTGCAGTCAGAAACTGAGCCTTGGTAAGCCCAACAGCCACATAGGTACAACTTCTATGCGAAGGCACATGAGCGGCAAGCACAAAGCACTTTGGGAGCAACACCTCAAAGGCAACAGGCAAACTAAAAGTCACACTCCTTCTGGTCCAGCATCTTACTGCTCTACCTCTGCTCTCCTTGAC
This sequence comes from Xenopus petersii, assembly GCA_038501925.1. Taxonomy (NCBI): domain Eukaryota; kingdom Metazoa; phylum Chordata; class Amphibia; order Anura; family Pipidae; genus Xenopus; species Xenopus petersii. The sequence goes on from CM076689.1 coordinate 54,503,772, forward strand.
CCATCTGAACCACCCTCCACTCCGCCTTCCACCTTGACCACCTGTTCCCATTCCCAGTCATCTGCCACCAGCCAAGTTTCTGTGAAGGCCATGTTTGAGCGTAAGAAGCCAATGTCTGACTGTCACCCCCTTGCCCGGCGTCTGACAGCTGGCTTGTCTGCACTCTTAGCCCGCCAGCTTTTACCATACCAGCTGGTGGACTCTGAGGCCTTCCGCAAATTTGTAGCAATTGGGACACCGCAGTGGAAGGTACCCAGCCGCAATTTTTTTTCTAAAAAGGGAATACCACACCTGTACCAACATGTGCAGAGCCAAGTTACCGCATCTCTGTCACTTAGTGTTGGGCCAAAGGTCCATATGACTACTGACGCATGGTCCTCCAAGCATGGTCAGGGCAGGTATGTCACCTACACTGCCCACTGGGTGAACTTGGTAATGGCTGGGAATGGGAAGCAGGGAATGGGTAGCTCAACAACAACAACAACAGTGGAGTTGGTGTCACCGCCACGGATTGCACGCGGTTCTGCCACCACCTCTACTCCTCCATCGCTCTCTACCTCGTCTTCTTCCTCTTCTTCTTCTTACTCTGCTGCTGGGTCCTCCTTCTCCTCCTCCACACCTGTGCACCCCCAGCTCCCCCTAGGCTATTCGACGTGCCAGGTACGCCGTTGTCACGCTGTCTTGGGGATGACGTGCCTGGAAAGCAAAAACCATACCGGATCTGTACTCCTGTCATCTCTGCAGTCACAGGCCGATCGGTGGCTGACCCCACACCAACTGCAGATCGGAAAAGTGGTGTGTGACAATGGAAGCAATCTGTTGGCAGCGTTGAGACTGGGAAATTTAACACATGTGCCCTGCATGGCACATGTGTTAAATTTAATAGTCCAACGTTTTGTCTCCAAGTACCCAGGATTCCAGGACGTTCTCACCCAGTCCAGAAAGGTGTCGGCCCATTTCAGACGTTCCTACACAGCCATGGCACGCCTTGCTGACATTCAGCAGCGCTACAACATGCCAGTCAGGCGTTTGATTTCTGACAGCCAGACTCGCTGGAATTCAACGCTCCTTATGTTGGAACGTCTGCTGCAACAACAAAGGGCCGTCAACGAGTACCTTTTTGAACTGGGTGGTAGGACTGGATCTGCAGAGCTGGGGATTTTTTTCCCCCGTTACTGGGTGCTTATGCGCGATGCCTGCAGGCTCATGCGACCTTTTGAAGAGGTGACAAATATGGTCAGTCGCACCGAAGGCACCATCAGCGACCTAATACCCTTCGCTTTCTTCCTGGAGCGTGCCGTGCGACGAGTGACAGATGAGGCTGTAGACCAGCGTGACGAGGAGCTGGAAGCGCACGATTTATGGTCGCAATCACCAGAACGAACCCAGGCACCTGCTGCAACGCAGGGAGAGGTGCCAGAAGTGGAGTCAGAGGAGGAAGGTGGCTTTGTGGAGGAGGAGGAGGAGGACCAACAGGAGCAGGCTTCCCAGGGGGCTAGTGGTGACCTTTTGGGGACCCCTGGTCTTGTACGTGGCTGGGGGGAGGAGACCGTGGATGATGCAGTCCTTGATAATGAGGAAGCGGAGATGGATAGCTCTGCATCCAACCTTGTGAGAATGGGGTCTTTCATGCTGGCATGCCTGTTGAAGGACCCCCGTATCAAGAGGCTTAAGGAGAAGGACCTGTACTGGGTCGCAACGCTACTAGACCCTCGGTACAAGCATAAAGTGTCAGAAATGTTACCAACATACCACAAGTCCGAAAAGATGCGGCATTTACAAACCAGCCTGCAAAACATGTTGTACAATGCTTTTAAGGGTGATGTCACTTCAGGAACTCATCAACATTCCAGGGGCAGAGGTGCCAGTAATCCTGCCACGAGCACACCTGCAAGGACAAAGCCCTTTGGCCGGTCTGTAACGTCAGACATGCAAATGTTTTTCTGTCCAAGGCAGCGCCACAACCCTTCTGGATCCACCCTCAAAGAACGCCTCGACCGGCAGGTAGCGGACTACCTGGCATTAACTGCAGATATCGACACTCTGAGGAGCGATGAACCCCTGGACTACTGGGTGCGCAGGCTTGATCTGTGGCCAGAGCTGTCACAATTTGCCATGAACCTCTTGTCTTGCCCAGCCTCAAGTGTGCTCTCAGAAAGGACCTTCAGTGCAGCAGGAGGGATTGTAACTGAGAAGAGAACTCGCCTAGGTCACAAAAGTGTCGATTACCTGACCTTTATTAAAATGAATGAGGGGTGGATCTCGGAGGGTTACTGCACGCCGGAAGACTTGTTCTGACTTCTATGCAGCTGTCCTTCTCTTCAAGCCTCATGACTCCACACACAGCTGTCCTTTAGCGTCCTCCTCCCTCCGCCACCGTTACAAACTAGGGTGCAAACCCTACTGGTTTAATTTTTTCTGGCCTCTGTGCTTCAGTGGCTGCAACCAAAAAAACTGGGCAAACAATGTCTACAAGGTCAACGTATGGCGAAAAATGACTATTTTCAGCATTTATATGGCATATTTTTTCTGGCAACTGTGCTTCAGTGGCTGCGTCCAAAAAAATGCATATTTTCTGCATTTATATGGCATAATTTTTCTGGCCTCTGTGCTTCAGTGGCTGCAACCAAAAAAATGCATATTTTCTGCATTTATATGGCATACTTTTTCTGGCCTCTGTGCTTCAGTGGCTGCAACCAAAAAAATGCATATTTTCTGCATTTATATGGCATAATTTTTCTGGCCTCTGTGCTTCAGTGGCTGCAACCAAAAAAATGCATATTTTCTGCATTTATATGGCATAATTTTTCTGGCCTCTGTGCTTCAGTGGCTGCAACCAAAAAAATGCATATTTTCTGCATTTATATGGCATAATTTTTCTGGCCTCTGTGCTTCAGTGGCTGCAACCAAAAAAATGCATATTTTCTGCATTTATATGGCATAATTTTTCTGGCCTCTGTGCTTCAGTGGCTGCAACCAAAAAAATGCATATTTTCTGCATTTATATGGCATAATTTTTCTGGCCTCTGTGCTTCAGTGGCTGCAACCAAAAAAATTTATATTTTCAGCATTTATATGGCATAATTTTTCTGGCCTCTGTGCTTCAGTGGCTGCAACCAAAAAAATTTATTTTTTCAGCATTTATATGGCATATTTTTTCTGGCAACTGTGCTTCAGTGGCTGCGTCCAAAAAAACTGGGCAAACAATGTCTACAAGGTCAACGTATGGCGAAAAATGACTATTTTCAGCATTTATATGGCATAATTTTTCTGGCCTCTGTGCTTCAGTGGCTGCAACCAAAAAAATTTATATTTTCAGCATTTATATGGCATATTTTTTCTGGCAACTGTGCTTCAGTGGCTGCGTCCAAAAAAACTGGGCAAACAATGTCTACAAGGTCAACACACTGGGCAAAAAATGCCTACAGGGCAAATAATGCCTAAAAGGTCAACTTATACACTACTACAGCGATGGATACGGATTACGTAAAATTTATTATGGCTGCTTGAAAAAAGTCACTCCGGTGTTTTTTCTGGAGACGGTAATATTATGGATATTTAGACAGAATGTGAACACGGGCACACAGCTAGATAGCAGTTGGTTGAATAACACACTGGGCAAAAAATGCCTACAGGGCAAATAATGCCTACAAGGTCAACTTATACACTACTACAGCGAGGGATACGGATTACGTAAAATTTATTATGGCTGCTTGAAAAAAGTCACTCCGGTGTTTTTTCTGGAGACGGTAATATTATGGATATTTAGACAGAATGTGAACACGGGCACACAGCTAGATAGCAGTTGGTTGAATAACACACTGGGCAAAAAATGCCTACAGGGCAAATAATGCCTAAAAGGTCAACTTATACACTACTACAGCGATGGATACGGATTACGTAAAATTTATTATGGCTGCTTGAAAAAAGTCACTCCGGTGTTTTTTCTGGAGACGGTAATATTATGGATATTTAGACAGAATGTGAACACGGGCACACAGCTAGATAGCAGTTGGTTGAATAACACACTGGGCAAAAAATGCCTACAGGGCAAATAATGCCTAAAAGGTCAACTTATACACTACTACAGCGGTAGTAAAATAAAAAAAAAGTTAAATAAAAAAAGAATGAATATTAAAAAAAAAAAATTAAAGTTGGTGCTGCTGAACTACTAGGAGCAGCAGATTAGCACACCAGTCCCACTCCCCAACACTGCTAGACTAATAGCACTGGGCTCTTATAGTAGTAGTAGTAGTAGTAGTAGTAGTAGTAGTAGTAGTAGTAGTAGTAAAACAACAAAAAAATAAATAAAAGCAGTCCTTACAAGGACTATTGCTATTGCAGCAGTCAGCAGATGAGATCAGAAGCAGGACAGCTGCCCACTGCAGCTACATACAGAGCACTGCAGTAGAAGGTAGATTACTAGCCAGCAAAGCTACCTAAGCTTAAATGTCCCTCAAACCCCTGCAGACTTCTGTCCCTCCAATAACAGAGCAGTATCAAAACGATTACTAGCCAGCAAACTTTCAACTGTCCCTGAAATCACTAACAGGCAGCAGCTCTCTCCCTACACTATCTCTTCAGCACACACAGGCAGAGTGAAAAAAAGCTGCAGGGCTTCGGTTTTTATAGGGAAGGGGAGTGGTCCAAGGGAGAGCTTCCTGATTGGCTGCCATGTACCTGCTGGTCTGGGGTGAGAGGGCAAAAAAAAGCGCCAACAATGGCGAACCCAAAATGGCGAACGTCGCGCGACGTTCGCGAACTTCCGGCGAGCGCGAACACCCGATGTTCGCGCGAACAAGTTCGCCGGCGAACAGTTCGCGACATCTCTACCCACTACTAAAACAGCCTGAAGTTTGCACTTGAATGTGTCATTTCTGGTCCGTATCTACTATGTATCTATGTAAGATAGACCATACTTTGAGTATGGTCTTTGACAGAAATTTGAAATACAAAAGTACAGAGCAGTGATCACAGTAATCACCAAACTGTGGGAATGGTACAGTTACTGGTGTGGGGAAAATTTATACTTTTTTTCCTAGGTACTCCTGGAAGCCCTTTTTTAAGGTAAATTAACATGGTTTGGTAAACACATACAGTATTTGCAGCCCCATTGTTCAAGAGCTACTGTATTAGTTATACCTGTAACCATGCTTGGAGGGACTCTGCCCAAATATTGGCTTTAAAATAGGGGATTAATCCAAAAAGAAACAGAAATCCACTGCAATAGAGGTATGGCAAAGAATGTATGCATCAGTATTTCTTTGTTCTGTATCAATTGAGGCATGGAACATTTTTGGATGATCCTTTAATTTTTTTACCAAGCATATTGCTTTTTAGTGTTTCCTGAAAACTAACCCTTTAATATGAATGACTTATATAATCTTCTGTTTGTTCTTTGCTGGTGATTGGTTATTAATTTGGGGATTCAGATTTACAAAAAAGTGAAAGCAACAAATGAAATTTTGTAAACAAGGGTGAACTTGAAATACATACAAAATGCATTAACCAATTAAACTGTTTTTAAAAGTTTCTATTACATAAAACCAAAATATATAATACATAAAGAAATAAAACAGTGCTGATCCCAAGTCATTAACTTTCCAACAAATGTTTGTTATGCCATGAACACATACTACAGATTGTATCCTAATACTGTAAGTTTTTAGAATTTATTTACTTTAAAGACAAGAATCCACTAAATATTTAACCTCTGTATATTGATAGGACAATGAAACTAAACTGTACAGACATCTTAGAAAATACAAAAATACACAAAAGAGGAATTAATTTATAAAAGTGTTTTATATTCCAACATGTAATATCTAATTTCTAGCATAGAAAATATAAAATTCAACAAAAAAAGACATACAAGTAATTAATTCTAACTATTTTGACTATAATTGCTGAAATATAGCTAATAAAATGGTACTACCTCAAATATGTGGTAGGGGGATTCCCCTTGGTTGTTTGCTCTGTGGCAATATACATACATTTTATTACAATAAACAGTGCAATTTACATCACATTTTATTGCCTTTCAAACGGAGAAAAAAATGCAGTCCAATGTTATAATCATATACAATTGGAAGTTGGAGGCATACAAATATAAAACCATTATTGAAAGTTAATAAATACCAACACATCACAGATCTCTTAAAGTTATATGCAATATTATTTTCAAATCTCTGATTTTTCTAATTTATAAAAGCAAAAATCTCAAATGTGTGCTTATTTATTAAACGTGACTACATTAAAACATAAAAAACAACTGGACCATGGTGACATAATATTCTACTTGTTTTCAAAATCAGCAAAATTTTGAATAAATCTCAAAAACTCGAATTGAAAAAATAGCTTGAATTATGCTAGAACAACTCCCACTGACTTCTGCATGAATTCACCAGCTTATAGACACCAGATTTTTTATCTGACTTTCTGCGCTTAATAAATGTAGAACATTTTGGAAACTTAAACCTGAATATGCATTTTTTGCTACTAATAATTCGGTAAAAAGTTCAATTCAAATGTTAGTAAGTCTACCCCTTCATTGTTGTAAGCAAGGACCATCTTTCAGAACAGAAGCCTAATCCGTAAACTCTCAAGGTGTGTTTAAAATGGTATTAAATATAGTATTATATACACCATGGTCATTAAGCCCACCCACAGGGCTCTGCTGCTGTATACACCAAAAGCCCTGATATATCCCATGACCAATGAAAATTTAGTGAAAAAAACTGAAGAATCATGGGTCAAATAAGGTTGCCCCTAAAGTCTGTCCGTCGCGTCGTACTTGGTGTTTAGTATAAATAACGCCTATGATTTAAGGGAAAAAAAAATGTAAAGGAACCTCAGGAGATTTTCAAATAAAACTGAAAATGTCAGCAATTCAACTGACAGTCAGTGCTTTTGCCATGTGTATATACATTCGAGCCCAAACACATTCATCCTTCATGAACAGGACCTGTCGCATCTGAAGAGTCTCCATTAGATATCTGAGAGAAATAAAGAGGAAGATTTATTTATTTTGCAATAAGGTTTAGCAAAAGTTGATCATGAAAAAATGATTCAACTTTGATGGTCAGAATATTTTCGTATGCAGCATATTTTGGGAAAAATGTATTTAGTAATATTTAGTCGCTCTAAAAAACGGAAAAAAACTTGATCACAACAAAAACCATAAATTTATCCAACTCCAAAAATTCGAAATTTTCTGATTTTTTTAATAAATTTTGAAAATTCTACACCAGAATGTGAATTTGAAAAAAAAAATTGAGATTGTTATTTTTTAAGCAATTTTTTATAGGCAAATACAAATGTCAAATTAAAGGGGATGTAAAGGCAAAAATAAAATGTAATTTTTACTTTCGTTAGTGAAAAAGAAACCTATCTCTGATATACTTCAGTTAAAAAAATTGTACAGTTTTATGAAAAACCTGACTGTATTCAGTGAAATTCCCCCATCCCTTGACTTGCTCCAAATGCAGCGGATCTAAATCTCGAAATCGTTGCTGGCTGCTCTACAGGAAAACAAACAAAATGGCCCGAGTTTTGCAGGACTGGGAGGGAAGGTGCAGGGATTGAATAGTCCTGCATGTTGCATTTCGAAAATACAATTGTTTCCCTGCATAGCAGCTAAGGACCATCTGAAGTTTCCTATCAGCAGCAGTCAGAGATAGTAAAATAAAGGGAGAATTTCACTGCATACAATCAGTTTTTTATTTATTTCGCCTTTATATCCCCTTTACCATTAATACAGAAAATGGTACCAGAGATGGAACGGGAGCTTAAAGAAATAGAGTATAAAAGGGATCGTAATTACAATGCTGAGGCATAAGATGAAGGTGGAGGGAGTAGAAGTGGAAAGCTATACAGCAACCCTATTCAACATGGCAAAATAAATTAAATTGTTTGGCCGTACATGTCACTTATTGTATGTATCACGTTCCAGTTGAGCATGAAAAACATGAGCATTGTTACATCCCCAAATGGTAGACTTCGAGGACTCTAACTAATTTACTCACCTCCCTCTCCATTGAATACACAAGTTTTCTTGCACTCATCTTCAGCATCAAAACGATTGCTGTTTCCATTGCAGCCACCGTACCAGAACTGAGCGCAGGAATTGGCTTGTTTGTCGTAGTACCATTTAATGATGTATGTTCGGCATGGACCCTGGTCTAAAGTCAGAGCACAACGTGCATCCTGGATGAATTCTATAGGGAAAGAACACATAGTAGAATTGAGCATATTTTCCTGATATAAGTTGGAGTTTTATAGAAAGGATACTTGAGATAATGAATAAAAGACTAAAAGGCTTATTAAATAAATGTACCTTGCACCCACATATTTCTTCCTGCTGTGTAAAGGGTGGCACGCAAGCAGTCCCATAGATACTTACATGCAAACCCAATGTTAGCATTATTATAGTTAACCAGCATTAATATATTAAGCAATCAAAGGTACATCTGGCACAAGGTAGAGGACAGCTGGCTGACCCCCACAAATTTGCAAATAAAATCATAACTGCCTATCCCCTGTGTCTTAGTATGTTTATGTAAATATCTACATATTTAATCCAGTGGTTTCTGTTCCCTATTTAGAAATTAGAATTAGGGTAACCTGTTTTAGGTACTGATGGCTCAATGGGCACCGAGGAACCCGATGGTGACAATATCACTGTCGATGTGGATTTAGAAGTTGATATGGGCTGTGTGGATGAGGAGGAAGATTGTGATGATGATGATGATGATGATGATGATGACTGAGAAGATGAAGATGTTTGTGTGGAAGATGATATGACTGTTGAGGATGATATCGCTATGAAACCAGAAAAATAGAATAAAAAACATTTTTAAAAACAACTTTGTAGCACAAACAGTTGTGGTAAATAAATGGATTGAATAAACATAGTAGTGTCAAGTCAGCTTGGTTAGTCCCTGTTCAACAAAATGTTTAGAATAGGAGATATTATACCTGTTCCTCTTGTATCCGAACCACCTGTAATACTTTCTGACTCCTCTTCATCATAGTCCTCCTCCTCTTCCTCTTCCAGTTTAATTATTGTGATCTCTTCTCTTTTCTAAAAATGAATTGCACTGCTTTACTCTCACAACAATAATGACATACTGCCATCTTATATCTCAGTTTCCTTCTGGCTACATGATGGCACATACATTTAACAATCTTATTGTGGCTAGAAACATGGCTACATTATCTGGCAAGTTCAGGGGCAAGCGTTGTTATATTGTGCAAATTAAGGTCTGATTTATCAAAATCCTGCTACAAGAAATCTCAAGTAACAGTTTTTTTTATCTTTTTCCATAATTTTAGCCAGGTGCAATTTGTACTCTGTAAATTTTTTATGAATCTTCCACTAAATTCAGATCCTTGAGCAATGAGCTGTAACAAGGTTCCTTATGAGGATGGGACAGGCAGTGGCATTTATTTATATAGTATATATTGTATATGGGGCCGATTCACTAACTTCGAGTGAAGGATTCGAAGGTAAAAAACTTCGAATTTGAAGTTTTTTTTGGGCTACTTCGACCATCGAATGGGCTACTTTGACTACAACTTCGAATCGAAGGATTCAAAGTAAAAATCGTTCGACTATTCGACCATTCAATAGTCAAAGTACTGTCTCTTTAAAAAAAACTTCGACCCCCTAGTTCTAAAACAAAAAGTTCTTAAAGCTACCAAAGTCAATGTTAGCCTATGGGGAAGGTCCCTATAGGCTTGGCTAACTTTTTTTGATCAAAGGATATTCCTTCGATCAATGGATTAAAATCCTTCTAATCGTTCGATTCAAAGGATTTAATCGCTCGATCGAAGGAATTATCCTTTGATCGTTCGATCGCACTATCTGCGCTAAATCCTTCGACTTCGATATTCGAAGTCGAAGGATTTTAATTCCTAGTCTAATATCGAGGGTTAATTAACCCTCTATATTCGACCCTTAGTGAATCGGGCCCTTAGTGTGTGTGCATGTGCTTAAGTTAAAACTAATATAACTGGAATATTTATATAAGACAAAAAACTAAAGTTTTCTTACCGGTGAGGGCTGGGGTTGATGTGTCTCCTCTATATTTTTTATCTTCTCTTTTTCCACTTCAAACTGTCTGTCATATAGATTGTACCTTTCTCTGTTGATCTGACTTACAGAGTGGGTGGAACTATGAGACCCCTTTTGCATGGCCACTGCATTTATTGTACTTCCAATCCTGTTGTATATAAGGGCTCCATTCTCATCTTCACAGAACTGGTTAACCAGTTTGGATTCCAGAGCTTTTATAATAGGAAAAAAAAAATAGAATGTTTGTAAGTCAGCACCAAGCTCAGTTGTTTACATTCAAAAGCAATATTTTCATTTAATAATAAATTAGTTGAACTGATGGCGGTGGGGGAGTGTAATTTAATGATTTAGCATATTTTTGATGGAAAATAGATTTTCTTAAAGTAAGTGAAGTTAAGCAAAGAACTTATTAAAGCAGGAGCAGAATGCAAAAATGCACATGGTTTTCCCCACAATTCATCTTGCTCCCCCATATTTGTGTCTTCTGCTGTCAGTGTACACAATTCCAGACATTATATGTAATAATGAAAGTGATGGCTAATAATGAGCATTGTACTTCAGAATGCTGATTATTGTTCCAGATAAGCTAGCAAGGGAGCAGATTCACTCTTGCAGTGCAAGGTATATAGCAAGATAATGGGATTCCAGCTTTCCCTTCATAAATGAACCCTAGGATCAGGATGTTTAGAATATTCTCATGTGAATCATTAATTCCTTTTTCCAAAATAAACCCAGCATTCTTGTGGTATTAAGCAATGATCTCTAAAATTTCCTGCTCATCATCCTTTCTCTTAAGGCCTGAACTTTCATTGTTTTGCTTCTAAAACGTGAACCTTTCTTGTGTTAGATAAATGAAACTGATTTACATGCCCCTGTAATATTTCAACTGAAACTTGTACATTTGGGTACTAACACAGTAAGAATATAAGAAGAAATAAGGTATTGCCTTCATAACCTAAACCATTGATGAAATTATGACTTGACATACCTGGGAGGGTGTTGAAATCATCAATCAGATACATGTGCTCACTATCAGGGTCTGAAGCAATCAGGTTTAGCTCCCGTAAGAAGTCAATTTGTGTAGCATCAGACGCATTAACAATTCCAATGGCATACATTTCAATGTTAGCAGCATGAGCCTCACGGACAGCAATGTCCAACTTCACTGCTTCTCTCTTGTCTGTCTGTCCATCTGTTAGTACAATGGCAACTTTTCGCACTCCTGTTCTAGCTCCGAAAAAGCCCTCCTGTGTTGCTTTACGTATAGCTGTGCCAGTGTACGTGCCCTCTCCCATATACATCATCTTCCTTATTGCTTGCTTTACATCTTGCTGAGTGGTGAACCTGTTCAGCCCAAACTCTAGGCGGACTTCTAAACTGTAGAGGACAAGTCCTATGCGAGTAGCATTTCTGCCCACTGTCACTCTGTCAACCAGAGCTGTGACAAAGTCTTTGATGATTTCAAAGTTTTCAGGACCAACACTCTCAGAGCTATCAATTACAAATACCAGCTCCATTGGGATCTCCTTGCACTTAACACCACAGCCTGAGATGAACAAGAAAAGTTGAAAAATGTTGATTAAATTTTCAATGTGGCATTGTTCTTATACTTTCCAAACATTTCATAGTTATACAGTTAAGTTGGGTTGAAAAAAAGACCAAAGACCATCGAGTGAAACCCAGGGCACACACACACACACCAACCTCTCCATACACTCACATATACTGTATATACAATATCTATATTAATTGTAGATTTTAATATCACTATATACTTGGATATTATGCTTGTTCAAGAAATCATACAAGCCCCTCTTGAAGGCATTAACAGAATTAGCCCTCACAACAACATCCGGCAGTGGATTCCACAACCTCACTGTCCTCACTGTAAAAAAACACCTTCTGTTCTGTTCCTCTAGTCTAAAGAGGTAGCTTCTAGTGTGATGATCATTTTTATGGGAGAAAAGATCCCCCGCTATCTGTCTATAATGCCCTCTAATGTACTTATATAGATTGATCATGTCCCCATGAAAGCATATTTTTTATAGTGAAAACAACCCCAACCTTGAAAGTCTACCCTCATAATTTAAATCCTCTATCCCCTTAACAAGTTTAGTTGCACATCTCTGCACTCTCTCCAGCTCATTGATATCTTAAGGACTGGAGCCCAAAAATGCACTCCATACTCCAGGCAAGGCCTTACCTGGTACCTATAAAGAGGCAAAATCATATTTTCATCCCTTGAGTATATGCCCTTTCTCATGCAAGACAGAACTTTATTTGCCTTAGTAGCCAAAGAAGGACACTGCCCAGAATTAGACAACTTGTTTTCTACAAAAACCCATAGATCCTTCTAAGTTAAGGAAACTCCCAACACACTGCAATTTAGTGTTTAACTTTCATTTATATTATTTTTGGCAAAGTGCATAACCTTGCATTTATCAACATTGAACCTCATTTTCCAGTTTGCTGCCCAACTCTGCAAAGTGGCAGCATCCTGCATGGAACCTATAGTTCTGCACAATTTAATATCAGCAAAAATAGAAACAGTACTTTCAATGCCCACCACCATTGATAAAAAAGCAAAGGACCAAGTACAGAACCCTGCTGTACTCCACTGACAACACTGGTCCAATTAGATAACGTTCCATTTACTGCCACTCTTTGTAATCTATGCTTTAGCCAGTTCTCTATCCAAATACTATGTTCCAGGCCAATATTTCTTCAACCAATTACATCTAAATCAGCCAATATATACAGCATACAAATTCTGGCATCCATTGTGATCATGGTTTAAGCATGGATTGAGATTGATTGACATTAGCGAAACATGTTGGGTAAAAATGAATATGTAATAGCAAAATTAGGCAGAATTGCTTAAAGGAAAACTATACCCCCAAAATGAATACTTAAGCAACAGATAGTTTATATCAAATTGAATGACATATTAAAGAATCTTACCAAACTGGAATATATATTTACATAAATATTGTCCTTTTACATCTCTTGCCTTGAACCACCATTTTGTGACTCTATCTGTGCTGCATCAGAGATCACCTGACCAGAAATACTATAACACTAACTGTAACAGGAAGAAGTGAGGAAGCTGTTAATTGGCTCATGTGACCTTACATGTGGTTTTTATGTGTACACAGTGAATCTTACGATCTCAGGGGGGAGGCCCTTATTTTTTAAAATGGCAATTTTCTATTTATGATTACCCAATGGCACATACTACTAATAAAGTATATTATTATGATAATGGTTCATTTACATGAAGCAGGGTTTTACACATGAGCTGTTTTACTCAGTATCTTTTAATAGAGACCTACATTGTTTGGGGGGTATAGTTTTCCTTTAAAATCAACTTACCACTATTTATTAGATTTGCTCCTTCTATAGGAATTTCTAGGTAGTTCTAGCAAGCTTGAAGTAATAACCTAAACCAATATTTATCAGTATACCTCAATATATGTTGGTGGTGATTTTATATGACATTTCTAGAGATAGTGAAGGAAACTAACAGTTCTTATTAATTAATTTCTTATTAATTTGGTATTTCAGTTCATATTATTGTGAAGGGTTATACTTACCACAGATTTCCTTAATCAACTTGATGATATCTTCTCTCTGTTTCAAATGATATAATACAGTAGATTATTTTTCACATTTCTGTATTTACAAGACAAGCCATATAATGAGGTGTAATAGTTATTAATAACTAAACAACATAGAAGACTGGTTGAAAAGCAGTTCATATGTGGTTTCTGCTGCTGACACATTTGGACCTGAAAACATTTAACTGAACCTAAGCAACAATTTTGGCGCCCAACGTGGGGCACCAGGTTCTGGCTGACCATTAGCCGATGCCACGGACAGCAGTCACCCAGTAGAGGAAAAGGACGGAGACTGATCACCTCCGGGACACAGGTAAGACCTATGTTATTAGTTTCTTACCTGTGTCATACCTATACCTACTACTGATGGTGCCTGTTGTCAATATCGACTTTTAGCAGCCAGCAAAGACAGGTAACATCTTGCCTGGTGCTATTTACCTGACCTGTATAAGAGTATCTATTGCCCTGTTTTATGTTTTGTGATTGTGGGTGTAATCATTGCCGGCTGTTTATGTTATATGTTACTTCGTCTCTGGGTGATTTGGATTAAAAATAGAGGGGACCCTGGACGGAGAGAAAAGAGGCCACAAACCTTCATATTACCTAAAGTAGGACTATAGCTAGGTCTCTAGAAATCAATTATACGGAAACCCATTATTCAAAAAGCTCCAAATTATGGAAAGGCCATCTCCCATAGACTCCATTTATCCAAATTATCCAATTTTTTAAAAATGATTTCCTTTTTCTCTGTAATACTATAAGAGTACTACGTACTTGATATAATTAATCCTTATTTGAAGCAAAACCAGCCTATTGAGTTTAATTTATGTTTACATGATTTTCTAGTAGGCTTAAGGTATGAAGATCAAAATTACAGAAAGATCAGTTATCTGGAAATCCCCAGGTCCCATACTTGTACTGTGTTATAATTTCTTTATAAGAAGAGGATTAGACCTTTTAGTCATTTGGCCATGCTCCATCAAACAGAGCTGTAAATGTCACTTGCAGGGACAACTGCTTAGGTTTCATATAGACTGTACCGAGATATACAATACATTAATGTCTGTATTGGTATTCCCCACACACTTAGCATAATTCTGCAGGAAAATGTTATTGCAGAGTAGCCCCTTTTAAGAGCAATGAAGTATTCAATCAAGTGTCCTTCCAGTCAGTTCACTAATCTCTGTATATCCTGCAATACAAGTGTAAATATGTCATCTTACCGTTAATCCAACTTCTCCCTTAGAGCCAGGTCTCCCCTGAAAGAAAGAATGATGAATGTCATAATTATAATTGATCTTTGTATTTTACCTCTCTCCAGCAACTGTAAACGTTATAAATCCCAAGGCTAGGCTTTTATTGGTGTTACTAATTTAATCACTTATCTTTCTATTCATGCCCTTTTTTGTTAATCTTCCAGTCTGCCATTCATACTACTGCCTAGTAACTATGGTAAATGGCACCCTAGCAACCATATAGAAATCCAAACTAGAGGACTGCAGAACAAAATATAATATTTAACGTTGTATTAGTATTCTGCTATCTACATTATACATGCATTTATTGCAAGGAGAAACTCCATTTAAATATTGCAATGTATTTTGACTTTTATTAGGACACAATGTTTACATTTTTAAATCTGTGAGTGACAATGGACTTACAGGTTCTCCTGGAGCTCCATTTCCTCCGAGGTCACCTTTGTCACCTTTTCTTCCTCTTTCGCCAGAAGCACCACGGTCACCCTAAATGAGATTAGCATTTATTTTGTTTTTCACAATACTTTCTTGCTGAGATTACAAAATATTTATTATATATATTTATTATTTAAACATTTATATTCCAGTCAAATTTTGTGCCAAGTGAAACGATAATCATGAACAATGGTAGGTAATATTAGCATTAGGTATCATTTTTACCAACCAGGTGGCAACCCAGAGTCTAAAACATAAAAAGGGCTATGTTAGTTGCATATGGGTACCTGGTAGGACCTGAGGGGTAATCTTTTACTTCCAGAAGCAGGGGAATTTATTTATTTCTACACACTACTTTCAGGTATATTTTTGAATTGTTCTCCGAACACAAGGAAAATGTTGTTTTCAAAATAACATCACATGCCAATTTGATAGTTTGGTTAAAAGATCACAATTTGACCAGCATTTGATGTTTTGTGGTTTTTGTTTTGAATAGAAGCTGTTCCTTGAATAATACTTTATAAACACTATAACGCTTTTTCCATAGGGTATAATGAACATTTTTAGAATGAGTAGAACTGTCCTAACCTTGGGGCCTAGAAGTCCTTCTCCTGGAGGTCCACGGGGGCCTGGCACTCCTTGAAATCCTTGTTCTCCCTGTTAAGTAACAAAAAAATAGCTTAAAGATAAATATAACATATTAGATTTAAGGTAGTTGAACTTATCTTATCATATGTTGTTATATTTTGAATTTATTCCATCATATGTTGTTATATTTTAAAAACTTTTTATTCATTTATTTACTCTAAAACGTTGATCAATATTAGTTGCTTACATTAGAGTGAAAGCCTCTTTGGACAATGAGATTTGTGATGCTTTGATGCCAAGAAAAGAGATAAACTTATAATTGCATTTCTCTTACCTTTGGTCCTTGGATACCTTCTCCTGGGGGACCTTGGAGACCAGGTAATCCTGTTTTTCCTACATTACCCTTTTTTGAGATACAGAACATTATGAGAATCATGATTGCGCCAATTATGCAAATACATATTTACAGCACATTCTAATTAGTCTTGTTCAAATTTAGATACAATTCTCCTTTTGCATAGTGCATGTATTACATTTAAGACTAGAAATTGCAATGATACTAAAGAAAGAATATATAAAGTCTTCTGACGCTGCATTATTATACTTACTTTGGGTCCTAATAATCCTTCTCCTGGGGGGCCAGAAAGACCTAAAGGTCCTCTTGCACCTTGATCACCCTATAAATGAATTTATTTTTATTTAGTAAACAACAGCTTGCATTGAGATATAAAACCCTGATACAAGATATATATTACTATTAAACAAAATTGATTTTATTGCTTGAATACAGTATTCCAGAAACAAATTTAACCAATAATTGGTAATACCTTTACTTGTAAATGAATATCACCTAATAAGACTGGGGATAAATTACATTTAAAGGTAACCACATTATGTAAATAGATTAATGTAACCTAAAAAAAAACTTGGGGTCATTTTAAGATTAAAAGGGGGTGAATTGTATCACCTAAATGTTGTAGAACATGGCAATTGTTTAAGAAAAATAGGTAGATGATGTTAAAACGGTAACTGAAAGAATAAAGGTAAACATAATTTACATATATTCCTTCCATCCACTTTCATCCTAGTGGGAAGGCTGAGGGCTGGAGCATACTGGAATAGACAAGAACTGAAGAAACCTCAATATCTTGGATTTCACTTTCCGGAAAGCTGGACTAGTATATAGGAATTCATATGTTGTATATAATATAGTTGGTGGAAGGAAAGACAATGAGAAGGACTTGGGACAAAGCTCTGTTTAGCCTCTACTGAAGACCTAAGATATGCTTTATTGATATCCTAAAGAAAAGTGAGATTTCTAGTATATAGCTTTGAACATGATACTAATAGTACCTTTGGTCCCGGGAGTCCAATTCCTTCTGGTCCAGGTTCTCCTGGAGGTCCAGGCATCCCAGGCATTCCCTTAATTTAGAGTAATAATAATCTTATTAAGACTGTCCTTTTCTGTGAAGCAACTATATGAGAATGTACACACCGCAACCTGCAGACAGGAAAATTCTTATGGATATCTTGTTATGTAAGTGGACCTGCATAATCTGAACATAAAGTATATTCATAAGCAAATGCACTTGGAGCTTTTCTTGGGGGACCTAAATAGGACTATTGCCCAAAGTTGTTATAGTCATAGGATAGATTGTAGGTATAATAGGGCATGGCACCAGTAGTAACATTTTAAATCACTGCTGCCCAACTAGCAGCCCTTCTGTTGCTGTTGTTTCTCTGATGTTGAAGTCGAAAAGTTTTAGTTTATATAACAAGCCTGTTATGCCCTTGGCTTTGTTATCACTAAAGACAGCCCTGCCTGTTCTGAGATATGTTTTTTAATTGTTCCAAGTAGGCCTTTTAAACTGCTTACCCACCACAGGCTGTAGAATCTATGGGCACTGGCTATCAATTATACGACTGCCAGCACTGTAGATTCTATGGACTAATTTCCACTTTGAGCAATGCCACCCTGTATTGTTGGCAGTATCAAAGTGGCTGTTGGTAAAAGGCTTAAAGCAATCTGAAAGTGTCTTGCTATTCTTGCAATTCTATACATTAAATATTTGTCTTAAGGACTTGTGTCAAGATTTTATTTGTTGAGTGTAAATATTTACTTACAGTAAGACCCGGGTAACCATCTCCTTTTGGTCCAAATGGTCCTGGTGGTCCTGGGCTACCTCTGTCACCCTGTAGCATGAAAATATTTTTCATAATTCCGTTTAGTTCATATTAAAGGTGTACAAAATTGGCAATAACTGGCTTCTTGTGAAAACGAGCTAAGCTTCTATTATTATTATAAAGCACAACAAACAAATTCTGCAGCACTGTACAATAAATGGATGTATATCAGTGGTGTACGCGTGCAGGGCTCCCCTGCAAATAAATCTTCGGAGGGACCTGGTGCACTGTGTCGCCCACTCTCCGCACCCCCTCACTCCGCACCTCACTCCCGCCCACTCCACAACCCATGCCTGTCTATTTTCTGCCTGTGCCACCTGTGTCCCTCTTCCCCACCACAGGTAAGAAAGCGGCTGGGGGGGGGTATTCTTTACGGCTTCTATAGTTAGGCCACTGGTGTATGTAATGAACATATAGATTACATACCAAAAAGAAAAACAACTAACAAGAGGAAAAAATGGCTTGTATGCGTTAATGTGATAAGGACTGATGTGAATGATGATCATTCTTAGAAGCTCTGTAGAATATGTTAACACTTAGAGGGTTATTTATTAAAGTCGATTTTTTCTGGTGGGACTTTTAAAGGGGAAAAACTATTTTTATTGGGAAAAAAATTTGATTTTTTTTTTTGAGATTTATTAAACCCCAATGGTGTTAAAAGTCAGAATAAAAAAATACTTCAACTCAGACCTGCCAAGTTCATGTAGAAGTCAATGGCAGATGTGATAAAAAATTATTGATAATTAGGGGGAAAAGTCAGTGCAGATTTGGTTGGCGTAAGTTTTCGGCTTGTGATATATAACCACCTAAATGATAATAGTGGTAAATCAAAGTTATCTTCAATAATACTTGTGCTTTTGCTGCTTACCTTTGGACCAACAATGCCAATGCCTGGTTCCCCTATTAATCCCTGAGGTCCTGGAATGCCAATGTCACCCTGTAATGAAATAACAAATCTAATAAATGGCTGATGAAAATGTAAAAATATTATCTTTTAAAAACATCTATCTATCTAGCTATCTATCTATCATCTATCAATCTATCTGATGAGTCCAATTAGGGGGTTCCATACAATTCAAGAACACTAGTGCTGCTGCACTAATATCAACATCAGATACCTCTGCAGAGACAGCCTCCTACTCATATATAAGGATCTGAGCATGCTCATTAGCCATATAATAGCCAAAGTGAGGGGACAGAGTGGATTAGGGGAGGAGAAGGAATTCTAAGTGATTAAGGGGATGCTGCAGCCTTACTATTAAACTTTAACCCAAGTGGCAGGTACGTAAAGATTTCAAAGAGGCTGTTCACTGATTCAAGTTTTGTGGGGAGGGGGTTTACATGTCCTTTAAGGGGACAATATTAAATAGATTTTCCATGTACACAGGCTCTAGTTTTCCCCAAAAACTACCAAAGTAAAGATAGAAGATATACTGCAAGTGTTTATTAAGACAGTAGTTACCTTAGGACCAACAACAGCACGGCCTGGAAGACCGGGCATTCCGAGACGTCCTGGGGCACCAGGTTCACCCTAAATATGAAAAATAGAAACGCCATATTACTAGTAATTTTTTAAAAAAAATAAATTTATTGTTCAAAGATAAAATACATTGTGTGGTCCATTTTACAGAAGGAAAATGTTTCTAATTACTTTTGGTCCTGATGGTCCAGAGGGTCCAGGAGGTCCTGTCAATCCACGAATTCCTCGCTGACCTTGGTCACCCTAAACAAAGGAGAAAAGATATATCATTCTCTGCATGGGGGTTGTCTATTAAACTTAAAGAAAATATCAAGAAATCAGTCAGGCCTGATTTCCTAGTAGTGATATAGGTTTTCAGAATTCACCAATAGGAGATACAGGCACATATTAGCATATGAAAGATCTGTGCAGTTCCTTAAATTTTGGGCATTTGTGGCTTTTGCCAATTGCAATATTATGCTTAAAATGCCCTCTGTTCACCCATATGTTTGCTTTGAATGGGTTTTGGGCAACTAATTCCAAGTCTCACCTCTGACATCTGACGATAGATTGTGGGGGCTTTAAGGTAGAGATATACTCAAATAGAACAGAGGGAGGGCAGATACTATTTGTTTTTATTTACATACCTAACCTCATCAGTGCATGGAACCACCCTAAATTCACACCTATGCTGAGGTAAGGAGCAGAGATCAGGGGTCTCTACAACTCTACAGTACAGGCCCAACTTTTATTGGCTTGTTCCCTCATACCCGTCTCCCTCCACAAACACAACATACTGTAGTTCCCATGAACACTGTGCCTTAGTAACCACATAGATAGCATTGCACTCATAGTTGAGAAATTTTTATTGGCATTCTAAGGGCAAGTTAACAGAGTCGGATCATTGTATAACTTTTCATGTTTCTAGGTTTGTTAGGAAGTGAAAATTGTGCAACTTTCATTAAGACTTATTCCCACCTTTCTGTTCTGAATATTGGTTTTGATTTACAACTACGTTTCATGAAATGCTGTGGCCTCTGAAACTATAGATACAAATATTTTATATGACACTGACCTTTTCACCTTGTATACCAATCCCGGGGGACCCTTCAGGACCTCTTAGACCTGTCAGTCCATGCTCTCCCTGTGAAATAATAAAAAAAGTAAACCTATATTTTATGAATCTGAATATGACATCTATTGTGTTTTCTACTGGTGAGGGTGATAACACTGCAAATCACAAGCATTAGGGCTTTCCATAGTCATTAGTTCAACAGCTAAGCCCCTTGAATATGATTCATGGATATGTGTTTATGTTGCAAGTTATCGTGTGATTCGGTCTTCCTATGGTTGAAACACCAACATTTTAATGAGGCAGGTGAAGCCTGTGCCTGGAAAAGATAAGAAGGCTATGTACAGGGCTGGAACTTTGGGTAGGTAGAGTAGATGGCTGCCTAAGGTGCAATGGGATGGGGGTTGCAACTTGAAGGAGGCTTACTGTCATTCATTAGCTTGGAAAAGTGAGTAAGCAACTAACCAGCAAGAGGGGCAGCTTGTGGTTGTAAACTATCGGTGGTGGCGGAGCAACATGCAATAGAGGGGCTGGGATGGATGCGTGCCAGGCCTCGGGCGCTAGTAGGATGGCACAGATTATGTAAGATATAGAAGATAAAATAATTAAAACACCTGAGCTCTATCAACTGGCTCTTTTTGCTAGAAATAACTTTTTTTCTAAGGAAGCACCATTAACAAAAGATTTTGCCTCATACCAAACCCATTCCAAACCCTAATTTGCACACTCAAATTTGAAAATAATAAAAAGATGTCTGTGAACAAAAAATTTGTCTAATTCAGTTGTCAAGAACATTGAAGTCTTTAATGGTTCAGATTCAGTATGGTTTGGGCTCAAACGTATGACTTTGGCTGAATCGCAAACCTTCCAAAAGATCAAGGATGTGGGCTAATCTCTTACCCAAATCCTGGTTTCTTGGTATTTCTACTTATTTTCATAAGTAACCTCAAGTGGAGGCAAAACAGCAAAAATTATCATGGTTGAGGAATGAAAAAGATTTTCTTCCATCTAACTGGAGGACAGTGGCCCATCAAAGATCTATGTACATGTTCTGTCAACATGCTTGTCAAAAAAAACTTCTTTTTGAAAGGAAAAATCTTATAGCTTCTCTGGACTTAACTTTTTGCCTCTTTTTTTTCCTTACCCTTTAATATGTAAGGAGCCTGCACTCTTCATTCAGAGCCCAATGTGTTTTTCTGGTGTGTATTTGTATTTATCTTAATTGTTCAGTATATATAATGTATATTTATAGAGAGCTGAACATTTCTTGTTGCTTTGTCCTCTGCTGTTATTAACCATAAGATTTAATATCCTGATATTTTTTAAGCACCATAGTCTGTTGATTCCTAGTGATGTATGCCTATGTAACCTGGTCAATGCCTGTTGATAGTTTCTGTAAATCTTTACTCTTATAATGGCATTCTGCATGCTTTCAAAATTGTTTATTATGTAAAACCTTTTGTCCAGGGGCTCCATCTTCACCAGGTAGACCAGGTAATCCTGCTAATCCTGTAGATCCGGGTTCTCCCTTAAAAACAAAATCAAAAACATTAGTTTGATATTTTGACTGTTTTCTCCCAAATGTGTTAAAAAAAGGAACCATTTGGGAACATGTCATGGAACATTCAAAAATTTGAAGACTCAATAGCAAACCATAATCTGTTTGTAGAAAGTATTAAAACATTAAAGACTATACAAATATTTTCATAGGGTACATGGTATTTTTTATGTTATGCTAATAAATTAATAAGCTGCTAACAAATGCAATGTCAAATATACCCTATAAGTAAGGTTACGCTTCCATTTTTTCCCTTAAAAAGATGGTAAAATGAGAATCGTTGTCTTACTATTTCCACAGAACAGCACTTCTCTGCATATCTAAAAAGCAGCACCATCTAGTTAAAGGGCCACTATACCCTTACAATTTCCAGTATATAATTGTGCTCAGTAAGAAGAATACTGTGCCTACTCATCCTTAGGCAGTTTACAAATGAAATTGTCAGCTTGCAGTTTTACTTGGTACCACATGGAGTAAATATTTAGCATTTTAGTAAACAACATATTTCAACTTACTTTGGCACCTGGCTCACCAATCCCCCTCTCTCCAGGTACTCCAGACTCTCCTGGAAGGCCTTGCTCACCCTGTAACATGAATTGCCATATTAATAGGCAAAAAAGCTGGAGTTTTGATATTTGTTAAGAAGTCAGGAGGTGTGAACTTACTATACTGTAGTAGAATATCCTTACCTTGGATCCTATTAGTCCTTCTCCAGACGGTCCCCTCATTCCCGGAGGTCCTACAGGACCTTGTATTCCCTAAAATAAATATATCACCTGTTTATAAACTGTGTATTTTGGCAAATGTTATTAAATAGAAATTGATAGGATGTTTCCTAATGTGTAACAATGCACTGTATATATGTTCTTCTTAAATAAAGTTAACAGGGTAGCCTAATCTTTATTTTCTTGCATGGTTGTTTACGGATGGAAAATTCTCACCTTTTCTCCTTGAATTCCAGTGCCAGGTAAACCAATAGGACCAGGTAGTCCAGGAGGTCCAAAGTCCCCCTACACAAATCAGTAAAAGAACATTATGGGTAAAACATCTATAATGTAAAAGAGAGAGGAAGAATCACTGTGATGTGAGACAAAGGGATAGTACCCAGTTTATTGCACTTAAATGACGCATGGCTGGAGCAATAAGGTGAAGAACTAGAAACAGAGAACAAACAAACATATGAAGTCACTGAATGAAATCTGATTGGCTGTTGTTGACTCCACCCAGTGGAGTTCCCTAGTGGCCAATTGTTTAGAGTTTGGGGACCCTGTCGTTAATACTGTGCAGCAGGTTCAATCTGACTGGCTCTTATTGGCTCCAACCAGTTTCTTGAACTTGATATGTAGTCTCTCTGTGAAAAAACTGTGCAAAGTTTGGGAACCTTGTATCCCTAAAACTGTTGGAGGAGAAGCATTGAGAAAATGGGGGGCACTAAGAATAATAGAATAAGAAGAATAAGTTTAAGAACAGTATGTTGGTTATTTCAAATCAACATAATACCAGCAACTCTTTCAGTTTTACTATTATTGTATTATGGCATACAATCTAAATAAGACCTAATAATAATAGTTTGTAAAAATAGGTTTATCCTTGTGGTGCAAAGTGAAAAACCAAAAAACACCATTCAAATATACAGACCATGCTACCTAGACAGAGGTGTCTGTTTCAAGCCAGGGGGTGCTCCATAGTCATAGTGGCAACAAAGAGCAAGTGTGCCTTGTACTTGAAGGTCACCTGTTGGACAAAAATATCATCCCCAACCAAAGGTGAAGGCTAATAGAGCCCACACTCTAGTTGTAGGCAACAATAGTTTTTTTTTAAAAAAATTACCCCCACCAGCGATAGGTCACCCAGGAGGGAGCTCACAATACGAGTGTTGGGGGCACATGCATGCACATAATACTGTGAATACTGCGACTTGCTCATTATGCGAATGCTTGTGGCGTTAGAGGCGCATTTGTGCATGCGCTATATGACTGACATGACCTCTCATACCGGGAGCAAGTGTCCTAGCACTAGTCGGGGGCAATTAAAAGAACTACTCTTACCCCCAACTGGAGTGTGGGCTCTATTGTCAAACAACTTCAGTTCAAGCAACTTCAGTTGGACCACAGCTTCAAACTGTGGTCCAAGTCTTGAAGATCCGACCTGACCTGGTCAGTACCCTCCTTAGCTTATAACATGGGTACTAATATAGGCAAATATGTATTAGTCAGCCATAGTTCCAAGAATATTTAGGACAGCAAATACATATCCACCCCAAATCTCACCCTATCTGATCTTTAAGTTGGGCATTTGAATGTATCTAGGAGAGTAAGTAGCCATTATTTGCTGTCCTCTCCCTGCTACTGCTCAAAGCTCCCATAAGGAGGTCAGTCCCAGAGGTTGGGAACCAGTGTGGTAAGGCAAGGTTCTCCTCATCTTTTGTAGCCCCCATAAAATAATTGTCTGCCAACTATATGGAGAACTGGTAAGAGAATGCCCTTGCCTTTTTGACACTCACATTAATGTCAATGCACATTGTGTGTGATAAGATTATCTGTGGGCGCAAGTGAAGTAATTTAATTTAAAGGAAGACAAGATCAGACAAAAAAATCTAAAATAAATAATTTAGAATATCAAAAGTTTCTTCATAGTTTCGTTTTCCAGTTAAAATAACCAACCTAGGGCTTACTATTTACCTTGTCACCTTTAATGCTGGGTCCTTGTTGACCACGCGGACCTCTGGGTCCTTCAAATCCTCTGTCTCCCTGTGTAAATAAAACGGCAACATGTCTAAACACAGGTCCATAATATAATAAATACATACCAGGGCTATTTCAAGACAAAAAAAGATATTGTGCCCTTATGGCAAATGGACTTTCTGGAATACATTCCACTACTGAGCCTTCCACATGTAGCAACATGGTGTGATTTCAGCCATTCTCTCTGGCACATTTTTTTCGACTACAGAAGCACAGTGACTAAACACCTGAACTCACCCTTTTGTTCCGTGTTTTTTTTTGAAAATACCAAAAATTGGTCAAAGGGGACAAACTATAGCTTTTTTTTTTATTTATACATTTGGCCTCTTTCCTCGTAGCTCTCCTTTTGTGTTAGAATCATCTTACAAAGTGATAGCACCAGCAAAGGTGTATGGACATTTGGGGATTTCAAACCAAGCAGCCTTTGTTTTTCCATGTGTAGCTGCAGCAGAAACAACTCAAGGTTTTCTTCCTTTTTGGGCAGAGAGAATGAAATACAGTACCTATAAACTATGTATAGGTATTGCCGTACTGAGCATGAAACCTTTATGTTATAGTGGTCCTTAAATGACACATACTAAAATGTATTTTATTTGTTGAATATGAGAATTAACTAGGGTTGCCACCTGTCCAGATTTGACCTGGACAGCCGGTTTTCAGAAGGGCTGCCAGGTCAAGACAGTCTGCCCATTTTTTACAAAAAAGGAAAACTGGGCAGGGTATCCCATGATTGACATGGTGGTCAACCAATTGCTGTTCACAGTGTCATAGCCATACCCATGTGACGTAGCACACCCCGTCTGCAATGTAACGGACCCGCCCTGGTGATGTAATGGCCCCGCCCCCTGCCACAAAGTTGGCAACCCTAGAGTTAACTGAGAGTCAACATGTCAATACAGTGTAGCTGTTTTTTTCTAGTTCTTTCATTTTGCCACCTACTTACCCATTTACCTTTCAGTTGTTATTTTTTTTTTGCAACCAATGGCAATGTTTTATATCTAGCTATTGAGATCTTATGTAAAAATATATCAAAAGTAATCTCTACATGACTGTAATCCAAGTACAGTATTTCTACCTATCATCACACTGATAATATGATTATTGATTATATGAAGATCTCTCTAGCAATACTTTAACTAGGTGAACCTCTATGACCCTAAATATTCTTATAGCAAGCCGTCTAGCAGCACAGAGATCATAGCTTTATCCTAATATCAAATCTTGTCATGAATGCAGATTTTTCTGCCTAGTATGGTAAAAAGTTGTCATAAAATAATTCTTGTCAAGGCAGGGTTTGGCCACTTTTTTCATTACTCAGTAATGCTTGTGGCATGATAAGTTAATACACATTATGCACCTCTTCCAAAGTATTGCAGTGCAGATACCTGTACTAATGGCAGGTATATCCCATATAATGGTAAGCCATGGTGCAGACAGTGTGGAGCTGATGTAATTGAACATGGTGACAGATACCAACAGAGCAAACTTTGTTTGCTGTTACATTACATGGGGCACAGAGAACACTATTACTAGATTCATGCCAATGATAAAAGGAGTAATAAACATCTAAAAAAAGCTTCATGGTGAGCCATCTCTGCCAAATGCTAGAATATATCCATCTGTATGTAAGGCGTTCTGCAGCTATTGCCAAGGGAAGGGGCATATAAGCAGATATCCAGTAGGTTTTCCAGCTGTTCATATTTTACTCATTTATCAAAAGTTTCCTGACTGTCTGGAACAATTTGCTGGCATGTAAGGTGGTGAAAAATGAAGTTTATTTTTAATGTGTAAATAGTTTGGAAATGTATTTCAGGAGGTATTGGGCACTCCACAGGCAGGCCAAACAAAATAAAGTTAGAGTTTAAAAAAAGCTTTATTTAAGTATCTGGCCCAATAACTCCTGCTAGTTTACCGATACCTTGAGCTGAGGGCCTATGGCTGGAGCACCTGGGCCACTGTTTCATATTGGTGAATTTTTCACAAGGGTGGATGTGCTTACATTTGTATTTGGGATAATGTTGTATTTCAGCCAGCAGGTGGCACCAACCCCTAAGGTTGGCCTGTAGGGGGATTCACCTGAAGGAGCCCATATAAGGAGCTGTGCACTTTCTCTTTGTCCTAGGAACATCTAGGGTTGCCAACTTTTCTGGAAAGAAATAGCGGCCTATATTCTTGATATTTTTTCCTATTAATAAAATTGGCATCAAGCATTATTTTTACCGGCCACGCCGGTAAAATACCGGCCAGGTGGCAACATCTAAAAGCAAAACCCACTAGGGTGCAAGTGCTCACTTGTAAACACACCCCGGCATATGTTGTACTTTGCTCTGGTGCTTGGATTTGGTACAATTCTGCTGAACAAGGAAAAGGTAAGGTTATATCACTGAGCGATGCCAAATGTTAGGTATCCCCTCCCCTCCCATTGATACCCTGGGCCTGTGCCCCTGTTAGCAGACAACTGCACCAGCCCAGGCTATTTCTGTGTGAACACCACAGAGCATTCCTCTTCTTCTGCATGAACATTGGTTTGGGGTATCAGATACGTGAATATAGTCACTGGGGGCCTTTTATTTGGCACTCCCAGTATTTTAACCTTCTCCTTTAAGAAGTCATTTACAATGCAGTGTGCAAAGTGCAAAAAAGTCAGATTTCTGCCTTTTGTTTGCAAATTACCCCTTAACTGTTCAGCAGGACCAAACCAGAACCCTTCAAATCAATTGGCTTTACAGCTCTGGACAATTGATTGTTCCAAATTTCTGCAAATTTGCAATTTTTGAATAGGAAAATTAGCTATTCAATTTGGTTGTGTACTTGTGTAGTATAGGAAAATTATGGATTTTATGTATCCCTAATACTTTCACATATTCAGAGGTTTTGGGCAAATCTCCAAAAATATATAATCCTTTCAAAATAATAGATTGAAACTAAAAAGATTTAACCTATTCATCCTGCACCCTGCACCAATTCAAACCTTAAGAAACAATCCCAAAGTTGTTATTCTAACCATTCCATTTAGCATAAATTACCTTTGGTCCAGGCAGCCCTTCCCCTGGTGCCCCTCTTTCTCCCGGAATACCTTGTGATCCTTGAGGTCCCTGTTACAATGGAAATGAACAAAGTTAATCTTTTCAGAATTGACATTTCACTGCATGTGAACAATCCCCCTATTTAGTTAATCTTGTCATGACCTGTTTTAGAAGAACTCGGCATTGTTCTGGATGGTGATGGATCCCATAAATACAGTAATGCCTGTAGCTAACGCTGAATATCTTGTTCCTGGGAGTGACATAACTGCACTTTTTCATTTAAAATAAGGGCATTGTTTTGAGAATAGCCTTCTATACTCATTTATAATTTTCCATTGAGCTGAAATATAATGTTACTCTAGTGGAAGTGTTTTTAGAGATGCTTTTACATTTTGCAAATTCCAAGTACGGTAAAAAACAATGCTCTAAATAGATTAAAACCTCTCCATTTAGACAAAAAAGGCAAGAAACTTGCTACAAAACTGCAGAGACATGCATTACTTTTAGATGAGTTAAAGGGGTAGGCGATAAAATAAAACCATGGAAAAGGAAATTTATCTACCACCCTTAACCCCTTAGTTACCAGCTAAAAATCACACTTATACACATAGACAGACACATATACTTTCAGTGCAGGGAGCAGTCCCATTAACACATGATGTCAACCTGGAGATGAGGATCTGAATATAAAAAGTAACAACGGAAAAAAAAACTCTGAACGATGCTCTAAAGAAATATGAATACATCTAAAACCTCTGAAAATTAAAGTTTTTCTGACAACTCCTAGCAAAATAAAAAAACCTCCAAATTAAAGATTAAAACTGGTCCAATAGGAACAGTGTGGCCCCCACTGAATTCTATAGGACCTTGACAAGTTTTTGCATTAGAGGCTTTTTGTATTTTTTACATTTAGGGGCAGATTTATCAAAGGTCGAAGTGAACATTCGTATTAAAAAAAATTCTAATTTTGAGTGAATTTTTGTGTACTAGGGAATAGTCCAAATTCGATTCAAATTTGAAAAAAAATTGAAAATTCGACTTTGACCATTCGCTATCTAAAACCTGCCGAATTGCTGTTTTAACCTATGGGGACGTCCTAGAACCTATTTGGATTCAAGTTTCTTTTTGAAAAAAATTTCAAATCGTACGATTCAAATGCGCTATTACTTAGATTCATGCAATTGAATTCAATCAAAAATTGACCTATTTGATTGAAAACGGACCTATTTGGCCAAAAAAAAAAACCTTTTATTTAATTTCGGTTGGTCTTTTTGGATTCGAATTTCGAAGTTTTTCAAATTTGAAATTTGACCCTTGATAAATATGCCCCTTAATCTGAAATATTTTGAGCTTTAAGAAATATTGGAAAACCAAAAATTTTAAGAGATTTGTGGAAAAAAATAGAAATTCTATTTTAAGTAAATTGGCCCAGAGTATGAATTTCTTTTAGTTTTGGAGGGTTTTGAAAGATTTACATTTTTTTGTTCTGCTGTTATGTCATTGCCAGGGCTTAATTATCAACAATCAGGCACAAATAGTTTGTGCAATATTCATATTCTTAAACTTGCTTATATATTTCATTTGTTTGTTAATGGTTCAACCAACATGCATTTGTTAGTGGCAGTAGGTTCTTAAAGATTTAATCTGCTCCAATTGGCTGATTCCAGAATGAGTCCAGCATTTGCAAAAGCCAACATGGCTGATTTGCTTGAAATAGGAAAAAGCTATAGGTAGGTGTAGCACACATATAAACCATTTTTATTTCAAACACTAAAAGAAAACACATTCAACTGGCTTGGGCATAATATATTACACACACACTTTATAACATGCACTGGAAGTGACACTATTTGCACTCAAGGCACTAATTTGCATCTGATGCAATAAAGTACATGCAATTTGTGATGCACATTGGCTGGAACTCTGGGGGAAAATGCTGCATTGTATATATATAGTAAAAAACACAGTAATTAGCTGTGATTGTTGTACTTTGCAGCGTTGTATTAAATGAGCCTTATTGTCACTGTGCCCAAGATTAAACAGCTACATACTATGAGAAATACAGTGTATAAATACAATTGTATAAATGACATGATAGTGTCAGTATGTGTCTTACAGACCAACTGGGCGCAAATGGTTGCCAGACATTTCATTATCTGATGTAGCTGGTTAATTGTTAATACCATAAGCCAACATATACTACATACTAACATTTACTGAGACCTAAATGCATTCACCAAACAGCTCCCCTAACATTTGCCTTCTACTTTTGCCATCGTTCTGAATTATTGGCAACCACTAATGCTGTTTAGCACATGCAAAATCTCAACATGATGACTAGAATACCTAGAATATGGCAGATCAGGACATAGATGATATAATTGACTCAGAAGGTCCCCAAGGTTTAACTCTACATAAATGTGTGGGCACTATATAAAGGATAATAATGATAACACCAATTCTTTACTCCCACCTCTATGCTTGTAACAGAGAAAATATAAAACCAAATGATAGGAAGACAAACCCGCCCTCTACAGGAGAAATGCAGAAACACTTACTGCTGGTCCTGGTTCTCCAATTCCAGGAGGTCCACTTGGCCCAGGTCTGCCTTGTACTCCAATATCACCCTTAAAATATATATTTTCACATTAGCATCCAAACAATTAATGCAACATACAGTATCTGTGTAAAACAATATGATAGAGACACTCTGAAAATAAATGGTCGTCTGCAAACATCATCTCATTTTCATATAGAGGGTCTTTAATAAGTATTTGTGTGCCTGAGGCTACAAAGGACTGCAGCAGCACAATTGTAGTTATAAAATTATTGTAACCGTGTGAATTGTCCCTGCAGAATAAAGCACTGCATGGATTTCATTTTCTAGATATAAATCTACCTGTATCTATTTACTGTCTTCTGTATTATTTGTATTATTTGTAATATAAGCATGTATTCCATAAACCACAGAGACAATACAAGATGATTACCTTATGACCAGGCAATCCAATTCCAGGTTCTCCAGGAAATCCAGGAAGGCCTGATATGCCTCTGTCACCCTGGAAATATAGAGGGAATAATCAGTTGGGGTAAGATGGAAGCGGTAAAGTGATATACAGTGTTTATAAATATATTTACACAAACAGGAGAGATGAATATTTTGTAAATTATAAATGGTACTTGGTGATGTGATTAGTTATAATCAGTGCTCAGAGATGTAATTTATGTCACATGACTCACTGAAACTGTAGTATAACAAATAATGTACCCCTGTTATAAAATATAAGCAGAATAGAAGTCACCTTGGAATTTCATGTTTCAAAACACACTCAATCTTTGGTTTATTGCTTTTTATATGGTCCTCTGTGGCTTATAATATCCTTATATTTTAGAATAGGGAAGGTATCTTATATTCACTATATAAATTACATTACACATGGTTTGTGTCCTGTAGAACACAGTTGTTATACAAAGGAACTTTGTAAGTTGTGATCCAACAACAGAAAATGGCACAGAACACATTTATTAACCACGGATTTCACCTTTGATCCTTGAAAGCCTTCTGGTCCCTGGTCACCTGGAGGCCCTTGAATTCCCTGTGGAAATAGAATAATTAATATTATAGGCTGTTAACCTTGTCTTCCCAGTCTCTATTGACTATATTATTCTTACCTGTATGCCTCTTAATCCTCTAGGGCCAATTGGGCCCTCTGGACCCTGAAAAATACAGAAGAATCAACATTATTTCACACATTTTTTGATTCATACTCTTAACTTTTAGTTATTAGTTATTTTTCTTTCATATCCAATAACATTCCATAATTTTCCATACCCCCCCCCCCACAAAAATGTTGTGAGAAAAGCCCCAATTGGGTTAAGGGCTTGTGCCGACCATACTTTTTGTCTATTGCTATCTATGGATTTTGTTATTTATTGGACTAAATAGGTAAAGACTGAAATTGGTTTCACCTTCCAACTTCTTGTGGTTGGCAAAGAGCAAATAAATGGGGTAAGCAGCTACAGTTACGTGCAGCCGGTAGTCTTTTTGTCAGATGTGGTCCTACAAGTAATTCAAATGATCTTAGGCTGCAACTATTAATTACAATATCCTTAGTGGTGGAACCGAGGCTAGGGGTGCATCTGTTTTAGGGCTAATTAAGGTGGGGGAGAAAAGATTGCAGTTGGATTGTAGTTAGTGATGGGAGAATAAATTAGGCAGGTACAAATACGTTTGCTGCCAGCGAATAAATTTGCGAAACTGCAGCAAAATTCGCAGGTGAAAAATCCGCTGCATCAAAAAAATTGGCGTGCGTCAAAATTGTAACACGCATAAAAATTGACGTGCGTCAGAATTATTCAGACATGCATTTGGACAAAATAGTCCCGCGTATAAAAATGACGCAACAAAATTGTCGCTCGCATCAAAATTATTTTGATGCCCATTGACTTCAATGCGTTTCAGGAAATTATCGGCACAGATCACCCATCACTAATTGTAAGGCTTTATTATTTATTTGGGGTATGAACTATAAAGAAACATTAGCAGCACCATTTTACACAAGACCTACAATTAAAGTATAAACACAGCAGAGTATAGGATCCCTTACCTGGAAACCCATTACCCAGAAAGATCAAAATTATGGGAACGCAATCTTCCATAGTGTTATTTTTTTTTTATGCTAATATTTCTAATTCTAAGCTGTATGAATCCACTTTGGTGATAAAACAATCCTATTGAGTTTATTTAATGTTTAAATGATTTTTAGCAGACATAACCCCCAGGTCAAATGGTAGATCCCATACCTGCCACTAGTGAGCGAGTTTCTTGACCATTTACACTTTGCAGGTCCATATTATATACTTACTCTGTCTCCTTTGATGCCTGGTATTCCACATTCTCCTCTTTCTCCCTAAATAAATAATAGAGCAAAACTGAATTTACTGTTTATAATTGATGGTAACAAAAAAAAATGTATAAAAAAAATTGCAGTTACCGGCTCTCCTTTGTACCCTGGTTTTCCCTGAAACAGAAACATAAGTATGGGTTATTTTTTTGGCCAATACAGACAGATTAAGAATTTATTCACACATTTCACATCTAGGAGTGGATGTAATAAAAATATTTAGTGGAAAAATATGCTAAATGCAAACACATGTGTATGCATTAAATGTGTCAAGTGTGTTTTATTTAAAATCTTCAAATATCATAGTAATTTTTTTGTGTTTTTTGGGTTATTCCACAAAAATACATGGGTCCATTCCTTACTATCTGGGCATACGTAATTTTCTCCTTATATTACTTGTTTTTTACCTCAAGTCCATCTCTTCCAGGAATTCCATTTAGTCCAGCTTCACCCTAAAAATATAAAATATTAGAAATCTGTGTTTGATATCTAAGAGATAAGAAGAATAAAAGGAAAATGCAATGAAATGAAAACCTACCTTGAACCCCTTTGGTCCAGGAATCCCATCATCACCTGGTCGACCTTTTTTACCCTAGGTGGAAAAGAGCAAAGTATTTGTAATTAGGGTCCTCATCTGAAGACTGTGCTATCGCCACAGAGCCGCAAATTGGCAAACAGTTTATTATCTTCTCACTGACAAAGGTTTCCAATTAATTCTCAAGACTAAGGGAAAAATGTTGGATTGTCCAGTGTACATAGTAATGAACCAAACATTCCCACTCCTATGGCCTAATATAATCTTTACTAAGCTGATTTTAAAAAAGCATAGTATTTTGAGCAAACCTTTTTGTATTTATATCTGCCTTTTTCAATATTATGCTAAAAAATAATTTTTAGGCTTTGCTAGATTTTGCTAGATAGTTTGACCAAATTAAACTTCAAATGTGGTCCTCACGTGATGGCATCTTCTGCTTGTCTATTTAATTTTTCATCAAGCCATGACCAGATATCAGATGGGAGCGATCTTTTTGGGCATATACATTTTAAGAGGACAGTTTCCTCAAAAGCTGTTCTTTGTTTCATAGTTGACATGGAACCAGGTCTGGACTGAGATTCAAAATAGGCCCTGGCATTTAAGCTACACAGAGGCCCAAACAGAACCTCACCAGCCCAATAAATAGTGCCTGTCTATGGCAACTTACAGCAGCCCCTCTGGCATTTGCAAGAAACCACAGTCAGGCCAGTCCGTGCCTGCATGGAACTACCTTTCAAATACTGTATGGGAAACTTTTTGCATCTTTATTTATTGTGTGTGGCATACTCACTGCAGACCCTGGGAGTCCTCTTTCTCCTTTTTCACATGAGCAGATGGTTGCCTGGGGACACTGTAAAAAACAGAATGACAAGTGACCAGCTGCACTCACCTATTTAAATGAGAAACCAATATAACCTTCTATATCCCTCAAATTATCAATGAATGCGGGGAAGTGGGCAGTTGGAAATCAACTGTAAGAATTAGAACATTGTGCAATTAAAAGGTTCCTTACTTAAATATTTTTATATTGTTATAATTATTGTTTTCTGTAAGAGACTACAGAGTTTTCTGTATATGGTTCTGGTATAACCGAAGGCTTCTGCAATTCGATGAATATCTATGATGGAATTATTATTCTTTTATTTTAGTGAACAATATAGGTAATGACTATGAAGATTTTCATTCATCCAGGTCATAGTATATCTAGTATAGGTCAATCTAAAAACAACTGGACTCAGCAAGTCCAGTTGTTTTTAGATTGACCTATACTAGATAAATATAGGTAATATTTTTTTCAAAAAGTGCACTTGTAACAGCTTTTGATTGCTCTCATCTGAGGCTCTATTTGATATGTAAGATTAAAAATATAATTAATGTTACTTGCAATTGTTATTCTATGTCAAGAAAGCCATCCTACTTAAATGGAAGTCCTCTATAGCCTCATCTCTCAACTTTTGGCAGAAACTAGTTAATGATGTGTTACCCAAACAGAAATTTATTTACCTAGAGATCGTCCAGCTGTATGGGACACATAGTTGCATACACAACTCTCATAACCTTACCTTGCTCACTAAAGCCCTTTATCTTCTCTTACTCCTTTCTTATTATTAACATATTAAAACTTTAAATATATAAAAATACAAAGCCTAGAAAGTAATCGAGGATCTGGAATATTCCAGCAAAATATTCTTGCTACAATAGCCAACATGGTGGAGGTTTATGAAATAAGGCAAGTAAAAAGTAAGATCCTTTCTTTAGGAACCACCAGCAGAAAGTGGGGATCTATCAGTAATACCGAATGATTTTTATAAACTTACCAGCCATTTGCTAATACACCACACAATACGAATATTTAGATAACAGGCAATGTTATGGGTTTGAGACCTTACATAGTAAGAATTTAAAGACATGCTTGGGAGTCCAAGTGAATTAAATTGATAGATTATTGAAGATAACTTGGTTAGTCAGTGGTTTGTTTTGTGAAAAGTACTAGAAACAACCACAAAAAAGTATCTAGATCTATAACCATGACCCTCACAATCATTTTGTTTCTCACCACCCAATTTCATGTTGCTCTAAGTGGCCTCGAAGCAGCTGCTTAATTTCCTGACTTGGCAAGTTTTGATGGCATGAAGATCCTGGATTACTTCCAAAAGTGCCTCCTGCTGGCTGGCAGCCCACACAGGGGTTACCAACTAGCCAATCACAGCCCTGATTCGGAAACTCCCAGAAACTATTTTCATGCTTGACACTTGAATAGGGCTCAGGGGAGGGCTAAAAATATGTTAGGTTTTATACTTTAATCTTTAAAAGAAGTAATTAACCTTTCATTGCATAACTCACCCCTTCCTCTACAAGTTCTTTCTGCAAAACAATAAAAAAGAATACAATTAGGATGGGAAAACACAATGTAACATTGCTCAAATTGATTTATTTTGCCAAAAGGTCCCCCTCCCTAACAGCATGTTAACAATTTTGGTAGGTTCTAATAAAGTTTTGAATCGTTTTAACACTGGAATGATTTTGCATGCAAATACAATTTCTGAATACTGCTAGATAGAAAGGAAAACCAACAACAATCTTATGGAACATTTAAAACTAAAATGTTGGAAATCACAAAATGTTCAACAATAAAAGAGGTATTGGGCTCTCTGGACTTTGCTGGATTTGCTTATGGCTACCTATGCACCTTGTGTTAAATATGGTAAAATGTAATGTAATACTTTATCACAACTAATATATAGGTATAAATTACTTAAGTCCTATTAACCTTTAGATAAGGGTTTTGGGGTTTCCTTTGATTTTCCATGGTTAATACATTAATGCTGCTAATGTATCATTCTGTATTACATGCTTCACATAATACATACCACTTCCTTCAGGATTTTATCCACCACGTCAGGGTCCTGCATATGGAACACAAATCTTGTAGCTGGGACACTGGCCAGCAATCTGAGTTTTGCATTATTGGATGTTTCTTTGGCTACAGAGGTCATTCCCACGGTAAAAAGCTTGATATCATGATGTTTTGCATTTGATGTGGCTGCAAAAATATCAGGGTTTCTTGGGTGATCGACTCCATCTGTTACAAGTAAGGCTACTTTGACACTTTTATGTGTACCTTCATTCATATAGAGTTGGGTAAGGTTTGTTATGGCATAGGATGTGTATGTGCCATGGCCAATGTATGCAATTGGTGCTATACGAGACTTGAAGTTCTCTGGACCTTTCCAGTCTCTGAATGTTTGTTCTATTAGCACAGTGCTGCTGTATTGTAGCAATGCCATTCGCCAGCTGAAAGAACGGCCAGAATTCAGCTTCACTTCTTTCAACTTGTCAACCATTTGCAACACAAACTTTTTTTCCCTATTGTGGTTGTAGTCTTTTGCGCTTTCTGAGCTATCCAGTAAGAAGGCCATTTCCAGAATGCAGTCTTCATCTGAAATATAAGGAACATTTTTTTTTCATTACAAGTTCATCGTTATCAACTTCTATGTTACTTGATTATAAAAAATATCTAAAGAAAGATGACAATAATGATATTTAATGAATTCACTACTGTATGCAAGCTTTCTATATAATCATTATATTGACTGATATTGCTGTAATATTCAACGTGACATAGTGAAGTAATTGAATTGCTGAGGTTTCTACAAAAAGTATAGCAAGTCTATTCTGTATCGCTGTAACCCAACTGTGGGGCCCATTTATTAAAATAAGTGTTAAATGACACCAGCGTAGTTGCCTATAGCCATCAGTTAGATTTTTCCACTCAGTGTCTAAAGCTGGCTATACACAGGTCAATAAAAACTGCAGACAGCCACCATGACTGCAGTTTATCCCATTAATCTGCCCCCCCTAACAGCTTGCTTGACCAATATCTAGCTGAAAATCGGGCAGATAAATATTGGGCAGGTTAGACAAGAACTTCATTGCCATGTTGCTGCAGTCCTCTACTAAAGGATCTTAATAGATGCGCAGAATAGAGTGTTGGTCTGTAGCCTAACAAGGGGATCTGCCATGTTTGGTCCAGCATATGAGTTTGATGATTTTTTTATTTGTGCTTAAAGGAGAACTAAACCCTAAAAATTAATATAGCTAAAAACAGCATATTTTATATACTGAATTTATTGCACCAGTTCCAATATTAGGGGGCAGATTTATCAAGGGTCGAATTGAAAATTTAAAGTAAAAAAAATTTAATTTCGAGCTATTTTTGTGTACTTCGGCTAGGGAATAGTCCAAATTTGATTTGAATTTGAAAAAAAATTGAAAATTTGGATATCAAAATTTATCATGTACTGTCTCTTTAAAACGTCGACTTCGACCATTCGCCACTAAAAAGTCTTTTTTCTTTAAAAATACTTTGAATCGAATTTGATTGAATTTGATCTTACAATCAAATACAGCCTATTCACCAGCAAAAAAACACGTTGATTTTTTTTTAATGAATTTTGGTTGGACTTTTTTTATTCGAATTTTGAAGTTATGGGAGTTCAAAAAAACTTCCATTACTTCGAATTTCGGCTCTTGATAAACCTGCCCCTAGGTGTAATCTATAAGAAGGTTAATATTTCTTCATTAAATTAATGTGCCTTTTGCAATTCTACAAGCTACACTAAATTGAATTAGTCTACTATTAAGCTTCACTAAATTGAATTAGACTTGTCATGTATTTACAATCGAAATTATTAACCAGTATTCGCTCATATTCCTTAAAGGAGAAGGAAAGGTTAAAACGAAGTAAGCCTTATCAGAAAGGTCCATCTAAATATACCAGTAAACCCCCAAAGTAGTGCTGCTCTGAGTCCCCTGTCAAAATAAACACAGCATTTCTTTCCTTCTATTGTGTACACATGGGCTTCTGTATCAGACTTCCTGCCTTCAGCTTAAACCTCATTGCCCTGGGCAAGAGCATGCTCAGTTTACACCTCTCTCCCCACCCCCTCCCTTCTCTACTGTAATCTGAGCCCAGAGCAGGGAAAGACTCAGGCAGGAAGTGATGTCACACCACATTAATACTGCAGCTCCTATTCTATACAAACAGAGAGCTTCTAGAGCTTTTTACTCAGGTATGGTAAAACATTCTACAGAATAAATATAGCATTCTAGCTTGCACTATTGCAGCTAATCTATTGGCAATAAAATACCTCTGTAGCTTTCCTTCTCCTTTAAAAGTAAAATAAAATATCCTTTGTTGAATATTAACCAACCAAAAACTAATTACAGAAAACTTGTTTTAGGAAAAGACACAGCAGCAAAACAAAGACACATTTGTTGCAGACAACTTTCCATTACAGTAAATGGTAAATGATGCAGGTTATGGCCTGAAGACATGGTCCTAATTCCATTACCTTCTCAAATTCCTTTGACTATATTAGAAAGATCTTTAACAGGACTTGGAAATAGTAGACAAAGGTCAAAACACCTAATATATTTAGGGCAACAATGAGCAAATTAATGTTTTGCCCTTCAGGCTTTCTATAACCCTGACATTTCAATTGATACTCCACCCCATGTCAGAGTTATAAAAGGACATGCTCCCTGGAGGGCAATATGGAGCACTTTCCCTTTACTTAATAGGTGATTGGTGGACTGCATATTATTTTGTCCTATGTACCTCTGGTAACAGTGTGTGGGAACTGAGTGGTTTTCTACTTTTAGGTATGAAGGTTATGTCAACTATTTTATCTCTAGGATATGTTATTTTATGAAAGGAATACTTTTATGTGGCTAGGCTTCTGCTTCAGGGCAGTTAGATGTTGAAAAGAATGCATCTTGTCTACTGGTTGTAGGCATGGAAAATCAAAATCTGAAGAATTCTATGCGCCTTTCTATTTTTCCATCGGCACAATTGTACAGTAAGGGACTACACATTGAGCAAAAATTTTGGAGGAGAATACTTAAATCAGCCATGTCTAACCTGCAGTCTTCAGATTTTCCACATTTTGAAGGCGATTTATAGCTCAATAAATAATTATGCTAGAAATATAGCATATATTTGTTCTTCAACTAAAGCCACTATAGCCCTTTAGCAGCGATGGTCTGTGCTTCCAAAGATGCATCTAGTAATTTCCCATCTTATTTTCTACTGATTCATAGCACAGGCTCTGGGCTGCTCTGCACAGAAAACCATCATGCTGTCCTACAATTAATTACCCGCATATGTTTTTGTATGTACAGATGAACTCACAATTGCCTTACCATATAGCAATTATGCCCATAGACCTAAGTTTTGAAGCAAACAATTGTCCCATGTTATTTCTTTGGCATTACTAAGGTTTTAATATGTGTAATGGTCACATTATTATATATTAGCATTAGCTGCCTAAGAGTTTTAAATTGGTTTGTTTCTATTTTTAAAAGTGTTTGAGATTTAGGAATTTGAATAATAAAAAAAAAGCTATACTTCTTCTGAACTTCTCCAGACACCTTAGGCAAGGTAATAATTGGTTAGATTGAAATACCTTCACATCATCTTTATACCGATGTACACTTAAGGCACATCAGTCATTTATAATACCATGTTAGATGCAGACGGGTGTAGAAAGCCTCAGGGGGGGATCAGCCATACAGGCCTGCTGCCTGCCTCTGATAGTTGCATATTTTCTTGTTCTGTGCAGCTTCCAAACAGGGGGCATTAAAGGTAAACTAAAGCCTCTGTAAAATTAGTGTCATATAGTTTAAGGTAACATAGTAACATAGTAACATAGTAAGTAAGGTTGAAAAAAGACACATGTCCATCGAGTTCAACCTTTTTTTTTTTTTTTTATTAACTACCTATCTGCCAGTTGATCCAGAGGAAGGCAAAAAAAAACCCATCTGAAGCCTTTCCAATTTGCCTTAGAGGGGGAAAAATTCAAATGGCAATCGGACTAGTCCCTGGATCAATCGGTCCAGGTATTTTTGTGGAGCATCTTAAAACTCAATGTAGATAGACCAATATGTTCTTATTGTTGACTTGTGCTGCTATCAGATAGAAAGACCTTGTGCAGGCAGCTATTGCCAATTAAGTCCTCAAGTAATAGGAATGTATACTGCATGATACACTCATAATATACAATAAATATTGTGTCACACTAGCTGACCAGCCACACCATGACCAGTTCTGGCTAAGAGTAAAACCATGGGCACATGGGCTGTAGGCTCTGGCTTATGTCAGCCTGTATATTTTTGAAGGCTGAGAGAAGCAAAAACGCTGGACAAATTAGGCTTTAATGCCACAGCTACAGGAGGAGCAATGAAAATCAAAAATGTGATTGTCATTGAGTGTTGCTCAAGTGCAATTTGCTCATTGTTAGTAATTGAGCAAAGTACATTTGCACTTTCCTCCCTATGGATTTCATATTAAAGTATCTTTGTAAGGTAGTTTCAGGTGTTGGACTGAACCCAATTAAAATATTTAAAAGTACTCTATAAAATATATAGAATTCTAATCAATTGCAATATAAAGAGGCAGATTTATTAAGAGTTGAATAGTAAATTAGAATTTTCAAATTTTTCTTTAATCAATTATATAGAAATGATGCCTTTCCAGAAGCTTTAGTTGGCCTTTAGTCTAAATGCTTTTTAGGCACATGTGTAAAAGGGCAGGGCACTGCAGATCTTATTGATAATACACTGGGTAATATTTCTTAGAAGTTGAAAAGGGAATGCTCATGAAAATCCTCCTCAATTAGCTTTGCTAGTATTTTTTTGAATTGTGAATAATTGTTTTGTGAAATTAGTTTTTCATCCCTTGACAGACAATACATAGGGGCAGAGTTACTAAAGGGTGAAGTAGCCATCGCTAGCGAAAATTCGCAAAAAAGACAAACTACAGGGACATCACCAATTTACTAAAAGGCGTAGAGGACTATTAGCTAGTTACTTCACAAATTCATCAAAGTGCGAATTGTCCACTAAGTTACTTAGTAAATTGGTCATATATGACAATCAATGCTGCTACCATTTATAATCAGAAATGGAAGAAGGGGGCCAGATGGAGGTGTTAAGGTGGTGCAGTTTTGACAGAAGCCCTTACACCAATTTCATTTTCTTTTAATGTTGCGTTTTGACTACACCATAACACAGAGGTTCCAGGTCCAAAAAAGGAATCAAAGAGCAAATATAACTAAATAATACACACAACGCAATACATTTTTGTTCCTCGGTTTCTAAAACCTATATGCTGGATGAATAAGGAGAGTCTTATTTTGTTATTTTTGAACATTCCTTTAGTTAATATTATACTGCCATTACACTTTTCATTAACACAGCCCCAAATGCAAAGATCAAAGTGCCACCTTGTTCACTGAGGTTGGAGACTTTCTCCACTGGGGTTCCGGTTAAAGCTTTAGGCCGAATTCTCCCAACTCTTCTTTCTTCAAAGTAATTCTGTGCAAAGTATGTCTGAACATCCCATAAAAATAGGAGCCACCAAATTCGGAGGTGCATGACTGCTCTGAAATGACAAGAATTTACAATATCCTGAGGTATTTTGGTATTTTGCTATATCAAAACTAGTGGTCAATGGTGATGAGAGCAGAATTAAATATCATATCATCCACATGATCAAGACTTGTATTTTAACATGTGTCCTCATATAGAATGAGTGTTATGTGCTTTTCATGCCATACTTTCTGGTACTACTCCTCTCAGAAGTTCATTCTTCA
The DNA here is from genome assembly GCA_038501925.1 of Xenopus petersii. Lineage (NCBI taxonomy): Eukaryota > Metazoa > Chordata > Amphibia > Anura > Pipidae > Xenopus > Xenopus petersii. The sequence goes on from CM076689.1 coordinate 54,545,879, forward strand.
CAGCAATTAAAAAATAGTGCAATATTAAATTGTATTTAATATAATAAGTATCTATAGAAAAAAAGATTATATATCAACATATATATGATCAAAAAGAGAATCAAGAGAAACTGAATAGACTGTAAGATTACATTAATAATCATAGTTTTTTATTTAAGAGGAATATATTATTATATTATATCTATATATATCATAATATATTATTGTATTATTAGCTATTACCTGATGGAGTCAGTAGGTATAATTTACAGCAAACAACTGACTTGTTAATAAAGGTTACTAGACCTTAGTGCCTTTTATTGCATTACTCTGCATGGTATGTAATAGATGGTTGGGAAATGCCTACTGCATAGTTTTAACTACTACTTATACCCATATTTCTTTTAGGGATCCAGCTTATATAACTTTACTTTGGTCTGTTTTGAGTTAAATTAATATGAAAAGACGGCAGCACTTCAGACTGTACATTGGATCGATACTAATGTTCGAAAATGCCTGAAAAATTGCAGACACTAATGTGCAGTGCCAGAGTGGGTGAGACTGCTGATAGCAAAGGGATCAAGACCAAGTTGTCTACACATTCTTAAAATGACCTGGAACCCAGCATGCCTTTGAGATGAAGGTGCATTTGCAGATTAACAGATGTTCTGCAGATGCTGCTACTTTAACAAGTCTGGGAAAATTTGCCACACAATTGTCCTTCCTTCTCTTACTGTCTTAACTTGCCTTTTGCCCTTTACTTACTAACAATATTTTTTATTTGAAAGCCATAACAAACTCATTTTATTTGTGTTCTGTTAAGAAATGTCGGCATCCTTAGTGAGGATTTATGCATGTCCTAATTGTTTTGTTGGAAGCCTATCTCTACCTACAAGTGGGTGAGGAGTAGATAATTTCTATTTGTTTGCACTCATTTGGAAGTGTATGGTGATATGGATGAGGCACAGGGCTTGACTTGTTCCGTAGAACAAGCCAAAGTTATGGCTATAGCTTTGAGCCTTAAAACCAACAAATAAGGCTAGCTTTGAGTACATACAATACAAAATGCAAGGAGTGGCTCATAGATGTATCACAGCAGATATAAATATGGCCAGACTGAGTATAGAGAAATGGTTTGAATGCAACAGAAGGACAATTCAGGAGAACAGTCTTTCAAAGAAAAGCAGAATAACTAATCATAAGTATTAAATAAATACTAGTGCCTGCAAGTTAAACAACAACAACTTAATTTGGCATTACCCAATTTACAATGCAAAGGAAGCTGAAATCAACAACATTTTAAGATGGCACTAATTTACTTAATCTTTGGTCTTGGGCTTGTGCTGGAAGTCCAACATGATTTCTCATTCTGATCAGTACCAAGTGTATTTGTGCCTACCTTTCTTACCACTGCTGCTTATCTAAATTTGTAGCTATTCTATGTTCTCTTGCCACATAAAAAAAACCCTGTATTTAAAGTTGATTTCTTTAGAAATTATCCCTAAGGCTGTTCCATACATTTGTCAGCTTACACAGCCTTTGAGGAATTTGAAGATAGCAGTTGTATAGCCAAGAGGAATAAATGCTTAAACCAATATATATAAAAAAAACACAGATTCAAGTTTAAACTTGTTTTATGTTATAAAATAGTTTTCATTTTATATCAAATGCCATGTCACTTTATGTTTAGCAATAAAACAAAGTGAATGGTGTTTATATAAAGCACAATATTGAAAGAGATACATCTACTTAGAGCCTAGGAGCCCATTTAATTGAATTGATGGCCTATTCTGCCCAACATACCTCAAATATTTTTTCAGGGGGAAATTTAACCCCAAAAGTAAGTTTTTTTAAAGGTCAGGAAAGTAACAATACAGTAACAAAACATTTACATTTTGCTATGGCATAAACATATATTTTTCCTATTAGAAATAGGTGGAAACAAGGGCAATTATTTGAGCTCCTCCCAAATAGGAAAGAACAATCCCCAAATTCAACTAGTGACAGGATAAGTTGGAACTTTGCTAAGTCTGAGTTTGGATACTTATAGCCTATTACACTATCATGAAAATTCTACAGCCTACTCTGGGCCATTTGATGAAATCCTTTTTTAGTGGTCAAAACACACATCTGTTTCAAATGAAAAAGGTAACTTTGTTTAATATGTAAATCTGAGGTCTAATACATATTTTAGTTTTCCCGCATGTTAAAATAATGTGGGGGTTTAAACTACCACCTTGAACACAAGCTTCCTACATGTATAGATGAAAAATTGCACAGACACTACAGAATATAGCACTGTCAGGACTGCAGGTTTTACTTACTTTCTATATTCCCATAATGATTGTGCAGGAGATCTATGATACTGTTTTCAATGGCTTCAACCAAGAATGTAAGGTTATATCATATCTTGCTTTATAGGTGGGATTTTAGATATATGTAATCAGAGAATATGTCTTAAAGGCTTATTAACATTTACGTTACCTGGAGATGGTAGCGCCTAATTTAGCTATATGGCCTAAGGCACATGACGTTTTAACAAAAGCAAGTTTTGGACTCTTCACTTCACATGCATTGCTATTGGCTGTTGCAAATGTGAAAGCTTTGGTTGCCATTGATCTCCATTAGAGCTCACTACTCTTATGCATGTTTTTTTATACAGTATGCAAATATGTAAATAAAATCTATATGAGATATTAATATTAAAAATTTATGATACCTGAAAATCTGCACACCACCTACATTTAGCTTGACGCAAGCCTTGCTGATCCAAAGTGTTTCCTCTTATGCACTATAAAATATATTCCCTTATGCTGCTAGAAGAAGATTTTGATGATGCCTCATTAATCTGCATTCCAGATGTCATGAATCCAGCTAATCCATTACTTTAACAGCAATAAAGACCAAAGGTGGCAGCAGTTTCTTTTTTGCTTTTTTAAATCCTGATATAACTTGATTATGACTTGGAGGCATTACTAACTAACAGGCATCCATTCAGCTTTCTTGAGAAGTTTAACGAGACATATGAAGACATTTTTATACTCCTTTCATTAGCTATACCCTTAAGGCTACCCTCACCATATGTGTATCCCATCCTGAAAATAAATTTCTAATGTCAATTATAAATTGGACTAGATACATAAAGGCATAAGGGCAAAGTAAGTTGTTTAATTAGATTGCATTCTTCAGTCTGACCCTTTTGAATCCAAACATGTTGCAGAACCTTTGAATTAGAAGACAGATCTGACTGCATAGTGTGAGCAGACCTATCTGATTCCAGTAGTAATAAATCTGGAAACCTTCATAATGGTTGAATCAATGTACACAAGCTAACTAAATGGGATGGAAATTGGCAAGTAGTCAATGGTTACAAGTAGGTTAAAAGAATTTGAATCTGATTCTATGATTAAAAAAACTACAGGGCCATTCTCTAGTTCATTCTCATTATGGCCTTACCTGAATTGTCCTTTCTGATGCAATGTGCATAAAATCGCAAAACTCTCTAGTTTGCATCGCCGTCTGCCTCTAAAAAAATTATATTTTTGCTGCAAATCTTTTTTTTTATTACACTTGGACCTTCCATGGTGTGTCAGATGATCATCATCGATTATTTTCACCAGTCCCAGTGATTGTTAAGTTACACATGCAGTTGCCCTAGAAGTTTCAGCAATACTCAAAATGTTGTTGCTTGCTATATTAAGTGGACACGAAACTGTTCAATTACTTATCGATTTTCATGTTTAATACCTCCTAAGGCTAAGCTTGCCTTTTAAAGCAATGGACTGATAAATCTTTGATGCATTAAATGGAAGTGATTTAACTGATTGCTCCAATAAGAGACAATATGACATTTCTTGCTCACATGAATAAAGAATGTGGAAATAAATAGGAATTGCTGTGTAGAATGACTTATGCATATACAATCTATATAATTCTGACAACTTACTTATGCTTTAGTTGCCCGTTGCCCTTTAAGTGAGTGAGAATGCTGCTAATTAATCGCAATATATACATTTAAAAGTGTATAATTAATATATATACTATATTAAAATATATATAGTAAACTTTAACTCGATTTGTGACTATATTCTCTAAAGGTAGAAACACATTTTTATCTGCTTTCACTTTTTCCTATACCATGAAAACAGATTATTAATGTAAAAGATGCTTTTAGCAACAAGAAGAAAAATTAGGAATATTTTACCTTCACAAGGTGTATGGAGGGGAATGAGTGCCAGATCTGGATGTGCACTGCAGCTAGAGTCGGTTGCTGATGTTAACAGCCACAGGGTTCCTTCCCATGTTACTGCAAAGCCTCTCTCCCTAGATCTGCCCTGAAATAATGTCAAAGTCTGGTCTTATATTTGGGGGCGGGAAAGCTGTCTGTACCTGTTGCAGACCTGCAGCTATAGGGCATAAGGGGGCTAGAACAATTATCTCACAACACCTGTATAATTACCAGGTAAAACAAAAACCGAAAATGACTGAATATGAACCTGACAAGAGAGAAGAATGTAATGTTACATCAACTGGTACACTGCTGCAAATTAAAAACTCTGTAATGAGTTGCTCCTGGTTTTCATTTTCAAAAACAGAGCAGTGTGAATAGTGAATTCACTTTTACCCACAATGCATAATTCTGCTAAGTAGTGTCTGCTGCATCCTGGGATAATGTGCCAATAAGGGTTTGACTTGCACATGGTTTCTTAAAGGAGCTCTAGTGCTATCTTCCCAGTATTATTTTCTGATTGTAAAGGGGCTGTTCACCTTTATGTTAGCTTTTATTATATTAAAGAACGGCCAATTCTTAGCAACTTCTCAATTGGTCTTCAATGTTTATTTACTTTTTCCAGCTTTCAAAGGGGAACTGTCCTCAGCAGTTACAGTTTCATTGTTATTGTTACATTTGATTAAGTATTTTCTATTCAGGCCCTCTCTTATTCATATTCCAGTCTCTCATTCAAAACACTGTCTGGTTGCTAGGGTAATTTAGACCCCAGCAGCCAGATATCTGCTCCAAATGGGAAAACTGTTTAAAGAAAAGCTAAATAATTATATATTAAAAATATTGCACTACATTATATTAAAAGTTAATTTAAAGATGAACAGCCCTTTTAATCAGCGAGTCTCATAGGGGATCTTCGACCACTGTTGTATGACTGTTCGTGTATAAAGATAGCTAAATCACAACAGTAAAGTTTGACAAAACTATTGCTGAGTGCAAGGTGACAGAAGAGTCTGCAGGGAATTTTGTTCCATGCAAGTCAATAGGGTGTTTTGGTTTTGAAAATTTTGGGCAGCCCAAAAGTGCTGTTATCATTGCAGCTCTGCTGTATGCTATGGCTGCATTCCTATGCCAGTTAAGACATAGCCCTTACTTACATTTCAGTCCACAGTCACAGACCTTCTTCTCCAAGGCCCGTGCAAAGGGCATGCAGAATGTGTTGTTTGGGGTGCTTACATGTTCTACTTATCTCACTGGTTCAATGAACCAGTCTTACCCACAGATGCTAGATGCAGACAGGTCAAAGTTATGATCTGCATAAGAAAAAAAGATCCAAAAGCTACAGCTAGAGGTGCAACATTCATATAGGTACCGAGTATATTTTAAGGGAAAGTTTATACAGGGCTCCTCCCCAAAGTAAAGTTAAAATACATTCAAGAAGAAAAGAATCCGTATAGCAGAGAATTACTGAAACAGGGGGGTCTCACTACTGGGAATACAATAGGTAAAACACACTTTATTTATTCCAAATTTAAAATACACATACATATTAAAAAACTGGACACAGCATCAATATGTTAGGTGTAGCATCAATCCATTTGTTTGACTAAAGGTAAAATAACACATTTAATTGATTACCCGGGTACTGTTAGGGATCCAAAAAAGATTCCCATACAAATAATGCTAGTAGGTGATAAATATTGTTCAATCAGAAATTTATGCCCAATGGCCAGTTGCCTTCCGGCATAACCAAAAATTAAATAATTTCACAAAATTGAGAGCCTACAATGATGGCAATGAAAGCAACCACCTGGCACTGCACAATCCTTTAGTCCTCTTAACATTGCTGCGAGTCCACCCCGATGCGCATTTCGCCCATAGCTTTTATTGATGCTACACCAAACATATTGCTGCTATGTCCAGTTTTTTAATATGTATGTGTATTTTAAATTTGCAATAAATAAAGTGTGTTTTACCTAATATATTCCCAGTAGTGAGACCCCCTGTTTAAGTAATTCTCCGCTATACAGATTATTTTCTTCTTCAAAGTTATGATCCCTCTACCAGACATGTGGTAATAGGAACGTCTGTGTGTTTTTTTCTACTCCTTACATATAGGAAACAAAGGACAAGATATGAAATTTCTACTTACACCAGATATCAGGTAGGATTTTTAATTTATTTGATTACGCCATCTCAACTTTTTTGATTTACTGAGTTAAAGAGACAATGTAATAGAATGCAATGGAATTTCACAAATGGAATCTGATATGGGGCAATCAAATTGCAGTATCCACCAAAGAATTTGGGATTCCTAGAGGCAATCGTAGTCATCATATACCGTATACAGTATGAGGTTTCTTTATGACACTACATGTAGTGAAGCATTTTCCATAAATCAGTCTTTTCTAGTGGTTGAGGGAGCATGCTTTTAAATACCTGGATATCAACATGACCTCATATATGTTAAACTTCATGGGCAAATAGCTACTAAAAGGAAGTAAGTTTCACCCAGTCCAACAGCTGCTCTCTCCTAGGGTAAGTGCCACAGAGCCCAAAAGAACACAAGCAGAAATATAGGGCATGCTCCAAAAAATGTTGATTATGGAAGGTGTCTTGGTGGACATTTTGATTCCACTTATAACAACAACTTATACTCACTGGACTTGCTTACATGTACAAATTACACATCTCTTCACTGCATAATAATTGTTCATTTTTGTTCCAGAAAACATGTAGCATAGCAATACATACATTCATCGTTTTAAAGAAAACCTACCATGAATTGCATATTTGAAGAAATGTATATAACGGGAATGTGAATTTAAATAGATGCTCCTTCCATATGTATAAGGGGCATCTTCATGATCTCCATACAGAAGCCTAATACATAAGGAGGTGTAAGAATAGTTTTGTGCGTATGGTTTTGACGGACTTACAGTATATTAAGAAAGATGAGCTACTGGCCATGGTGGGACTGGGAATTACATCCTTGGGGTAACTCATTTCAATCCAGCTGCTTTCAAGTTGCTAAACTTGGCTCAATAAGAACATTGATTAGTGATAGTTTCCATGCAGTCAAAAAGAGTAAATAATAAAGGAAAACTATTGATTGTCATCGTGACCAATCCCCGCGTGGTTCAATCACTCATCCAGTAGAATGAAAGCTCACATTCTGCGCAATTTATGATGAATTAGTTGGCATATAGGCTATAGGGTTACAGAGTTAATGGACCATTAGAGCAGCTACATTGCAATAAAGATGCTGAGGATTCTGCACAGGATATTGTCTTTTTTTATTTGCACCATCAAACCAGAGTTTTTCACCCTTTCAGTATTTGTACAGTAGATGTGTATATACCTCAAAGGGCTGCATCATATCATATTGCTAGATTAATTTTGCACCAATAAGCTTTCCAGATGTTTCATGGCCTTCCTGTAGTTGATAAATGTATTGTCAGTGCTAAGATCTGCAGTATTTCAAATAAGGATGCACCAAATCCACTATTTTAGGCGAATCCCAAATCCTTTGTGAAAGATTCGGCTGAATACTGAACTGAACCGAATCCTAATTCGCATAGGTAAATTAGGGAAACAAGAGGCAAAGAGAAAAAAACATTTGGCCTCCTTGTTTGTGTGACAAAAAGTCACATGATTTATTGGATTCGGATTTGGTTTCGGCCAGACACATGGATTAGGTTGAATTTGAATCCTGCTGAAAAAGACAGAATCTTGGCCGAACACCAAACTGAATCCTGGATTCAGTGCATTCCTAATTTCAAAGGCCTCTTTGCAGTTTCATCAAGCCTGTTGGCTTTAAAACTTAACAGAGGCAACCTGACAAGCTTTGAAACCCGAAGCACACATTCAGTGTATGATAGACTACCTACTTGACATGCAGAAGTGCATGGAGGTTAATACCTGTACATTTTCACCTTTGACAGATGATGTCTAGATTATGCTTCATGACATTCCAGATGGTATCTAATGGAATATTTCTTGTACAGCTGCAAAACGTTGTGTTTTTAAAATCCATTAGGCTTCTTATTAACTAATCTTCCATTGTTTGTTTTGTGATTACTACCCTAAAATTTCCTAACCAGCGAAAATTCGACAGCAATGGCTCTGCAGCATCAACACTTTGCCAGGCATAAATTCGCTAGGACAACGCTAATTCACTAAAGTACAAAGTTGCATCCAGGGCACAGAACGCTGGTGAATTTTCGCTAGCGTTACTTCGGCAATCAAAGTGAAGATACGCTAGCGTTACCTAATTTGCATATGGTGGGAAATGATAAAGTTGAATGGACGTATATGTTGCAGCAAATACATTACATTACATAAGTCCAGGGAACCTTAATAAATAAAATATTTATTGTTATAATGCCCCACACATGAACCCACTGTATAGTTTATGTTCCATATGTTAGAAAATGTATTGGGGAACCCGGTTAGCCAAAAACTGTTATACAGACCTTTGCAGGCTATCACTCTGAAAAAAGGAAAAGACGCCAGCTTTTTTTGCGACTTAGAAAAATTTTGCACTAAAAGTTGAGGAAGTCCTATGCACTCCATTGCACTTCGCCTGGTCTGAGCTGGCAAAGGCAAGTCTGGCGAATGAGGTAACGTTCAGTAAAATCTGCATCTTGGTGAATTTGTGGAGTTAATTCTGTTCGCCAGATCGAAAATTCACCTTTTCTAGTGAAGTGACGCCTACGCCCGTTAGGAAATTGGCGAAGTTCCGAAAAGACGTCACGCTGACGAATTTTTGGTAGCATTAGTCACTTTGCCCTTAAGGGAATCTGCCCCATAGAGGCAGCTTTATCAAGGGTCGAATTTCGAGTTCATGGGATTTTTTTAAACTCCCATGAACTCAAAATCGGAATTGATCATAAAAATCTAATTGTTCAAAGTAGTGTGAAAAGGATCGACCCAAAAACTTGAATCGAATTCGATTCAGGTTTTTTCTGCGCAAAAAACTTGAATGTCAGGAAGGCTGCAAACAACTCCAAATTGATTCCAGGACATCTTTCATAGGCTTAAACAGCAATTCCCTAAGTGTTAGGTGGAGAATAGTCGCATTTGAGTTCTTAAAGGGCCAGTGTATAATAAATTTGAAAATCGAATTCAAATTTCTAAAAAACCTCGAAAATAAAATCGAATTTTAACAATTCCCTAGTCTAATTTGACAGTTTTGGGCATAAAAAAAAGTGTAAATTCGAATTAAAAATTAGAATTTGAATTTTCACTTCGACACTTGATAAATCTGTCCCATAAAGTATTTATTTGCTAACTGTGGATTTTATTTGCTAATTGTTAAAGGGTTTCAGTCTCTTCATTTCTTATTATGGAATATGACGTTTATACATACTGTATGCTATAGTAGTTAAATGTTTCTTCTGATGATCAATGCATTTAAACCAATGAACCTACTCAGAGTTCTTCAATTTACTTATGTTTTGTACCCAATTATACTATGACAATATATACTCTTTGGCTATACAGTATAATACTTAGGTTTTTAGGCCCTGGTTCTATATCACTGCTATGCAACGTTTTACCAATATATAAAACAGAATGATGGTAAAATTACTATTAAATGTAAGAGAGATCAATGGAGATCTTGACAAGTTTTTCAGCCCAAAGGGCTATATTTGGCCTGGGGGTCTTCAGCTGGGCTGCATACCATGAATCAGTTGTAAAAAAATACTTTCTCAATATTACAAATACAAATAATACAAGAACAACATTTTGTAATCTAAATACCATTCTCAGAATGTTGAAAGAATAGCTGATGTTTTGCTTGAAGAGTTGAAGCTTATGTCAAGCTTATAAGGAGAAAAATATCTCAGTTTCCCCCATAGCAGTCTTTGGAGTTATTGGAGTTATAACAAAGTAACAGAAGACACAGTAATGAATTTGATAATATCTTACTGAGATATTTTCAGTGTATCTCTGTGACAGCAGGTATTACATGGAAATGTGTATAGAAGAAATTCTGACTCTGATTCTTGTCTAATATCCTGCGTGCAGTAACTTGCCTGCCTAGATGTTATCAGTGTGCATAGAGGATATAAGATTTATATTTGTCCAGATGTCAAAGTTAATTTTATATATGATTTATATTTATTTTTATTGTCAAGATATTTCAAAAATTAGTTTTCAAATCAACCCATCAATGAATAGCTTCTGATACTTGTAGATGGATCTACAACACAAGTACAAATCACTGATCCATCTAGGTCTGAATATTGTAGTGGGAAAAGGCAGAAAATAATTAGATTAGATTGGTCCTATAGTTTTTCTGATTTCATGCTACACTGCTTGAGAGTCTGGCATGTATGGCACCTGGGGGTGCAGGTTTACCAGATCATTCAATGATCCATTGGCCAGATCCAACTGAAATTTTAATCTGCTGATGATTGGGGTGACACCAGATTCAGTGGCACTGCATCTTTTAGCAGGCTCTATTTCATTCTTATAATACCGTAAGGTTAAGTTCATGCTGGTTTTTTTAAATTAAGGTGAGATTCAGGTTTCAGAATGTGGTCAGTTGTACAAGCCCCTGTTAAGTTTTTATCTGCATCTCAGTTGGAGTGTTTGGTTATTGAGTGCTTTAGAAGCATTTGCTCACATATATGTAAGACTTCCTAGCTAGAAAGGCAAGTACCATTGGACAATTAGATTCATACTCCTCCAATAACCTTCTCAAATTGCAAACCAGAGAATTATGAGGCTTAAAAGAAAGTGGTTGTGGTGTGAGCTAGATTGGGGGCATGTTTAAACATAAGGCTTGTGGTGTGCATTAATAGTTTTATAAAGTTATCCTAACTTTTTAAAAAACGGGTTACTGATCTGATGCTAGCTTGTCTTTATGTTCAAGACACTGCTCCATAATTTAAATTGTCTAACTTAATATCGTCTATTGGATAAATGTCTGGTATGGATTTCAAATTACATTTTATGTGATATCTACCTTTAAACAATTAGTTAATTTAAAATGAAAAAGGTCTCATCTAACATTTTCTACAGAAATAGAGTTTCCAGGGTGACCACTGATATTCCAGGAGGAAGGGGTCAAGATAAATTCAGGTTTTTGGTTATTGTTGGTTTCTTGTTCTATTGCATATATGAATTTTTGTCTGACAGCTGTAAAATGGCAATGATCTGTACTGCCCCAAGGCATCTGGGCAAAAGTAAGAGGAACTCTCTGCTGGAGGAACTCTGGGGTTGTGGAAGGGAAATGCTTATTGGTCAGTCTGCTTCTGCCTTTTAATTAACAGTAATAACTACAACCACTAAGATAAAATACATCTATATAATTTCACTTCTTGTGTCCCCTAACAGTTTGGAGTACTTTGTTCATTGAATACAGCTGTTAGTAACATTTAAGAAAAATGACTAAGTAACACGAAGCATATTAATACCCAAGGCAGCTGCAGTCTGGTGAGCAGCTTTATTGTATGCTGGAGCCTGGAGGCTAAAATAGTTAGCAGAACTGAGCTGTCTAAATGGAATGCTTGTCTAAAATGTTCATCTTCTATTTCATTTATAAATTCAGCTTCAGTTTGGAAACATCAGACAGTTCTGCTTCAGGTTTATTTGTAACAGAATTGAAATGGAAATTTCTGTGGCTGTAGATAACTTAAAAAGAATTTGCTTCTGCATTCACTTTAATATCCAATTGACAATGTTGCTTCAGTTTATAAATTAAATTGAATCTGAAATCACGTTGAACTTTATTTGCCATATAAGCAAGTTCACTTTTTTTTGCCAGCAATGTTCAGCTATGATTTACATGAGCTACTGTTGGCCAGGGCAGACCTTGCAGTGGCAGAATCTGGAGCAAAAAGCCCTGTGCAGGGCTATATTGTTTAAGCAACTCCCAGACTGTGGGATGCTGGAAATTGTAGATATAGGCTTCAACTATTTAAGGCTCTATTTTTTACAACATTTATGTGCTTTAGAGGGGATAGTGGAAAGATACAGCATGGCTGCTAAAATTCTTGGAGAATGGAAAAATAATGTTGTAAAGGTTACAGATATAACAGAAAACAGCTGACTCAGACTTTTTTACTTCTGTTTACTCCAGATTATCTGCAAGGAAGAGGGGATTCTGGGCCCTACTGTGGCTAGTTAGACCACTACCAAATACATAACATCAGACTGCTCCTATAAGTTATACACAAAAATGCACACATTTACACGAGGGAGCTAGAAGATGATGTGTGCAGCAGCAGACGATAGGGCCTGTATCAGTGTTTTGGTAGTAGAAGGGCAGAGAAAGGCAAAAACAATCATCCAGTCATTGTGCATGGAACCTATGGATCCCATTGGAGCAGCCCAAAAGAGAAATTAACAGGTAAAAGTTCTGTTAGAATTCATTACACTGAGAGGTAAACGTAATAAAAGTTACAAAAGAAAAAACAATTTGCACAAATAATAATAACAATTCGCATTTCGCATTGTAATATTCTTCCTTAGACTGTTACTGCACTGCAAATGTTTAATTGTGCATTCCACACTTTTTAGAGGCAAAGAAATTTTATTACTTACAATGTGTACTGGTGCAAATTATAACATTTGCAATCTTTCTTCCACTGTTGGAGTCCGGGTTCACAAAAGCTATATAAAATTCGCACAAAGATGTAAATAGTTTTTTTCCGTTACTGACTTTTATTATATTCCCTCATTCAAAAGAAAGGAAAAGAAACAGGATCAAGCAGAGCTGATACCAAGCATTTGGTTTGGTTATTTTATAAGGAGAGGCTGGGCAACTGTATCAAATGTTGCAGGAAGATCAAGAAGTATGAAAATATAGTTATCTAGGGAAATTAATCAAGGGAGTATTTCTTATATATTGGGGTACAAGTACTTGCTTGCAGGTAGATGTAAATATTCCAGATGAGAGGAATAAGTTGAATATATCAGTTAGTGCAGGAGTGACTGTGCATGAGAGATCTTTTATGAAGTGTAACAGAATGGGGTTCTTGAGAACACGTGGTGGTTGGGGAGGAAGAGTGAAGCTTTGACACTTCTGTGACAGGGAGGAAAAGGTACCTGAGGTGGTTTATAATTCATAGGCAGAATGAGAGAAGAGGAGTCAGAGGTGAATAACCATCAGCCTGGATCTTGTAGATTGCATCAACAGCCACAACTGACTTGAGCCAAGTGATGCTTATGCCCATGTTAATGCCCCCTGCTGGAATTGACAACACTGGACTACAAATGCATTGGAAACCTGTGTGCAGCTACAATTAAGCTTGAATTCTGCATTGTAGGAAAAACATGGCATCTGACTTTTGCACATGCACATTGAAGTGTATGCAAATTGTAAGTATGTATTTTTTTTATTAACTTGTACATTAATGTCACATTCCTTCTACTTTTCTACTGGGGTAAGTTTTTCCCAAAGGCGTAAATTATAAACTGTTATGTACACTTTCCCATTACTTGCTTCAAAGGTATTGTTATCATTCTCAAACATACAGTATCTTTTTTTCTTTTTTGACAGCTTTTGGCCACTGGGAAAAACAAACCAGAAAATATAAAGAAATATATTCCATATTTAAAAATGGACACATATACTTGCTATGCATGCACACTGATTTTATTGAGGGATTTGCTTTTTCCATTTAAAGTCATCTATATAAAATATGTTTATATATTTTTTTTGTTGGGAATTATGCAGCCATAAACCTTACAGGGTGTCCCTTCTACACAACCAATATGATTTGGCTGACGTGGGCCTAAAGAAGCCAAAATAGCCATGCCTTCTTTGTTAAGCATGATGGGACTTTCCATTTTCCAATGGCTTTGCAACATTACCAGGTCCACAATGAGATAGTACATAGAGCCCTGAAAAACCTCGTATATGTCAAATAAATGGCATTTTACAGTAGCCCCTCTTTTCCAAAATCTAGAGATTGCTATTCTTGGACATCCCTTTTCTAGAGCATAGAGCAGGGACCCCCAACATTTGAACCCGTGAGCAACATTAAGAAGTAAAAGGAGTTGGGGAGCAACACTAGCATGAAAAATGTTCTTGGGGTACCAAATAAGCACTCTTAAGGCTAAATTAACGTATATTTAAGTATAGTGAAAGTGCTACTTACAATGCACTTCCCTGGGCCCCTGTCTCTTAAGTAATTCAGTATAAATGCAAGTGCATGTGTTTAAGGACAGGGGTTTTTAGTTACAAAATTATGAACATTAAGTTGAAAAGCCACCATACCACATCAAGGTAAACCCCAAATGGCGGTCCCTAACTTGTTTACCTCTGATCATAGTAGTATAAAGGATCTTGTGCCTCTCTGCATAGTAGAATTAAATGAAGTAAATGTCATAGGTTATGACTTGTTTGTCAAAACGCACAAGGCTACCCCCTTGTGTACCCAATAAACTCTTTAAATTATATGCATGTGTTGGAAAGACTGCTCTTTGAGTGCCTCTAACACAATTTGGTTTGATTCAATATTGTTTTGATCCACTAGGGTGGCGCACTTTGACCTCTTCCTGCTTTGCATTTACTTTGGGACATTGATCATTTCTATATATACTAATCAGCCATATGTTTAAAATTTTCTTTTCACAGTGCACCATATCTACAAGGGTATGGTACTTTGTTGGATAAGTAAGAAGTGCCGGATGTCCTGCTGTTCCACAATTTAAATTTTGGAATACCATGTACGGCCTTTTGACATACTTTTTAAAGCAGGAAACAATTTTGCCCCCTTCAACGAAGAGATGTAACATCGCGCCACCAGCCCCCCCTGCAAAAAAATTTAATCTTTCCGCCCTTCTTTCCACACCTTATGTGCATGTCTGTTCTCCTCCTTGCCCACTACCATGCTCATCTGCCTGAGCAGGCAGGAGGAACACATTTTTAGGGGGGGTTAGGGTCTGGCCACACGAGAAGATTCGGGGAGATTAGTAATACTGTGCAAACTTTGTCACTGTGCAGTAACCCACAACAGATATTGCCTTCACAACTATGCCTGTAATGGACAAATCAAAGCAATTTGCTGATTGCTTTGGGTTATGGCATAATGGAAAAATTGCCCAGTGTTAAACTGAAAGTACCCCAATGAGCCTTTCCAGGATGTCAGCAGGGACGTCAAATGAGCTTGTTTGCTGCAATACACCCCTTGACACTGTTAGTTTAAACAATTCATTATATAACACACTTTAAGTATAAAACAAGCAGGCGGTGCTTCAGATAACCATTATTGTTTTTATGGCTTAGAGAAGCACAAATAGTTCAGCATTTAAATAAACACTTCATATTTTCATATAGAATGTAAGTAACAGTGGATCTGTTATTCTGTCAAAAACATTATAGTGATGCTTTTGAAAAGATTATAAAATTAAAGGAAAACTATACCCCCAAAATAATTACTTGAGCAACAGATAGCTTAAGTGACATATTAAAGAATCTTACCAAACTGGAATATATATTTAAGTAAATATTACCCCTTTACATCTCTTGCCTTGAACCACCATTTTCTGATGGTCTGTGTGCTGCCTCAGAGATCACTTGACCAGAAATACTACAGCTCTAACTGTAACAGGAAGAAGTGTGAGAGCAAAAGACAGAACTCTTACTGTTAATTGGCTCATGTGACTTAACATGTATGGTTTGTTTGTGTGCACCATGAATCCTACGATCCCAGGGGGCGGCCCTTATGTTTTAAATGGCAATTTTCTATTTATGATTACCCAATGGCACATACTACTAAAAAAGTATATTATAATGAAAATGATTTGTTTACATGAAGTAGGGTTTTACATATGAGCTGTTTTATGCAATATCTTTTTATAGTTTTCCTTTAAGCTGACCTCATGGTAAAGGAACTATAGTTTAGAATGGCATTCATAGGGGTCAGTAGATTTAAAATTCACCATCCTCCAAATGCAAGCTTGACAAGAATGAGGTCTCAGTGGCTACACTACTAAGCACATTGAAGAAAGTTGATACACTTTGGAACACCACAGAGGTTTATGCAGTACTAAAAATTAAGAAAAACATATTTTATGAAGAAATGTATTATTTAACCAAACAGCTAATTCTTCAGTAGAAGGAGTTTTCTTTTCATGGCTCTTAACCTCAAAATATTTCCCAGGTGTAGATCAGCCTCTAACGCTTTTCTGGTCCTCAATAATGTCACTTAAGACGTGCACATTGAACACCAGTTACCTGGACAGAATTCCAGGAATGTGAAATGTCTGTATGCGCTTCTAGACTTGTAGGCAACGGAAATAATGTTTATTATCTGAAATTCTGTTAAAATGGTATTCATGCATAATTAGCCATGCTATCCACAGATACATACATGGTTATAGAGTAAGAATAATATTCCAAATAAAAGTCACTGTATTGCATAATTGGTTCCATTCTGTTGAAGGCTGCTTTTGTAATGAGAAAGATTTAGAATGGAACTAAAAGGAGAGAAAGAGTTATGCTGCCTTTTGAAGTTTAAATGTTGAAAGTTGGATTGCAGAAGCAGCTTAAAGTAATTGTTCAGGGTAAAAATAAAAACTGGGTAAATAGATGGTATGTGCAAAATAAAAAATGTTTCTAATATAGTTAGTTAGCTAAATATGTAATGTATAAACGCTGGGATTACTGGATGTCTAACATAATAGCCAGAACACTACTTCCTGCTTTGCACCAACAATCAGTGACTTGAGGGGGACCACATGGGTCATAACTGTTGCTTTTGAATCTGAGCTGAATTCTGAGGATCAATTGCAAACTCACTGAACAGTTATGTCCCATATGGCCCCCTTCAAGTCATTGACTAACTCAGCATTAGAGAGCTGAAAAGCAGGAAGTAGTGTTCTGGCTGTTATGTTAGACATCCAGTCACTCCAGCCTTTATACATTACATGTTACTATATTACATTTTTTTATTTTGCACATACAATCAATTTACCCAGTTTTTATTTGTGCACTGAACTGTTCCTTTAAGCTAACTATCCATCACTAGGGCCCAAGGGAACCTTGCATAGTCTGCTCACATTGCAAAATGTTATGTTTTTTTTACTTACCAGCACAACAAGCTTGGTGCATGAATCATGTGTTTTATAAAGGCACATTTTAGAACAGTATCATGATTAGTCTTGCAACCTATTGCTTTGATATTGTGGCCTGCCTCCTTTTTCATGAGGTTTGTTGTATAGATTCTTTATCCTCCTGGTTTTTGCAAGTTACTCCAGAGACCAGTGCTTCTCTTAAATTGAATGGTTTTTAGTAGCTACGTTTATTTATAGTTGCTCTTGTTGTGAGAGGTATTACCTCATCTTAGAAGAAAATAATGAGGGGAATATAATTTTTAATTATTTAATTATTTGCAATACATTTTAAATGTTACATAAACTGTCAAATTTCAGTAGCACAGATCCATACCTAGGCATCTCCATATCATGCAAGAACAAGAGCATGGCAGCGGATCTGTTCTACCTTCAGACATGCAATAAATCAAACCATATATGGATACAATGGAAAAACACTAGGTAAAAATAAATGAACAGGTCCGTGGCTGTAGATCATACTCTACAGGAGTGGTTATAACTATTGATTTTTTATCAGGTTCAGAAAATCATGTGCGTGTAAATGTCTGTTGAAGGCCTTGGCATGCAGTAAACCCTTAAATGGCACGTTGGAGCAATTAGTTCACAGCTGGGGGCTATGAATTTTTTAAGGTAAAAGGTTATCTTGGTGACAAGTGCAACTTTAGGCACAACACTTATTTGAAGGATGCCAACACACAACAGTGTGAATTTATATTCCAACGTGTTAAATTAGGGAGTGGTTCTCTTTACAGCAGGGACCGACTCCTTACTGTGTTGCTTAGCACAAGGCATTAAATCTCTGTATATTTAGACTTATTAATTATGATTGTTCTCCTAGTATGTACTCACTGTGCTGCACTGTGTATCCTAGTAGCTATATATAAAAAGATATATGTTGTAAATACAGACGCACATATTAGACTCCTTGCACTAGCCTTTTGATATCACATGTTGCATAAGCTTACTGAAAGTATCATACAATGTCTGAAAAATACTTCCATCAGCCAAAAATCCCACAATAAAAATGCCCCCACATGATTTGCCATTATTAACTGGGCATACAAGGTCTTTAGTGTCTGTCTTTAGAAAAAATACACTGATAGTTGTAGACTAGGGCAGATGATATGAGATTTTAAGCATATATTGTTCACCTGTCATTAACACATTGCTCAACTCTTCCTGTCGTTTTTTTTAAATTCCAACTCTACCACATTTGTAATGAGTACCCATGGAATGTTTTCAGGCTTTACACAACCACCAAGTTCCTCTACAAGTGAATTGAAGAACCATTATTGTCTACTTTCTCCAGCATATTATCAAGGTTAAATCATCATAGGAGCCATATTCTTAAAGCAGAATTGCTCAAGTTATCTAAAGAGGATGCAATGAGAATCTAGCCTCATTTTTAGAATTGACTCTTCAAATATAACGTTGACAAGTAAAAATGGGGCAGAATGTTAACTGTTTTAAAATGTTAAATAATAATGCGATGGCTAATGATATTAAATCATTACTGTTCTCAATTTATTCCCTTAAGGACTAAACGTAGAAGCTCTAAGAATCATCCTGTGTGGCTTAATACAGAAGTAAAGAAGTTAATGGGAAAGAAGAGAAAGGCATTTAAAAACTACAAATCTGTAGGGACAGAAGCTGCATTTAATGAATATAAACACTGTAATAAATGTTGTAAATCAGCAATCCGGAAGGCTAAGAAAATAAATGAAGAGTTAATTGCGGTGGAGGTGAAAACTAACCCTAAAAAGTTTTTTAAATATATTAATAGTAAAAAGATGCAGGTTGAGAGTGTTGCTCCATTAAATAATGGTACCAGTATGGTTGTAACTAGGGATGTAGCGAACTGTTCGCCGGCGAACTAGTTCGTGCGAACTTCGACTGTTCGCGTCCGCCGAATGTTCGCGAACGTCGCGCGACGTTCGCCAATTGGTGTTCGCGTTCGATTCGAAGTAAAATTTCGTTCGACCATTCGACCATTCGACCGTTCGATCGCTAAAATCGAACGATTTCCATTCGTTCGAACGATTATAAGCATTCGATTGAATTAAAATCATTCGATCGAATAGCTTCGATCGTTCGATTCGAACGAAAATCGTTCGATCGTACGAATAAAATCCTTCGATCGTTCGATCGAACGATTTTATCGAGCGTTCGAAGTTCGCGAACTGTTCGCGAACTGTTCGCTTTTTTGCCGGTGTTCGCGAACGGCGTTCGCGAACATCAAATCGGCAGTTCGCTACATCCCTAGTTGTAACAGATACAGATAAGGCAAATGTGTGAAATCAGTTCTTTTCTTCAGTGTATACAATAGAGGAGTCTGGGTTCACAGGCTCACTTAATAACTGCACGAATGGTTCAGCTCAATCTAGTCAGTGGCTGACTCAGGATATGATTCAAAAAGCTTTAATACAAATTAATGTAAACAAATCTCCAGGGCCTGATGGCATACACCCCCGGGTTCTAAGAGAGCTTAGTTCAGTTTTAGACCAGCCCTTATTTCTGATTTTCTCAGATTCACTGTCATCTGGTATGGTGCCTATGGATTGGAGAAAAGCTGATGTTATTCCAATATTTAAAAAGGGATTACGATCTCAGCCTGGCAATTATAGGCCAGTAAGCTTGACATCTGTGGTGGGCAAATTATTTGAAGGCTTGTTAAGGGATCACATTCAAAATTTTGTCCTAATGAATGGCATTATGAGCAACAATCAGCATGGCTTTATGAAGGATAGGTCATGTCAGACGAATTTGATTGCATTTTATGATGTGGTAAGTAAGATTCTGGATAGTGGGGGGGCAGTAGATGTGATCTATTTGGATTTTGCCAAAGCGTTTGATACTGTGCCCCACAAACGACTGCTTTCTAAACGAAGGTCTGTTGGACTTAATGAAGTCGTTTGCACATGGATAGGAAACTGGCTACAGGATCGGGTACAGAGGGTGGTTGTTAATGGGACATTCTCTACTTGGAGTAAGGTTCTTAGTGGGGTCCCCCAGGGCTCAGTATTGGGTCCACTTTTATTTAACTTGTTCATTAATGACTTAGGGGAGGGTGTTGTAAGTAATGTATCAATGTTTACAGATGACACAAAATTATCCAGCCCAATTAATTCCATCCAGGATGTGGCATCCTTGCAACAGGATCTTGACAAACTGGCAATCTGGGCAGCTAAGTGGCAAATGAGATTCAATGTTGATAAATGTAAAGTCATGCACCTGGGATGTAAAAATATCCAAGCCACTTATACCCTTAATGGGACTGCACTAGGCAAATCCATTATGGAAAAGGACCTTGGAGTCCTTGTAGATGATAAACTTGGCTGTAGCAAGCAATGCCAGTCGGCAGCATCAAGGGCAAATAAGGTCTTGAGCTGTATTAAAAGGGGCATAGAGTCAAGGGAGGAGGGGGTCATTCTTCCACTGTATAGGCCCCATCTAGAATATGCCGTACAGTTTTGGTCTCCATCACTCAAACAGGACATTATTGTATTAGAGAGGGTACAGAGAAGGGCAACTAAGCTGGTAAAAGGTATTGAAAATCTTAGCTATGAGGAAAGACTGGCCAAATTGGAGATGTTCACGCTGGAGAAGAGGCGCTTAAGGGGTGATATGTTAACTATGTATAAATATATAAGGGGATCATATAATAATCTCTCTAATGCTTTATTTACCAGTAGGTCTTTCCAGCTGACATGAGGTCACCCATTCTGATTAGAAGAAAAGAGGTTCTGCCTAAATATTCGGAAGGGGTTTTTTACAGTGAGAGCTGTGAAGATGTGGAATTCTCTCCCTGAATCAGTTGTACAGGCTGATACATTAGATAGCTTTAAGAAGGGGTTGGATGGCTTTTTAGCAAGTGAGGGAATACAGGGTTATGGGAAATAGCTCATAGTACAAGTTGATCCAGGGACTAGTCCGATTGCCAATTTGGAGTCAGGAAGGATTTTTTCCCCCTCTAAGGCAAATTGGAGAGGCTTCAGATGGGTTTTTTTTTGCCTTCCTCTGGATCAACTGGCAGATAGGTAGTTAAATTAAAAAAAAAAAAAAAAAAAGGTTGAACTCGATGGACATGTGTCTTTTTTCAGCCTTACTTATTATGTTACTATGTATTTTACACTATTAGGCATGGTTATCTTTAGTGAATTCTCTTGCATATGTGATTGAGCTTGGGATGCCCACTGTAGAGAACCTTATAGGTGACAATATCAAGATAAATATCATCTTAGCTTATCACTTGTCTGTCTACCTGGCCAAAACAGGGTCATTTGTCACATTTTGTTTGATTGTTAATCAATCATCTGTCACATTACCCTAGGCAATTACACACTAATTCAGCTTTCAGTTTAATTTGTCTAATATCAGTTGTAAAATGCTATTCAGTTAGATAGTTACTCAGATAAATAAAATGTTAGATCAAACTGAGACTCACTTATTGATCCGTGGAAACCTGCAGGTTCTCCACCTTAACCTTTAGTTCATGCTGGCCTTAGGACTTTTAGTTTGTAGGGGAATGTAGAATATTTCACCTTTGCACAACACTAGCATAACCTTGTCTTGAGTAATCATTCATCAAACCCTATGGTAGTGACTGGATGCAATGGGGTTTAAGACGTATCCTTACCTACCTCAAAGAACTGCAATGTGCAAACTTGTTCATCTATTTACTGTGCAATTTTTTCCTGATTTATGTAATATTGATTTGGTTCCAAAAGACACACAGATTCTGTGGTTTATACAGTATTATTATTATTATTATTATTAAATTCATTGATAAAGCAGCAACATATTCTGCAAGGCTGTACATAGTTTATACACACCAACTGATACATATTAGGAATTAAGACCCCTGCCACCAAGGGCTTAGGGTCAGTGACCCAGTTGATACTAGAGGACCCTTGTCACTAATTATTCTTACAATATTTTCTAAGACTGAACTCTGAGGTTTCAGTATAGTCTATTAATGGCAAGGAATAGCACAATAATCCCGATTTAATCAAGAGCGCTTATTTTTTTTCTCTCTTTGGGTATGTGTTCTGGCTATAAGTGAAAGGTATCTCCATGCTACTCTTTGTTCCAGCCATGGTATTTATATTGCACTGACATTTACATTACACATCACCACTTTCTTCCCAGTGAAGCTGACTACTGAAAGCCCCAATCACATTCATACACAGTGGAATGAATTTCTAAGGAGCCAATTAACCTGCCTGTATAATTTTTTTTAGGGGGGGTGAAAACCAGTGTACTCACGCAGACACCAAAAGAACATACAAACTCCTTGCAGCTTGTGCCATTAACATTTGGCTGATTTAACAGGTAAGATAATTGTAGAAACAGCAGCAGCAGAAGAAAAAAATGCCTTCACAATTTGGCAATGACTATGGCTGAAGAGGGAAAAGGGGATTAACAATTAAAAAATCTACATTAAAATTGAGACTATAAAAAAGTAAATTAAATAAAAGGCAAGAGACAAAAAAGTGAATAAGTGAATAAAGTATGAAAAGTAAATATTTAATAGAAGTAAATCTAGAGCAACTGGACTTGTCAAGTAATCATTGAAGACATTTCATTACTCACCTGAGCAGCTTCTTCAGTTCAACTGACTGGTACTGGAAATCCTCTGCATATAAACTCTTCCAAGAATCCAATAACAATGGCCCAATGTAACAATATCAACTTGAGTTACAAGAAGCAAAAAAAAAGATAAATGTTGACCCCTCATGGTCCATCACCTGAAGGAATTCATAACCGAAACCCAGTGACTCAACTTTCCCTGTCTCAAAGAAAAATTCATAAACGATATATAAACATATAATCAAAGATTGAGGTTTGTGACTAAATATAGTATGGAAGCAAAGAGAATAGAATCCATCATACGCAAGCATTGGGGAATATTACAATCAGACCCTATACTATCGAATCTGAATATAATAAAACCACAATTTGTATATAGAAGGGCCAGGAATATTAGAGACCAAATATCCCCCAGTATGTTGAAGGATAGGAGAGGGGGAGATCGGAGTGATTGGCTTAAACACACAGGCACCTTTAAATGTGGGGCGAATGTATGCAAATGCTGCCGTTACATAAATATATCTAAAACGTTTGTGAGCACAGTGACTGGCAGAGAATATAAATGTAATACATATATTAACTGTCGTACTACCAATGTAGTATACCTAGCAACATGCAGATGCGGCATGCAGTATGTTGGGAGAACTACAAGAAGGTTTAAGGACAGGGTACTTGAACATTTAGCATGTATTGGTAGATCTGATAGTTCTTCAGCTATTGCAGAACATATAATAGAGAAACATAGATCTAATGATAAGTTTATCACGTTTCAGGGGATAGAAACTATAAGAGTAGGGAGAAGAAAAGGAGATGTTGAAAAACTAATATCCAGACAAGAAATTAAATGGATGTTCACTCTAGATACTGTGAAGCCGTTAGGTTTAAATAAAGATTGTGATGTTATAACCTATATAGACTAGCTAATGACAAGTAATTGATATAACAATGATATAATAATGATATAACAATAATATAGTAGATATTTAGATAAACTATAATAGTAATCGATTCTTGGTTGCTAGAACTGGTGATTTATATTTATATATACCAATCAATATAAGAAATATCATATCATGAAGTGTTAGGCGTTGGTAGTTCCAGATTAAGTGATACAATTTGTTATATATGTAACTCTTTTAGTATATTGTTTCCACTAACATTTGTTTCGTGATTCTGTTACAGTGAATAGGAAATATATATGGAAGATGATATTTCTTTTATGGGACCACGAAGTGAACAACAAATAACAGAATAAATGTATATAATATGTGGGATATTGTTATGCATATTAACAGTTGTGAAGATTTGATATTATTAATATATTGGAGATAGTATGAATTTAGTACACGTGTTTTTGCACATTTAATATATATCATAACAACACGATATTTTACAATTGTATAATTGATACGATTTTTATCTGGAGTGTATTCAATATATGTACGATTGGGGTGTATTTAAAGATTGGTTTTTTAAAAAATTTATATCAAAGGATTTTTTAATGATTGTGATTTAACTAACATATTGGTAGACTCACATACAACACATATTTATATGGATGTATTTTAAAGACATGTCACTATGGATATATTTTAAAGGTGTATTTTATTCACTTTATGCAAATGGAATAATAATTGCGTCCATATGTGTAGGGGGTGGATTCATTATAGACACTATGGTATTTAAGGGGAATTTCACTCACTACGAATTTAGCTCTGAAGAAGTGCCGTTTGTTCTGGGCACGAAACGCGTAGGCTTTATTGCACTATGATTGCCACTGTTTATCACATTGTTTGCGAGAATAAAAGCCACTTTTGATCAAGACAATACGTTTCCTGGAATTCCTCCGGCTGAGCGCCTGCAGCTATTGAGCTCATCTTGTATTGTCAAAGAAAAATTCAGCAAAATTTATAAATACAGCTTATGTAATTTGTTGTGCTCCTTCCAAGCATTAATTTCCTCAGGGACTTTTTAATAAACCTGGACAATGACAAAAAGCTTACTGCATGAAATACTGTAACACTCAGACTCCACTAGCCGCCACAGTAAGGCCTGCTTATAGAAGGCAACATATAAGAGCCAAAGGAGTTAGTTAATTGGATGAATGTTGGATAAATGTTTGAGGAGTGTAGTGTGTACAAGATAAAAGGTGGGGTGTCAACAAAATTTCTCTTGCATTTTACAAATGATGAAAAGGGGATACATAAGAGCTATGTAATAGTTAAAGAAAATATGACAGCTTATTCAACTTTTAGAATTGATGTATTACATGGTTTAGTATGCTAATTATCCAATTGACTATAACAGAATACTAGAACATGAAAGACAAAGGATACCTGGGATGGAAACACAAACCAGACAGATATTTCCCTGGAATCCTGAAAGAACTTAGTTAATGTTAGCAAAACACCCATCTGTTAAGCTACTGACAATAAAGAATGCTTATTTTCCTGGTGAAGGTCACCAATGAACCTCAATGGCCCTGGAGCATTTAGTAACATGTATTTTCATATCTGAGGGTCACAAGATATGTGGAGTCAAATATATATTTTGGTCACGCTTGACAATGAGAGCCTCTGCACCTCAATCCCACATGAAGGGGGTTTGGAGGCTTTTCACTTTGAACTGGATGGTGATTTTGTCCATAGATAGGGCACAGAAGAACTTTGTACTGCATTGTTTACAGTTGTATTACAAAATAACAATTTCAAGTGTCGCATTGCTAGTGTAGAGCAATGGGGTTCTCTTTTAGTTAGATCTGATTTAGGAGATAGCAACAGAGGACAACAGCAGGTGTTGAGGTCAGTAAAGAATGGAACCTTCCCCTGTTTAACATGTAATTGTTGTTCTAAGTGTCAGTGAAGGGAGGTCATTTATCATTCACATAAAGGTATCCCTATTAGGATTAAGGCACATTTTACTTGCTCCTCAACATTTGTTATTTATGTGATAAAGTGCCAATATGAACTACAGTACATAGGGAAGGTTTCATGCATCAAAGAGTGGCTCCATGAGCATAAGACTGCCATAAAAATTTAAAAATTAGATCAAGCCGTGCCCTGTCATTTTGTTGAGAAGGGACATGGAGTTGATGGGGTTCCAAAATGACTCTGTGAAGGGGCTAGATTGAAAGAGTTTCTTAAAAAGGAGGCCAGGTGGATACACTTTTTGGGTACCGGTATTCTCACACAATTTGGTTTAAATAGACAATATGAACTTCACAAAATCTTTTAGTAATATAGGTTTTAATTTGTGTTTTAAATTTTTTAAATCATTTACAGATGCTTTGTATTCAGATTGAGATATAATTCTTGGACATTCTTCAATGGCATAGAAGGAAAGATTTATTATACTATGTATTTAATATGATAAAATGTTTCAAGTGAATTTGTAACAATTTGTTCCATTATTGCATTGTGGAAATTGGGTTGTAGTACAAAGGAGTGTGTAATAGGATTTATAATAGTATACATTGTGCTCATTAGCATGTACACGTAGTTTGAGGAAAGGCTGTTGCAAGCATGCAATGTTGCTGCATTGTTGTCTTAATATGTAAGAAAGCCCTACTACAATATCTACAATAAAGGATTTTTATCCTGTATGTTGCTGTCTACATGAATCCTGTTGTTCAAGCCTGGCCGGGAGTGGCTGCCAAGTGAAGTGCACCTTCTATATTGTGCTTTGTTGGTGAGTGCTGACTTCTTATCACCTAGTGAAATATATATGTCAGTTCTGTAATACTTGGCATCAGGGCCGCCATTAGAAATCACGGGGCCTCGTACAACAAAATTTTTGGGGCCCCCTGGGCCCTGCCCAAACTGATGCCCAAGCTCCACCCGATATCCTGCCCACTCCACATCGCAGATGAAAGACCACACAAAAAGTAACCTCCCCCACACAAGTTATAAAAAGCTATTGATGGTCAGGGCCCCCTTATAAAAAATTAGGGCCCCCCAAAAAAATGTTTTGTTTTTTTTTTAAAAAAAAACATTGGTGGCAGGGGCCCCCTTATAAGTTAAAAAAAAACTTGGGGCCCCAACAAAAAAAATTTAACATTTTTTTTTAAAAAAACAAACATTGTTGGCAGGGGCCCCCTTATAAGTTAAAAACAAATTGGGGCCCCAAAAAAAATTAAAAAAAAAAGAACACTGGTGGCAGGGGCCCCCTTACAAGTTAAAAAAAATTGGGGCCCCAAAAAAATTAAAAAAAAGAACACTGGTGGCAGGGGCCCCCTTACAAGTTAAAAAAAATTGGGGCCCCAAAAATTTTTTTTTAAAAAAAAAGATTGGTGGCAGGTGCCTATAGAATATTGAAATAATACATTGGTGGCCAGAGGATTAAAAAAAAAAAAAAAAAACACACAAATTCAGTAGAATTGAACTCATGGCTTCAGTACTTCAACTTCGCCTCTTTTCGTGACTTTTCTTTTCACCGCTTCAGGACTTCCATTTCGGCTGTTTTCGTGACTTCGGGTCTTTGCACCGCTTCAGGACTTCGGCTTTGGCTGTTTTTTCATACTGCTACCTGTGCATTGTGGCAGTTAGGAGTAATATTTGTGGTGCACTAACTCTGCACACTACAGGCTTTAAAAAATGAGCCTCGGCAATTAAAGGGTAATTTATTAAAAGTGATGAGCAAATTTGTCTCATTTCAATTTGGAGAGCAGTTTGCAAAACCATGAAAAAAATCTGCAAAACAGAAACAATTCACAAAAACACATCGAAGTCAATGGATGTTTCTGCATTTTTTTGGCACCATTTTTTCTGCTCAAAAATATTTGTGGGAAAATTCTGCCTCAATTTCATGAAAAAATGTCTTGTTAGCAAACTGTGGAATTTCACCATGAATCCATGCTTCCACAAATGTTTAACACAGAGAGGCAGCTATGTATAAAAAAAGCAATGAGGTTTTATTAAACAGTGTCAACTGTTGTCGTTGATTATTTGTAGGTATTTTAATAAGTACAGAGAATGTAAGCAGATATGGCAATGATATTTACAACTTTAGTAATTTGTGTAAACTGAAAAGTTAATTAGAATTATATCTTCTTTCAGTGTGCAAAAATGATTTTTGTTAATTCTATAAAAAAGTATGACCCTTATTCATTAAAACAGCTAAAACTGACAGTCTTTACAGAACCTCATGGCTTATCTATACATTTTACTCTATATTACTTGGCGAATAGCCTGCACTGTAAATATGAACTGACCTTTGCACTGCGGCCTGACAGCTCACCTCAGGAATGTCATGTTGGGTCAATCTTTCCTGCCTCTTCTTGCTTTAATGTTCCAAAATGGGGAATAATGGGCTGTGTTCTGTACATTGTTAGCTACAAAGTAACATGTCAGATTCACTCACATGTCATTTCTTGTTTGATTGGCTTAAATGGAATGACACCTGCAAACCAGACACAACAGTTGCACTGCCATAAATAATAGTTGTCTTGCATTGTTATTATCTTCTATTATATCAGTATCTGCTTCTGTTCCATTTAACAGTCATGTGTTCATGAGAATGGTACAGGAATGTGCAGAAACTGAAATAGTGACTTTTTTTAAATGTGAATTTGTTAATACTTTTCTGACTGTTGGGAAAATATTGGGAAAAGTTCTATATTTCATAATGCTACTTGTGCATTGCATGCTAATTATAGCAGTTAGATGTCAGTTTTGTGGTACACTTAGGGGTTATTTACTAAACTCTGAATGCAAAAAGCACGAAAAATGAGTGATTTTTTTTTATAAAGTCGGTCTTTTAAAAAAATCATGATTTTTTTTGGAATTTATTAAACCCAGAGGATGGAAAAGTCAGAATCTGAAAATCCGGCTTCTCAGACCTGTCATTGTTGCATTCGCATATAAGTCAATGGGAGAATTCCCAATGATTTTTTATGTGCGCTGGGTTTTTGGCAATACCCCAAAGTTTTTGGAGTTTTCTGGCATTTTTTCCCCACAAACAAAATTTTCGGGAAAGTGTATTAATAAATAAGCCCAAAAAACCTGTGCGGATTTGGTCGGAGTTTTTTTATTTTTTATTTATTGAGATAAATTCAGACTTTGATAAATAACCCCCTAACTGTATACTGCAGCCTTTAATAAATGAGCCTTGTGCTGGTCCTGGCAAGTGAATCTACCACTGACAAGACATAGGAGAAAAGAGGCAGGGTAGAATGTTTAATACTTTTCCCTAGTTCAGGGTTCATATTGTAATAGGCAGACAAATGAGGACCATGCAAATGTCACCTCCAGCCTGCAGTTGAGAGCCTTGGACAATCCACAAACAGCAAGGCTGATGCCATGGGAAATAGGAATCCAAGGCAATACGGCAAGGAGAGAACATCCATGGATCTGGCAGAAGGGAGAGAGAGAGAGAGAGAGAGAGAGAGAGAGAGAGAGAGAGAGATGCCCTGGGATTTAAAGTTGGTAAAGTCTAGAAGAGGCGCTAACAACTGTAGATTCCCCTTAGTGCTAGTGAGTGTAAATCAGGGAAGGGTTTCACTTGCCTTACAATTTAGGCCCCTTAGGATCATGTTCCATGTTCCAATAGGCCTTTACGTTAGATCTAGGGAAAATAAAGAAAATCACTTTATTAGAACCCAAAGGATTATTAGCCCCTTCTCTGAGCAGTATAGGTTAGAGCCACAAGTTCCAGTGCCCGTTATGGCCAGTCATCCCAGCTTAGCTATTGGCCCAGTTATTCCCAAGAGGAGAGCCAGGACAGTACAATCCCTAGGCATACCTCCCAAGTGTTCTGTATTTCACGGAGCAGTCCCGATTTTGACTGCTCACCTCGCAGTCCCGGATTCTTACTGAAATATTCTGAGTTTATCTTTGATCTGCACTGATGCCAGAAAAGTGTTACAAAGTTTCTGAAACATAATTAAACAAGAAGCTTTTTTGCAGAGAGCCCAAATATTCATACTGCATACAATACTACATTTAGATACATTTGTAACAATTTAAGATAAGCAGGTCTCCTGGGGGAACTGAATCTAGCAGCTTAAAGGGCGTTTAATGAAAAAGAAACCTATCTCCAATATACTTTGATTAAAAAATGTGTACCGTTTTTATAAGAAACCTTACTGTATGCAGTGAAATTCTCCCTTCATTTGTAAGAGGCTGATCGTATGTTGAGTGTAAATTTGTATGTGAGTTATGTAAGTTGCATGAATGTGAAATGTTAAGGGGCCAATTCACTAACTTCGAGTGAAGGATTCGAAGTAAAAAAACTTCGAATTTCGAAGTTTTTTTTGGGCTACTTCGACCATCAAATGGGCTACTTCGACCTTCGACTACGACTTCGAATCGAAGGATTCGTAGTAAAAATCTTTCGACTATTCGACCATTCGATAGTCGAAGTACTGTCTCTTTAAAAAAAACTTCGCCCTCCTAGTTCGCCATATAAAAGCTACCGAAGTCAATGTTAGCCTATGGGGTCCCCGTAGGCTTGGCTAACTTTTTTTCGTTGGATTTAAATCCTTCGAATCGTTCGTTTAGAAGGATTTTATCGTTCGATCGAAGGAATAATCCTTTGATCGTTTGATCGTACTATCTGCGCTAATTCCTTCGACTTCGATATTCGAAGTCGAAGGATTTCAATTCCCAGTCGAATATCGAGGGTTAATTAACCCTTGATATTCGACCCTTAGTGAATCAGCCCCTTAGTGTGTATGTGATTTAATTGTGTTTGAAAATTTGTATGTAATGTTTAAATGTGGTCACTAGGTGGCAGTTTTGTATTACAGCTGGGAATGGTTTCATGTGCTAGGGAGTGCTAGGCACATGCACAAAAGTTGGGGAAGCACATGTTCAGGAAATGGGTAGTTAGTATTAGAGGGTATAGTATTTAATGGGGAGACACACCCAGGGTGTTGTTGAGAGTTGTGTGTCGTGGAGTCTAGAAGTAGACAGTGTTAAGGAAGTAAAAGTAAAAGTACTAGGTACTTGAGCTAGCTAGTGATAGCTAAGTGAGAACGGGTAGTTGTTACTCCAACGAGGAGCATTCGAGGCTTAGAAGCCGTGGTTCAGCCACAGTGAGGGACCAAGTGTTTATACAGGGTCTAGCGGACAACCCAAGAAGAAGGTCAAGGAAAAGTCCTACCTGGAAAGGTCAGTGGGGCACTGAAGCGGTGTTGGCCTGGCTGAAGGAGGGAGGTGGCACACAGTAAATGTCCTGGTCGGGGCGAGGTGGAGGGTCGCAGGTCATGTGATGGACTGCCTGACCGGCTAGGTGGTGCAAAGGACCTTGGTTGGGTTTGTGGATCCTGGCAAAACTTGGAGGCTTCTTGTAAACTCTGAATGTGTCCCTGGTGATGTCCTGAAGTGCACTGTGTGAGTACCTTGTGATTTGTACCAAAGTACCTTGTGATTCGTACCAACAAAAGCTATTTTTCTTCAAGTTGAAAAATTGGTGTACTTGCCCTTTAAATTCCACCGGAGGGCCCCTTACACATTTACTGCTGTGGATAGGAATTGTCAGATGGTCCCTAACTGTTGAGCAGGGAAACAATCATATTTATGAACAGCCTTACTTCCCAGCCATGCAGAACTCAATCAGCTTTGTTTATGACGATCCATAAGCAGCCCAGACCACACTGAGCATGTGCAGTCTTAGTCTTGCAAATATGTTTAACAACGTTACAAGATGGTGACCCCCTGTAGCCAACTTTGAAAGCATAAATTATTTGTTTGATTACGCTTGTGTAAGTTCATGTTTATATTTAGTATACAAAATACAGCATTTCTAGCCTTTATTCTATTTTAGACTTTACATGCCCTTTAAATGGCAATTTCACCTTCATTAGCAAAACAGTAATAACACATAAAATATGGCCCTGAAACTCCAAAAAATTTGTTCAAACTTTCATAACCTGCTAAATTTTGTAAAATTGATGCTGTTTTTTGGGGGAAGATGGTGGCCACTAAATGGGCATGGCAAAAAATTGCTGCATTATGTGTGCCAGGTCTTTTTGTCTCTCTTTGCATTTTTCCAGTGTTGGGAGCTTTGCATGGGAATACCGGAGAGATATCCACTAACAGATTACAAACCTAACCTGGATTTTATGGATGAAACACCATTTGTGTTTGTTCTTTTATGATTCTGATTTACCTCTTCCAGTAAAATAGAGAGTTCTGCATTCACTTTTATTATAAATACAGCAAGTGTGGCATCTTTATTTTGTATCAGGCTTGTAAGGTGGATGAAGAAGTTAAAGCAAAGCCAGAACTAGGTATAGGCAGAAAAGGCACCTGTCTAGGGCGCAACAATAGGGATGTGATTGGACAGGTACCTGTTAAAGGGTCTTCTGCCTACCCCTAGTTTGTGTGTGTTCCCCTTCCCATCTGCCACTGTGCTCTCCCCTGCCCTTCCGTCTGCAAATCTGCCTTCCCCATCTTCCAATCTCCCCACCCTTGCCCAGCTCATGGCCCACTAATGGGCAATAAAGTTTTATAAAATCATACAATTTTATCAAATGATCTGAGATACCTTCATAAGCAAAGTCTGTGAGAATTGCATGAGAATTTGACCTCAGCTTGTAGGTTTGCAGATTTCATAAAAGGAAAGATATGCATAAGCATTAGAGACCATCTTCACTGAAAAAAACAGACTGAAGAATGTTTGCAAAATCACCATGTACAATGACCTACATGAAGAGATGATTGCACAAAAACAAATAATATATTGAACTTTGCACATAGGTTGGTATATTTGGGATTAGAGAATCTTGTCCCTTGTCTTTTCTTGCTGTATGGAAGTAATGAAACAGCACAAAGTTCACTCCATCAATCAGCATGCAGCATTTAATGGTCAGCTGTTTGAAAGAAAACATCTGATTGGTTTGTATACTGGTTTATACCAGTGCCCCCAATTACAGTACCCTCTATATGTTTTATTTGTTATTGGTAGGAGAGAATTATTTTGATTGTTTCAGTGGTAGGGCAATCCTTTTTTGAGCTTTACTTGGGTCGGGCTAGATGCCAATTAATCATTCTCTGGTATATGCTGTGTATATGTTGTGTATTGATGGCACTATATAAAGGACAGTTATAGCAAATAATCTGAATATGTGAGGTTTTTTATTATATATTATGTTATTATACCATCTTATGTCTCACCACTAGAGCGCACTCCTGCTCTTTTCTATTCTTTGGATCATTAAAGATGAGGCTGCATGCAAATGTTGATTTGGAAGCATTAGTGAAGGCGACCACTGCTGCTACATCAGCTAATTCTAAATTTAATCAGAATCCAGGTTTATTCCCAACTGAAAAACTTTTTTTAATCAGCTTTTACACTTTGTTACAAAGACAAGAACATTTGTTTTGCTATTTAGTTAGGGGGTTCCTGGGAGCAAGTCCATCTCTGTAAGTATCCTGCACCACTGGTGCTTGCAATCTGATGTCCCTTAGGGGCATAATTTCCAACACAGGAGCTAAAATGCACATTGTTGTCACATATAGAAACCAATCAGATAATTACTTTCATTTTATAGCTTGTAAAAAAACATTGATCTCAAATTAGTAGCTCGTAAGCAATATGGTGCTCACCAACCAAACTGATGCTGTTCACAGTGCATGATTTTTAATTCTTGGCTTGAAGGCAAGTTTTGGAGGAGGTTTTAAAGTTTTTGATGGCAGGTTGTTGCTACAAGCCCAAATGGGGCTGCCAGTTAGCCTATAACAATGCTTTGACATCGCTTTTCATGCTTGTGTGGCTCACCAACTGCCAAGAGCTGAACTAGGGGTATACAGAAGAGGCACCTGCCTAGGGTGCAACAATGCGGGGGGCATTAGGCAGATACCTACCCTTTTGCCTACCCCTACTCTAGGCTCTCTTGCTTACGCTGCTGCTCCCCCCTTGTCAGTGTGCACTCCCCCCTGCATGAGGTCACTGACAAGAACACAGAGTCTGTTCAGTAGACTGGAATACTGAAGAGCAAATGTAGTGACGTGCATGCTTTGTTACAAAGCATTGTTATAAAGAGAATATAGGTCTAGCTCTGTTAACTATAAAAAAAACACAAGCTACAGGCAAACAGGCTATTTCCAGTTGGATAGATTTGGGATTAGGGTTTACTAGTTGAGTGCCTGACCTTCCTAGGTGACCCAAAGCATTTGGAAGGGAATCCTATTTACACTTCAGTCAGGATAATGTTTAGGGAGGGGAGATGCTAATTTGTTATAAACAAAGCATAAGCACACTTAGCAGGGTGACTGTAATGACAATTTATTATGCACCAGCATGGAAATACTGTATAAACTAGTGTACAAGGGCCCTGAAATCAAATATTTAGTACTCTATGTGGTATGACAAACTGGACCCCAAGTTTTAACTAGTATGGGGCTTCAGTGGAAACACTGGTGCTTGATGGCATCACTGTGCAAATTAAGAACTCAAAACTTTGTTGGACCACAAAAATGAGCTGAAAACCTAAAAAGTCTGGACTACATGTTCTCCTTCGGTTAACAAAGGACTCTGGCTATTATATACATTGTTATCAGTTGTTCCAAATCCCAAGAGAGTGGGTTGGTACTCAGGGTTCATGGCATTTCCGAGATGTGCACTATATTATTGTACTGAACAGTTGTGGAACAAAAGCAGAGTAATAGCTGTGTAGGTAATGAATTTATAGTGCAATCCCCAAAAATGTGGCCACTGAAGGGTCTCTTAGTTACACAGGAGCTAGACTCCATTTCCTCGGTCAACGCATTGACCCCTAATTATCCCAACTTTAGCCACTAGATGGGTCTGTGTTATAACATATAAGATGAGCACACATGCTGTTAGGGTCCATTTTGTTAGTCCCCTTACCTGAGCAGGCAGGAAGGGTGTAGTGGAAGTTGTCCTAGAACGTGATAGGCTAGCTCACTTTCAAAGATCATATAAGGAGTGATAGATAGTTAAGCTATATAGCCGAGCATCTGAGGCTCCACTGAGGATTGTTGAGTGGGATTATGATCCCTGGTAAAGTTGGGACTAAGTGTTAAAGTTCGCTCCATTTAGGGAAAAGGCTGAAAGCTGGGTGCACCTTCACAGACACTGTGTATGCTATAATCTCTGTGGGGAATTATTCTGACCATTGGTACTTTGGTATATGCCTATACACTGTTGATCTATGTTACTGCTCATCTTTATCTGAACATCTGTGTGGATTGTGTTCTTCAATAAATAAGTTCTATGGTTAAATTGCAAGAACCAATGGCAGCCACACCATTGCGAGGGCTCATCCCATAAGAATCAAGGTCTTAATCGGGAGCAATTATTGGGGTACAGCTACCAGTTGAGAGTAACGGTGACACTCATTTTACTATAGCCTTACAGCTGCAATAATGGTTTCCTATCAGGCCCTGAAAAAAATAATGGGGGCTTAAAACAAAGAATTCAGAAGGTTCATGGTAATCCCATGTATTGTGGGATGAATTTGTCATTAAATCATCTGAAATGATTTCCCCTTTTGCGGCACTGGAGACTTGCAACAAAATTTGGTGATGGATCTGATGGACAGAGGGGGTGCCTTTCAAAATATAATCATATCAATGCAGTGTCTTTAATGTACATGTGCCCATCCAACAACAAAGAGCATGATCAATCAACAATTATAGTTAAATCTAAGGGTATATTGTTTTTTTCATAAGATGGCCCACCCCATTCTGAATATTTCAGTATGACAACAGAGTGGTATTAGTTTCTGCAACAATCCCTGCATGTCATACTGTATTTTCCTAACTGAGAATAGGAAAGCTTGAATTACTGACAGAATGGCTACAGACTAACCTTGTAAAATCAGCAAATAATATTTTTTTTAAATAACCTGCCTTTGCTGCATGGTAAAATAAAGTAACACCAGATACTTGTGCATTTCTGTGTGCATAGTGGCTTGATGAATCACAAAAACATTAAGGCCAAATGTGTGGATGAAAAATTGTAGTCATATATTTGATGAAGATGGTCAGGCAAGGCTTTCTCGAGCCTCTAGAGGGAGAAAGAGTAATACATGTTTTATTTAGATTTGTA
This sequence comes from Xenopus petersii, assembly GCA_038501925.1. Classification (NCBI taxonomy): domain Eukaryota; kingdom Metazoa; phylum Chordata; class Amphibia; order Anura; family Pipidae; genus Xenopus; species Xenopus petersii. The sequence goes on from CM076689.1 coordinate 54,581,760, forward strand.
AGACAGAGTTACAATAAAATCCATTGACAAGTTTCAAATACAACTTAAAGGTGAAAAGGACATACATTCAAAAAAATCACATTGGGCCTCGGTTACTAAAGCTGGTCTTATGAGTTTTTCTACACCAATTGGCCTTTCCTTTACTCTTGAGTGACTGCAGAACTAGTGCAGAAACCTTTGGCAAATACAGCACTTCAGGGAGGTAGCTAATGTAATTTATTGAGCACTTCTATAGTACACACTGTTATAGGCAGTGGTGTAATTATAGAGGATGCAGACCTCATGGTTGTTTCAGTTTTCAGTCTAAAAAGAATCATCTCTTCCCTATCCATGAACTAATCCATGAAAAATTCATGATATCCAGAAGGTTCAAGAAAATGTTTTCCTTTCAGCCGGAACAGTCTAAAACATGGGACTTCGCTCCCAAAGTAGATGCCGCTATGACTCGAGTGACCAGAAGAACAATACTCCCAGTGGATGAAGACATATCCCTTTGGGATCTGATGGACAGAAGGCAGATTGACTCCTTAAAAAGAGCATATGTGGCCATTGGAGCTACCTGCAAAGCAGCAATAACAATCACTTCAGTTACCAGAGCCAACAATATCTTGTTACAGGAACTAGAAGAGGCCATCAAAAGAGGCGAGGATAGCAAAAAAAGGAGGCAAACTCACGCATATGCTACAAGACATCAAAGTAGCAAACTACTTTGTAGCAGAAGCATCCATATATGTAGTCAAGCTAGCCGGGAAATCCATGGGCCTATCAGTTTCTGCAAGGAGGGGACTATGGCTCATACATTGGAGCACCAACCATCAATCTAAACATAACCTGTGTTCACTACCCTTTAAGGGAAACCTCTTGTTTGGCCCTGAACTGGATCAGATAATATCCAAATGTCAGCAGGAAAATCATTTTTCCTCTACCAGGAAAAGAGAGATGGTAAATCTTTCAGAGGCAGACCTTACAACTCTAAACCCACTCTAAAAGATGCAAAACAATACAGATGGGGGCAGACCTTTTTCCAGGCAAAGGAAACTCGAAAATCAGTCCTTTCCTGGCAAAGGGTTTCAGAAACAAGAGAAAAAAGCATGAAGGTTTTGGCAACCCCTCTATCCATAGTTGGAGGCAGAATCTCTCATTTCCGGACACTGTGGGCTCGAGAAATGAAAGACAAGTGGGTGATGCACAATGGGATACAGACTAGAACTAAAGAAAGCTCCTCCCACATGTTTTATTTCCTCACTGGCTAGTGAAACTAGACTTGAAGGATGCTTACCTACATATTCCAGTAAGAAAACTTCACAGGATAGAGCTTTTTGTGTATTGTAGTTAGCTCTGAGTACAATATACAACTGCAGTATTTATGATACAGGTATGGGACCTGTTATCCAGAATGCTAGGGACTAGGATTTTTGCAGTGAAGGGATCTATCCATAATTTGGATCTTCATACCTTAAGTCTACCAGAAAATTCTGTACACATTAAACAAAAGCAATAGGCTGGTTCTAATGCCAATGAGGATTAATTATATCTTAGTTTGGATCAAGTACAAGATACTGTTGTATTATTACAGACAAAAAGGAAATAATTTAGAGTATAACGGAGTCTATGGGAGAAGCCTTTCCATAATTCTGAGCTTTCTAGATAACAGGTTTCCAGCAGGGGCGTAACTTAAGAGGAAACAGACCCTGCAGCTGCAGGGGGGCTCAGAAGGTATAGGGGCCCCACGAGGCACTAATTCATATACATCTTCAATACTGGTAAAACAGATCAACCTGTAGACATTTTGGGGGCCTGAAAAATAATTTGCTGTGGGGCCCAGTAATATCTAGTTACGCCACTGGTTTCCAGATAATGGATCCAATACCTGTAGTATAATTGAGACACATTAGGGGAGCTAAGTATTTGCTGCAATGTTTGTATTTAACCATATTGGTTAAAAGGCCAGGCCTAGGGCAGCAGAATTAAAGTTATGCTAAGTACTTTATGGAAATATATTGTTGTCACTGTATCACTGAGAAATAAGTGTTACATTAACCTTACAAATTGAGGCAGTACTTTAGCAGTACTTTCCACTGGGAGATTGCAAGATTGTTATCCCAGTGTTGTTATCCCAGTGTAGCAGACCCTCTAGTCTTGGGACTCCATGTTTACAATAATTCCCCTGATTGTATTAGGTGGGAATGATCTATGGATCATCTACACTTAAGCCTATGATTTGACTGAAATTTCTATTGTTTTATATTTATTCAACTCACTTCGTCAACCGTATGTTTTGTCACTGCAGACATTGAATAATAATTCTCTAAGTTGTCGTGATTGTCTTATAAAATCTTTCTAACTCAAAAGTAAGATCACTAGGCGACTCACTGCTGTATGATCCTAATGTATGAAAAGTCAATGGGTAAAATATTTTGGACAGTCAAGCATATCGTGGCAATTGCCTTAGCACAACATTTTTGGTAACATTTGTAGAAGCAATGGGTTCTTATACTGTACAACTAGTTTGCACATAGAATCATTTTGATTATAATTTATGGTGATTTAGACTTTTAGGTTAGGTAATTCATTTACTGCCAAAATGATCATTAAAATTAAACTTTCTTGATGGATCATCTACAGCTGGCTCTCCATCAATTATCTTTTCGAATGGATGGGATCTGATAATTGTTGACATTCATGGGGGCAATACGCAAATTTTGGTTCAGTCGCATAACTGTGGAGTAGCTGTGGGAGTCGATTTTCACTTTCAGCTCCGGCGTGTATTTTGGACAGACACAGTACAAGGTATGTAGAAAAGTCTTCAAGGCAAAACTTTGAAAGAACTTCTCTTTTCCTAATCCAGATCTGGCTGTATCCCTTTTTCCAGAGGAAAATATCTTGAGGTATTTTAATTATAATGATTATCATACTACTATTCCATTGCTACTATTAAACAAAGCATTCATTGATATGCATCTGTCTTGTTCAGCTTTCCATATTCTTCTTAAAGGAGTCAAAGTACCTAATAGTGGACATACTTTCAAAACTAGCTAATCTTTTATTAGTAATTTTTGGTAACCTGATCTATCAAAGGTAAAAGTGCCCTATTTTCTACATGATAAAAAAAAAAAATTCCTGCATATTTCTCTTGGCATGGAAATGGATCTTTTGATATGAAATACACTGAACTAAGTCATTGTTTTAGCACAGCTTTATCAGGGAAAAACTACCAGACTGAAGAGTTGATGCGCAGTAGGTCCATTATTTCTGTTAAATTTGTCATTAGGAAGTAAATTCCAGACACTTTTCTTTCTTGTAACTTCAGGACTAGAAGAGATTTACATTTTTCTGTAACAATTAAAGAGGACCCGTCACCCAAAAAAAAATATTCAAAATCCTATTTTATCACATTAGTCAAGCAAAATGAACTTTAATTACACTATATAAATTATTTGAATCTTGCTTCCTTCAGTCTGGGATTTCAAAATTATAGCAAGCAGGCAGCAGCCATTTTGTGGACACTGTTATTAAGACAAGCCTTGTATCATCTCAGAATCTTGTTTGTGCACCAGAATAGGGGACACAATGTCCATCCCCATGCACTGGCTACACAATTAAATGGTAAAAAGAACAGGGGAATGTGGGGAGAGCAGTGACATCTAGGAAGTGCTGAATGGAAAGTGAAAGTAATTGTCTGCCCCGCCTCTATGCCACTGGCATAGAGGAGTGGCAGACAATATTTGATTGACAGCTGAGATTTTTAAATGAGCTTACATAAGCTATGAATGCTTTAATAAAAAATAGAAATTGGATTTCATGTTTAATTTGAAAATGACTTTTATTATACAGATTTTTGTGTCTGGGTGACAGGTCCACTTTAACTCCTCAGATCACAGAATGAAACCTGCCATGAGGGCGAATGTGCATTATGGAGAATTGAATTCTAGCTGCAAGACATACCAATGTTATCTTTTAAATATCATCTCTGTTGCTTAATTATAACAAATACAGAAATCTAGCTAGTCTAAAGGTGCTTTTGACTGGGAAAATACTGACTCGAGTTTTCAGGAATTGTATAGTCCAGTGATCCCCAACCAGTTGCTCTGGAGTAGCATATTGCTCACCAACCCCATGGATGTTGCTCCCAGTGGCCTCAAAATAAGGTCTTATTTTTGAATTCCTGGCTCTGAGGCAAGTTTTGGTTGCATAAAGACCAGAGCCTCCTGTAGGCTACCAGTGAGCTAACAAACTAAGCCAACCACAGCCCTATTTTGTACCCCAGAGGAACATGCTTCATGCTTGTGTTGCTCTACATTTGAATGTGGCTCTTGGGTTGGGGCCCCTGTTATTGTCTATGGTATGGATTACATATACTATGCTAGGTTCAATTGTCAGTAAGACAAATATAATACTTTTCAGGTATTTGGTTTACATAAAATATGTCTAGTACCTCATATGAACAAAGACCAGGTTTTTGTCTGTACATATAGATCAGACAGGTTTTCATTGGAGGAGCCACTTGCCACTTTCCCTAGTCAGTTGGGGAATCATTTTATCTTTTAGTGGTGTTTTAAAGATTTATCCTGCTCCCATCATGCTCTTAAACTTATTCTTCTGAATTCAACCCTAAAATACAGTTTTAATTCTTGAAAAAGCGTGTTTGGACTTGTAGTTTTGCGACATTTGCATAAGCCAACACCATTAACTTGTGGCACCAATCTTAAAGGAGAGCTAAACCCTAAAACAGATATGGCTATAAATGCTGTATTTTTATATACTGAACTTAATGTATCAACCCAGAGTTTCAGCAGCCTTTTAACTGTAATGACCCAGGCCTTCAAAGTTGTCCCACAACAGTTCCCATTTTTTTTTAGTTTTGTTAGGTCATCTTTTGTGTGTCAGTGGCACTGCACATACTCAGTATGCTCTTAGCAGAAAGTGAGGCATTTTCAGCATTAACAGTGCAATGTGCTATTCATTTCAGGGTAATATCAGCCATAGTGACGAGTGGAACAGCTCTGGGCAGGGCCTCATCCTTCACTCCTGATTATGCCAAAGCTAAAATTGCAGCAGGACAGTTCTTCAATTATTAGACCGCCTACCAAAGAAAAGTGTGTACAGCAGCAACAGAGAAATATGGGTAAGTAAGTGACCTTTCTGTCTTATTCAAATTCATATCTTGTCCTCCCCTCACAGACCACCTGTTCCTCAAGGCCCCCCACGGCCATGGTGTCTGCCCCCTCTATAGTTATGCCACTATGTAGGGTTGAAAACTTTGGTTGTTGCACAGTCAGGGATGTTGGGATTGCAGCTGATCAAGGGTGGGCTAATGATGGCAGGGTCAGCCCAAGGCCAGAGCTATGATATGGTGGGTCATGACTGGCCAAAATTTGTGTCTATAGTTCTGTCAGTTTTAAAATAGACATCCCATGTAAAAACAGATGGCAACTGTACTTAAAGTGATACTGACACGATCCATTTTCTTTTCAAAATACTAATCTACATTACAAGTTATCTATAGGTCATGTTGATAGTTTTTTTCACTGGTATATCTGCATTTGTAAGTAATTGTTACTTGAAGTTCCTAAACCTGACTGTTTTGCCAACCTGACTGTCCCTTCTTAACCTGTCAGTTAGAGTTTCTAATGCTAGCTCCTGCTGCAGAAATATGACAGCCCCCTCATAGAGGTACATGGGGGTAAGAAAGGTAATGTAAAAGCATCAGGAAAATACTTTTATGGCAAACTTATAAATAGCATTCAAAGACAATGTTATGATATATAATAAAAAAGGTTATTTTTTGATGTCAGTATCTCTTTAAAGGATAATGTAGGGTGATTTCAAGAATTTTGGTCTTGCTTGCTGGTCTGCTAAAATATGCAGATAATAAAGCACCTATTTATCTTGGTTGTACACATTTGTGATCATCATAAAGTGTATGTTCTGGGTAAATTACAAAGTTTACTAACCTCATTCGCATTTCACCATATAGGATAGAATTTAAAGGTGACATTGAGTTCGTGAACTTCAAATTTACATACCCCAGCCGGCCAGTTACCATGGTGCTAAGAGGACTGTTGATCAGTGTCAAGTCCGGACAGACGTTGGCCTTTGTAGGAAGCAGTGGATGTGGGAAAAGCACAAGCGTCCAACTGCTAGAACAATTTTATGACCGAGATGTAGGAAAAGTTGTAAGTTAAACAAAATATATTTTCAAAGTGTAATGTCACTGCAGAGAAATACTAGGCAATTCCTACTGATCACTGCACGTGAGAAACAATTTTTATACTCGCAACTATTTGGTCCAAATGAATTAGAGTCAATGGGTGTCTGAATAATTTTGACGCGCACCAATTTTTATGCATGCACCAACTTTTTTTTGAAGCGCCGTCAGTTTTTGCCCTAATGTTACTGGATCATTCCCAGCAATCTGAAGCAAATTTTTAAAGGTTAAAGCATGATAGCAGCTGTAAACCATACAAATTTATTCTTAATTCAGTACTTTACAATATAAATTTATCCAAGTTCGCCAGGGCCAGTGCCCATTTGATGTAATAGGATCCTCACATAAGAATCCTACAGAATTCTATTGGTTTTTTTTTTGCCATTATCCCTCAAGTAATCAAACATGCAAAAATTGCATGGTGATGTCAGTATGTTAGGTAACAAGAGATTACTGTCACTGCAATACAAGGACTGTCTTATTTAGAGAGATAAATTGTTAGTTGTATTAAAGTGAGCATTTGACTTTTTATGTGGTATGATTCTTGATTCAACGTGGGGCTAGAATTGAAACAATCTGAAGCAAGAATGGGATTGTCTCTCAAGAGCCAATATTATTTGAAGGAAGCATTACAGAAAATGTTAAATATGGTGATAACTCACAGGATATCTCAATGGAGGAGGTTATAGAAGCTGCAAAGAAAGCTTATTTACATGAGTTTGTTATGACCCTGCCAGATGTAAGAGCACATAACTCAAACTCATCTGCAGCATGAACTAGTGGGCTACCAGAGCTTCAGCATAGGATCACTATCTTCATAAACAGCAGTAGAAAAAATGTGGAATATAATGTTCCCTAGCTGTGGGTGCTGTCACCTTACTCATTATCCATCCTGTGCAGAAAGCTTACTTTACTATACAGAATGGGCAATGAGGAGAGGAGAGCGGATGGTGGGGATTATTATAGGGGACAAGAAGCATTTAGGCAGAAGATAAACCTTGCTAATAGCAGCAGGTAGAATGGTAGAAGTAGATATGGATGAAAAAGGGTGGGGAATTGGAAGTCAGAGCATGAAGGGGGAAAACAGTCCAGAAAGAGTAAATGAAAAAGGGAACAAACATGATGAGGGAGAGAAAGCAATTTAAAATGGGACAGGAAAAAATGCAGATACAGAGACCATTAAAGGAGAAGGAACAAGGCAAAATTTGGGGTAGAGAAAGGAGAAAACTGCTAAAGGAAATAAAGCAAAGAAAATAGAAAATGGCATATTTATTCTATTTCTATTCAATAATGGGAGGTCCAATATGTTGATGAAGCTACAGTTTACAGTGCATGTAGATGTGACTTAAAAAAGGGGTGTTGTTTTAAGGCAACACTTAAATATCTAACAGGGTGATAATGTTTATAATAATAATGGACCACCCGTTCTACCTTTTCAAATTTTCACTAATCTTTCAATCTACTAACTGCTATTTTTTTTATAAGCAATTTGAAACCAATGTTGGAATTCAAGGATTCCAGCTCTCCCGGAGACAAAAAATGGATCCAAAGATATTACTGCTGGACGAGGCTACCTCTGCGCTAGTTACAGAGAGTGATAAGGTGAGTACCACTAGTAACATAGTAACACTATTATCCAAAATATGAAAACATGACTTGTATGGAAAATAGGGACACATTTAGTGGTAGACAGAATGAAATGTTGCTAAAGGCTTCTTAATGTAGTTGATACTTTGGGGTTCTTATGGGCCAAGAGGCTTGTGTGAATGCAACAGAAAGATTTACAGGCAACCTGGAAACAATTTTATTTTGTTTTACTACCTGAAAACTACTTGAAAACAATTATGAATGAGCCAATGTTTAAATGAAATGAAGTGTATTTGGCTCAGTGTACCGGTACTGTGGGCTGGTTCCCATAGGTAGCTCAAAGCCTTGTCAAAAGAAATTATTGGAAATGCCAGCTCTAGGGAACCTTACAAATTTAATCCATTGCAATCACATGTAGTAGCCAGTGAGCAATTCGTTTTCATCTAGGTAGTAGCCTAAAGCTAGCTGTTATCTGATTGATACCCTGCTGTCTTTGCCATTTTATCAATGTGTCTTAAATATAAAAAGATAGTCAGAGAGCTATACCTTAAGATGGAAAACAAAGAAGTGTTCTGATGTTGCTCTGCTCAGGAAAGATATCAGAAGCCACAGGTGCTCCTTACTATCTCCTTCCCGGTTAGAGCAATTTTACATTTTTATTTATCCTTTAAGCATGAACCCAAGATATCACCTCTAAGTCTTTTAGACTGGGCCAAAACTCATCCACTCAGCTGTTGTTGGTTCCATAATGTTGGTCAGCGCCATCCCTTCCCTAATCTCTTACATTTTCAGCTGCAGCAAGTATATATTTTTGGCTCATTATTTGGGTTGTTGATACTTCATCTTTTGATAAATATCCCCATTTATGTTTTAGCAAGCTTTCTTTTTTATTATCCTTTGAATGGCTGCTTTGGGGATTTTCTGCACAATGGCACTTTAAGTGGTTACAGATGAGCTCTGGGCATCCCCTTGTGACTCACAAAGCAGTGGTGATAACTAATCTGCCCTGCTGCATTCTCTGAATAATACAGTTATATTGTAATCACTCTTAGCCTTGGTTCAGCACAGAGCAGAACATGAGACCCTGGAGATTTATATTTAGGCAGATATAAATGACACAAATGTATAAAATGTATAAAAATCTTGACTATTTCAAGATAATGTTGACTATTGCACAAATGTGGCACATATTACAGAAACATTTTTTTTTTGCATAAAAGGAAATAGGACTGTGCGTTGATACCAGATGGTTCTGGAGCTATTCCTAAGCTAAAGAAACTCACCAGAGCACCGGAACAATGTTCCCTGTGCACACAAAAATTGGGGTTTGCATTTGTTCTGACCTGAGCACATAGCTGAGAAGAAATTAAAGGGAATGTTGCAACTGCAAGTGTTGCACTAATGTCTTAAGCTGGCCATAGACTTAAAGATACATTCATACAAAATGAAGATTCGTATGATTTTCTTATAGGGCCTTATAGCAGCCACTCTATGAAGTGTACAAGGAAAGGGGCCCAGGTCTCAGTTTGTATAGCGACCTATATAGTGCCTGTCTTATTGAGGTCAGCCTATGTGGTGAGGTAAGGGGGCTCAGATGTCAAGATCCTTTAAATCTATCACTGGTTTTAATCTATCTTTAGCACAGAAAAGTGCCCCCCACAATATTTGAAATTATCCTTCATAAAAAGGGTAAATAATATAGTGAAGGATATGTGAGGAGCCCCCAATGGCGCTCCTCTCCTTACTGGCACCACACCCAAAATGGTAGCATCAATGGTCCATACATGCATTGCAGTGCCAATGTAGTGACATCATAGTGACATGGTTTGGCACTACATTCAAAATAAAAGAAGTTCCTGAGTTCAATGTCCTAATATAGGTTCTACTCCTGAGTGTCCATGGGTGTGCTATAGTTCTTTATTGACTGATTTCTAGTTCCTGACCTTCTTGGTTTGACTCCTAACTTTGATATTCACTGCCTGCCCTGATCTTTTGCATGGATACGACTACGAACAACATTTTAAGCAGTGTAATGGGAGCAGCAAGAGCTCACACTGATAGAGGGCTGAAGGGGTATTACACGTTTACTGATCTGTGTAGTAGAAGCAGCACAGTAAGTTGCAATACAATGACTTTTAGAAAGTGAGCAGATCAGACAGTAGCAAATACAGAATAATGATCATTATGCAGTTCGCTCCATCCTGATACTACCAAAGCGTAACAAAATAATCTGCTGGTTATTGTTGAGTGGACTAGAACACAAGAATTTAGGGCTTTGATTACCATTACAGCTGACATTAGATCCTTCCACTCCAAATTTAGATCACTGGATACATTCACTTTTCTTCCCTTTGCATATCATGAGCATAGCATATAATTATTAAAATATTCAAAGTGCATCCAAATAACTCTGTATATTCATGGTAGAAGACATGAGTCATTTGTTAGAGACCCCAGTAGCTTCCCAGTCACATCCTTCATTAATTTTAAATCTTTTCACTTAAGCATACAATTTAGCAAAAGAATTTATGAAACTACATCCAAAATATTTTTGTCCTGTTGCTACAGATTTAGCAAGGATTGAATTTCGAATTCGTGTGAGTTTTTCTTTTTTAACTCGAAATTCAATTGTGGGGTTATTTATTAAAATAAATCTAATATCTTAAACTTGAACAAATTTTACCGTCCCGAGAACTGGAATCGAATTTGAGTTTTTTCTCAGAAAAAAACTTCAATGTCAGGAAGGCTACTACCATCTTCAAAATGGTCACTGGACCTCTCCCATTGACTTATACATGAACTTGCAAAGGTTTTAAGTGGCGAATATTCAAATTCTTAAAGGGCCAGAGTTTAATAAATCTCGAAAATCAAATTCTAATTTCTTAAATTCTAATTCGAGTTATAATAATTCACTAGTCGAATTTCACAATTTAGACCATAAAAAAATGTAATTTGATCTTGGTATTTTGGTGCAGAATTGCAGGACAGTGCAGAGCAAAAAAAAAAACAGAAACCACTTTTATATTACTAACTGATGCCATCAGTGTGGTTCTTCAGAGCATTTCTATCCAGCCAAATCTGTAAACTTGGAACACTAGATTGGGAGGGGCATTTTCTTTAATTGGGATCGGACGTTTTTTTATATGTGTGTATATGTTGGGGTGGGGGTAGTAAGGTAAAAAACAAAACAGTTACCCGTTTGTGACTTTTTTTTTAACACTGAAGCTTACATTTTCATTTTTTACCGTCTTATGTCTTTCTAATGCAGCTGGGGGGGGGTTTAGAGATGTTTAAAATGATACATTAGTTGATACATTTCTTTGTTTTTGCTGAGCAAATTTCCGGAGTTTCATGAAAGACAGCTGTTGGAATTGATACAATAGTTGATAATATCCCAAAGATTCTGCTGAGAAATGTATCAACTAATGTAGCAAATTGTTACAGTTTAGCTTCTGCACCTTGATTACTGAGCCGCTAGACAGGCCCGGATTTTTATTGAGGCCCGGGCCTAGGAGCGGCAAATTTTCGGGGTGGTATGACGCCCAGCTGATCTACGTGGAGCATTGGGGACACGCAGCTCCCCAGTGCTCCGGTGCTTGCAAGCATGCAACCTAATAATTTTTGAAAACCCATCTTAAAAGGATTGCAATTTACAGAAAAATCTTGATTTCATGCTTTTCCCCGTGATTTTGTTTGAAACTTGGTAAAATCACTGACTGCCAGCACTGATCTCCCCTTAGTGTTAGCACTATAGGGTATGACTATTACTTAATGAGCCAGTAAACTCCAGATATGTTTAAAATCATACACATAGGGCAGATTGCAGAAACCCAAGCAGAACTCACACACCTCAAAACTTGAGTGCAATAATAGTCCAGTACAGCCCCCCCCAAATCCCAAAAACATTGTCTTACACCAACTACAGATTATGGCTGTACGAATCCCTTGCCAATTCTAACACTTTTGCAAAGCAGTCTGTCTTTCAGCAGACAATGGATTAACATACCAGATACTTCAAAGCAGTCAAAGCTACCCCAAAACAACAAGCCCAGGCTTGTCAATTCATTTAGAGCTTCAAGAACAAATTGATTCCAGGGTTAGCTGTACTATACAAAGAATATACTGGAAATTGCTAGAGTTTTTGACCCCTGTGCATGGTATATAAATGTAAAATAGAGCTTATGTACTTGGTGCAATTTAGCATCCCTAGTTGCTCATTTACAGTGGCATAACTATACAGAAAACAAATGTTGCTGTTCAGCTTCCTCTATAGTATGTACATTCTATTAGCCCCTCCGTGCCTGGCATGTCATTACACCATTGGTGGTAAGTATATGGTTCTGTTGAACCTTGCCCCATACGCATTCCTTAACGTGGACCTGTCACCCAGAAACAAAAATCTGTATAATAAAATAATGGTCTTGATTTACACAACATAGATACAGTACTGTGACACAAATGTTAATTCAACAAAAAAGTGCTTAGTGCTTAGCTAGATTGAAATCAGGCCTTTGACTGGGTCATTGTAGGTCATTTACCTTTTTCTTCTTTAGCTGTTCCAATGTTAGTTTGCCTTTTGTTTGGGATTTGTTTTGCTGAGAGATTTCATGTCTAACAAGTTCTCTTGCAGCATATCCCTTATTTTGCACCATCCGTTTATGTTCTTTTTTTAACAAGCTGCAGAGACCCAACTAATGGAAAGCAGCCCCACAGCATGCTACATAATTATATACATTGCACATACATTGTATAACCCCTTTGAAAATCTAAAACCTTATGACTTAATGCTGTTACCTGCTCGTTTTAGAATATCTACTGAACCTATAACATAAAAGTGGAGTGAACTAAATGACATATATAATTGTGGGAAACAGTAAATTAGCAAGCTGTTTATAAATTGTAGATTAATATTTAGAATTGTGATCTTTAACTTTCTTTTTTTTAGCAAATATTCAACAACATATGAGTTGCAAGTGTAATTATTGCCACCTTGAACTATTTTCCGGAATGCGGCTGGGCAAATACATTCCCCTTGAAGGGATACTGTCATGGGAAAATTTTTTTTTTTCAAAATGAATCAGTTAATAGTGCTGCTCCAGCAGAATTCTGCACTGAAATTCATTTCTCAAAAGAGCAAACAGATTTTTTTTAGATTCAATTTTGAAATCTGACATGGGGCTAGAAATATTGTCAATTTCCCAGCTGCCCCAAGTCATGTGACTTGAGCTCTGATAAACACCCCCTCCCTTTTTCCCACCAATAGCCAAACAAAAGAACAATGGAAGGTAATCAGATAACAGCTCCCTAACACAAGATAACAGCTGCCTGGTAGATCTAAGAACAGCGCTCAATAGTAAAAACCCATGTCCCGCTGAGACACATTCAGTTACATTGAGAAGGAAAAACAGCAGCCTGCCAGAAAGCGTTTCTCTCCTAAAGTGCAGGCACAAGTCACATGACTGGGGGCAGCTGGGAAATTGACAAAATGTCTAGCCCCAGTCAGATTTATAAAATTGAATATCAAAAAATCTGTTTGCTCTTTTGAGAAATGGATTTCAGTGCAGAATTCTGCTGGAGCAGCACTATTAACTGATTCATTTTGAAAAAAAATGTTTTTCCCATGACAGTATCCCTTTAATGATAGCATTGCATTATATAATGGAGTATAATGGAGGGAAAGGAATTTCCAAATTTCTGTTAAGTAAAAATTAACATCTTGCAAATTGCTTCTTGGATTTTTCACCCCATTTGGAAGCCAAAACAGGGGGGCTTATAGGACACTGTGTTTTAGAGCAGTAGAAAATTTGCAAAAAAACAACCTGTTGTCTATTTAATTTTCACGGTTAGACAAAGTTCATTCCTTCTTTTATTTTGAACTTGCAATAAACTCCTTCCTCAAAGGTCAGTCGTCTCATCATTATGTTTATACAACTGTTCTTGCTTGGTGTTGTTCTATTAATCCTTGTAAAATGTGTGGATGCAAAAGAACTTCTTATAGGGTAAGGTTGGAAACTTAAATCTAACTACCAGCTCCTATGCTATACAAAATACTTTCATATACATATCTTTCCCTTGTGATTTTTACATCTAGAAATCTAATTTTGGTCCTTCAGGTATAGTTGATTTTCAGTGATCACAATGGATGATAGAGCATGTGTTTCAGGTAAACTGTCTTTTAAAGGAGAACTAAAGCATCCCATGCAAACTCTAGGGGTCATTTAAGACCCTGACAGTTGCAAGTGAAAGAGCATTAAGTGGCACAAAAATGCCTAATGCCTACATCCCTTCCCCCACCCTCCCCTTTTGAATCTACCATCTAACACAGGAGCAGTCCACAGGTATTTGCAGCCTTTTTTTGCATTTTGCACTCTGGGTCTGAGTTTGCAAATCTCCACCATACATAACTTTTGCTTAAGTGTGTGAAACATTACAGCTCCCCCATTCATAATACCTATCTCCAAACAGGGAACAATCCTAATATAAGGAATTCTCCAACAAGTCAGGATTTTTTTCTTTATTGTAGTGTTATACTCTGTCTTTCCATAAAAGCTCCTAAAAGTTGTAATACATGATTCATGAGAAAATTGTGTGTACAAACTGGATACATCAAAACTAGCAAGTAAAATATAATCTAGTAATGTAACACTTCTAAGGATATTTAGTATATGGATTGTGCTCAGGGCAAACATTAGAAATCACAGGGCTCCATAGCGCTAAAAAAGGTAAACCTCCCACACACAAGTTATAAAAAGCCATTGATGGTCAGGGCCCCCTTATAAGTTAAAAAAAAAACCAGTGGCTCCAGGGCCGCCTATAAAAGTTTTTTTTAAAACATTGGTGCCAGTGCCCCCATAAAAGTTTTTCAAAAACCATTAGTGGTCAGGACGCCAGAGCCCCCAAGTTTTTAAAAAACATTGGCGCCAGGGCCCCCCCTTACACATCTAAAAGAAACAGGGCCTCAGAGACTATTTTTTTTTTAAAAAAAACATTGGTGGCAGGGGCCTATAGACTATTAAAATAATATATTGGTGGCCTGGGATTTAATACAATAAAAAAACACACATTGGTGTTCAGTAGAACTGACTCTCTGGACTTCAACTCTTCAGGACTTCAGCAGTTTGTGCTCCTCATATAGTAGTTTATACTAAAGATTGTAAAGTGTTATCCAGATATATTGCTAGAGGGCTCAGTGTGTTTCTGCAGTAGACTACCTAGAAGGTTTCTCCAAATGTGTATGCATCTTGGGCAAGAAAACGTGTTACTAATAAAAAAGTTACTAAGGTTATCCTTGATACTTCCTTCCCCATGTGCTTACTGTACCCTGTGTCTGTTATACACTGTGTGGAAGTCAGTGGGTTACTTTCTACTACCTTCCTGTTGGATCCAGTGCCCTGCCTTTGTACAATGCAATACAATCTAACTGGTACACATACATGCCAGTGACTAATACATTAGAATTTTCCTTTATGTCCTTATTCAAAATCCAACTTGCACCAATGAACCCAATTTTTCTTTCCCATGAAAGATACCAGCTGGCTCTGTTTCATGGTTTTGCACTAAGGGCCACAAATTACTACAACTTGAAGTTATGCAAGTAAAGAAAACAAGGAAAACTATATTGAGCCAACCATTAACCAGAAAGCTCAAAAATACGTCAGTGGCATTTTCCATAGAGTCTAATTTAAACAAGGAAAAGTTATTTGCTTTAACATGACTGCTGGGGAGTTTGGTCTCTTGAGTGCCTGATCAATAGGGATGTAGCGAACGTCGGAAAAAAAGTTCGCGAACATATTCGCGAACTTGCGCAAAATTGCGAGCGGTTCGCGAACGGTTCGCGAACCCCATAGACTTCAATGGGAAGGCGAACTTTAACATCTACAAAAGACATTTCTGGCCAGAAAAATGATTTTAAAGTTGTTTAAAGGGTGCAACGACCTGGACAGTGGCATGCCAGAGGGGGATCAAGGGCAAAAATGTATCTGAAAAATCTGCCTGTGTGTGCTTGGAAGAGATAGTGTAGGGCGAGAGCTGTTAGTGATTTCAGGGACAGATGATAGTAAGTTTGCTGGCTAGTAATCTGCGTGATACTGCTCTGTATTGGAGGGACAGAAGTCTGCAGGGATTTGAGGGACATTTTAGCTTAGGTAGCTTTGCTGGCTAGTAATCTACTGTTCTCTTTAAACAACTGCCATACGTTGACCTTGTAGGCATTGTTTGCCCAGTTTTTTTGGACGCAGCCACTGAAGCACAGTTGCCAGAAAAAATATGCCATATAAATGCTGAAAATAGTCATTTTTCGCCATACGTTGACCTTGTAGACATTGTTTGCCCAGTTTTTTTGGACGCAGCCACTGAAGCACAGTTGCCAGAAAAAATATGCCATATAAATGCTGAAAATATAAATTTTTTTGGTTGCAGCCACTGAAGCACAGAGGCCAGAAAAATTATGCCATATAAATGCTGAAAATAGTCATTTTTCGCCATACGTTGACCTTGTAGACATTGTTTGCCCAGTTTTTTTGGACGCAGCCACTGAAGCACAGTTGCCAGAAAAAATATGCCATATAAATGCTGAAAATATAAATTTTTTTGGTTGCAGCCACTGAAGCACAGAGGCCAGAAAAATTATGCCATATAAATGCTGAAAATATAAATTTTTTTGGTTGCAGCCACTGAAGCACAGAGGCCAGAAAAAATATGCCATATAAATGCTGAAAATAGTCATTTTTTGCCATACGTTGACCTTGTAGGCATTGTTTGCCCAGTTTTCTTGGTCGCAGCCACTGAAGCACAGTTGCCAGAAAAAATATGCCATATAAATGCTGAAAATAGTCATTTTTTGCCATATACGTTGAGTCAAGGTATGGCAAAAAATGACTATTTTCAGCATTTCTATGGCATATTTTTTCTGGCCTCTGTGCTTGAGTGGCTGCGGCCAAAAAAACTGGGCAAACAATGCCTACAAGGTCAACGACGTTGACCTTGTAGGCATTGTTTGCCCAGTTTTTTTGGCCGCAGCCACTCAAGCACAGAGGCCAGAAAAAATATGCCATAGAAATGCTGAAAATAGTCATTTTTTTGGTCGCAGCCACTGAAGCACAGTTGCCAGAAAAATTATGCCATATAAATGCTGAAAATATAAATTTTTTTGGTTGCAGCCACTGAAGCACAGAGGCCAGAAAAATTATGCCATATAAATGCAGAAAATATGCATTTTTTTGGTTGCAGCCACTGAAGCACAGAGGCCAGAAAAATTATGCCATATAAATGCAGAAAATATGCATTTTTTTGGTTGCAGCCACTGAAGCACAGAGGCCAGAAAAATTATGCCATATAAATGCAGAAAATATGCATTTTTTTGGACGCAGCCACTGAAGCACAGTTGCCAGAAAAAATATGCCATATAAATGCTGAAAATAGTCATTTTTCGCCATACGTTGACCTTGTAGACATTGTTTGCCCAGTTTTTTTGGTTGCAGCCACTGAAGCACAGAGGCCAGAAAAAATTAAACCAGTAGGGTTTGCACCCTAGTTTGTAACGGTGGCGGAGGGAGGAGGACGCTAAAGGACAGCTGTGTGTGGAGTCATGAGGCTTGAAGAGAAGGACAGCTGCATAGAAGTCAGAACAAGTCTTCCGGCGTGCAGTAACCCTCCGAGATCCACCCCTCATTCATTTTAATAAAGGTCAGGTAATCGACACTTTTGTGACCTAGGCGAGTTCTCTTCTCAGTTACAATCCCTCCTGCTGCACTGAAGGTCCTTTCTGAGAGCACACTTGAGGCTGGGCAAGACAAGAGGTTCATGGCAAATTGTGACAGCTCTGGCCACAGATCAAGCCTGCGCACCCAGTAGTCCAGGGGTTCATCGCTCCTCAGAGTGTCGATATCTGCAGTTAATGCCAGGTAGTCCGCTACCTGCCGGTCGAGGCGTTCTTTGAGGGTGGATCCCGAAGGGTTGTGGCGCTGCCTTGGACAGAAAAACATTTGCATGTCTGACGTTACAGACCGGCCAAAGGGCTTTGTCCTTGCAGGTGTGCTCGTGGCAGGATTACTGGCACCTCTGCCCCTGGAATGTTGATGAGTTCCTGAAGTGACATCACCCTTAAAAGCATTGTACAACATGTTTTGCAGGCTGGTTTGTAAATGCCGCATCTTTTCGGACTTGTGGTATGTTGGTAACATTTCTGACACTTTATGCTTGTACCGAGGGTCTAGTAGCGTTGCGACCCAGTACAGGTCCTTCTCCTTAAGCCTCTTGATACGGGGGTCCTTCAACAGGCATGACAGCATGAAAGACCCCATTCTCACAAGGTTGGATGCAGAGCTATCCATCTCCGCTTCCTCATTATCAAGGACTGCATCATCCACGGTCTCCTCCCCCCAGCCACGTACAAGACCAGGGGTCCCCAAAAGGTCACCACTAGCCCCCTGGGAAGCCTGCTCCTGTTGGTCCTCCTCCTCCTCCTCCACAAAGCCACCTTCCTCCTCTGACTCCACTTCTGGCACCTCTCCCTGCGTTGCAGCAGGTGCCTGGGTTCGTTCTGGTGATTGCGACCATAAATCGTGCGCTTCCAGCTCCTCGTCACGCTGGTCTACAGCCTCATCTGTCACTCGTCGCACGGCACGCTCCAGGAAGAAAGCGAAGGGTATTAGGTCGCTGATGGTGCCTTCGGTGCGACTGACCATATTTGTCACCTCTTCAAAAGGTCGCATGAGCCTGCAGGCATCGCGCATAAGCACCCAGTAACGGGGGAAAAAAATCCCCAGCTCTGCAGATCCAGTCCTACCACCCAGTTCAAAAAGGTACTCGTTGACGGCCCTTTGTTGTTGCAGCAGACGTTCCAACATAAGGAGCGTTGAATTCCAGCGAGTCTGGCTGTCAGAAATCAAACGCCTGACTGGCATGTTGTAGCGCTGCTGAATGTCAGCAAGGCGTGCCATGGCTGTGTAGGAACGTCTGAAATGGGCCGACACCTTTCTGGACTGGGTGAGAACGTCCTGGAATCCTGGGTACTTGGAGACAAAACGTTGGACTATTAAATTTAACACATGTGCCATGCAGGGCACATGTGTTAAATTTCCCAGTCTCAACGCTGCCAACAGATTGCTTCCATTGTCACACACCACTTTTCCGATCTGCAGTTGGTGTGGGGTCAGCCACCGATCGGCCTGTGACTGCAGAGATGACAGGAGTACAGATCCGGTATGGTTTTTGCTTTCCAGGCACGTCATCCCCAAGACAGCGTGACAACGGCGTACCTGGCACGTCGAATAGCCTAGGGGGAGCTGGGGGTGCACAGGTGTGGAGGAGGAGAAGGAGGACCCAGCAGCAGAGTAAGAAGAAGAAGAGGAAGAAGACGAGGTAGAGAGCGATGGAGGAGTAGAGGTGGTGGCAGAACCGCGTGCAATCCGTGGCGGTGACACCAACTCCACTGTTGTTGTTGTTGTTGAGCTACCCATTCCCTGCTTCCCATTCCCAGCCATTACCAAGTTCACCCAGTGGGCAGTGTAGGTGACATACCTGCCCTGACCATGCTTGGAGGACCATGCGTCAGTAGTCATATGGACCTTTGGCCCAACACTAAGTGACAGAGATGCGGTAACTTGGCTCTGCACATGTTGGTACAGGTGTGGTATTCCCTTTTTAGAAAAAAAATTGCGGCTGGGTACCTTCCACTGCGGTGTCCCAATTGCTACAAATTTGCGGAAGGCCTCAGAGTCCACCAGCTGGTATGGTAAAAGCTGGCGGGCTAAGAGTGCAGACAAGCCAGCTGTCAGACGCCGGGCAAGGGGGTGACAGTCAGACATTGGCTTCTTACGCTCAAACATGGCCTTCACAGAAACTTGGCTGGTGGCAGATGACTGGGAATGGGAACAGGTGGTCAAGGTGGAAGGCGGAGTGGAGGGTGGTTCAGATGGGTCAAGGAGAGCAGAGGTAGAGCAGTAAGATGCTGGACCAGAAGGAGTGTGACTTTTAGTTTGCCTGTTGCCTTTGAGGTGTTGCTCCCAAAGTGCTTTGTGCTTGCCGCTCATGTGCCTTCGCATAGAAGTTGTACCTATGTGGCTGTTGGGCTTACCAAGGCTCAGTTTCTGACTGCACTCATTGCAAATTACAATGCTTTTGTCAGAGGCACACACATTAAAAAAATCCCACACTGCTGACTTTTTGGAAGTGTGCGATCTGGCGGTAACAGTAGAAGTTGGCGGCATTGGCGGCAATGGCGGGTGCGTTGGCCGGCTGAACACAGGTGCCGATACATGTTGTTGCCCTACTGATCCCTGCGGGCTGGCCTCCCTGCTTCTTCTAAGTCTTATTCTCCTACTGCCTCTCTGACTCTCCGTCTCTCCATCTGAACTACCCTCCTCTTGCTCTCTTCTACTAGGCACCCACAAAACATCAATCTCCTCATCATCATTCTCCTCAGATGCATCAATTTCTTCTGACACATCACAGAAGGAAGCAGCAGCGGGGACCTCCTCCTCCTCCTCATCACTCATCATTATGTCCATCTCTGTCGTGTTCTCTGCCAGAATTAAATCTGGTGTAACGTCCTCATCTCCTTCATCTTCTTCTGCCAATAATGGTTGCGCATTACTCAGTTCAAGAAACTCATGGGAAAATAACTCCTCTGACTCCAGTGAAGAAGGGGCACCGGTGGTGGAGGAAGTGTTACGTGGGGTGGCCATAGCAGTGGAGGATGAGGAGGATGTTGTGGTAAAGTTAGAAACGGTAGAGGATGGGGTGTGCTGTGTAAGCCAGTCAACTACCTCTTCAGCATTTTGGGAGTTCAGGGTCATTGGCTTTTTAAAACTGGGCAATTTGCTAGGGCCACAGGATTGCATAGCAGCACGGCCCCTAGCACGGCCTCTGCGTGGCGGCCTGCCTTTGCCTGGCATTATTTTTAAAAAAACAACAACAACAAAAACTCAGTTGGTTTTTCTGGAAACGATAATACACACAGCTAGATGGCAGTTTGAAGAAAACAGTGTGCAAATAATGCCTACAAGATCAACGTATACACTACTACAGCGGTGGATACGGATTACGTAAAATATATGAATGCTGCTTGAAAAAAAGTAACTCAAGTGGTTTTTCTAGAGACGATAATATTATCAATATTTAGACAAAATGTGAACAAGCTCACACAGCTAGATGGCGGTTTGAAGAAAACACTGTGCAAATAATGCCTACAAGGTCAACGTATACACAGCGGTGGATACGGATTACGTAAAATATAAGAATGCTGCTTGAAAAAAAGTCACTCCGGTGTTTTTTCTGGAGACGGTAATATTATGGATATTTAGACAGAATGTGAACACGGTCACACAGCTAGATAGCAGTTGGTTGAATAACACACTGGGCAAAAAATGCCTACAGGGCAAATAATGCCTACAAGGTCAACGTATACACAGCGGTGGATACGGATTACGTAAAATATAAGAATGCTGCTTGAAAAAAAGTCACTCCGGTGTTTTTTCTGGAGACGGTAATATTATGGATATTTAGACAGAATGTGAACACGGTCACACAGCTAGATAGCAGTTGGTTGAATAACACACTGGGCAAAAAATGCCTACAGGGCAAATAATGCCTACAAGGTCAACGTATACACAGCGGTGGATACGGATTACGTAAAATATAAGAATGCTGCTTGAAAAAAAGTCACTCCGGTGTTTTTTCTGGAGACGGTAATATTATGGATATTTAGACAGAATGTGAACACGGGCACACAGCTAGATAGCAGTTGGTTGAATAACACACTGGGCAAAAAATGCCTACAGGGCAAATAATGCCTACAAGGTCAACGTATACACAGCGGTGGATACGGATTACGTAAAATATAAGAATGCTGCTTGAAAAAAAGTCACTCCGGTGTTTTTTCTGGAGACGGTAATATTATGGATATTTAGACAGAATGTGAACACGGGCACACAGCTAGATAGCAGTTGGTTGAATAACACACTGGGCAAAAAATGCCTACAGGGCAAATAATGCCTACAAGGTCAACTTATACACTACTACAGCGAGGGATACGGATTACGTAAAATTTATTATGGCTGCTTGAAAAAAGTCACTCCGGTGTTTTTTCTGGAGACGGTAATATTATGGATATTTAGACAGAATGTGAACACGGGCACACAGCTAGATAGCAGTTGGTTGAATAACACACTGGGCAAAAAATGCCTACAGGGCAAATAATGCCTAAAAGGTCAACTTATACACTACTACAGCGATGGATACGGATTACGTAAAATTTATTATGGCTGCTTGAAAAAAGTCACTCCGGTGTTTTTTCTGGAGACGGTAATATTATGGATATTTAGACAGAATGTGAACACGGGCACACAGCTAGATAGCAGTTGGTTGAATAACACACTGGGCAAAAAATGCCTACAGGGCAAATAATGCCTAAAAGGTCAACTTATACACTACTACAGCGATGGATACGGATTACGTAAAATTTATTATGGCTGCTTGAAAAAAGTCACTCCGGTGTTTTTTCTGGAGACGGTAATATTATGGATATTTAGACAGAATGTGAACACGGGCACACAGCTAGATAGCAGTTGGTTGAATAACACACTGGGCAAAAAATGCCTACAGGGCAAATAATGCCTAAAAGGTCAACTTATACACTACTACAGCGATGGATACGGATTACGTAAAATTTATTATGGCTGCTTGAAAAAAGTCACTCCGGTGTTTTTTCTGGAGACGGTAATATTATGGATATTTAGACAGAATGTGAACACGGGCACACAGCTAGATAGCAGTTGGTTGAATAACACACTGGGCAAAAAATGCCTACAGGGCAAATAATGCCTAAAAGGTCAACTTATACACTACTACAGCGATGGATACGGATTACGTAAAATTTATTATGGCTGCTTGAAAAAAGTCACTCCGGTGTTTTTTCTGGAGACGGTAATATTATGGATATTTAGACAGAATGTGAACACGGGCACACAGCTAGATAGCAGTTGGTTGAATAACACACTGGGCAAAAAATGCCTACAGGGCAAATAATGCCTAAAAGGTCAACTTATACACTACTACAGCGGTAGTAAAATAAAAAAAAAGTTAAATAAAAAAAGAATGAATATTAAAAAAAAAAAATTAAAGTTGGTGCTGCTGAACTACTAGGAGCAGCAGATTAGCACACCAGTCCCACTCCCCAACACTGCTAGACTAATAGCACTGGGCTCTTATAGTAGTAGTAGTAGTAGTAGTAGTAGTAGTAGTAGTAGTAGTAGTAAAACAACAAAAAAATAAATAAAAGCAGTCCTTACAAGGACTATTGCTATTGCAGCAGTCAGCAGATGAGATCAGAAGCAGGACAGCTGCCCACTGCAGCTACATACAGAGCACTGCAGTAGAAGGTAGATTACTAGCCAGCAAAGCTACCTAAGCTTAAATGTCCCTCAAACCCCTGCAGACTTCTGTCCCTCCAATAACAGAGCAGTATCAAAACGATTACTAGCCAGCAAACTTTCAACTGTCCCTGAAATCACTAACAGGCAGCAGCTCTCTCCCTACACTATCTCTTCAGCACACACAGGCAGAGTGAAAAAAAGCTGCAGGGCTTCGGTTTTTATAGGGAAGGGGAGTGGTCCAAGGGAGAGCTTCCTGATTGGCTGCCATGTACCTGCTGGTCTGGGGTGAGAGGGCAAAAAAAAGCGCCAACAATGGCGAACCCAAAATGGCGAACGTCGCGCGACGTTCGCGAACTTCCGGCGAGCGCGAACACCCGATGTTCGCGCGAACAAGTTCGCCGGCGAACAGTTCGCGACATCTCTACTGATCAACTATAATACAATATGACCAAATTGTCCTACCAAATAGTGGCATGGACTTTGTGTGGCCAGCTTAAGCATGCTCTGAATTATGGAAAAAGGCCTGTTTTAATAAAAACCCCATATTCAGAGCACATTTTTTTTATTAAACACATTGTGGTCTAGGCCTCTCTCGGCCATAAATCTGCCTTGATGGTGGTCCTTTGTGATAGGACTTAGTGACTATGGCAGGAAAAAAAGTAGCTGGGCTTATATTATGTGAGATCAGTGCAGCTTACAGACTCCCAGTGAACTGTCCTCTTGTTTCTACTGAGTATCAGAATCACTGAGATTAGTTTAACTACACTTGCCTACAAATGTTAACTCTGCGGTCATTGCCCTGGTTCATGTCAACCCTTATCCACGCCATATGTCAAGGGACGTTAAAACAGTGTTTGTAAATCCTATATAATGATGTTACATACTCTGGGATTTTGTAAGCATTTTTATATCTGTCCTTTATATTTTATTTTTAATAATAATGTCCACACATATAACATGGGCAACACATCTTGTCAGCAACATTAAAGTTCAGAGTTGTAACTTATTTCAGTATCAAACTCTATTGCAAACAAAGAGCACTATAATGCAAAATTATATCTATCAATATATGGATATTTATTTCTAGGTTGCCAACAATGTATGCAGCACTTTACCAAGGGCAGTACCAAAAAAATGCAATGGTGGATGAGGGACCATGCATCCCTTTAGAAACATGGGTAGCAATAAGAGACCACCCTGCTCCCCCTAAACCTTAGCTAGATGTTAGTGTGGGGGTAAATGGGAATTCAGGGATGTTAGTTGGGGTTAGAGATGTCGCGAACTGTTCGCCGGCGAACTTGTTCGCGCGAACATCGGGTGTTCGCGCTCGCCGGAAGTTCGCGAACGTCGCGCGACGTTCGCCATTTTGGGTTCGCCATTGTTGGCGCTTTTTTTTGCCCTCTCACCCCAGACCAGCAGGTACATGGCAGCCAATCAGGAAGCTCTCCCCTGGACCACTCCCCTTCCCTATAAAAACCGAAGCCCTGCAGCTTTTTTTCACTCTGCCTGTGTGTGCTGAAGAGATAGTGTAGGGAGAGAGCTGCTGCCTGTTAGTGATTTCAGGGACAGTTGAAAGTTTGCTGGCTAGTAAACGTTTTGATACTGCTCTGTTATTGGAGGGACAGAAGTCTGCAGGGGTTTGAGGGACATTTAAGCTTAGGTAGCTTTGCTGGCTAGTAATCTACCTTCTACTGCAGTGCTCTGTATGTAGCTGCAGTGGGCAGCTGTCCTGCTTCTGATCTCATCTGCTGACTGCTGCAATAGCAATAGTCCTTGTAAGGACTGCTTTTATTTATTTTTTTGTTGTTTTACTACTACTACTACTACTACTACTACTATAAGAGCCCAGTGCTATTAGTCTAGCAGTGTTGGGGAGTGGGACTGGTGTGCTAATCTGCTGCTCCTAGTAGTTCAGCAGCACCAACTTTAATTTTTTTTTATTTAACTTTTTTTTATTTTACTACCGCTGTAGTAGTGTATAAGTTGACCTTTTAGGCATTATTTGCCCTGTAGGCATTTTTTGCCCAGTGTGTTATTCAACCAACTGCTATCTAGCTGTGTGCCCGTGTTCACATTCTGTCTAAATATCCATAATATTACCGTCTCCAGAAAAAACACCGGAGTGACTTTTTTCAAGCAGCCATAATAAATTTTACGTAATCCGTATCCATCGCTGTAGTAGTGTATAAGTTGACCTTTTAGGCATTATTTGCCCTGTAGGCATTTTTTGCCCAGTGTGTTATTCAACCAACTGCTATCTAGCTGTGTGACCGTGTTCACATTCTGTCTAAATATCCATAATATTACCGTCTCCAGAAAAAACACCGGAGTGACTTTTTTTCAAGCAGCATTCTTATATTTTACGTAATCCGTATCCACCGCTGTGTATACGTTGACCTTGTAGGCATTATTTGCCCTGTAGGCATTTTTTGCCCAGTGTGTTATTCAACCAACTGCTATCTAGCTGTGTGACCGTGTTCTCATTCTGTCTAAATATCCATAATATTACCGTCTCCAGAAAAAACACCGGAGTGACTTTTTTTCAAGCAGCATTCTTATATTTTACGTAATCCGTATCCACTGCTGTGTATACGTTGACCTTGTAGGCATTATTTGCCCTGTAGGCATTTTTTGCCCAGTGTGTTATTCAACCAACTGCTATCTAGCTGTGTGACCGTGTTCTCATTCTGTCTAAATATCCATAATATTACCGTCTCCAGAAAAAACACCGGAGTGACTTTTTTTCAAGCAGCATTCTTATATTTTACGTAATCCGTATCCACCGCTGTGTATACGTTGACCTTGTAGGCATTATTTGCCCTGTAGGCATTTTTTGCCCAGTGTGTTATTCAACCAACTGCTATCTAGCTGTGTGACCGTGTTCTCATTCTGTCTAAATATCCATAATATTACCGTCTCCAGAAAAAACACCGGAGTGACTTTTTTTCAAGCAGCATTCTTATATTTTACGTAATCCGTATCCACCGCTGTGTATACGTTGACCTTGTAGGCATTATTTGCCCTGTAGGCATTTTTTGCCCAGTGTGTTATTCAACCAACTGCTATCTAGCTGTGTGACCGTGTTCTCATTCTGTCTAAATATCCATAATATTACCGTCTCCAGAAAAAACACCGGAGTGACTTTTTTTCAAGCAGCATTCTTATATTTTACGTAATCCGTATCCACCGCTGTGTATACGTTGACCTTGTAGGCATTATTTGCACAGTGTTTTCTTCAAACCGCCATCTAGCTGTGTGAGCTTGTTCACATTTTGTCTAAATATTGATAATATTATCGTCTCTAGAAAAACCACTTGAGTTACTTTTTTTCAAGCAGCATTCATATATTTTACGTAATCCGTATCCACCGCTGTAGTAGTGTATACGTTGATCTTGTAGGCATTATTTGCACACTGTTTTCTTCAAACTGCCATCTAGCTGTGTGTATTATCGTTTCCAGAAAAACCAACTGAGTTTTTGTTGTTGTTGTTTTTTTAAAAATAATGCCAGGCAAAGGCAGGCCGCCACGCAGAGGCCGTGCTAGGGGCCGTGCTGCTATGCAATCCTGTGGCCCTAGCAAATTGCCCAGTTTTAAAAAGCCAATGACCCTGAACTCCCAAAATGCTGAAGAGGTAGTTGACTGGCTTACACAGCACACCCCATCCTCTACCGTTTCTAACTTTACCACAACATCCTCCTCATCCTCCACTGCTATGGCCACCCCACGTAACACTTCCTCCACCACCGGTGCCCCTTCTTCACTGGAGTCAGAGGAGTTATTTTCCCATGAGTTTCTTGAACTGAGTAATGCGCAACCATTATTGGCAGAAGAAGATGAAGGAGATGAGGACGTTACACCAGATTTAATTCTGGCAGAGAACACGACAGAGATGGACATAATGATGAGTGATGAGGAGGAGGAGGAGGTCCCCGCTGCTGCTTCCTTCTGTGATGTGTCAGAAGAAATTGATGCATCTGAGGAGAATGATGATGAGGAGATTGATGTTTTGTGGGTGCCTAGTAGAAGAGAGCAAGAGGAGGGTAGTTCAGATGGAGAGACGGAGAGTCAGAGAGGCAGTAGGAGAATAAGACTTAGAAGAAGCAGGGAGGCCAGCCCGCAGGGATCAGTAGGGCAACAACATGTATCGGCACCTGTGTTCAGCCGGCCAACGCACCCGCCATTGCCGCCAATGCCGCCAACTTCTACTGTTACCGCCAGATCGCACACTTCCAAAAAGTCAGCAGTGTGGGATTTTTTTAATGTGTGTGCCTCTGACAAAAGCATTGTAATTTGCAATGAGTGCAGTCAGAAACTGAGCCTTGGTAAGCCCAACAGCCACATAGGTACAACTTCTATGCGAAGGCACATGAGCGGCAAGCACAAAGCACTTTGGGAGCAACACCTCAAAGGCAACAGGCAAACTAAAAGCCACACTCCTTCTGGTCCAGCATCTTACTGCTCTACCTCTGCTCTCCTTGACCCATCTGAACCACCCTCCACTCCGCCTTCCACCTTGACCACCTGTTCCCATTCCCAGTCATCTGCCACCAGCCAAGTTTCTGTGAAGGCCATGTTTGAGCGTAAGAAGCCAATGTCTGACTGTCACCCCCTTGCCCGGCGTCTGACAGCTGGCTTGTCTGCACTCTTAGCCCGCCAGCTTTTACCATACCAGCTGGTGGACTCTGAGGCCTTCCGCAAATTTGTAGCAATTGGGACACCGCAGTGGAAGGTACCCAGCCGCAATTTTTTTTCTAAAAAGGGAATACCACACCTGTACCAACATGTGCAGAGCCAAGTTACCGCATCTCTGTCACTTAGTGTTGGGCCAAAGGTCCATATGACTACTGACGCATGGTCCTCCAAGCATGGTCAGGGCAGGTATGTCACCTACACTGCCCACTGGGTGAACTTGGTAATGGCTGGGAATGGGAAGCAGGGAATGGGTAGCTCAACAACAACAACAACAGTGGAGTTGGTGTCACCGCCACGGATTGCACGCGGTTCTGCCACCACCTCTACTCCTCCATCGCTCTCTACCTCGTCTTCTTCCTCTTCTTCTTCTTACTCTGCTGCTGGGTCCTCCTTCTCCTCCTCCACACCTGTGCACCCCCAGCTCCCCCTAGGCTATTCGACGTGCCAGGTACGCCGTTGTCACGCTGTCCTGGGGATGACGTGCCTGGAAAGCAAAAACCATACCGGATCTGTACTCCTGTCATCTCTGCAGTCACAGGCTGATCGGTGGCTGACCCCACACCAACTGCAGATCGGAAAAGTGGTGTGTGACAATGGAAGCAATCTGTTGGCAGCGTTGAGACTGGGAAATTTAACACATGTGCCCTGCATGGCACATGTGTTAAATTTAATAGTCCAACGTTTTGTCTCCAAGTACCCAGGATTCCAGGACGTTCTCACCCAGTCCAGAAAGGTGTCGGCCCATTTCAGACGTTCCTACACAGCCATGGCACGCCTTGCTGACATTCAGCAGCGCTACAACATGCCAGTCAGGCGTTTGATTTCTGACAGCCAGACTCGCTGGAATTCAACGCTCCTTATGTTGGAACGTCTGCTGCAACAACAAAGGGCCGTCAACGAGTACCTTTTTGAACTGGGTGGTAGGACTGGATCTGCAGAGCTGGGGATTTTTTTACCCCGTTACTGGGTGCTTATGCGCGATGCCTGCAGGCTCATGCGACCTTTTGAAGAGGTGACAAATATGGTCAGTCGCACCGAAGGCACCATCAGCGACCTAATACCCTTCGCTTTCTTCCTGGAGCGTGCCGTGCGACGAGTGACAGATGAGGCTGTAGACCAGCGTGACGAGGAGCTGGAATCGCACGATTTATGGTCGCAATCACCAGAACGAACCCAGGCACCTGCTGCAACGCAGGGAGAGGTGCCAGAAGTGGAGTCAGAGGAGGAAGGTGGCTTTGTGGAGGAGGAGGAGGAGGACCAACAGGAGCAGGCTTCCCAGGGGGCTAGTGGTGACCTTTTGGGGACCCCTGGTCTTGTACGTGGCTGGGGGGAGGAGACCGTGGATGATGCAGTCCTTGATAATGAGGAAGCGGAGATGGATAGCTCTGCATCCAACCTTGTGAGAATGGGGTCTTTCATGCTGGCATGCCTGTTGAAGGACCCCCGTATCAAGAGGCTTAAGGAGAAGGACCTGTACTGGGTCGCAACGCTACTAGACCCTCGGTACAAGCATAAAGTGGCAGAAATGTTACCAACATACCACAAGTCCGAAAAGATGCGGCATTTACAAACCAGCCTGCAAAACATGTTGTACAATGCTTTTAAGGGTGATGTCACTTCAGGAACTCATCAACATTCCAGGGGCAGAGGTGCCAGTAATCCTGCCACGAGCACACCTGCAAGGACAAAGCCCTTTGGCCGGTCTGTAACATCAGACATGCAAATGTTTTTCTGTCCAAGGCAGCGCCACAACCCTTCTGGATCCACCCTCAAAGAACGCCTCGACCGGCAGGTAGCGGACTACCTGGCATTAACTGCAGATATCGACACCCTGAGGAGCGATGAACCCCTGGACTACTGGGTGCGCAGGCTTGATCTGTGGCCAGAGCTGTCACAATTTGCCATGAACCTCTTGTCTTGCCCAGCCTCAAGTGTGCTCTCAGAAAAGACCTTCAGTGCAGCAGGAGGGATTGTAACTGAGAAGAGAACTCGCCTAGGTCACAAAAGTGTCGATTACCTGACCTTTATTAAAATGAATGAGGGGTGGATCTCGGAGGGTTACTGCACGCCGGAAGACTTGTTCTGACTTCTATGCAGCTGTCCTTCTCTTCAAGCCTCATGACTCCACACACAGCTGTCCTTTAGCGTCCTCCTCCCTCCGCCACCGTTACAAACTAGGGTGCAAACCCTACTGGTTTAATTTTTTCTGGCCTCTGTGCTTCAGTGGCTGCGTCCAAAAAAACGGGGCAAACAATGTCTACAAGGTCAACGTATGGCGAAAAATTACTATTTTCAGCATTTATATGGCATATTTTTTCTGGCAACTGTGCTTCAGTGGCTGCGTCCAAAAAAATGCATATTTTCTGCATTTATATGGCATAATTTTTCTGGCCTCTGTGCTTCAGTGGCTGCAACCAAAAAAATGCATATTTTGTCCATTTATATGGCATAATTTTTCTAGCCTCTGTGCTTCAGTGGCTGCAACCAAAAAAATGCATATTTTCTCCATTTATATGGCATAATTTTTCTAGCCTCTGTGCTTCAGTGGCTGCAACCAAAAAAATGCATATTTTCTCCATTTATATGGCATAATTTTTCTGGCCTCTGTGCTTCAGTGGCTGCAACCAAAAAAATTTATATTTTCAGCATTTATATGGCATAATTTTTCTGTCAACTGTGCTTCAGTGGCTGCGACCAAAAAAATGCATATTTTCTGCATTTATATGGCATAATTTTTCTGGCCTCTGTGCTTCAGTGGCTGCAACCAAAAAAATTTATATTTTCAGCATTTATATGGCATAATTTTTCTGGCAACTGTGCTTCAGTGGCTGCGACCAAAAAAATGACTATTTTCAGCATTTATATGGCATATTTTTTCTGGCCTCTGTGCTTCAGTGGCTGCGGCCAAAAAAACTGGGCAAACAATGCCTACAAGGTCAACGACGTTGACCTTGTAGGCATTGTTTGCCCAGTTTTTTTGGCCGCAGCCACTGAAGCACAGAGGCCAGAAAAAATATGCCACATAAATGCTGAAAATAGTCATTTTTTGCCATACGTTGACTCAACGTATATGGCAAAAAATGACTATTTTCAGCATTTATATGGCATATTTTTTCTGGCAACTGTGCTTCAGTGGCTGCGTCCAAAAAAACTGGGCAAACAATGTCTACAAGGTCAACGTATGGCGAAAAATTACTATTTTAAGCATTTATATGGCATATTTTTTCTGGCAACTGTGCTTCAGTGGCTGCGTCCAAAAAAAACTGGGCAAACAATGTCTACAAGGTCAACGTATGGCGAAAAATGACTATTTTCAGCATTTATATGGCATATTTTTTCTGGCAACTGTGCTTCAGTGGCTGCGTCCAAAAAAACTGGGCAAACAATGCCTACAAGGGCAACGTATGGCAGTTGTTTAAAGAGAACAGTAGATTACTAGCCAGCAAAGCTACCTAAGCTAAAATGTCCCTCAAATCCCTGCAGACTTCTGTCCCTCCAATACAGAGCAGTATCAAGCAGATTACTAGCCAGCAAACTTACTATCATCTGTCCCTGAAATCACTAACAGCTCTCCCCCTACACTATCTCTTCCAAGCACACACAGGCAGATTTTTCAGATACATTTTTGCCCTTGATCCCCCTCTGGCATGCCACTGTCCAGGTCGTTGCACCCTTTAAACAACTTTAAAATCATTTTTCTGGCCAGAAATGTCTTTTTTAGATGTTAAAGTTCGCCTTCCCATTGAAGTCTATGGGGTTCGCGAACCGTTCGCGAACCGCTCGCATTTTTGCGCAAGTTCGCGAATATGTTCGTGAACTTTTTTTCCGACGTTTGCTACATCCCTAGTTGGGGTCTGCTTCCCCTAGTTATACCGCTGGACCACATATAAGTATTTGATATGGTCTTTGGCCAATGATTTTATAGTATCTAAATTGGGCTGCTTCAATCTCCAGGCATTTTTTAAAAAAAAAGAAAAATTGCAAACAAATATTGGAAAACGTTTCCCTAGATTGATGTAAAAGTTAATAGATAAACAGTCTATATATTAAAAATTGTTTAACATTTGGAATGGTTCCTTTACACGAACTATAGCCAGGTACCGTTACCGGACTTTGCACTATTCAGCCTGTACAATAACACAGAATGCCATAAGGAAGGGGTACCCCTGACTGGCCATTACCCTTTCATATTAACACTTGGAACAAAAATGATTGTGAAACATCAGCAATTTTGAAATATTACCTACTTAAACACAAATTTGACTAAAATTCGTTTTTTTTTTAAAATCAAGTATGCACTGAGAGCTTAGATATTGTAGTAATCTTTCAATCATGTGGTAGATGAAGGAACCACAGTGGTTTTCAAATATTCAAATGGAATATTCAAAAGTGTGGTCACTGCACTTTAATCTAAAGTTGGCCTTGCCAGAGACAGACAGAAATGTAACAGATATGATAAAATGCATGTTTCCTTTGTTGCAAGGGATCTTCTGAAATTGACAGAGAAATACAGACTAAAAACAAATCAGACTAGAAATTCTGTATTTTAAATACTGAATTTACTGTACCAGCAGAGAAGTAAATCAGCCATATAACAATAATGATCCAGGCCTTCAAAAGTTGTCCGTAGCTCTCCGTTTTGTTTATTTGTAGTAGCACTGAATATGCTCAGGTTGCTCTAAGCAGCTGTTGAGATATACAGTATGTTGAGATTATTGGAATTAATCATCAAGCTGAAAATTAATTTTCATCAATCATAGAAGCTGTTGCTATGGGGCTAATTATTCCATTCTGATGCAATTACTAATCAACCTTGTATTGTGACATTTCTGTTCTGTATATACAGTATATTGTAAATGGTTCCCTCAGCGCTAGAACTAGGGGTAGGCAGAGTAGGCATGCGCCTAGGAAGCTAAGCTGGGGGGAGCCAGGCATGTACATTCTCTGCCTTCAACCCCTGGTCCGGTCCCATCTCGCTGCTGTGGCCGGCATGTGCATCCTTTTGCACACATGCGCACGTGTCCTTTTTTTTGCTCAAGTGTCTTTTTCATCTGCGCACCCTTTTCTCTGGAGCCTGGCCGGCTTGGCCCGGAGCTGGGCTCCCTCAGCTCATGTAACTGACAGGTGCCCAGAACATATGCTGTAGATGAGCAGAATAGAAGATGTGGGGCTACTGGGGGTATAGTTATAGGTACAGATTTTTACTACTAAAGGGTTGTGATTAGGGATGTAGCGAACCGCCGACAATGTGTTCGCGAACGCCGTTCGCGAACACCGGCAAAAAATGCGAACAGTTTGCGAACTTCGAACATCCGAAAATCGTTCGATTCGAACGATCGAAGGATTTTAATCGTTCGATCGAACGATTTTCGTTCGAATCGAACGATCGAAGCCATTGGATCGAATGATTTCATTCAATCCAATGGCTTCGATCGTTCGATTCGAACGAAAATCGTTCGATTTTAGCAATCGAATGGTCGAATGGTCGAACGATTTTGACGCGAACGCCTATTGGCGAACGTCACGCAACGTTAGCGAACTTGCGGCGGACGCGAACAGTCGAAGTTCGCGCGAACTAGTTCGCCGGCGAACAGTTCGCTACATCCCTAGTTGTGATTGCCTTGGACTGGTAGAAAAGCCCAAAACATAAAAGTCTTGTTTATAATGCATCACACAGTGTTTAAAGTGTAATACTTTATTTGTTGTAGTAATAAAGATGGAAACTGTTAAATAGGAAATGAAAAAATATTGCAAATTTTGCACCAGGCTAGTAACCCATAGCATTTACTGTTGGAAAGAGGCTGGTTGGTTGTTATGTGTTACTAAAACTGATGTAAATTTTGTGACTTTTTTACTTTCCCCCCAAGAGTGTTTTGCTAAATCTGCACATGCTCAGAACTCTTCATGGAAAGGTCAGTACAGAACATGACACTGAATTACTTCACAGAGGGAACCAAGTGCATTCACCTTTTGCTTAGTTACCACTAGGACCTTTGTTTCAGAATGTTTTATGAAACCATCTCACCACTAGGACCATGGACTTCATTAGGAGAAATAAAACTGTAAAAACCATGGAATAGTACTCCCTCTAAATAAGGAGGCACCCAAAATTATAGGAATTCAAATATATATTAAAGGGTCAATAATGGCAGGAAATAATAACCTAAATGCATTTACACATTGGAGCTGAATGATCAATAGCTGTGCTCTTTAAAAAAAATATGTTTTTAAAAGTGAGTACATTTATCGTTCCTTGAGTTGTTTTTTTGGATATTATTTTTTATAAAAAAAAAATGAAAAGTTACATTTATTTGCAGAAAGTGCAACAATTCAGGACTGTCACATTTTAGACAACGAGGAGTGTTTGTTGCTTAGAAAAGTAAAGTGCCAATTGCAGCAGTGAAAAAATGCCAGTTGCAACTTATATAATATATATAATATAGATGAAGCACTCGCTTTCTTGGTATTATCACATTTAATAGTACCCTGCATTTTGACCTGCTGAAACTCAGCCTGCTTGTTTGTTTTTGGATCAGTTAACCTGCAGTATGGCTTGAGCAATGTTACAGAGGCCAAAATAATAATTTCTAGCAATAGATAAAACAGTGATATACAATGTTAGTGTCAAAAATCATTGTTTTAGTGTTCGAATATTT
Organism: Xenopus petersii; assembly: GCA_038501925.1. Lineage (NCBI taxonomy): Eukaryota > Metazoa > Chordata > Amphibia > Anura > Pipidae > Xenopus > Xenopus petersii. The sequence continues at coordinate 54,616,278 of CM076689.1, forward strand.
TGTTATGTTTGTAGGTGGTTGGACTCAGTAAATTCAAGTTAAGCCTCTACTTTCTATTGTGCTACTATTCAGCACCAAATAATCACTTACTGAGTCTGTTGTATGCAAGACATGAACCCTAATGCCCAGGCACGTGATACACATAGATCTTCCCATTTTGCTGTCTGTGTCCTACACAACAGCACAGCAAAGTTTTTGCTATGAAAGTCAATGAACTGCCAGAGAACTGATCGTTGGGCCATTTACCTTTAGACAAACACCCAACACAACCTTAAAAGCTTCAGTTCTCATTTATGTTACTTCACTTGCACCCAAGGCACGAGACATGGACACTCACTGACATTACAGACGGGGGATTTTCTCTTTACAGTTTATATCTGGGGCTGTGGCACCCTTGGCTTCAGGTCTTCGTGGAAATCACTGGCAAGTAATATGCTTCAATGTTATAGCGCAATACTACCAATTTAATATAATGAAGTTAGAATTGATGTTTATCAGCGTTTGCCCTAGGACCATGTATCATAGGGGACCTTTGGCCAGAAAATGGTATTAGTAAAATGACAGAAAGCTGATAATTGGATTGTATAACAGGCAACTCATATTTCTTGTAACTGACATCAGGAATATGCACTCTACAAGCTTTTAACTGCTGTTTAATGCCCCCCCCAATCAGTTCTTTGCATAATGACAGCAAATGCAATTCTAAGTAAATTTCCATTATACATTCATAAAAAGGCTTTTATTTTTACTGAAAGCAATATCTGTCAGTTGTCTGCATTCCTGTCATTGACTCCTGAAACTTTTGTTGAATTGTTTACAGCCTTCCTTGTTACTGTTAATTACCCTCTACTAATACCAAACATGAATTTAATATCTGTTCTAATGCATTAAATACATTGTGTGAAGCACATTAAGATAATATGGAGGCTTATTAAAGGGGTGGTTCACCTTTGAGATAACTTTTAGTATTATGTAGAGAGGGATATTATGAGACAATGTGCAATTGGTTTTCATTTTTAATTATGTAAGGTTTTTGAGTTATTTAGCTTTTTATTCAGCAGCTCTTCAATTTGCATTTTAAGAAATCTGATTGCTAGGGTGCAAATTCCCCTAGCGACCATGCATTGATTTGAATACGAGACTGGAATATGAATAGGAGAGGTCTGAATAGAAAGATGAGTGATAAAAAGTAGCAATAAAATACATTTGTAGCCTTACAGAGCATTTGCTTTTTAGAAGAGGTCAGCGACGCCCATTTGAAAGCTGAAAAGAGTCAGAAGAAAAAGACAAATAACTATAAAAAATAAAAAATGAAAACCAATTGAAAAGTTGCTTAGAATTGGTCATTCTATAGATGCTAAAAGTTACCTTAAAGGTAACCTTGAAGGAAAGGTCACTTCTTGTTGAAACACTTGGCAGTATTCATGTATATGAGCTAATTTAACAGTAAAATGCACAAAGATTAAGTAATTAAAACATTCTGTAAGTGACTTTAAAGGTCTTCTTTTATACTGGCACCTGAGAGAAATTTGTTGTCATGTTATTAGAAAGCCACACATTAGGAAGCCATGTGATGGGGCCCTGTGCTTACCCTGTGAAATTCATGTTCAAGTGTTGCATGATTTCAATATTATTATTTTTTTCGGTAGACAGGCAGTTAAATACATTGTTAAGATAGGGCTAAGTCTCCTGAGCACTTCTGCAGAAAAGTTTGTGAACAGAGAAAAATCTTAGTGATATTGCTCTGCTCAAAATGAAGTTTCATATTCATTATATAAAAAGATCTAAAAATGGCTAATAGCTTGAAAACTAGCAAAAATACTTAATGTAAATTGCAAAAGTGCTCAGAAGACCACACTGAACAATTTTATATTAATTGCATTACTTTGTTTATATTTCCTTTAAGAATAATATAACAGCATGATTTGCATTTTCTCTTTACAAAGCACTGGACTTTTTGAAATTTAATAGGTTATCTGTATAGTGTATATACAAAACATATGGGCAGAGGTATAAAGCAGTGTGTACAAAAGTAAGTAATAAATGTACATGTTTGATGAGCGTTGTGTGTTCTCCAAACTCTGTTTTGTGGACAATACTGAACCCCTTAGAGGTCATTTACAAATGCAAGTGCAGTATCTAAAGTGCAAGTCACTTTGTAATTTGCCATCGTTTTACCCACAGTACAGCATTCTTTCCCACAATTCTAAGGGGTACATTTACTATTGGTCGAATATCGAGGGTTAATTAACCCTCGATATTCGACCGTCAAAGTAAAATTCTTCGACTTCGAATTTGATTTACTGCAATTCTTTTGTTCGATCGACCGTAGGAAAAATCGTTTGACCGAACGATTAAATCCTTCGAATCGAACAATTTTCCTTCAATCCCAAATTGCCTAGAAAGCCTATGGGGACCTTCCCCATAAGCTATGATTGGTGCTCGGTAGGTTTTAGGTGGCGAAGTAGGTGGTCGAAGTTTTTTTTAAAGAGACAGTACAGAAGTCGCAGTCGAAGGTCGAAGTAGCCAATTCGATGGACGAATTGAAATTCGCAGTATTTTTTATTCTAATCCTTCACTCGAGCTAAGTAAATGTGCCCCCACGTGTGCTTGATGCATAAAAATGAAACTTGCAAGTTGTGACTAGCATTCCAGAGCTGAAGTTACTTTACTTTCCAAGCACACATTCAATTTAACATTTACTGTACATATAATTGGCAGGCTGCAAGTCTGGTGTGCCTACTGACACAACTCACTGTAGGAATTCTGGAGCTTTCAAGAGGTGGTGGTAGCTTTAAGGGTTTCTGCAGCACCAACAGTGCGCACTAGTCTTCAGAAAAGGCAGGATGGATGCAATTTGCTCAGGATCATGTTTGGATTCAAGTGCATTACTGAATCTGGTCGACATTGTATCCAGTGGCCAGAGTGGCAAGCGCATTTGTAAATTACTCAAATGACCCACTGACACTGGGATTATCTGGAAAACTACTATACAAATAAAAAACACGACAAATTGCACTTTGCACACTGCACTTACTGACATTAATGATGGATCTTATCTTTACAGTATTTGTTACCTCTATTTGTTAATGTAAGGATTCTTTTTTCTCCTTCACTTGAGGGTTCCAACCCCCCTGGATTTCCAGGGGTGCCCATTATTAAATACTAGCTCAGCACTAAATCATCGTGTATTCTAGATATTCAATAATAATTGTTGTTGTTATTGGCGGCTTAGTCCATGGCCATGACCTCAGTGTCAGGCCACTCTGTTTACTATACAAACTATAGCTTTCATTGAACTATAGCTCCAGTGTTGTCCAACAACCTTTGCTGGTAATTTCAGTTAAATAATAATAACTGCAGACTGCATGTAGGACAACCCTAATATAAATTAGTACTGCCAAGAGAATATGATATTAGATATTCAAAACTCATGAACACATTATCCCAAGGACCTGGGTTGATTGGCACCAGAGCTGCTCTGCTGGACCCCCTAAAGACAACTTTGCCAGACAGCCTTCACCATAAATTTTGCATGTCTTAAAGTTTATTCCATTTCTGCACATTTTATGTAGAAGTATGATTTTTATGCCATATTGTTCTGTTTTGAAACCTTTTTCAGATTTTGTGACAGAAAATGTCGGTTAAACTGAGTAGCTTCAAAAAGCTGGGGACAGAGAATAAATCATTTGAATCAGAGGAATCAGGTAAATCAACAAAAAACAATGAAAAGTGAGCTGGTAACTGCAAGAAATCTATATAATCTATATTAATACCTGGAATGGTTATAAAAGCTGTTTTATTCTTGTTTGTGACTTTCTAAATCTGTGTGACACCTTCAAAGCATCACAATAAATGATACCGGTACATGGTAATTCATTCATATTCAGTGTAAGTTTATGTATATCAAAAACTTTCTGTTGATTAGCCATCTATTGCATTCATGCACAGTGAATATAAGGGGCAAGGAGAGGAACAGAAATCCCTATACACTGACAGATAAGTGCAGGAGAATAGCTAGCCAGTATGCTGTGCACAAAGGTACATGACATGGGCAGAATCACATTTCTACACTATTTATACCTCCACTTTCAATTGACAATACAGCCTCTTTCCTTGCTTATATAACACAAGTATCTATTGTATCCAGGTCTGGACTGAGATTCAAAATAGACCCTGGCATTTCAGCTACACAGACACCCAAACAGCACCTCATCAGCCCAATAAATAATGCCTGTCTATGGCAATTTACAGCAGCCCCTCTGGCATTTGCCAGAACCCACAGATTGCCAGTCCGGGCCTGACTGTATCTATATCAGCAGCCTATTTTCCTACAGTATTTTGAAGTACACAGTGGAACAGCACGCTGATGAACAAGTCACCATACTTTATTGGTACTTGGGCAGTAAGCTAGGAACATAAGGCCTAGTTCCTTCAACTACTATGTCCAAACCCTTACTTGGTCTTCTGCCCAAGTCTCTGTATTTATATTCTCCTCAAGATGATTTCAATATACAGTACTTGATCTACATCATCAGTGGGGCTATCCTGTCCTGCTTTTCCTATTCCCGGGGAAACATTTGTCATGTAGGGAGTTAGGATCCATCATAGACTGAGGGTACACATTTAACCACATTATTATACGCAAACATTTTCTTTGCAGGGCTACTTGACAGGGCTCTACATGTTATTGCACACCATAACGTTCTTACCTTTAGAGATCAACAAAATACAGTATCTCATAGCTATATTCAACCCCTTTTCTGTGCAACACTGAATGGTCCATTCTAACCCTTGACTTTATGTGCTAAGAAATGTGTTAGTAATTCATGTATAGCAATTCATCAAAAATGTTAGCTGTATGTATCACATATTAATACCAGTGGAACATTTAATATCCATTCTTTATTTTTATTTTAAAGTAAAAGAGACAATTATTTTATAACTCTAAGTTGGGCCATGTACAGCCTTTAGCTGTCCTGCTTGTAGCCACATATTAAAAGCCCCAATACAAAGTTTTTCATCAAAATGTACACAGTTATATAATGTTTGTAGTTTGTCCCTCACAAATAATACACTGTTATACATTGTTTGTAGTCATGCGTCCATTTCTGATCAACTAGCTGAAACCATTTCTGTAAACAACAAATAACATAGCAAATGAAATGTTTTTTCAATCTTTCAACAGAGAACTGTAAAGAGACAGTGTAAGTATTAATTTTTTTAATAACAAATATATAAAAATAGGAATTTAAAGTTTTAAACAGCCAGTAAAAAAGCTCTTAGCAGGATTTCTTTTATATGTTAGATATCAATGAATTAAAGGAGAAGGAAAGACTAAAATTAAATAAGCTTTATTGGAAAGGTCTATATAAATACACCAGTAAACCCTCAATGTAATGCTGCTTTGAGTCCTCTGTCAAAAGAAATACTGCATTTCTTTCCTTCTATTGTGTACTCATGGGCTTCTGTATCAGACTTCGTGTTTTCAGCTTAAACCTCCAGGGCATGGCCTTGAGCAAGCTCAGTTTGCTCCTCTCCCCCTCCCTCCTCCCCTAACTGCTGTAATCTGAGCCCAGAGCTATGAGCGAGCATGGAGAGACTCAGGCAGGAAGTGATGTCACACAAAGCCAATATGGCAGCCGCTATCCTAAACAAACAGAGAACACTTCTAGAGCTTTTTTCTCAGGTATGGTAAAGCATTCTGCAGAATAAATATAGTGTTATAGCTTGCACTATTGTGGCTAATCTATTGACATAAACTGCTTCAGTAGCTTTCCTTCTCCTTTAATAAGAATGTCCTATTTAAAACGTACTTGCAGTAACAAAATATATTAAAGTAGACATGGCATAAGAGACCCCCCCAATCTTGTAGGCAATAATGCATATGTGTACCAGCTTTCTCTCTGCTTAAAATGATCATTATCTTTAAAAATTGCACCTTTATTGGAGCTCCCCATAGATCTGACACTGTCCCTATCTGTGTTTCAAATGAGGAATGGGTGTGTCCTAATAGTCCCTGCCAGAAGCACAGTAGGAGGGGGACAGCCATTCACAGCCCTGCAATCAGGGCTTCGGTCTCCTATCAGGTCAGGCTAGTTCCAATCCTACAGTGCAGTGTTTTCTGAAGACATATGCTTAAAGGAGAATGCCTAAGATGGCATAGAGTAATGCCTAAGATGGCATATATGGAGCCATTCAGCAGAACCTGTCCACAATGATATAAATTCCTCTGAACTATTAGGCCACACCATCATGTTGCTTCTTGTCATTGAATGGTAACCCAATAGGAGGCCTATAGAGGGCAATAATTCTGCAACAGTAACAGTACCTGCCTATAGAAATAAAGCAAATGGAAATTAAATATGCTGTCCTGGCTGTGCTAAAACCTAGTGGTGAGCTTTAGCCTTTAGGGCATTACATGTACTGTAACTGGAAATCTTAGAAGCATTTTTTCTTTTTCAAATAGAATGGTTAGTGGTCCTTTAAAGTTTACTTTATTTTTCCTTTTAAAACAAATGCTAACATCGGTTTTAGTTTCATTGGATTGTTTCACTGTAGAAAAGTAGATATATATTTTGTCTCTCTCTTATAGTAATACAGATTTCATGCATAAATGAGTTCATTTAGTTAAACATAAACTTTTTTTTTTATTTGAAACAGAGATTTAAATACAAATGGAAATAGCTCCTCGAAGAAAAATGAGTAAGTACTATATATTCTATATCTCAATTTTAAATCAAGCGATTTTAAATTGACAAATCAAATGATTTTGGAATTTCTCTCACCCCTGTGCCAATTGCAGATCCAAAAAGTCACAGGAAAGCATCAGAGTTGGCTTCTTTCAATTGGTAAGGCCATATGTTTTCAGTCTCCTGTTTCTGTGTGTTTGTTAATATTTTTTTTTTTTGCAGTCTCGTTTAATGGTGGAGAAATTTACTGTATTGTAAGCAGTAGCAACCAATCAGAGATTTATATTAATCTATATACTAACAGTAGACTATTTGAAAATGATTTCTGATTAGTTTATGTTACTGTACCTTAACAAAGCTGCCCAGCGTTACTAAATGAACCTAACTGTGTGATAAGATTTGTCCCCAGTATTCCAGGGCAAGCCATCTACTTTCTGCAAAAGTACATCACTACAAGGCAACAATGTTAACTCCCGCACCACTGTGCCCTTAAGAGAGTTTAGCCTTCCATTATGGAAGCACTACCAAGGACCTTATATAAAGATTAAAACTTTTTTATAACTCCAGTTTAGATTCGCCTCTTGCTCTGAGACTGTCATGATGCTGTTCGGAAGTCTTGCTGCCATTGTCCATGGAGCAGCACAGCCTTGCATGTTGTTGGTCTTTGGCCTTATGATTGACACCTTTATAGAATATGATATTGAGATGCAAGAGATGCGGAACCCTAACAAGACTTGCACAAACAACACAATTGTATGGATTGATGGCTCTTTAGCGCAGGATAAGGATAACAAGACCTTAAGCTGCAGGTAAGTTATTTTGCTAATAATTAGCATATCAATTTTTTTACTATCCAACAGCATTACCCCCCCTAAAACCCCCCCATAAACTATACATATATGTATCCCAACAGTATTCTGGATATTGAATTCGAAATGACAAGATTTGCCACTTACTACGCAGGGATAGGTTGCTCAGTCCTGATTCTTGGCTATGTTCAAGTAAGTCCTTTGCCCTTTACACAAACTGCATTAATGTACTGCATTCAATTCAGCTATAAAAAAAACTGTTTAACATAATTCAGATATCTGGTACTGATATCAGGGCATATGCAAGCATTTATGGCACATGGAAGCAATACTATCAGCTGTTGGAGGATGTGTATTGTCTTAAACACGTAGGTACCAGCTACTTTATAGCATACTCAGAGAAAATTAGAGCAGTTAATTTATAAACTTATAAATGTATAAATATAATTTTCAGCAAGCAGTTTACTGGAAATTAAGAGGTGAAATAAAACTCAAGTTCACTCATTCAATGTTTTCCTCACTGTTCTCACTATTTATATCTCAGCAATATGACTCGTCGTATGCAGCTTTATTTCAGTCGGTTATTTTGAAAGACAAATAGCTCCAAGTCTTTGTCTAGTCAAAGGGAGCACACACCAATGGATCTGCCTAAAATCTGACCCTGAGTCATGCATAAAGAGAGACAGATTGCTGAGAGGGGGATACTGAAGTGGTACAGAGTTTTTATTGGATAATATTTAGGATGCTCCTTATTCCCATAAAATAAATTATGAGTTTGTCATATATAAGTCCAGATTCAAATCAACAAGGAAACCTTATTTTACGGTTTAGTTTATCATGTGAAAACTTATGGGAGAGATTTATATTGGGGAGAAAAAACTTTTTCACCTTAATTTCCACCACAGATTTGTTTTTGGGTAACAGCTGCTGCCCGCCAGATTCAGAGGATAAGGAAACTTTACTTCCGCAAAGTAATGAGGATGGAGATTGGCTGGTTTGACTGTACCTCTGTGGGGGAGTTAAATACCAGAATGTCAGAGTGAGTATTCCAATGTTTACGTTTATACTTTTCAATTAAAAAAAAGTACATTTTCTCAAACAAGCAGGCAAGTTTATCGCATTCTGATGAAACTGACCATATTGTGTGTGTGAATTTGAAAGGAGTCTAGCTTGTAAGCTCCACTGGGGCAGGGAATAGTTTGAATGATGTATATCATCTTTATAAAGTGCTGGTAAATGTGTCTCATTTCTGTTGATGCTCTATAAACTGTTTCAAATGTAGAGACATCTATAAAGGAATTCCCAGTTTTTTCAAAATGAGTCAATACCAGGAGTGAAACTTTGGACCCACTGCCACTTTCTAGTACTTTGGTCACTAAGGGGCAGATTTACTAAGGGTCAAAGTGAATTAGAGGGAATTTTCGAAGTAAAAGAATTCGAAATTCAAAGTAATTTTTTTGGATACTTCGACCATCGAATAGGATACTAAGACTTCACATTTACTTCTACTTCGATTCAAAGTAAAAATCGTTCGAATATTCGACCATTCGATAATCAAAGTACTGCCTCTTTAAAAAAACTTTGACTTCAATACTTCGCCAAATTAAACCTGCAGAAGTGCTATGGGGACCTTCTACAACATTTTTACACATTGAATAAAAATCCCTGCATCGACCGCTAAAATCGCTCGAATCGTCCGATTCGAACTATTTAATCGTTCGATTCGAACTATTTAATCGTTCGATTCGAACTATTTAATCGTTCGATTCAAACTATTTAATCGTTCGATCGAACGATTTTTATTCAACCGCAGGATTACCAAATTTGTTGAAAAAACTTTGAATTGGATATTCGAATTTCCAACTTTTTTTAATTCGATGGTCGAATTTCGAAGTTTTTTGTACTTCAAAATTCGACCCTTGATAAATCTACCCCTTGGTCTTTCCTTTAAAGGTTTTGTTAGTAGTTGTAATGTAGCATTTTCTTTGCAGTGATATCAACAAAATCAATGATGCCATTGCTGATCAAGTGGGGATATTCATCCAGAGATTCACTACATTTCTAAGTGGTTTCCTGTTAGGATTTGTCAATGGCTGGAAGTTAACCTTGATCATCATTGCCGTGAGCCCTCTCATTGGAGTTGGAGCAGCGCTGATGGCTTTGGTAAGGGTTTGTCTTTGTATATTAGCATGTGTGAAGTTATCTGCAATGGCATCGGCTATAGGCATAGGGGACCATGCATAGGTCTTTGTTGTGTAAGCTATTTTTGCTTAACTTAAAAGAGTTTTCATCACCTTTAAACAAAAACTAAATATATTTGATGAGGCATAATCTATAAGGTAGAATGATATAGACTGTAGATTACATATCTGAACTCATTTTGGGGTTTTCTCTTAAAGGTTCTCTTAAAGGGTTTTCTCCCCAAACTATGTAGGTCTCTATAAAAAGATATTGCATAAAACAGCTCATATGTAAAACCCTGCTTCATGTAAATAAACCATTTTCATAATAATACACTTTTCTAGAAGTATGTGCCATTGGGTAATCATAAATAGAAAATTGCCATTTTAAAAAATAAGGGCCGCCCCCTGGGATCGTAGGATTCACTTTACTCACAAACAAACCAAACAAACCATACATGTTAGGTCACATGAGCCAATTAACAGACAGAGTTGTGTCTTTTGCTTCAACACGTCTTCCTGTTACAGTTAGAGTTGAAGTATTTCTGGTCAGGTGATCTCTGAGACAGCACAGAGACCATCACGAAATGGTGGCTCAAGGCAAGAGATGTAAAAGGGCAATATTTACTTAAATATTTATTCCAGTTTGGTGAGATTCTTTAATATGCCACTTAATATGATATGAACTATCTGTTGCTTAAGTGTTCATTTTGGGGGTATAGTTTTCCTTTAAGGCTGCCCAACTTAAAGGAACACCAAAAAAATTATAGTGTTTAAAGTAATGAAAATGCAATATACTGTTGCACTGCACTGGTAAAACTGGTGTGTTTGCGTCATAACATTATATTGTCATTCCTGTAGAACACTTTAATTTTTTGGTGTTACTGTTCCTTTAAAAGTCATTCAGTCCCAAGCTCCATACCTTCATTTGCTTCTAAGCCTTTACCAAAGTATTCAGACCTAAATGGGTATCTTAGATGAGCTGAGACTATAACAATCGATTGTGTCTGTTTATAGGCCGTGGCAAAACTGACTGGCCGGGAACTTCTTGCTTACGCCAAGGCTGGAGCAGTGGCTGACGAGGTGCTTTCCGGTATCAGAACTGTAGCAGCTTTTGGTGGGGAGACAAAAGAAGTAGACAGGTACAATATAACCTTTAATTATATAAATGTATTATTTTAAACCTATAACACAGTGGGCATTTGGACTATTTAGACCACCAGGGACCACGTAGGAATACTTGCTTTGGCTTTCCTAAGATATCCCTGCAGTTTTTTTTCCATAAGCACATTATGTTTTAATTTATTTGAATGGGGAGAGACAGCCAATAGGGAAATGGTTTTGCCATCCATTCTGTGTTCAGGGAGCTTTGTATTTAAAGCATTCCTGTATTTGGCTTGGAAATGTATTAGGTAAAATTAGGTAAAACATATGATTACCTAGATGTCTCTACTGTGTAACGTGACAGCACTGAGAATTAGAGTAAATCTCTCACAAGACCAAAGTCTGAAAGACATAAATATTTACTACTGATTATAAAGGTTGGTGATTACCTCCAAAGGGTACTTATATACTTATATAATAAAACTATCACTACAAGATTACCTTTTTCTTGCCTTGCTAAACATGAATTTTTTTCTGGGAGACCAGCCAGTTTGGAAGGATGAGCTCCCAGATGCAAATACAAAAATGAAAACATATACTGAACCAGTGGTTTATTTTCTTAATTCTACACATTACACAGATATGACAGAAACCTTGTTTATGCCCAGCGCTGGGGAATAAGGAAAGGAATCATCATGGGATTCTTTACTGGATACATGTGGTTTATCATCTTCTTGTGTTATGCCCTGGCATTTTGGTATGGGTCAAAATTAGTTCTGGAAGAAGAGGAATATTCTCCTGGGAACCTCTTACAGGTAACCACAGAGTGCTAATGTATAGCTATAAGACCAGCTCATTTTGTATCAGTCACTATATATATATATATATATATATATATATATATATATATATATATATATAAAATATATATATATATATATATATTTATAGTAAATAGATATATATACAGTATATATAGGTATTATTTCTAAACTTGTTTTATTATAGGATAATTGCCACATTGTTATATTCATGGGATCTTAATAAGCCTGTCTGTATTTATGTGAATAAGGTGCGTGAAGTCATGATGTATGAATATGTGATTCATTGACTGTCATTGTTGCTGGAGAGATTGTAGATGTTCGTCACACTTTAACATGATCCCAATATGTATAATATATATACTGTATATTTATTTTGCTTTTTTTTTTTTCAATTCTTCGTGCTTCACTAAAAGTTTTTGCTTAATTCCTATTTAATCCCATGAAGAAAAATTCCTTTTCGCATAACTTTTTAAAATATTCTATGGTTATTAAATTAAAAAGCAGGATGATTTTGATTTTCTTTCTACCTTTGCTGAAAAGAGTAATTGTGTAGTAATTCCAGTCAATGAAGCATTGTGCTTGCTCATGGCTACCTAATATACTACTAGTATTCTATTATGAAAATGTAGTTTTAGAAGGTGTGGGAAATTATATAATTACATAATATATTTTTTTCTTAGGTCTTTTTAGGTGTTTTAGTTGGAGCTTTAAACCTTGGACAGGCATCTCCTTGCCTGCAGGCATTTGCATCTGGACGTGGAGCTGCAACAAATATATTTGAGACCATTGATAATGTAAGTTGTGCATCACTAGACAACGAGATTGTCTCTCTCTCTCTCTTTATGTATATACTGTATGTTACATAGTTACATAGTTAAATTGGGTTGAAAAAAGACAAAGTCCATCAAGTTCAACCCCTCCAAATGTAAACCCAGCATCCATACATACACCCCATATGTTGGGAGAATGCTGGAAAATGTTCAGCAACAGGATACTAAAGATGTCCATACATTATAGATCTGCTTGTTTGGCAAGGATCTTATGCCACTGATGTTGCTGTGGGCCAAATCTGGCAGCTCTGATAGTTTGGTTTCCTACCCAAAATGAAAAAAATAAAAAAGTAAGGATGCACCGAACCCTTTGTTACAATATTCAGAGAACTCCCAAATCTCTAACTGAATCTGACCCCTTGCATCAAGCAGAAATTGCCGATCCGGAAACAAAAATCGCAAAGGCACAAGTAGCGTGTGCAGCTCTAATTCTGTTCGGCCAGGATCTTGTATTCAGCCGAATCCAAATTCTGCTGAACAAGGCTCAGATTTGGTCAAATCATGAACTGAATCCTGGATTTGGTGCATCCCTAATAATAAAGCAGCCTATGGAGGTCCGTTGGGAGAGGACAGCATCAATGCTCAAATGTGACCCGTGCCTTGCTGGATTTTCAAACCTTTCTGATCAATATCGATCAGGTAGCTGAATAAACAGGCATTATACGATAAGCTGCCAACTTGGTCTGGAGGGGCCAAGTCGGTAGGTTTTATTGTCCATGTATTGCCATCTTTAGCCATGGTTAAGATCCATTATCATTTTTCATTGTCTGGGTCATTTATATTATTACTGTTATTGAATAAAGAATTGTTTCCATATGTTCCTTCACAACATCTGACAGATGCACCACTTCACTTTGGCACTGGAATTTGCACATTTGCATCCCATTGCCCTAATTCATGCCTTGTACTAGCATTTTCAGCACCCCAATGACATACAAAGCGAAGCAAATCAAGGAAGTGGTGAAAAGAGTAAAACTTTTGCATAAGCCCTTCCTTCTCCTTGCTTAGATTCACCATTTTGATCTTTCCACAGGCTAGCTGGATAGTTAGACAAAAGTGGCTTATGGAAACTATTGCCACTTGCCATCTCATTTTAGGTATCCCAGTCACACTTCCTTTACTAGTTAGTCTAGGAGCCAGCTCATTGATTAATAAGGCATGGGTGTTTAAGTATGGAAACCAATGGATATATTAGGATGGGAGGCAACATTTACTGGTCAACTATTTGATGAGTTACTATGATTTTCTAGACCTGTATCAAACTCTGAGCTTCTTTTTGCATACAACCAAGTTTCCTCAAATATAATATATTTCCTGTTGGCTTTTTTACAAAGAGAAGATCTAATTAATAGTTAAATCACCTAGTATATATGTTTTTTTCTTGTAACTCACTTTTCTTGTTCTGCAAGGTGAATAAGCCTATATGTATTTTCCTAATATTTAATTCTATTACAGGAGCCACAAATTGACTGCATGTCAGAAGAAGGTTATAAGCTGGATAAAGTAAAGGGAGAAATTGAATTCCATAATATAACTTTTCATTACCCATCCAGACCTGAAGTGAAGGTAAAGTCATGGGTGTTAGCAGATCATTTTTAACCAGAAGAATATACAAAGGCAATTCTTTAAAAATAATGCATATTTCTTAGTAATATTATTATAAAGCATTATTTTGCATGTGCAATTGTACCATTAAAGGGGTTCTTCACCTTAGTATCATTAGAGGGTGATATTCTGAGACAATTTGCAATTGGTTTTCATTTTTATTATTTGTGGTTTTTATTCAGCAGCTCTCCAAAATCTGAATTTGTGGCTAGGGTTGCCACCTGCCCGGTATTTTACTAGCCTGGCCGGTAAAAATGCTGGTTGATCCCAATGTTATTAATAGGAAAAAAGATAAATATATAGGAAGGCCGGTATTTTTTTCCAGAAAAGGTGGCAACCCTATTTGTGGCTCTTGCAATTACCGGGTTACTGCCCCTGGTAAATCATTGGCTGCTGCCACCTGAATGAGTTTCTCAACTCGCCTCATTGCAGCAGTGCCCCTGGATGGGGTCAGTGACCCCCATTTAAAATCTTGAAAGAGTCAGAATAAGGCAAATAATTTAAGAAACTATAAAAAAGAAAACGAAAGTCAATTGAAAAGTTGCTTAGAATTAGCCATTCTATAACATACTAAAACTTAACATAAAGATGAACAACCCCCTTTAATTGTATGTAAATAGTGACAACAATGTGTAAACAACTCCACGTTGTGACTTTTGGCTTAAACATAAGCAAACAATATTACAGATAACAAAAAAGCCAACAGAATTTGCCATCTTTCTTTCCAACCAGCCAAATTTTTTTTTCTTCATAAGCCTAATTTAGTCATCTCATTGTTTTATAACATATTGAGATTGCAGTGCAATTCCAATATTTCCAATACTAAGCAGTAATAACATTTCAGACGGCAAGATATAGAGCTGTTTCAGCATTAAGAGCTGGAAGATTATTCCAGATTTGGAGTGACTTTGTAGATATTAATGGTGCCAGAAATAACTGTAATTATTATTAGATACTTTAGAATGGAAGGAATTGTATTGTACAGCTGTTGTGCCCACATATTTGATGTGTTTACTGGTAAATTAGTTTTAATAAATTAATCAGAAATTTGTCTCCCTTGCTAGATTTTGGACAAGATTAACATGGCTATTAAATCTGGAGAGACTACAGCATTTGTTGGACCAAGCGGAGCTGGAAAAAGTACCACAGTTCAACTCATTCAGCGCTTCTATGATCCAGATGTAGGCATGGTAAGAAGTCTATGGAAATGTACTGGGAACATTATAAATGGGTTCACAAGGTAATGTTAAAAAAATATATATATTTCTACATTCTCAGTACCAGTAGTGTCATACTGGCCTGTCAGTGTCCTGCCATTTTCAGCTGACTGGAGTGGGTCCTTTGCCTTGTTTTTACCTTTTCTAGGTTTTGCTTGTTTGTTGATTTATTTACAGCAATGACAAAGAAAGAAAAGAATTAATTTAGAAGTTTGTGATGGGGTCAGGAAAAGGGCAGAAGCCAAATTAATTGCTACAAATAAGCAGAAGTATCAAGGGAGGCTAATTATATAGGGCTGGAAGGTGTGTTTCTGGAAGAATTTGCACAGTGTAAATGGGAGGGAAAGAGCTAATAGATTTCCCAAAACAACCATATATTTTGGGCACAGGTATAGAGAGGTTCAGCCTTCACCCTGTCTGTCGTTGCAATCCTCTGCATTGTGTTGCTTTGGGTTCTTACACAGCTTTTAATAGCAATAACATGACAAACAGAACACAAATGAGAGCACAGCTGCCCATGTAGATTTAGTTTGGGATGATTCTTATTTGAAGTTGTCACACTGGTTGCTGTGATATCATATGTATCACATTTTTCCCATAGAAGTAAGTGAACTAGCAAAAAAGAACATTTACATGAATGAAAATTTGTATTCTGTTAAAGCAGTGTGTTGCATTCTGCTTTTCTCCAATGCAGAGATTCCAATTCCAAATGCAGGCCAATATTCTAATGAGAACCATCTTACTAGCACAACATTGTCTTGCTGTTATATAATATACTCGCATTGCTATTGCTGTATGGGTATATATCATTTATGTGAGTGTATGGAGGGCTCAGTGTGTCCATGTATGGATGCTGGGTTACATTTGGAGGGGTTGAACTTGATGGACTTTGGTCTTTTTTCAACCCGATCTAATTTTGTAACTTTCTGTTACTGGTACATGGCTTAGAAGCCTTGTGCTCAGGCTAAATGTGTATTAGGACATTTCATAGGTGAGACAGTCTGCAAAGTGTTAGATTCATGACATTCATTCTTGAAGAGGTCACCACTAAACTTAGAATAGCTGAGGCTTCATCTGTGTGTTTTTCTTTTCATTATAAGAGAGTCACTGTTCCATCATATAATGCCATAAATGAACATGCTGCATACTAGGGATGCACTGAATCCAGGATTCGGTTCGGGATTTGGCCAGGATTCAGCCGAATCGAATTCAAATCGTAATTTTCATATGCAAATTACAGACGGGGAGGGAAATCGTGTGACGTTTTGTCACAAAACAAGGAAGTAATTTTTTTCCCCTTTACACCCCTCATTTGCATATGCAAATTAGGATTCGGATTCGGTTCGGTATTCTGCCGAATCTTTCCCGAAGGATTTGTGGTTTCGGCTGAATCCAAAATGGAATCCAAGTGGATTTGGTGCATCCCTACTGCATACATGTTCTGAACTATTTCACTTTGATACAGTAAATGATATATTGTCTGTTCTTAGATTAAACTGGAGAAACTGGAATAATAGTTTGGTTCAATTGCAGGTGACATTAGATGGCCATGATATTCGTTCTCTCAACATTCAATGGCTGCGTTCTTTGATTGGAATTGTGGAGCAGGAACCAGTCTTGTTTGCAACCACAATTGCAGAAAACATTCGTTATGGAAAGGAGAATGCGACAATGGAAGAAATAATCACAGCTGCAAAGGAGGCAAATGCATACAACTTCATAATGGACCTCCCACAGGTATGGCAACCCCTTCGTATTTGCCTAAATTCTTTCATGGCAGCCCAGGTAGCACATCCTTTATTATATTAGTCTGACTTATTTTGTATCAGTTATTCTTTTTTATCAAACCTTTTATCCTATTGTACAACAGGTATTCCTTTGCTTGGTTAGGATATTTTGTTTCATGGTGTACTTTCTATTACTAGATGTGTTAGAAGGTAGGAAAGGCATACAACTAGGAATGATAGCAAAACTGCAATTGACTCTACCTTACTCTTGTTTTTTGAAACTTTTAAAGAAAAAGCATGTTTATGGGCAAAAATCAACCCATGGTATTCTGAGCAGTCACAAATTGTGAATGCTGAAAAAATGGCCAGGGAGGTAGAGACGGTATCTGAGCTTGTTGCTTCTGTTCATGTAGTCAGGTACATCATGTAAAAAGGGAGCAAATACATTTTTATCATTCATACCTGTTTAAAAACAAGCATACATTAGGACAAATAGGAAGTAAGTGGCAGCATTTGGAACTAAAGCATTCGTCAACAACACAAAAAAAATGTCTTACGGTAGTGTGAGCCATCACTGGGAGGGATGCCAAACCATTGAATCTTGAGGGTATATCCTTATTTACTGTTTTGGATACACTGAAAACTATAAAAGAGTTATTGTTATGGTGATGGTTTTGAATGTCAAAGACTTTTATTATGAGCTTGGTGGGGGCAAAGAAAAAGAAAGATCGGGAGTGCTGTTTTAAAAAAAGACAGTTACATCATAAAAAAAAAAATATATTATATTATATATAACAGTAGTTGCCCATGTAAGTGAAAGTAAAAATGATTCTAATGGAAAAGTTGTTGATCTAAGAAGAAGGCTGCCAAACATATGTTAAACCTTAGGACATGGAAGCATGGAACCATTACACAATTTGTTAATGAGTAGGGAATATGACCAGTTAAAATCTTTCCTAAAGAAGAGCACCTTTTTTCATTCTACAGCACCTTTTGGTCTCTGTGCATATCAATATGTCACAAGTTGGGGACTCCAGTTTTGGTGTTACCCATAATACTAATACTAACTTAACATCTCTCAGTAAAAGTGCAACTCCATGCAGTAGTACCCTGTTGCAATCAGGGCTGCTTCTGCCATGAGGCAAGCGGCAGTGAGTGACCAGTTTCAAGGGGCAGCAAAAAGCTGTCTCTTTATTAATCCGTTCTTCTTTTCATTAGCTTAGTCTTTGCCTGGTGGACCATTAGCACATTGTCTCTGTTTTTGGTTTGATGTTTTATAATTTCCACTAACCTTTTTTTCTCAGTTTCTTGACTTATCCTTTCAGATATTTGTTGCACCATTTGTTCATTGAGCTCTCATGTCTGCTCTTTCATGGGTCTTTGTCTCATTAGCCCCCTAACCTATTTCTTGAACTTTTGTTCCATTTGTACCTTGATATTCCTTTTACTCATTTGTCCCTTGCCTTCGTTCTTCTATTATTGTTTGCCCAACTTTTATTTTTTGTGTCTCTTGTGCTTTTGCAAAATTAGCTTGTTGACGTTTTACTTCTGGTGTCTCTTGTCCCTTTGCCACATTTTGTCCTTGAACTTTTACTTCTTGTAATTGTTTTCCCTTTGCCTGGATTACTTCTACTTGGACACATTTTCCTTTTAGTGTTTCCTGTTCCTTTGTCCCATTTTCTGTTTTAAGGACAGATGCCTCTTGAGTCTTCACCATATTTGATTCTTTACATTTTACTTAAGATGTTTCTGTTTCCATTATTCTCTTTGACCCTTGACTCTCAACATCTATAATCTCTTGAGATTTTCTTGCATTTTCTCCTTGATTTTTCTTTTCTGGTGTCTCTTGGACATTGACATTGACTCCTTGCCAGTTTGTCTGTTATGCTCCTTGATTTTTTTGTCATCTTTAAACCCTGCCTTCTTACTTCTATCATCTTTCTTTTCTTCTTTATTCCAATCAGTATCCTTTGTCTCATTAATTTTCATGCTTTTTAGCTCTCCTGTTTCTTGCTCCTTCCCCCAATGTTCCTCTTGTTGCCATTCTGATATTGTTTGCCCAGTTTTACCCTTTGCAGCATTAACATCTTGACTTTTAACCTCAGGTAATTCTTATCCCTTTGCAAAACTTATTTCTTGAATTTTCTTTCTGTTGTCTCTTGTCCTTTTATTGCATTTGGGCCTTGAATTTTTATTTCTGGTGTCTCTTTAGCTTTAACACCATTTACAATTTTTTCTTGAGGCCATGTGTGGTACATCTCAAAGCTCGGCTTGAAGCATAAGGCTGGCTGGCTGGAGCACTTGGGGGCAGTTAAACCGAACATCGTCTAACCCCCTTTTTCTGGCATACCTGGCAGTCTCTCTGGGGATACTGCCCAGAGCTCCCAGACAATTTTGCCACTTACAGTCAATCCAAGTGGACAACCTGCATGTATTATATACAATTCCATTAAACAAATAGACCTTGTGGGGCTTTGTTTTGATGTAAGATGGTTGACCTGATAGCAAATACTGTTGATAAGACTAGGACTTCTGCTTCAAATAAAATATTTTACATGTACTGGTCCTAATGAATAAGCATTCCTGTGTGAAAATCCAGTCTGCCCTGTGTAAAGCTGGTTCTGTGGTGCCCAGTGAAACAGTTCCTAGAAAGGCTTCTAAACTTAAAACACAGGTATATCTATCATAAATATGAATATATGTCATTCATAAATGTAAAAGTTATAAAGTTTGGCAGAGTTTTTTTCCATTTTATGTTGTAGTTTTGGTATCTACCTTTTATAATTGTTCTATTTTGTGGACAGATATTAATTTAAAAACTGTCTTCCAGAAATTCGACACTTTAGTTGGAGAGGGTGGAGGTCAAATGAGTGGAGGACAGAAACAAAGAATTGCCATTGCTAGAGCTTTGGTCAGAAATCCCAGAATCCTCCTTCTAGATATGGCCACATCTGCTCTAGATAATGAGAGTGAAGCCATTGTCCAAGAGGCTCTTGACAAGGTTGGAATTTATTATGTTATTATCAAGTCATTATTAACCACTTTTATATTGTTAATGGATGTTCAAAAGGAGTAGAACATAAGCATCATTACATAAAAAATACTAGATTGCTTATAAATGCTGCTTATATATTAGAATGTTGAGTAAGGAAAACCAGACATTAAGAACTATAACTCAAAGTTTCAGTTTTAGCAGAGAGATGTTCATAAAATTTGGGCCTCCTAAATCTTTAAACTATAATTGATAGTGGTGTGTGTGTGTATGTTCATCTGTTTCCTTCATACTTAAGTGTAAAGAATAATTTAAAGAATAATTACTGTACTAGATTCATTACACCGTCATTAAATATGCATACAGCAGACACAATCACATCTTCTTCTCCACTGAAATCAAAGGCAACCAGTACCAGCCAGATGCTCCAGCAGCCACTCCTCCATCTGTAGGTATATTTCTAAAGAGATACAATATGAGCCCTGTTTTTAAAAAATTTGTATCACTAGGTCCGTTTTGGAAGAACAACAATATCAATTGCACATCGTCTGTCAACAATTAAGAATGCAGATGTGATAGTTGGATTTGAACATGGTAGAGCTGTAGAAAAAGGAACCCATGATGAGCTGTTAGAGAGAAAGGGGGTATATTTTACTCTAGTGACTCTACAAAGCCAAGGAGATAAAGCATTGCATAACATGGAAAAGAAAGGTAAGCCACAGTTTCCTTAAAAATCAGTGCTCATTAGTATTCTAGATTACCTTGATTGCAATGCTGTTTCTCTTACTGATGCAATTTCTGTCACTATTGCACCTGGATGAACAAAATTAAATATTTCACTACTGATATGATTCCTTTCACTTGTATTTAACTGACCTCCATAGGCTCAACATACAGTCTCCCTTGAAATACTGTGTGATCTATTTGTACTGTATGTGAAAATTGGGTCCATCCCTTCTTCTACCCACTGGACAATGTCAAACCTTCTTCCAACCACTGGCAGCCATTCCTCTACTGCTACTTCTAGTCTTCTGCTCTGCTCCCACCACCTATACAGAGCACAGCTCTGCACTAGAGACCCCTATATATTATAAATGTGTAATGTGCCCCTACTATAAGGATCTTTCTATCAAGTTATCTATATATATTTTTTCTCATTGTCTATCTATTAAGTATATGTAAATGTGGATACACAGGTCATTGAGAAAGATTGCGCTGCAGTGACCAAAACATTGGACTATTCATATGATTAAATAAATATTTTTGATTTTTGTACCAAAGCCACGTTTTTCTTGCACCCAGATAGCAGTTTTTTTACATTGTTTGATGTGAACCTTTGTGTTGTGTATACATGTTGATACCATTATATTTTTCCATATGAACCTGCTAGCTAATATTCATTTTTTGCATTAAAAGTAATTTTTTTTCCAGAAACATCCAATAAAGAATTTGAGGAACCAAAACTAGAGACATTACAACCTTTTAAAAGAGGAAGCTATCAGGCCAGCCTGCGGTATGTTTACCAAATCAAGAAAGCATTTTTATTCCCATCATTTACACCATCTGCCTCTGTGACAAATAGCTTTGTGGGAAAAAAGTTGCTTCAGTAATTTATTGTTATGCTCCACTGATGAATTCTTTTTCTGTGGTGTTGACACCTAATATCATAAGATCAATAGGCATATAAGTATGCCATGTTGAGACAGTAAATTTGTGGTGTGAAAGCAGATTATCTCTTGCATTGCTATAAAATTCCTTATATATTTGTGCAAAGTAAACTATTTAAAAAAGCTGTTTTTTAGTTATAGCTTGTAAAATAGCTAAATAGCAAATGCTTTTACTTATAAGTACTGGAGGCAGTTCACCTTGAAATTAACTCTTGTTATGCAAACAAGTATATTCCCAGACAATTATCAATTATATTATTATTATTATTATTATATTATATTATTTTATTCCACATGTCTCTATTTTACATGTATCTCTGCACTAGAGTTCCATTAATTATAAGAAGTAAATAGCGGTTAAATGGTGGCCTAGAAGATGGGACAGCTAGAGAGAATTATACATTTCTGGCTGGACAGAGGTAGAATAGATATTTTTTTTAAAAAATTAAAAAAAGAAATAAAAAAATGAACACCATCAATAAACTGTATACTAACTCCACCAGAAAGGCCAGTAGCAACTTAATCATCTCTAAAGGCCACTGTCATAATCTCATTTGCTTGTCAACCGAGATGAGGTATTTGTGGCCTAGTGTATATTTTGCCAGCACTATATAAATGGACAAAGTGATAATTATGAATTCACTCACGTTCTGCTGTTTTTCTTTTGACTTATAGAGCTTCTATTAGGCAGCGTTCAAGATCTCAGCTATCTAATTTAGTGCCAGATACACCATTATTGGTGGTTGGTGCTGATGCATCTGAACCCATACAACATGCAAATCGTTATGATGATGAAAGCAACACAAAAATGGTGAGCTAAAGGACCTATAAATTATTTATTGCCCTTTTGCTTCTTATACAAAGATTGGTTTATAAACCATCCTGCAATTTTGGGTCCCTATAATCAACCAGGATCCTTAATGATTTTCAACAAAATTGTGATCCAGCTACATCTCCAATACATTCCTAACTATACACTCACAAACAGGCCCTGGTCTCTTCCGGTCTTCACTGGGTTTGATTACATCATTAATAAATAATCATGATGATAAGTTTGTTCTAAGTTGACTAGCACTGATCATGCTTAAAACTGACTCTAAGACATATAAGGGGAAATGTAATTAAAGTCGCAAAGAGAAAAACAATTTGCACCAATAAGAATAAAAAGCCACATGTAATATTGTTCCTTAAACTGTTATTGCATTTTGAATTTTCATTGCGCACTCTTAAGAAGTGCTTGAAGGTGTCATAATCTTTTGGAGCAAACATAACGACTTTTTCAGTAAGAAGTTTTATTACATTTACTGCGCATTGGCGCAAACTATTAAATTTGCAAACGGTCTTCCAATGTTGGAAGTGGTTGCTAAACAGTTTCCGGGTTCGCAAAAGCTATATTAAATTCGCACAAAGCAAAAATTGTTCGCACAAATGCATAACTTTTCGCATTGCGAATATTGTTTCCGTTACTGACTTTTATTACATTCCCCTGATAGGTTGCTAAATAATATACATTGAAATTGATTTTGTCCATATTTAATGGGATACTTTGAAAATAACAATCTGTGGGTCTTACAGTCAGTTCACTTAATCATGCTTAATCAGTTTACATGACCAGCCCTGATATTTTTAAGATACAAGAAGATCATAAGACCACAATACAACCTCAGTGGGAATTTTCTCTCCTATTCTTTGCTTAATTAATTTTGGTTTGCTTTAGGATATTGTAGCGGAAGGTGAGGAAAATATTGAGCCAGCACCAGTTGCACGGATTTTAAAGTACAATGCTCCGGAATGGCCATATATGTTATTTGGATCAATAGGTGCTGCAATAAATGGTGCTGTCAGTCCTTTGTATGCTTTACTCTTCAGCCAGATTCTTGGGGTAAGTTATAAAAAAGTTCAGTTTGCTCAAAGAAAAACACTGACCTTTCTCCTTGATACTGGATAACAGAAGGGCATGTAATACTATAATAATACAGTATTCGAAATGTATGGAGTACATTTTACTGTGCTTTTTTGTTGTTTGGATCCAGCGGGACACATTTAGAATAATGATCCTGTGTAATATACAGTAGATGTAATACTTCCCATTGTTGCTGTGGTTCTTTTTTGATGTTCTTTGAAGAATGTTTTGAAGAAAAGCATTTGTATGCCATCAGGTTGTTGAGTGGTGGTTGATCCAAGCTTAAACAGAGCTATTGGATCTCAGAATACGATCAGTTTTTTCCATTTGAAGTTCAATAGTGCCAAGGGGTAAATTGATACAGTGTGACTTGGCATTGTAGCAGGTCATGATGTTGGGAAAGCAGAGTTAGGACAATACTGTCATAACCATAGGTCACTGTGGTCCTGTCCAAGATAGCATGGCATAAGTAACTGTGTCACAGTTAACACATTACAAAATGCTGCTCCTTAACAATCTATAAAAATAATTTTGAAAGAAATAACAGGCAAAGAAGCATAAAACATGGGGAATCATTTGATAATTCTCATAGTCCCCTAAAATAATCTTATAATCTTAAACAGGATAAAAAGTCTTGTAATGAGCCAAACTATACATTTTTCCTGGATTGGCACAGTACTACAATCAGAAAAAAAAACATAAATTCCCTCTATAATATATATTTATGTCAGTCGTATCCTTTACTTCTCAGTTCAAATGCTGGCTCTTGTGTTGCTAAGTTTCCTTTTAATGCAATTTTCTGAGCTGGGAATCTAACTCCATTTTTTTGATATAATTCTGTTTTGAAACCATGTACAGTGTCTATTTTATCATTATTGAAATGAATAGTGTGCTGTTTATACCAGGTACATCACTAATATTTGCCCTTTGTATGATACATTTTGTATATAAAAGCATGACTATACCTCTTCTACTAGCATGCCTACTTTTATTAGAATGACTGAGGATTTTATACCTATCTCATCAGCTACACTTTCCTTTTGCAGATATTCTCTCTACCCGATGAAAAAGAACAGAGGGACCAGATTAATGGCATCTGTGTGCTTTTTGTTTTGATTGGTGTTGTATCATTCTTAACACAGTTTTTGCAGGTATTAACATTTAGTAGAATAATAAGACTTTTAAGGTAACATAGTGTGATCCGGATACCTAAGCCTTATTTGCATATTAAAAGTTGATTAAAAAAACATGTTGGGCATAAAAGGTGCAAAAATGCAAAGGGTTAAGCAACCAATCAACTAATCAATGGTATAATGTATGTGAGCCAGTGGCACAGAACAGCCCAGAGAAACTGTATTATAACCATAAAAAAAACATATTGACTGCTAAATCAGTGTCCTTTATATGTAAAAACTGTATATAAACATTAATGAGGGCTTAATTAATCAAAGCGACCAATGTTTGCAAACTTCAACAAAAGCTGTTTTTTTCAGTTGCCCTTTCCTTTCTTACAAATGTTATACTCTTTCTTTTTCCAGGGTTATACTTTTGCCAAGTCTGGGGAACTGCTTACACGCAGGCTGAGGAAATTGGGATTTAAATCAATGATGGGCCAAGAAGTTGGATGGTTTGATGACCCTAGAAACAGCCCTGGAGCCCTGACCACAAGACTTGCAACAGATGCCTCACAAGTCCAGGGGGTTAGTGAATATATTATAAATTAACTTGAGAGCCTTTAAAGGACAAGGAAGGGTTATGGCTATGTTAGGCAGCCCCCCTCCAGTACCCGGCAACTTTGTAGTATTTTCCAAGCCTTTCTTAAGTTTTTTAGGGCATCTGGCCTTACATACTGACTCAATAGCAATGCCAAATAACAAAGGTTGAAATCATTGCCTGTGCTTAGGTAGCCAAAATGCCACTTGTATTCTGCACATAGAACCAAACTAACGAGCCTCCTGTCATATTTACAGGCAACTGGATCCCAGATCGGAATGATTGTGAACTCTATCTCTAACATCGGTGTTGCCCTTATAATTGCTTTCTACTTTAGCTGGAAACTAACCCTAGTTATCATGTGTTTCCTGCCATTCCTGGCCATATCTGGGGCCCTGCAAGCCAAGATGCTCACAGGGTTTGCGAATCAAGATAAACACGCTATGGAAGCTGCTGGAAGAGTATGTATTATTTAACTTTTAGAACTAACTAACCCTTAGATGGACTTATTCATATTACAGTACCATATACAAGTCAAACTGTACAATGAATACTACAATTTGGTCTTTCTGTTGAATATCAGGATTAAGTTTTTCAGGGTCAAGATTATAACAGCCAGTTTGACCACTGTCAGATGCTTTTTCTACCCAACTCTTCCATCTGATATTTTAGTCAAACTATAATGTCTTCTTTGTGGAAAGCAAACTAATTTCCATGATGATAGTGGTCTTCTGGGTTGCCACCCTACTATTCAAATACAAATTGTGGGATTCTTAAGATAATGGCACATGGGGTGTTTCGATCAATGTTACCATAAGCTGTAAAATGACAATGACAAAGTCAATATGCTGTTCCCCATCTTACACCTCTGTAACATAGGGAAAACATGGTGTCTAAAGCACACTAACAAGTGTCAGGTGGTCTTCTGCTACAAACACAGGTTTTAACTGAAGCTATCTAACCTTTTATAGGAGAAGGGTTATTAAATTGTCTTTCTCACCACCTGCATACTTGCTCTGATAAAAATGTAATGTGATAGATATCCCGACCATAGAAAGGGGTAAAAGAGTAAAAGACCATGAATGATTACTTCTTGCATTTGCCAATCTGACCGATGTTGAGAATTAAAAGAAACCCTGATTTCTTAGAAAGATTGCTAACAAGCCACTGACATTTTCTAGATATCAAGTGAAGCTCTGGGAAACATCAGAACTATTGCAGGAATTGCCAAGGAGAAGACCTTTGTTGATATGTATGAAGAACAGCTTGAGGCTCCATACAGATCTGCAATCAAGAAAGCCAATGTCTATGGATTATGTTTTGGCTTTGCACAGTGCATTGTTTTCATTGCCAACACTGTGTCATACAGATATGGTGGATATTTAGTAGACAAGGAAGGTCTTCACTACAGTTTTGTTTTCAGGTACAACTTGCATAGTATAACTATAAAACTTTAAAAAGTGAAAACTTTAAAAAAAAATTGAATGCACCTCCAAATTAGAGTATTGGAATATGGTACTATAGAATGCAAAATGCCCAGTCACAGTGGGGTTCATCTTACTATGTGGCAAGTCATAGTGGAAACTTAGTAGGTGTCAAAAAAATACATATTTTAAGTTAAAGTTATTCCTTAACTCAAATGCAATCTGGGCAGATGTTCATGGCAATAAATATGTATATATATATACGTTTTTGCTACTGAAAGCCACATTTTCTTTCACATTTAGTAATGCTATCTAAATTGTATCATCTGGCCTTGCTTGTTCTACACGATTGGTCAGATAAATTACTTGGAATGTGGTTTGCAGCCTCTCTGTTCTGGATGAACCATTCCTATATGCTAATGGGCATTACACTAGACACCATGAATGTAGCAATTTAAGGTACTCTTTAATGATCATAAGTACTGTAGCACATGGTTTATTGAAGGAGGGTCATCAAGAAGCATCTACCAAGTGAAGGAGATGCTTCTAACATTTCACTTCAAATCAGGAGCATATGTACTTGCAGATCTGTTCAGTCAATAAGTTAAAATAATCACTAATTGTACCAAAATCTACTGTACTAGAACATTACAGATTTCCAGTTAATTCTGAGGCTTTTAGAAAGTTTCCAGATTCACATACTGTATTAACATGCTCTATAGTAAGCGCTTGTAAGAGAGAACACCTTTGACAGACGTAAAGAGTGGGGTTCAACATGTAATGTAAAATACAAATCAGGACACAAGTAGGTCAAAAATGTAATTTTCTGGGGACTTAATTCGCTAATTTGGTTTTTGTGTGGGTTTCATTTAGATTGTTGGAAAATAGTATACAGTATACAGCATTGCTGTCTCCTATAGAAATATTTCTGCTGTGGTGGATGACCAAGATAGGTTATGTTGCATTTTACAGAAAGAGTAAGAAACTATGTCTTACATAAAAAAATTCCTCTCAAAGAAAAGTGTGTTCTTTAATCCTATCATTATATTGTCCTAAAAGGACTTGCTCAAATAGATATATAGACCAGCTTGTGTATGTAAATATATTTAGGTATATTGATAGCCTGCCAGTGCTATAGAATTTAAATTACCATAGTGTGTGCATCAATTTTGGTCAACTGAACTGGACACCCATAGAAATATAAAAGCCAAAAGAAATCTGTATACCAAAGTATAAACAGGATAAAAGTAATTCCAGTTTGGTAGGGTCTAAGCAGTATTCTTGCTTATGAGTCCATTGCTGCCATCTCCATGCCCAAGAGGAAAATAAATGTTTCTATGGAATAAGGTGTAGCTTAGATAAAATAAACTATTAATTAAAGTTACATGACCTGCCTACACCATGTCTATTTACATTTTCCCTCTTTATTGTCATTAAACCCAGAGTGATATCTTCCATTGTGACCAGTGGAACTGCTTTAGGAAGAGCATCATCCTATACTCCCGACTATGCCAAAGCTAAAATCTCTGCTGCTCGCTTCTTTAAACTGGTGGACCGTATTCCAAAAATTAGTGTGTATAGCGATTATGGAGAAAGATGGGTGAGTAATAGTGTAGCACCCAAGATATCTACTGATTATATAAATATGATTCATTTTCACAAGTTGTGTTAAATACAAGGCTTTAACAGGGAAAGCTGCTTTTTTGTCATTGTTCATTGTCATTTGGTTCACAGACTGATTTCAAAGGAAGCATTGATTTTAAAGACTGCAAATTTACTTACCCAACCCGTCCAGATATCCAGGTACTGAATGGCCTTGATGTTTCTGTGAAACCAGGACAGACCCTTGCTTTTGTTGGCAGCAGTGGATGTGGCAAAAGTACAAGTGTGCAACTTCTTGAAAGGTTTTATGATCCAGATAAGGGCAAAGTGGTAAGCATCATCTTAACTATCTGTATGTAAGAAGCACTCCACTGAAAAAAAGAGAGGTATTTACTGTACCATTCAGGCACATTATAGGAAGTAAGGAGACTGCCCCAAAGTGCTTAACATCGTATTGGTGTTAAGTGGGGCTTACATAGATGCAATGGACTTTATTAAAATGAGGCCACAGAGGGACAACTAAGCTTATAATGGTTATGGAAAGGATAGTCATGCTGGTAGTGCTTACACGTATTATTCTCTTCCACCTTCAAATATAATCGATTTCAAAAAAAGTTGCTGCACAACCCTAAAAAGTTAAATATTGGGCAATTATATTTAAACAGTTAGAAATGAAATGCAAATATCTGATTGGCTGCTATAAGAAACATCACCAGTGATGGTTTACTCCACTTTTTACACAGCATGTTAAATAGATCCCATAGAGGTAATTGAGTATCTCAAATCAAATCCACTACAGAAGATGTGCTTATGGGGCTTTATGATAACAATGAATAAATATATAAAGGTATTATACAATACTTTCTCTGGTGTCCTATTCACCACTAGATCTTTACATGGCATTCAAGCACATCTGTTAACAATAGAAGGAATGAGATGTGAAAAAGGTATATAATAGCTTTGATTTGGTAAAACGGATACATTAGATGGTTTCAATAAGGAGTCGGATGCCTTTTAGCAAGTGAGAAAAAACAGGCTGGTATTAATAATCAGAGTAGAATGTTGAAGACCAACTGACATTTGGCAAAATGGAGTTTCAGAAAGAATCAAGTGGAGGCTAAATATAAAGCCATGGCAACAATTAGAACAGTTACCACATAGCTTTCACTCCCATGATGTAATTTCTCCCAAATATAATTATTGTTCCCAAGTGTAATTATGCAACTGTATCTATTACCCATCACTGTGTGAAGCATAATGTCACCCTAATTGTTTAATATCAATGTACATCTGTCCCATTGTTTTATTTTTATATCTGACATAAATGAGCTGAATTTGGATAAAAAATGTCACTGTCTGCGAAGACTATATATACTATTAAAGAAATGTAAGTGAAAGAGAAATGCATTGTCTGGATAACCAGTGTATTACTATTCTTTATTTTATTCTGTTTTAACAGCTCATAGATGGGCACAACAGCAAGAACATCAATGTTGCCTTCCTTCGCTCTAAGATTGGCATTGTATCTCAGGAACCAGTACTATTTGACTGTAGCATAGTGGATAATATCAGATATGGAGATAATACTCAAGAACTCTCTATGGACAAGATCATTGAAGCATCCAAGAAAGCCCAGCTGCATGACTTTGTTATGGCACTTCCAGATGTAAGTTCATATCTACAGAAGACAATACCACTTATTTCTTATCTACTGGTAGCTCAAGGCTAAATTCATTGTCAGGGCTCATTTCAGAACATAATTTTCATGAGACCCAACTGTATAAGTTTTCAAAGATGCCATCAAGAAATCTATAGATGCTGGTGGTTTCCAAGTTAACTGCATTGCACATGTGATCCTACTCCTTTTTAGTTGCTGAAAATCATCCAAATTATGCTGTCTGGGCTCTCTAGGCACTTCTCGACAGGCTCTGTGATGTTTGGAATTGAAGAAGAGCCTAAGCCCAAAATGCCTTCTCAGACAAACACTCCATGGACTAGACAGCAAACCAAATTGTAAAATGTCAGAAACAAGTTTTAAAGTAAAACTGACAACGGAAAATGTTTTTTTTATATCTATCATAAAATTAACTTTGAATGCTATTTATAATTTTGCCATAAAAGTATTTGCCTGTTGCTTTTACATTATCTCTCTTACCCCCATGTTCCTCTATGAGGGGGCTGCCATATTTGTACAGCAGTAGTCCAGTATTAGAAACACTAACTGACAGGTTAAAAAGGGACAGTCTGGTTGGCAAAACAGTCAGGTTTAGGAACTTCAAGTAACTATTACTTACAAAAGCAAAACTATCAACATGACCTATAGGTAACTTTATTTATCAAAATCCAAATTTCTCTGATTAATTAATTTAAAAAATCCGACCAAACTAGAATCCACAATTTACCCTTATTTATCATTAAAAAACCGCCAAAAAATCAAATAGACAAAAAAATGTTTTCAGATTGTTGTTCGAAAAATCTGAATTTTTTGGATTTGTTATTTATTAATTAATTATTGTACGAAACCCAGCGCAGATAATAGCTTCAAATTACAAATAGGACCTCTGCTATTGACTTCTACAGGAATTTTGGATTCAGACTTTTTGCCATTTTTTGAGTCATATTTTGAAAAATTGTAGTGTCAGTATCACTTTAACTAAGTTGGGCTTTTTCATCTACACAAAAAAAAACCAGTGATATTTCTTTCCATGTTGCAGAAATATGATACCAATGTTGGTGCTCATGGGTCCCAGCTTTCCCGTGGCCAAAAGCAACGGATTGCAATTGCCCGAGCAATAGTCAGAGACCCTAAAATTTTGCTGCTTGATGAAGCCACCTCTGCTTTAGATACAGAAAGTGAAAAGGTAAGTGTCAAATGGAACTGCAGAAAGAATTCGGGCAGATAGATTTGGGTTGTATTATGCCACATGATGAGCTTTCTGCCTAACTGCATTTCTAACTGTAATTCTCTTTCTGCTCAATATTGTATTTCAGCTTCTCTCCTAATATGTCCTTGTGTGTTGTTTTGGGGACTTACTAGTTTTTGTTTTTGTTCACCTGTCTCTTTTCACTTCTGCCGTGTTACATTTTAATGTATCTCTCATCTGCTCCGCCTTCTTCTGAACCTCCTACATCCATTACATCAGCTGTACTAATTTGCTCCATCCCATATCCTGTTCTTATCCACTGTCTTCAATCTTCTCTCGGATCAACACCAACACCACAATTGTGTTCAAACTGTTTAAATTGTGTGATGCCCTTCAGTTTTTTACTCATATTTTCTCAGCTCTCTCCATTCCCTTCTGTATTCTGCTTGCCTACCTACATGCTCATGAATTCTGCACTGTAGGTTTCCCTAGGGATCTACTGGGGTTATTTAAAAATAAGACACATGGGGCAAATGTATTAAAATTGAATATTGCATTTGTCAATCAAGATAAATGGCCACAATTTGAATGAAAAATTTGAAAATTATATTTTTTTACAAGATTTTATTTTTTGAAAAATAAAAAATTAAAGGAACAATGTGATTTTTACTCCCCTATGGGAGTGGTGCCTCCTTATGCTCCCTAACTCGCTCTGCCTACATGTCTTTCCCCTTCAAACCCTCAACTTACTGACATAGTCAGTGCTGTATTATTTTGAAACCACAGGTTCCATTTGCAGTTTATTTTTGTCCTTTGCACACTGAATTCTTTGAAAATGACTGACCCCTAGTTTGTTTTTTATTACATATGGATATAGAATGACAGTTACAGGAAATTTAGTTTCCACATTTGATCAAAGATCACCAAAGAATTTATTTGCATGGCAATGAACTAAATGAATGTTTTTTAAATGTAAATATTAGCTAGCTCTTGTAAAATAATAACGTTGATGAAATATAAATTGTGAGCAATGCAATATATTTATATCTAGACCGTTCAAGCCGCCCTTGACAGAGCAAGAGAAGGACGTACTTGTATCGTCATCGCCCATCGCTTGTCTACAATTCAAAATTCAGATATCATTGCTGTCATGTCTCAAGGAATTGTCATTGAGAAAGGAAATCACGAAGAACTAATGGAGAAAAAGGGAGCCTATTACAAACTTGTTACAACTGGAGCACCGATTAGTTAATGGTCCACACAAGATATAAAAGCTTTGCTGGAACACACTGGTGTATTTCAAGTGTTTGCTTGAAGGGGATGAAATCCAGTGAAGAATTGTATGACATCTGCTTTTAAAGGCAATTTTGACACTGACTTTCATTCACTCCATTAACTTCTACATTTACCAATACATTACATTTTACTTAAACTGCTATTTTTATCTCTACACTACAGGGATGTATAACTAGCTGTTGTATGAGGCTACAAGCTAAACGTCATTAGTGTTTGGCATTAGAAATAGTTCAGTAGCAACTGTGGTTACATTTTGTACAGGTATGGGATCCGTTATTCGGAAACCAGTTATCCAGAATGTTCTGAATTACTGTCTGCCATAGCCGCCATTTTAACCAAATAATACAGATTTTGATAATCTATCATTATAAAACAATACCTTTTACTTGATCCAAACTAAGATATAATTTATACTTATTGGAGGCAAAAACAGCCTATTGGGTTTATTTAATGTATACATTGTTTTTTAGTAGACGTAAGGTATGAAGATCTAAATTACAGAAAGATCTGTTATCCGAACCCCCAGATCCCAAGCATTCTGGATTTACTGTAATTACTTACAATAAGTTAAGCAGTCAGTCATTTAGAGCAATTAGCTAAACGTTTGTTAATGGTCCGGTATTCAGATTCTGTAGGAAAAAAAATTACACGGTGCAAGGGCTGTAAATATGAATGTTTATTGTATTATATTTATTACATATGTGCATCCACACAGTTGTAAAGTCACCTCACTGAGTCAGGTCTCTGAAAGCAGCAATGGAAGGAGAAGACATAGCAGAGTACTAAGAACAAGGTTATATAAGAGGAAGCAAGTGTAGACATACTTTATGAACTTATTTACATAAAAGGGATTACAAACTTGGTTACAAATACATATTTAATCTTGTTGAATATAAATATTAAATCCCTTTCCAATTACACTTTACCATCATACTACTGTTTCTACAACTATTACCCTCTATTTTGTACCAGTTAACTGTCACAGTGTGGCACATGGCTATTGATACTCTCTGCAATAGCCTTCTACTACTGTATGTTATATTAGGATAACCCTGGCTACATGTGTATGTTACAACACAGACCAAGGAAACAGTAGCCATACTTAGAAGGTTTTCATGCAATGCATTTTGTAAGGCAATGTGGGACATGAGTTGTCATGCAATAACCCTCTGACATCTGTATTTGTTTGTCATATACTGTAAGGACACAGGTAAATGTACATTAAAGGACATGTAAAGCCTATTTTTTCCTACCACGTATATAATTTGGGCACATCTCCCCCACCCAAATGGCATTATTTGTACTGCTTATACCCCCCTCCATTTGCCAGCGTCATTACATTTCCCTAAAACAAATAACCGCATTTACTTGGGGGCCATTTTCCCTCAGACACATAGTCAGTGCATTTATATCTGCAAACAGCACATATGCTATGTAAAGTTCATGCAACTGAAGAATGCAGGCTAACACAGGCAGAATGTACTATAATGACAAGTCCTGCTTGGATTGAGCACTGTAATGGTTACTCTGAGCTCAGGAGAGGGGGTTAGGATTTAAAAAATAGGAGCAGACAGCTAGAGCAGAGTTTCTATGGGAACCAGCAATGCCATCTTCATTGGCTGCTAGACTGGAGGGTGTGTTTATTAATCTGAGTTGAGAAGAACTGAGCATGCTCATGAGCCAACAGCCAAAGGAAATTCCTGAGGGAGGGGGCAGAGTGGATTACAGGAGGAGAAAGAATCCTAAGTGATTAAGGGGATGCTGCAGCCTTACTGTTAACCTTTTAAATACAGAGTGGCAGTTATTTAGAGATTTCAAATAGGCTGTTCACTGATTTCATTTTTGTGTGGGCGGTGTTTATGTCCTTTAATATTTGTAAATGTTCCTAATCATATGCAGGCAGACACAAAAGAAAGGCTTTAATGAACTGAATAACGCTAATCATGACAGGTGATCGTATTATGTAAAATTGAATTATTTGAATCTCTAAACACATCATTTGTGATTTTATATGCAATAAAGGACTTTTAATTAATCACTGACTTGACATTGTTGTAACTTGTTTATTCTAGTTGTCAAGTTATTTATAAGTTTAATTTGAGTCTTCCATCCATGATGCAGGTAGAAAGGGACACTAAATCCAACCATAAAAGTTTTCCGATGTGCACCCTAAGTTGAGAAAAAATTTAATTACTTATGGAAACCAATTCACCTTAGAGAATTCTACTGACCAAAATCTCAATTACAGATGAAAGAGAATTCACCAATGAATTTGCTGATTTCCAGCACTATGTCAGCCATCTTGCTGTCATCTTACATGAAGTGATTCTCATTATATTACACTATAATCAGACATAGGGAGGAAGGACAGACTTGTTCAGTGGTGGGAAACTGTGCTTGATGCTTCCAACTCCAGTTGCAGGAACAATGAACATGGAGCCAGATTTATACAGGTCAGTTGGGATTCACATTGGAGGATTATTTTGCAGGCCCTGAAGAACTGTGGACTGTTTTATTGAGCAATGTTGCTTTAAAAATACAGCCTGACGTTGCTGGACTACAGCTCCCAGCATGCCTTAACCTTGATAAAATGTTTCCCGCAACAACTGAGTAAAGTGTGTCCAGCAACAACTGAGTAAAGCGTGATTTACCAGTTCAGTGCAGCAGGGTTTAGTGTCCCTTTAAATCCACTGGAAAACATTTACTGTTCTTAAACTTATTTTCACTGCCTTATATATGTTTGCACAGCGAGTGACAAAGGATTGAAACTGTTGTCCAGGTTATAGAAAGCATTAGTCTGAATGGATCTTGGACCAGCAGGGTGCTTGCAAAATAAATCACAGTGATTGCACAAGAACACTACAGGTGGGATAAGAGAATTGGGAACCTACCTGCTAATACTCTCCAGTACGTCCAGATTTACCCAAGGTAGAGTTTGCCAAAATGCCAACTATTATTTGTATGAAAGGAGAAACTCCAGCTTCATACACCAAATTCTGATGAGCACCATCTGCCCCACTTTCTTGGAATATTTGTTTCTAAAATGTTTTCAGTTTTATTTTGTCTTCATATTTGGATGTTTTAAACCCAAGTACATGCATTTGTAGAATTTTGTTGGAGCAGAGGTCTATGCTCTCCAAATCTGATGGAAGACATGACTTCTGGTGCACAGTCATCAATTCAAGTCACTTATTAATAACATTTATCCTACAGCAGCAGTCGTTTATATGTTTATACAGTAAAAATATTTATTTACAGTACAGATCCAAAAATAGATGTTTTTCAGTAATTGTGTAATGTTTCCAGAAAATGTTAGGATTTTTGTCCTTGTCCCTGTAATGGTGTAACTATAATTTTATTTATCGTTTCTTGCAATAATTTATTCATAAGAAGCAGATCTTTATCTCAAATTGTACTTTTTATCTACATTTCCATTCGGCCTAGCTTGCTTCTGGATTCATGCCATTATGACATATTATATTTAACATGATAATTATATCATACAACTAAATAAGAAATACATGATAATGTACAGAAAGAATGAAATCTGAAAGCAAATTTGATATCAGTGATATATACATGATCTTGATTCTTTATAAGAAAGAATGTTCTTTATTAGACAGACGTAGGTTGTTCAAATT
This sequence comes from Xenopus petersii, assembly GCA_038501925.1. Lineage (NCBI taxonomy): Eukaryota > Metazoa > Chordata > Amphibia > Anura > Pipidae > Xenopus > Xenopus petersii. Next base: position 54,652,368 of record CM076689.1, read on the forward strand.
ATAAAGAAACTGAATTAAATAAGATAAGAAATTTGTATCCCAAATCAAGGGAAATTACAACATAAAGTGTCAAATACAGCTATTGACAATAGCAATATCTCTCATTAAATAAAAAATAGGCTGCCGAGATAAATGTTGAATTTAATTTTATAGATACTATGAGACATACCCAATGTAAGAACAGAAGCACAAATGGAAGAAGAAAAGGCATTTTGTAGCATCCATTTATGAAAGATACAGTCATTAATCACCAGCAGATAAAGTGCAGGGGATTTTTTCCCATTGATTAGTGAGAAATTAATAAAGTTAATAAAAAAACGTACACATTGGATTAAAAAAAATCTATGCACATTTCCTTGATTTCACAAGGGATACGGAACTGAACAGTGCAGAAAAAAATACATACATTTCATAAGCAGCAGTAATTATTAAAGCTTTGGCCACTTGCAACCTTCTAACCATGTGGGTAGGGAATAGATATATATGAAGGATGACCAAGATGCTGATTGTAAACTCAATGTTACTATTGTATTTATGGCTATGATTTGTTTTTGTAATTTACACTTTGTTGTGTTTTTATAGTAAAACATAAAGCATGAAAGATGAAAAAGAATATAAACAGAGAGGAAAAGAGAAGAATAAAGAAAGCAGGGTTTTAAAAAGCATATCCCCTCAGCACCCAAATTCCCCAAATGTCTCAATGGCATAAAACCTTGTTTCATTAGGTAGCTACTGTATATTGAACTCTGTTGGCATTGACGCTTTTGACTCTTCTGTAAGATAGGAGTGTTAGGGGTTTCAATACAGCTGCTATTGACAGGCATGTTGACATTAGGATTTGTTAAGCCGGTGCTTGACTGCCTTTATGTGTAGCTTCTATAGGATTGCCCAACAGAAAGGTAAGGAGGTCAATAGGAACTTGGTGGCATCTGGTCTAGAAGATTATGGAACTTGGTGCATAGTGGTTGCATTATAGGACATATAATATGTAATAATGAATCTGGCATTCCACAGTTTCTCCAACATAGCATAATGTATGGAATCTGTAAAAGGAATATGGAGTGTATACTACCACAACATCAATATTTCAATATCTAAATATGCTCTTTTTCCCTAATACAAGTAACTATTTTCCTAGCATTTTTTTCCAGTTATTGGAAGAAATAGGGTGCAAAAAAAAAAAACCTGTCCCATTTTGCCATACAAAAACGCCTAGGTGAGAAGGGGATTGTTGATTCGGTGAGAGCAGGGCCGCCATTAGAAATCACGGGGCCCCCGTACAACAAAATTTTCGGGGCCCACTAGCAACCCAGCCCCACCCCAGATCCCACCCACTCCACCCAAGCCCCACTCCATCCTGCCCAAAGACCAAACAGACATCAGCGCTAAAAAAGTAACCCCCCATACACAAGTTATAAAAAACTATTGATGGTCAGGGCCCCCTTATAAGTTAAAAAAAAAAAACATTGGTGCCAGGGCCTCCCTTACAAGTTAAAAAAAATGTGGCCCCAAAAAGTTTTCTAAAAAAAACTTTGGTGCCTGGCCCCCCTTACAAGTTAAAGAAAATGGGGCCCCAAAAAATATTTGTTAAAAAAACATTGGTGCCAGAGCCCCCCTTACAAGTTAAAAAAATAATTGGGGGCCCCAAAATTTAAAAAACTTCAATTTACTACAATTTCGGCTGTTTTCGTGACTACGGTCTTTTTGCCGCTTTGGGACTTCCGCATTTCGGCTGTTCGGAATGGCCACAGGCTTCGGCGCTCTCAAGGGGGGCCTCGGCTCTTTTCAAAACTGCAGCACTGCCAGGCCCCCCTTCATGCCCGAGCCTGGGACATTTGTCCCCCCCTGATGGCGGCCCGGATGAGAGCTTAAAAATCCAGAAAGATAGATGACAATCTTTGATCCAGTTTTAAATTCCTGTTTTTTCCTGACTGTATTTTATAATAGCTGCTGTGTCCCAGTCATGGTGACTTATTGCTGCCTTTCCTTGTTTGGGTGCAGCCACAGGTTTACAGACACAAATAGCAAGATATTATGTGCTGCAGGTTAAAGTGGTTGACACTGCAATATAAGTGCCAGTTCCCAGTTCAAGTGTTATGCAAGTGCTCCAATAGGTAGCACTTGAGTTTCGTTCTGAAGAGACTGAAAGAGGATTCTATCTGGAGGAATTCAGGGAAGGCATTCCAAATGTAAGAAGCAACATAGCAGAAAGGTTTAAGGCGGGAAGCAGTGGTAATAGTGAGGCATGCTTCCAAGGGGATACTCTGAGAGAATTGAGGAGTCGGACAGGAACATATGGAGACACAAGTGAAGACATGTAGGTGCAGAGGAATAATTGGCTTTGATGTGTAATGTAAAATACCCCAGTAAAACGGTGTGCACAGTAAGTACTAAAAAACAACTTGACAGAATATAAGGATGGATAATTATTTATTTTATGAATATTATATACAAAAAATGGAACCATTCCCAGGACTTCAGCTGAACTGGAGAAGCTACTGAGAACAATGAAACATATTATGTTGTTCTGGATTATTACTTTAGGCATGGGCTCTCTCCTAACTGGATCAGGGTAACAACCCTAAATATTGTTTCATCAGTGTAACCTCGATATCACTAACAGTTGATAACATAAACTGCAGGGAGTTGCCAAAGGTCCTATCTGTTCAATTACATCCCTGTTTAACCTGTGAAATACTATATTGGGCTGATTATTCTTGCCTTCTAGCTTGTCCTGACTTGCTATTGCATTCTTGTAATCTGCTCCACTCTGACCTGTTCTACACCTGTTCCATGATCCAACTCTAGTCATTCGTGATAAAATCTGCCTTGCTCCAGTCAATCCTGTTCTGCAGACTCTCAGTCCTGCTCCAGCAATCTGTCCTGTTTTACACCTGCTAGATCCATCCCCATCTGTCCTGTTCTTTGCTTGCTCCATCCTTCTCTAGTCTTTCCATATGGAATGTAATAGGAATGTATACTCTAAGGAGACAGTCTAGGCATGGGCGAATTTGACCCGTTTCGCTTCGACAAAATTCGCTGCTGGCGAAATGTCTCAGACGCCCATTAAAGTCTTTTTTTTTATGCGCGCCACCATACAAGTCTATGGGCGTCATTTCCACGACGAAACAAGGTGAAAATATTTACCCATCCCTAGAGACTACTTATTAAAATTTGAGATCCCACTTTTACCGCAATTTGAGGAAATAACTACATTTTTTACGTTTAAAAAATGGATAAACCAGCCTCCCTGGTTGGAACTGTGCAAGCTGTATATGGAAGAAAATGGTTTGAGCTATTTCTGCAGACAACCGAACTGAAATTAGAATTACACCATTTACAAAGAAGCAAATAAGCTTAATTCCAGTTCTTGGAATGCTACATTACATTTGCTAGCTTTTACTATGCATGAGATGATTGATCTGTTGTGTGCTCCTGAACATAAGTAGAGGGAAAATAGCCCTTCTTCCCATTGAGGCTTCCGTACCACCAGCCATCATCATCCTTGTGATGAACTTCTAGAAGATCACCTGTGGGAAGAAAAAAAGTTATCAAACCTGTGCTCTGTAATGTTCCCCCAGAAAAACTGTTTATATTGTCACATCACCTATACAAGAAATTGAACCCTCTTTTACTGATGTTTACCAGGACCCCCAATGCTACAGAGTAGAGTGCAAAGGAGAACCAGAGCATAATGTTTAGATTTTTGGAAACATTTATTCAGAGAGTTGTATTGGGTATGTTCCTCAGTCAAAAGAAAATGGGTACTCGTGGGTAGCAGCCTGTAGTATTCCTAGTTGGTTGATGGAATCCTTCAAAATGAAACTACAGTAAAGTTGGCCATACATGTAACAATCTTCTTGTTTATCCCCCAGGCCAATGATTGGATCATAATCCGATGCAGTCCTCGATCCAACAGCAACATCAAACCAGCCCAGTTGATAGCTGCTCTATTTTTGCCCAGATATTGATATCGGGTAGGCCATCAGCTGGTACCGTACACAGGCACCTTATGGGTAAATGCGGTTAATAAGGATCTCCGAGCCTAACATACCCTGGGAATGACAACTTATGATTTCACAAATACCTTTTTGCAAGCCCAGTTCATCCTGCCTTTGGGGTTTATATGGGTATAAAACTGTGCACGAGCTTCTTTGATGTTCATTTATTTCTGTATAAGAGAAAACAATAATGTAAACCTTGTGAAACAACTTCAAATTCAATCGTTTTTATAGCCATTACCATCTAACAACACTTCTAAACACCGTAGGGTATGTACATATATATTTATATAAGTTGGCAAATTGATTCTACCTTTCACAGCATGAGAACATCTTTAATGGATTTCCTTTAGTCTTGTAAGAGCATGATTACTTCACTTCACTACAGATACATAGTAATTGTATAGAACTATTATTTTACCATAGATTTATGCTGAGAAGAAAGTAGTTTAAATTGTTTTATGCAAAGCTCGAATATCTTTCTAACATTTTAACCATTATTGTGCGTGTCTTTCAATCTGCCATTTAATCAGCATTAAAGGGACTAATCCACATTATTAGTAAGGGTTATGTTCAATTAATTTTCTCTAAATAAACACATACTTTTTTTTTTTTTTATAAATTCAACTAATTCCTTATATGAATATTAGTATTAATCTAAATGATTGGGAGATGCCATATTTCTTAACTCATTAATTTCTAGAGTAAAATGAGTGGCACCTATGCTCTAACTATGAGCTTTACCCCAAATTACACCCTGCATGAGACCTTGATTCCTAGGGGGTGAGCCCTCACAATGGCATGGAGGCAGGGTGTTGTCTAACTGTAACTGAATGCAAGGCACAATAACTGGGTGCCAGTGGTTCCTGCAACTTAACCATAGAACTTATTTATTAAAGAACATCATCCACATACTGTAGAAGTTCACTTAGAGATAAGCAAGAACATAGAACAACTGTGAATAGGCATATACTCACAATTATCAACAGTCAGTATAGATCCCCTCAGGGATGATAGCATACAGAGCATCTACAAAGGTACCCCAGCTTTCAGCCTTTAATCTAAGTGGAGCATGTAAATTGGTAAAAAAAAAACATTTTTTTAATGTATATAGGTAAATTATTCTGTATCGCAGTCTGTATCGCAGCCAGCAGGTGGTGCTAATTCCACATGTGAGCCAATATAAAACAGAGCCCTGCTTAGGCACTTCCTCTTTTTGGCCTGAAACATCCGGAAGCAAGAGCAGACTGAAGTGGCCAGTCCCTTGAAGGAAGGTTGGTGCCATTAGGCTAGTCAGTGGATAGTAGGGGCAAGTAAGTTCACTCCAGGAGTGAAAGATAGAGAGGGCTAGTGAGTACAGACAGCCTGTTGTCCCAACAAGGAGTATTGGTTTGGGCTAGGGCCTTGAGGTGATTGTACACTAGAGAGGAAAGTAAGCATATGTGAGAAGCTTGGGCATTGTATGTGAGGCTACCGCAGAATACCCTTGTGGCAACCAGGGCCCGGTCTGCATTGAAAACTGTGCCCTGCAGAAGGCTGCAACATCAATAAAATTGTTTGGGTTCATTCAGTAACTGTAGCGTGTCTCCTTCTGCAGCAAAGGCCTTATACTGATAAACATCTACGTGACAGGGGCCCACCAGCCACAAGGGGTCCTGTTACAAGTGCATTGCTTGCTCAGGTAAGGGGACTGGCAAAATTGAACCTGAGCACATGTATGCTCAGCTTATATATTGTAACACAGTGACACCTAGTGGCTAAACTGTATATATTAGGGGTCATGCTTTGACCCAGGAAATGGAGCCTAGCTCCAGTATAACCTTAAAGGGCCATACTCTAGGGCAGGGATCCCCAACCAGTAGCTCGTGAGCAACATGTCCAACCCCTTGAATGTTGCTCCTAGTGTCATCAAAGCAGGTGCTTATTTTTGAATTCCAGGCTTGGAGGCACGTTTTGTTTGCATAAAAACCAGGTGCTCTGTCAAACAGAGCCTCAATGTAGGTTGACAGTCCACATAGGGGCTACTAAATGTTTAAAATATTTTATTTGATTTTAACATAAACAAGAAAAATCAGTATGATAGCAAATACCATACAGACTCAGAAAGCCAATCAAAGCCCTTATTTGGCACCCCAGGAACATTTTTCATGTTAATGTTGCTCCCCAACTCCTTTTACTTCTGAATGTTGCTCACTAGTTCAAACTATTGCGGATCAATGATCTAGGAGAATGCAAAGTTAACTGGAAATACATTCATCAGACCCCTACACTACAAAGACATGAGAAGTATAGCATTTCCCAATTTGACTGCATATACTTTAGCTAAGAACCCCCATCTAGAAAAGAGATTAACAGAACTGACGCTACATACATCATTCTTGAGAGTGTACCCCTTAGTGCTCATTCTGATTGCAGCCTCTTTTTGCATATTGCATAGGACATTGTAAACAAACTCTTATATATATATATATATATATATATATATATATATATATATATATATTTCATATGAAATGCTTCTCAACATCCCCAGATGCATGCTGGTATTTGTAGATCAGTCACATCTAAGGTAAGGAAATATAACTGCAGCTTTTTAAGACACATTAGGGCTCATTTACAATGCCCTAGTATGTGTGCAAAGTGCAAATAAGGCTGCAATTGGCCATTTTTTTTGCACTTTACCCACTGCATGGGGCCTTGTGCAAATAGTAGCTGCAGGCCTCCGTGTTTCGTTTCACAGCACAGAAACCTGTGGCAACACTCCATTCAACAGGGACAGGTGGTGGGCAGCATGTAGACTGGATGAGCCTCAGAATGAGCAAAAAAGGGCGCCCCTTAGTACTCTTGCACATATGCTACCCGGGGTACCCATATTGAATTAATCTTTAATTCATTTATTTGTTCAATGACTTTTAATATTAAATGATTTCACATGTCCACAAGTATTAATTTGGACAACAGATAGAATAGAATCTGTTTGATGAAACACTATGGCTGGTTTTAATAACCTTGGACTTGGACCTGAACAAACAGGAAGGGACAATTTCTGTACTTCCCTATGTCCAAACAAATTCACACCCTCTCTATAGCCACACTGTATCCTATCTTTCCCCAATATTAATCTCGTTTTAGTAGTTTCTAATAGTATCCCTAGTATATTAATATTAGTAGAATTAAAATATCCTCTAAAAATCTAATCAAATAATCAATGCAGTGCATGAAAACATTTTGTAGTTACAATTGCATTATGTGTCAGTAATTTTATAATTAGTATGTTCAGGTAAATATAATGTGCAATGCTGTGGTTGTTCTGTACATTGCCCCAATGTGGGAGGAAATCTTTACCACTTTAAGAGAATGTGATTTCTCTGTAGAGAGTAAAACTCTTTACTAAAGCTTCACTTTTGAACCACCCAGAATTCCTACCATGCTTGGGGTGCAGTGCTCAGCAATTGCTAGGTACAATTCTGTCAGTTTCTGTGTGGCCCAATTGTGCATTTTGCTATCTGTATGTATAATTTGCTGTATTTGTGGAGATAACTGAAGACTCCAACGCTCTTTCCTTTCTCAAGCTTGAGGAACAACTTGCAGCTTATGGCTCCAAACACATCAATAGTGCCCATTAGGAGAAGCAGATGCCTCTAATATACAAGTGAAAGGAACAGGAGGAAAAATAAACAAGTCTGACAATACAATTATATAACTTATCATAAAAAAACACTTTTACCATTTTGAAGGGTATTCTCTTCGTGAGGATCTTTAACCCTCCTGGAAAGACCTCTCGGGGGTTTGCTGGGGTAATCAATGGTATCGGATACCGCCGAATCATCAAAAGATACTGAGTGGCTCATCCTTTTTCTTGATCTGTCAGAAATCCGATGGCTTTCCAAACGTTTAAGTTTTTTAGTGTTGATCGACCGTGATATGTAAACAGAGGAATGCTGGGAACCCTGGAAGTACAATGTCAGTATAACCAGAAGTACCAATTTCCCAAAATTACACCATCAACATGACAAAACCTGAATCACCGTTGTGCTACTGAAATCATCAACATTAAGGTCAATGGCACATTCAGTGACTCAGAAAGCCATTCTGTCATGGAAATGGCAATTGCCCAGACCCACAATTTGCACATGTGGGTCAGGCAATAGTTATATTTAATAGGGTACATAAATGGAGTATATGCTACTAGAGAGGATTACAGCCCATACCAGTGTTCCAGCATCGATACATGCCAGACACATGGCAGATACATACTACAAGTTGTAAATGAGGGTAACAACCTGGTATCTATTTGTGTTTGTTGTGTTTGTAACTCAATAATTCATTCTGAGTGCCACTGTATAGATCTAAGCACTAATTCAAATAAGGCATACCGCATGATTTGAAGGGGTGGTTCACCTTTAAGTTAATCACTAATTCTAAACAACTTTTCAATTGGTCTTCATTATTTATTTCATATAGTTTTTGAATTGTTTGCCTTCCTCTTTCCAGCTTTCAAATGGGGGTCACTGACCCCATCTAAAAACAAATGCTGAGCTACAAATTTATCGTTATTGCTACTTTTTATTACTCATCTTTCTATCCCTGTCCTCTGCTACTTGTATTCCAGTATCTTATTCAAATCACTGCATGTTTGCTAGGGTAATTTGGACCCCAGCAACCAGGAGAGCTGTTGAATAAAAAGCTCAATAACTCAAAAACCAAAAATATTAAAAAAATTGAAAACCACTTGCAAATATCCATCTCTACATCATGCTAAAAGTTAACTCAAACTTGAACGACCCCTTTAAGGTTATTGTAGGGTACATGTTACAAAGAAATAAATCAGTAGGGCAATCCCTACCAACAAACCATTTAAGAACCAAAGAGACCATTTGTGACCTTCCATAAAAGCATTTGGAATTATATGGCACCTTTTCTTTCCATTTTGAGATCCGTTCGCTGCATGGATGGGGTGACAAAGTCCTTCCTTCTAGCTCTGCAAGGGTTGATAACAGCTTGAAGTGATTTGCTTCCAACAAATGTATTTTAAGGTTTGTCTACAAAAAAGAGGTTGAGTATATAGAAGGAATTACTAGTTAAACAGCCTGAGTAGTCATCATGTAATTTATTTACAACTGGACTTAAACCCTGACAGTAGCCCGTTTTACAAAGGGGAAGAGGATGCTTGAATGGGAATCCCCCATACCACCATTTAGACAGGGAGATTACTGTTCCAGTTTGGACTTGGTAATAATACAATATAATAATACATCACATATGTTCAATACCAGAAAAACACATTTCTGATGCCTCCTGTGATGTTCATATGAACTAAGGGCCACAGTACAGAGTAGGCAGCATACTCATTTAAACAGTGGAGTAACTAGATGCTACTGGGCCCCACAGCAAATTAATTTTAGGGCTCCCAACATTTCCAGAGGTTGTCCTGTTTTACCAATATATATTGACATTTCTCATTAATTAGGGCTTCATAGGCCCCCTATACCTCCTGGGCCCCCCTGCAGCTGCAGGGTCTGCTTCCTCTGTAGTTAGGCCCCTTCATTTAAAGTAGGATGCTGGCACTTGTATGGACCTGTTACTCAGAATGCTCGGGACCTGGGATAAGGGATCTTTCCATAATTTGGATCTTCATACTTTAAATCTACTAAAAAATCATGTAAACATTAAATAAAACCAATAAGCTGTTTTTTCGTCTAATAAGGATTAATTATGTATCAGTTTGGATCAGGTACAAAATACTGCTTTATTATTGCAGAGAAAAAGGAAATATTATTACTTTTTTTTATTAAATTTGCATTTTTTAGATTGAGTCTATGGGAGATGTAATTTCTATAATTCAGAGCTTTCTGGATAACAGGTTACCGGTTAATAGATCCCATACCTGTACAGTAGAATATCTGACCAGCAAAGCACACTAGCGTCAGTGCCAATATAAATAGATTATAAAATATTAGTGCATGTTACCTCTTCCAAAAGTACATATGTATTTTCTTCATTTTTCACATCAGAAAAGGCTGGATTATCTACATAAGCCTTTAGCATCTTCTCCAGTCCTAAGAGAAACACAACAATCACAGAGACCCTGCACATGTTCAGCCACAAGATGAGAAAAAAAATCAAATTATATTTGCAGCTATTGTGAGCTGTAAACTGTAAAGTCTTTTTCCATGTTAGCTGGACTGCCTCTGTTTTTGGTGGAAATTCATAAAAAAAGAGTCAACTCAAAATAGGTGTTAAAGTGGCATTAAAGGGGAATTCAATTCACAAGGTTGGAACTTCAGGTCCAGACTTTTTGTACAACCTTGTGCAAGATTCTGTTTTAACATCAAAAGGTTTTAGTGAAGTGTTTATGCCAATGTAACGCTTTTTTTAATCTGACAGTGTTAATGTTAACATAATTGAGGTAATAACATCAAAGTGCTTCATCATTTAAAATTGTCAGAAGTTGCTTTGCCAACTTGTGTTGTTCTTCAATAGTACTCCATTGCAGGGAGGAATGACAATATAATGACACATGCAAAAAAAACTAATTTTTTCACAGAGTTGGGTGAGACTTTTGTGCATTAAATTATTTTTGAAACAATTTTTATTAATTAAGTTTTACTTGTCTTTCACTCTGAAGTTTAGCACTGTAACGTACTGTACTATACAAAATCCAGTAAAATAGGTACTTATCACACTATCATATCATATAAGGTCAAGTTGAGGACAAAAGGAATGTGAAAAGAAGGTTTGCTTGTAAGGGGATTTTCTTGACACAGGCCCCCAACATAAGAAGTCGGAAACATAAATTCTTAAAAGAAATGAAACTTGTTTATTTTCTTGTACGTCACTGGCAATCATGTACAAATCTCAACAGACTTTTCCCATTGCCGATTCCACTTTAAACTTCCAATTGCTTTCCGACTTAGTAGTCTGTGCGTTACTACCCAGCGTTTAGAATAGGGTTACTTTTCTACTCACAACCTGCTGGTCCTTATCGGTCTGGCTCGGTGATCCGGTGCACCACTACACCCCTTCACCATTCCACCAGTCCCCTGCTTCGATCATCCGGCACTCGACCAGTGCCCCTTGACCACTCCGGCGGGTACCAGCCACCTGAACTTGAAGTCTTCTACTTCCACCCTCTCTTGTCTAACAACCTCACCACTATTACCCTATCTTGGGAATTATTCCCCAGATCCTAATCAGACTACGCTCCTTGTCGGGGCAAAATACTACCCTTTCTTGCTCCCTAACTCTGAAACTTCCTATCTAATAAACTACCTGTTTCCGGGCTGGTGTTCTTCTTCTCAGCGACACTCTTGCATCACTTCGCCTCCTCCCATCAAAAAGCCTCTGACTATGGGTGTGGCTGCCCTTTTATACTCAGTTTGGGGAAATTCCCTCTAGGGGTTGGAACACAGAACTGCTGCTAACTATAACACTCTACTGCCACCTAGTGGATTTTTGAAATAACCATTTACACAATGTTACATACAAATTCTCATTAACATCACATAATTCACAAACAACATTTTAACCATTTCACCCACCCACAACACAATTCACTCTCTTACATGCTAATATAGTATATTATAAGATAGTGTTGATTTATCTCATGTAAGCTGTCAGTATGCAATAGCTTCTAATCTTTGAACCCTAATATATAGCAAGTTCTCACAAGCAGTTCATACCTATAGATGGTACACACATGACCCCATGCAGCAAAGTGATAAATAACCCAGTCCTACCATCCTTGTCTTTCTGTGCCTTATCAATGTCACTCTGCAGTCTCTCAAGTTTCATGTTAATGGAAGCTATCCTTCTTTCCTTGTCCATTATAACAGAACTGTCTTCCTCCTATCAAAACAAAGTGCTCACATTATTATTTGTGTTAGTTTGCCAAAGAGATTTATTGTGCAATGTCACTTTATTATTTAAACCTCATATGAGAAATCAAGAGACTGAGGCTGAAAAATACTGTATTCTTTCGCTAACAGCTTGTAGCTGTTCTAACGGTATTTTGTCTTTTAAATTAAAGATTGCCTTTAACTTCATAATGAAACTGAAGGAAAAAAAATATCTTTATTTAAGAGCTTTATAGAAAGAAAAGTAACTAAGTAATTATAAGTAAGGCAGTATATAATGTGAATAAAGGCAAACACAGCTGTATTGACCAAAAAACCCATAACCAGCTTTAGGGAGGCTAATAAATGCATTTTAATAGGTCTTGAACTCACAAAATAATCCATCAGAAGAAATTCTGATTTGTTGTCTCCAGAATAAATGGCTGTTTCCTCCATGAAGGTCTGAATGTCCTTTTCAACATCAATGCTTTTGATGGCTTGATCAATCTGGCTTTGACACTAAAAAGAAATATTCTTGGTAAATACATTAATACCTTAAATTCTTATACCAGCATCCTGGATCACAGTAGTTATTAGAATAATATTTTGCCTATGAAATGTGGGAAAATTGGGAATAGTTTAAGGATATAACATAACGATTATAAATATTACATTTACTTCCAGCCCATAAAAACTATATCAAGTAATGCCAAAGGGGTAGAACAATTTGCTAAATAAATACAAAAAAACAGTGACTGTTATGGTAAGGTTCCCTAAAACATCACTTACAGTGTTTAGTGTCTGTCCGAAAGTTAACACATGTTGGTTGTACCGAGTGAGGATATGAGAAAGGAGTTGTATTCTTTCTTTTTCAAGATCTTGAATACTCTGGAACGTAACTTACAATTAATTAAAGTTCTTTAAACACAATACCAAATGTATATGCCTAGTGATTTTGATTGAAGATGGTTTATTATTTTTTTCATTTTAGTTAAGTGACCCAATAGATCACTTCAAACCATTATACATTCTTTAGCACTGCAAAGGTAACCCAACAGAAAGAAAATCAGAATTAATCCCTACTGGTATATATATCCTCTGTTTAAATTGGTGTCTATGGATAAATATTGCTACCGATTCAGTAGAACCAGAGTTTGCATGCAAAGCAGACTTATGTGATTTATTATAATAAATGAACACATAATTACAGCCTTATGCATGTTGTGCTCTCTTTAGCACTTAGTCATATGAACCTGACTCCAGTACCACAAAGGATATTTCTCATTCCAAGGGCATTCCAAAGATAATCTATCAATATTAGTAGAATGAAGCAGTTTTGGTAATGTCAAGGCTGTAAAACATGACAAGCCAAGTCAACATTTTGGATTCCACGAGCAAGGAGCTTAAGTAAAATTACATACACATTTCAGAAACTTCTAAACCCATGTAGCACCATTTCTTATGCCTCATTGATACATACTGTATAGCAATTTTCCAGCACATTTTCCCATTTCAGCCGAACTGTTTGACCGGTGATATTCTCTTGATAATATTCTTCATCTGTTTTGGTTAGTGTCTCTACTGATTTTTTTAGCTTACTGAGAAGCTGGAAGTGGAAAAAAACATTTTTGTGCATGTATCAGGTTGTCAGACTGAGCAATATTAAATATCTTGAAAACATTAATTGTGGGTGAAACAACGTTTTTTTTAAATGAAAAGCAGTTTTTATTTTACTATATGGTGTACATTTTGTGTACTACTCCCCTTTTCTGATGGGTCATGTGCCTTTTATTAAACCTCAGTGGTGATGGGCGAATTTATTCGCCAGGCGCGAATTTGCGCGATTCGTCGCCAGCGAATAAATTTGCGAAACGCCCGCGAAAATTCGCGGCAAAAATTTGCTGGCGTCAAAAATTTTTTCCCGAAAAAATGGACGCCGGCGTCAAAAACGGCGCCGGCGTAAAAAAAACAGGCGTCGGAGTAAAAAAACGGGCGCCGGCATCAAAAACAAGACGCCGTTTCGCGTATTTTTCGCCATTTTGCACTAAATTCGCTAATTTACCGCCGAAACGGCGCAAATTCGCCCATCACTAAACCTCAGTTGATGAATACTCTTTCTCAGCTAGCTGAAATGTTGATAGTACTTATGGGTTAATGTAGGTTGAGCTATACAAACAATTAAAGGATACATCTATAATTGGCCTAGCACAATTATCCATAGTTCAAGCACAATATGACACAAAATTTAAAAACATCCAACAAGTGCAGTACTGTTGGAAACAAGGCTCTTCTGTGCATTGCACTCACTGGCATGAGATTGAGGCATGACAGGGGATGTCTACAGCCTACCTGCCTACCCCCTGCCAATACACTTGCAGAGATGAGATGCACAGGAAACCCAATCAACTGTTCCAGATTTGGGCATAAGATAGAGATTTCATAGGAACAAGGTACTTTGCACTTAAATTGTGGGTACACTGGGGAAGTCACCAAGCTTATATTCAGAACACTTTTGTATAAACTTCTCTAGCTCAACTCTCACATCTTATAGTTAACAATGTACCACTTTCAATAATCTTTTTTTATGTATGTAGAGAAAGGGTTACAGTCATGATGGCCAGGCAATGTTTCAGTCATTCTATTCCATACTAATTTAGTAGGGGCAGATTGCAATCACTTTAGAAAGATAACAAGGTACAAACACTGGCAAAATACTTTCCAAGCCTTTACCTTCTGTTTTTCTTTTTCCGACACAGATTGCTTGTTGGTGTTTTCCACATGGTGGAAAAGAGCTTCATGTTTTTTGGTATGTTCCATAAGTTTCTTTTTGACCTATGCATTGCAACATGGAAGTTATAAGGTTGTATTTCAGGCAAACAACCTTTACATATGATTTATCAGATAAAATTGAAAGAAAAACTGTCAGTGGTAGCAAGAGTTGAGCGCCAACAGTTTAGTATACATATAAATATGCAGCAAATACATATAAAAACCTGCCAACCCACCCTGATTTACCCAAAATTACCCAGATTTCATTTCTGGGTGATAGCAGAGTCTAGACATTACTGGGCACAATCAGCATTTCAGGAGCATAGCCAAATTCTTCTCACAATCACCTCTGATAGATTTGCATCTTATAACATAAAGAATATCCTAAATGTGACCTTTCAGCTTTGAAGCTGTGCTTAGCAAAACATTTCCCAAGTGCCCCAGGGCCACAGTCCACTTTATTCAAAAGGCTCCTCCAATGACAATCCTGCCTATTCTGTGTACACCCAAGTCTCTGTATAGCACAGTCAATGGAAGTGTTTTTTTACCATCAAAAACCTAAACAACACAATATACAACCCTGTGATAACTGATTGCAGCTTAATATAAACCAGCTTAAACTGCATGGAATGTTAGCCCAATGTTTTAGGGTCAGGCCACACAGGGCGTTTTGGAGAGATTTGGTCGTCTAGCGACTAATCGCCTTGTTTTTGTGGCAACCAATCTTCCCAAACGGCTTCCCTGTTCCTGCGCCCGCTAAAATGAAAACTTTGGCGACTTTGGAAAACGAATCGCCACGTGTGATTAGCGCCAGTGTTTTTTCAATTTAGCCGGCGCAGGAACAGGGAAGCCGTTTGGGGAGATTGGTCGCCGCAAAAACAAGGCGATTAGTCATCAGGCAACCAAATCTCCCCCAAAATGCCCTGTCTGGATGTACCCTTAACAAAATCTGATTACAGTGATGGTAAGTGAAGTGAATATATACCTTTATCTGCTGCTTCCAGTTGTTCAATACAGAACTTGTCATCTTCTCTACTTCATTATCTAGCTTGTTGGGGAGAAAAAAAACAAAGGTAAGATTAATGGGTAGTTTCTACTAACACAAATTCTGTGTAAGGATATTTCTGACTGACCACACTCTCCACAATGATATACTACTGGCACTCAATCAGTCTAGTCACCTACCCACTTAGATTGGAAACCCTATGGGACTGGGACCTCCAATAGTAATTTCACCAATCCAGTTATACAGACATAAAACATGACTATGTGGGATGTTGCTCCCAGACCAAGGAATCACAATTGAAGGCCAGAAGAAATTGCTATCTCCTTACTTTTTTCTTCTTTTTTTCATGTTCTTCCAAGACTTGACTGGTTGGTTTTATGGCTTCTTGTTGAATGGCTGTGCCTAGTTTCCTATATTAAAAACTGCAAATTAACCCATTTCTAGTGAAACAAATAAAGCTTTGAATAATCAGAAGGGTTACTATATGTTACGTTAACAATATGCACTATGTGCAAAAAAAAAAAAAAAAAAAAACAGAATACAATCGGGGCAGCAAATGGTACAGAATCGAATGCTCTTTTTTTTTTTTAAATTAAAATAAGAACACATTTTTATTAAGTAATGATACTCACCTGTGTACTTCTGCTGTTGTCCTCATTTCATCAGAAGCACAAGTCCAGGCATTATTGATGCAACTGTAGGTAGAGAAGTTGTGTATTCATTTATGAAAATGCTTTTTACTGTTGTGACAAATATGTGAAAGAAATGTTATTGTGTTTAGGTAAAAAGTCAATAGGAAAGATACTTTAAAGGTAGCAGATACCTCATATAATGACAACAATCTATTTTTACAGTCAGTAGAAGGGGAAGCTATGGCAATGTGTGGCAGACAGGAGAAGCCAAGGTACAATGATGTATATACATATAATAGGGTGAGAACTTCACACCAGTTGCCTTCAGCTAGTGACCTGCAGTGGTTTGGGTACCCGTAGAATACCCACAAAGCAGTTGGGTCCTCATTCACCAATCGGGCGGGCAGTCCGAAAGTACCCTGCCTGGGTATCTGGTTCAGCTGAGGGTCTTAGCCCTCCCATCCAAACCACATCAACCATCTAGCGATTTTTTTCCCTTTGCCTGGTTGATCCACCTCCGGAGTGAAGTCACTTCTGGTCCATGGCGACATCACTTTTGGTCTTGCAGGTCCTTCGGGTCAAGTGGTAAGTAAACACCTTATGGGTGCAGGTCAGGTAGTGGGTCTGGGTAGGAAGGTATAGCAGGGTACCGGGTACATATTGGGTGGGGGGTCAGTGGAGCAGACCCATGCAGAACTCTACCTTCAGCTTAATAGCCATCCTGATATCACCTTACTTTTATACTGCAGACCAGGCATTTAAACTTTACCAAAGTAAGAATTAAGAATTATTAATATAAGTTTCTGCATATATTATTGCTTTATATGAAGCAGTTTTGGGGTACTCAACAGGGTTTTATGGTTTTATCATAACTTTATTGCATTGTATGCACTCTATACCCTTTTTCCCCATCTCTTTTGTTTCTGTTTGTCTCTTTTTCCTACTAGAGTGTAGGTTCTTCGGGGCTGAAACCTTATTCCAACTGTGTACTGAAACACCTAAGCATAGATTTATTTATTTTCACTGCCGAATTTTATAATAACTGTACTCCTTGTGGTTATACCTTGTAAAGCACTGTGCACATTTGTGGTGATATATAAATTAATATATACAATACAAAACAAAGGTATGTCAAGGTGTTGAACCTAGTTCTTTATGAAGACTGAAATAAAACCTTCAATGCAAGATGCTTTTTAATAGCGACTGACTACAGAGCAAGCCCCTATATTAAATAACAGGAAAGTGAAATTGCTGAAAAAAAAAGATTCACATTAGTAGATCATCTTGCACCTGTAATTTTGTTTAGGCTGTTTACTTTGGAGTGCTGGGAAGTGCAGTGGAAGAGCCTGATAGAAAGTTTTTGATAGCTCACCTACTAGGAAGATATAGCTCATAATTCAATAGCATATGAGCTACTGCCAAAAGGAAGCACTCAGCTTATGAACTTCCTTTTTCTTTCTGTGTTTTCCCATGATCAGTACATGGCCTGGCCAGTAAATGCCAGAAAGTGTTTAACAGCCAACAACAAACACACAGTTAGATACATACTGTAGACATGTTTGTTTTGCTTACTTACTTTTTATTCACACTGGCCAATGCCTTTGTCAGCTTGTTCGCTACCTTCTCCAGTCCTTTGGCATAACTCAGTTCTAGGTTAGACCTACCATAGTAATAAAACATTACCAATATAGTAATAGACATACTAGAGCAATGTACATAAAACATTATTCTTTTGCGTATTGTGCAAAAAAATGGGCAATAACTACGATTTTGCTTAACTCATCTTGGATTGGCTTTGGACATTGGATGCTGACTAAATAGCTTTTAATTCCATGGATAGAATATAACATCCTCAGTATGGACACAAATGAAAACATAGCTCATAGGAGGTATATATATATTATGCACAAACTCGGGCTATGTTTGTCATTTTCCTGTAATCCATATTAATCAATCTGAAAATAACTAGTGATGTAGGGCAGTTAGAATAAACAATAAAGCTGTCTGAATGGCTGCAATGGGTTACTTAAGCAAAGTTAACTTTCCAGTGTTCTTGTATTACCCGGAAGGTTTATTTTCCAGTATGTAAGTGGTTTAGTGGACATAGCAGAAGGATTCCAGCTTCCATTTTTTGCTGCACAAGATCATTTATAAATAACTTGCAGAGCAAACTATTCAAGGATACAGTGTTGAATTGGAGGGTCCGAGGCCCACCAGGGCTTGTTCTCTTGGTTGTGGACAAGGGGGGGGGGCAGCACAGGCAGCAGAAAACAGGTGCAGCTCTGACCCTGTAAGGATAAACCCCTAAGCTACTTTGCCAAAGAGTGAGGTTTTATAATCCCCCACAATACTCATTTGCAATCAACCCATTCAAGATTTTTCATACCTATGAAAAACATGATTAAACATAAAAAAGGAAAAGCCCTTTTGATATGATTGAAGCATTGCTACAGAAAAGTATAGTGAGCGATGGTGGCATCATGCTGGAGGACTTCTTTTCATAAGCAGGGGCTTTGCATCTTTTTAAAGTGACAGTATACAGTACAACCTTTTCAACATAAGTGCAAAAATAGGGCTTGTGCTGAACATACTTTGCCAATTAATCAAGAACTAGCTATGGTAATATCTATGGCACTAAACAAGAATATGAAGCCATTTTAACTTTAGTACTTCCTGTTACTACTTGAACTTGAAAAATGTAAGAGGAGCCCCTAATAATAGGCTGCTGCTTAGAGAAGGGAGGGGTTTGTTTGTTGAAAAATAGATAGGGGACTCTTTATAAAGGAAGGAGAGCTAAGTTCTGTGAAAATAGTCCAACTTTAAAATTTGTGCTTTAGGGTAAGGGCACACAGGCAGATTCGGGGAGACTAGTTGCCCGGTAATTGGCATTTGTCCAGAATGAAAGATGAATCAGATCAGAATCAGAATCAGGGGGCACTAACAGGAGCAGTAACCTACAGAAACAAAGAAAATGTTTGCTTTTAAACAGGTAACCAGAAAATGCTACATTCTGATTGGCTATAGGTGATTAGACCAGTAACAAACTTTGCACCTTTTATTACATTTCTTCATTAGACTAGTGTCTATAGTTGCTAAAAGGATAGCAGGATGAAAAATACTTTGCTCGTTTTTGGCACTTTGCACCCTGCCCCACCCATCATAAAAGAAACTCAATTAATGACATTAAAAATAGTGGCTAACAAGTGATCTAAATTGCTGGTTAGTGAGGTTTTGAGCTTCATTTTGACATGATAATCGATTTAAAAAAACAAATATAAAACTGCAAATCAGTTACAAAGTTGATTAGATTACTTTTATTATTATTATCTGTTTAAGGGTAGAATTACACAGACGTTTTCAGCACGATCCAATGTGCTGCAACAAATCGCATGCGACGGAAATAAGCGCGTCGGATCGTGCCGAAAACTTTCGTGTAGTCCTGGAATCTCAATTTAAACTCCATCACTGTATCTTATGTGTTTCCCTTACTAAATCAGGATATGATTTTGTTTTTTTACATCATATTGATGTTAGGCAAGAGTTACTTTGAGGAAAGGTTAAACTTGATTTAAGCATTATGCACCAGTGTTACCAGTGTACCCACCTCTGTTGCAGGCCAGACATAAGAGTTTTGCAAAAGATCTCTCCATGTTTAGATATGTTCTTCAGATCCTTATAAACCCTGTCATACTGACACAAACAATGATATGTATAAATATATATATATATATATATATATATATATATATATATATACACACACACACACACACACAAGAATATATATATATGCAAGGAAATAATAGAGGTTTAGAAGGATTTCCTCCATGGATTGGCTAAGACAAAGAAGCAACTGGCCAAAAGAAGAGGAGTGTTATTTGCATGTGACACATTTATTAGCAAGGTAAATAAGTACTTAACAATGCACTGTAAATGAGAACTGCAAACATGCAGGGAACAAAGCATTGTAAATCCCACTTGGAACAGAGAATGGAAGGAACATGGAGTGAGTGTATGTTGTGACCTTACAGTTTATTTTATATTAATCATGAAGATAAGGAGACCATAAGTCCATTAGGTTTGCTGTAGTACCGACCCAGTGCAGTCTAGTTTGTTATCAGTAACTGGGGACTGTCTTAAGGAGGTATTACACCTGCACCACTAACAGTAGCTCGTGAGCAACATGTTGGATGTTGCTCTCAGTGTCCTCAAAGCAGGTGCTTATTTTTGAGTTCCAGGCTTGGAAACAAATTTTAATTGCATAAAAATTAAGTATAGTGCCACATAGAGGCTCTTGTAGGCTACCAGTCCACATAGGGGCTACCAATAGCCAATCAAAGGCCTTATTTGGCACCCCAAGGGTATTTTTCATTGCTTGTGTTGCTCCCCAACTCTTTTTACATTTGAATGTGTCTCACAGGTAAAAAAAATGTTGGGGATCCCTGTGTTAGAGCAATAGGTGCAAAAGTGAAACCCTTGGTGCTCATTCAAAAGGCACTTGCGTCTATGGTCTGGCTGTTCCATGAGATGTCAATTTTTGCTGAAAACACAGAGGGGTTAGAATGATTACACAGCTCCACTTACACATCTGAATAGCAGAGCTTTCGAGACCAGTGGCAAGTCAGAAAGGCTCTATACAGGAGCATGACATAACAACAAGGGGGGGGGGGGTCATGACCAACCATATATAAAACCTTAGACTGCTTAGGTTTTTTTGAGCCTGTACAGAGACATGCCATGAATCTCTTCCAGCAAAGGTATTCCCTGGCAACACAACTCTGCAAGGAATTTCAAGTATTAGTACTGTAATAATGCAGAATATGATGTCAGACGGTTAGACTTTGGAGTGTTTAACTGGCACAGCTTACACAAGTAGGGACTTGACAGGGGTGTATAACTGGCCATCCGCTCTATGTGTGTGTATATCTATCTGTCTATATCTATCTATCTAGCTATCTATCTATCTACGTATATAACAAACAAGGGAAAGTTGAGTGCAAAGGAATCTTGTATTTGTGTATATATATATATATATATATATATATATATAATCCTTGAGAAAGGTGGGACCGAAACGCTGGATAAGATGTATTTCATGAAATAAAACACTTTTCTCCACTATATGACAGTGAGTGCTGATTCTTCGTCTATATATATCAACATTGTTGATCGTGCACCACCGGCTCCATTGGTCTGAGTGCAGGTACTGTGGAAAATTATATATATATATATATATATATCTGGAAGCAGGCGAGCACACACAGGTCTTAGTTGAAAAACAAAAGGTGTTTATTAAACAAAAAACAAAAAAGTTTTTTGTTTAATAAACACCTTTTGTTTTTCAACTAAGACCTGTGTGTGCTCGCCTGCTTCCAGATATACATTACTATTTTGCTGTTAGCACCCAGGCAACAAGACTTTTTAAACGAGCTGTGCTGGCTTTTTTTGCTCTTTTTTTATATATATATATATATATATATATATATACACACATATATATATCATATACACCACTTATAGCAAGGGAGTTATTTCTGCTCTATAAATGTAATTTTCTGGTATTCTAACAGGGTTATGAAATTCCAAATAGATTACTATTTAATCTACTCCCAGATGCCACTGATGCCTTGTTGGTAGGCACCAAGGAGGAATGGCAGTTATATATAAATGATCAGATTTATACAGCAATTGACCATTGCTTTCCCAGTTCCACACACATAATTTGCATTATTCACTGTTTACAGAATAAGTCTTCCTGATATAAACTTTGCACTCACTATATACTCAATGACTTGAATGGAGCGACGTTCGATTTAGCAGAATAAGAGATACAGAACAAGACTACAATTCTCATATCCTGTACTTATATACTGAAGCTCTGTAGCCGTAGGGAGGGCAGAGAAGGAATTGCCTGGTGGTCCAAAGCTTCAGAGGGGCTATTTGAAGGAAAATATCTGTATAACATCCCACATTACCAGAGTCTTGGCATCCTTACCTGTGCCTTGACCTAGTTAACCATAGTGGCAATTTAAGAGTCAGAAGAGTCAGAAATGGCAAATTATTAGATAGATATAACTGTATTATACAGTACAACATTAAGGGGGTTATTTATCAAAGTCCGAATTTATCTCAATATTTTCAGAAAAAAACTCAGACCAAAAATTTGCGGGAAAAAAAAAAAGTGAAAATTCATCTGATTTTCCAGATTTTTTCGGATTTTTCACCCGAAAACTCAGAATTTTGCCCGAAAACTCCAGGATATTGCCAAAAACCCAGCGCACATCAAAAAATCATTGGGACTTCTCCCATTGATTTATATGCAACCTCGACAGGTCTGAGATACTGGATTTTCTGATTCTGACTTTTCCATCTTCGGGATTTAATAAATTCCGAAAAATTTGTGATTTTTTAAAAGTCCGATTTAATATAAAAAAAAAATAACACATTTTTCAGGATTTTTGCATATGGGGTTTAGGAAATAACCCACTTAGGCTCTATCATTTGAGAGCAATACACTGTGTAATAGTCATGCAAGGGCAAGAGTATTGGTATACACTGTACTTCACAAAAATACTAGTGATCTGAATAACAACCTTAAATCTGTTTAGCCTCAGAAAATATAAAACAGGTTAAAGTACCATATATAGTGACAGTAAAAAATATATTTTTCTTGACTCTCCTGGTTATGGAGAAGAAATGTCATTAGGGACAAAGCGTTGCAGAACTATAAAATGTTCTTCTTTGATATAACATGCAGCAGGTGAGAATTAAGAGGAAAGATACAGATGGGCTTCCTATTCCAAAAGAAAAATGAAACCCGAATTGAACATATACTGTACAATAATGGTTAATAGTGAAGCTGGAGAATAAATAGGAAGCTCGGCAGTGTGCACAACGGTACAACCAAAAGCAAGCACACAGGCTCTACAGTAATTATATGAAAAGTGATTTTTGACACAGAGTTTATAAGAGCAATCTGGACATTATGCAGAGGTTTAAAGTAAAAATACTCTTTACTTACGGTTGAGCCTGCAAGTGGGTCTTTCATTTTAAAAAGGTGTATCTGATCCATAGCCAGTAGTAAATACAGCTGAGACAGCCAGCGTACAATGATGAATCCAGGGAGCTATTACACCTCCGTCACATGACTCCAGAGGATCAACATGGAACAACGAGGCTCAATAAAAATATTTCAGTACAAAGGTATTGTGTAACTTCCATTAGTGCTGACCCTGGGATATCTGGCAGCCACTCTAAACAGTGTCTGTGTATTTTGTGCAGTGAACGGTGACTTATAAACTCATGGAACAGAAGCCAACTCATACATGGCAAGAACTTGATTCCTTCTCATGACAGAGAATGTGCCAACTGTAATGCCTGTGTATTCCAGCACAGACTTCTCTTAAAAGGAGCACTGAAGTCATGAGGAAAAATAGCTTTGCATTTGTGGCATATATTAATAATTTGATTTATTAAATAATGCCGATTTCCAAATTGTACCTAAAATTTTTAAATGGAGTGAGAGTTGTATACTTTCCGCATTAGTGATGCAGCGGGGGGGGGATGGCATTGGAAAGGCCACCTCAGGACAGCAAGGACCCCCGAAACGCCGACTCCTGAGGACAATTGGAAGACAGTGGGGAAATTGCTCCATCCTTATAAAACCTTGTATTCATTTTAAATGCCAACATGCATGCCCACATGACCAGGCAAAATAACCTGAGATGGGTGCCTACACAACAATATTACAACTAAAAAAATACACTTGTTGGGTTAAGAATGACATTTTATATGGTAGAGTGAATTTATTTGCAGTATAAACTACACCATAAAAATCATAACATGATCTCTATTTAGGTCAAATGCAATGAATAAAATTACAATAGGCAATAAGCAGATATTGTATGTTTATTGCATATATTAGTACGGATACTTTCACAAAATTAAGTGAATTGTTTGAAAAACAAAATTCACTGCCACACAATCTGCTTTGGAGTTCAATGGTAATGGTCTTAAAGCATAAAGGAAATATTATTTTAGAGCACTGCAACAAAATCAGGATACCAACAATTATGTATGTGATTCAGCCATTGTTTAAGGTATAAAAATGTTATGTATATATTTTTCCCCAAGAGACAACTGCAGGTTTGCTATAATCTGTTCATATGTGGTAAGATTCAACTGATTTCAAGGGCCCACAGTATACTGGATTGTTTACATTCCATTTAATTCTCCTATGAGCATCATTTAATCAAAGAATTCTGCTCCTAATCATTTACAAGGTACCTGTTCAGCCTGCTCTGATGATGTACAGGGGATATGGGTGCTTGGGAGGACCTTCAGAGGTGATAGTTCCATGAGGTGATAGTTCTCTGAAAATACTGTGCATATGGTGTCTTTTACAGCTCACTGCCTTAATACCAGCATTAGCAGGTGATTTACTAACTGACTTGCATCCTGGGAACTGCATCCTGCCTGACGGGGCTACTGATGTGGTGCAATGGA
Organism: Xenopus petersii; assembly: GCA_038501925.1. Classification (NCBI taxonomy): domain Eukaryota; kingdom Metazoa; phylum Chordata; class Amphibia; order Anura; family Pipidae; genus Xenopus; species Xenopus petersii. The sequence goes on from CM076689.1 coordinate 54,677,116, forward strand.
AATACGACATTCTCACACAAACTCAGTAAGAATGGAATGCACAAAATTAACCAAAGAGAACATTGGGTTGCATCTGCACTAGTAAATCATGTGCAAGCTGTGCCGTCTATTTTAGCACTTGCGTTCCGAAATAAGCCATTCAGAGCACAACAGCAGGGTTTCGATTTCAATTTGGTTAAACCAAAGATTTTACCCCTATAACTACTAATTAGCATGCTATCTTTTAGTTGAGACCTGCTTAAAATGTTGAACACATTGTTTACTCTGCAGTAAATCAAATTACTAGTGCCCCGCACCAGAAACAAAGTTCTGACATCTGAAATAGAAGACTGCAATGCAAAATCTAACTTGGATTTAGGTTTTGTAGGATCTGTAAAGACAGAGCTTTATAAGGGTACACTATGCAAATACCAATATCTGCTTGAAACTTTAGGAAAATTGGCTCAGAATTTTAACAGGATTAAAAACCTTGATATGTTTGTAAGGGGCCCTCCGGTGGAATAAAGGGCAAGTACACCAATTTTTCCAACTTGAAGAAAAAATAACTTTTATTCACACGGATCACAATGTACTCACACAGAGCACTTCAGGACATCACCAGGGACACATTCAGGGTTTACAAGAAGCCTGCAAGTTTGCCAGGATCCACAAACCCAACCAAGGTCTTTTGCACCACCTAGTCGGTCAGGCAGTCCGTCACACGACCTTGCGACCATCCACCTCGCCCCGACTCAGGACTTTTTACTGTGTGCCACCTCCCTACTTCAGCCAGGCCGACACCGCTTCAGTGCCTCACTGACCTTTCTGGGTAGGACTTTTCCTTGACCTTTTCTTGGGTTGTCCGCTAGACCCTGCCTAAGCACTTGGTCCCTCACTGTGGCTGAACCACGGCTTCTAAGCCTCTAATGCTCCTTGTTGGGGTAACAACTACCCGTTCTTGCTTAACTATCACTAACTAGCTCAAGTACCTAGTACTTTTACTTTTATTTCCTTAGCACTGTCTACTTCTATAACATAGTAACATAGTAACATAGTAAGTAAGGTTGAAAAAAGACACATGTCCATCAAGTTCAACCTTTTTTTTTTTGTACTCCACAATCCAACTCTCAACAACACCCTGGGTTTGTCTTCCCTTTAAATACCTTCCCTCTAGCATTAACTACCCACTAGCTAAACATGTGCTTCCCCAACTTTTGTGCATGTGCCTATCACTCTTTAGCACATGAACCATTCCCAACTGTAACACAATACTGCCATCTATTGGCCACATTCAAACATTACATACAGATTTTCAAACACAATTAAATCACATACACATTTAACATTTCACATTCATACAACTTACATAACTCACATACAATTTTACATACAACATTCGAACACCCTCTTACATGTTTATACAAAGATATATTGTCAGAAAACCAGTTCGGAAAGGTAAATTAATTGAACAAGACCAATAACAATCCCCAGCTCTCCAAAGCAGAAAACCAAACATATTACAGATGCAAAAAAGGTTCTCCAGTGAGAATCCTGCCTTCCAGCACTGTGAGACTTCTTGTTTTCCCCTCAACAGGCAGGATTCTCACAACAGATCCTTTACCTCTAAGGGGTAAAAGCCTATTTGGAGCTTGCTTTAGTGTAGCAGTTAATTTTAAGTAATTTCTAAAAAGATAATGAGTATTATTAATTCTCATACAGAAATAAAACCATGATAAATTCAGACTATTTTCTATATGGTCCCCATATACGCTGAAATGAACAACTAGCCTTGTAGCCTGTGCTTTATTAGTATCCCTGTTGTAATGGGCTTTTTTGTTGAATACATATGGACTCAGACACTAATAACGGGTTGAAGACCCTATCTGAAACATTTTTACAGTTCACTTGACAGACTGCACTTTCATCCAGGAATTTAAAGAGATACTGACACTCTTTTTTACATCTATCATAATATTGCGTTTGAAAGCAACTTATAACTTTGCCATATTAAGTATTTGCACAATGCTTTTACATTACCTGTCTGATGCCGCATGTTCCTCTATGAGGGGGCTGCCATATTTGTGCAGCTGGAGTCCGTTAGCATTAGAAACTGACAGGCTGAGATGAGACAGTCAAGTTGGCAAAACAGTCAGGTTTAGAAACTTCAACTAAAAATTGCTTACAAAAACAAACCTCTCAGCAAAAAATTATCAACATGACCTATATGTAACTTTGAATGTACATTCATAGTTTAAAAAGTAATTTTTAGTGTCAGTATCACTTTAAGGAGGAGGCTTCCAACAATGTTGGAACATCTCAGTCCCTGGAATTACATTAGTTGGGGGTAAGTTTCCAAAAAAGCCATTAGTCCAAAGGACTGTTCGAGAAGTGCCTTCAAAATGGGATAAGGTCCACACCTAATATACAGTAGTTGCCACACCCCTGAGTTTTAGTAGACTGGAGGGGTTTTAATGTAAAATAATGCTCATATCAAGGACAAGAATGCAGTAATTCCTCTGAAATACTTTAGTGATCATTTTTATATGTAAATAGAAGACAGTGGATGAACTGATAAGCTTTTTCTCTGCAGTCCATTGATAGATTTTGTGACTTTATTATATAACCAACCTATTATCAGCTTGTCAGTTGATGGAATTAAGGTTATTTTCCCAAACAGGAATACAATTTATTGTGATTCAGGAACTCACCACATCTCATAGCAGACATTTCCTTCCTTGCACATACATGTAAAAGTCTAGCACAGAGCCATAACAAGAAGTCATTTTGTTACCAGTGGTTATCAAATGGTGCCGCAGTCCAAAGCATTGTTGTTTACCAACAGTACTAATGAAATTACCATTTAAATGCCCTATCAACTGCCTTGGAAGTCTAGAAAAGGGGTATGGCTTAAAAAACTTTTTTTTCCAGAAGGCATGAAATATCTCTTGTTGCAGATCCAAGACAGCGCTATACTCACTATCCATATTAGTCAGATATAAACAAGTAAAATCACACAGTTATCCAAATATGTTAAAAAACAATGAGATCAATAACATATATCTGGTAAAGTTGGCTATACAAGGGCTAGCTTTAAGCTGGTGATTCAGCACCTTTAGACAGATTCAGCAGCTTATCTGCCAATGTATGGAGCCCTCCAATGGGCCTCCCCTACCAATATCAGTCCACAAATCGGGCAGATGTCGACTGGGCAGGTTTGATCTTCCCATCGGATCGAGGACCAAATCAGTTAGCTGGTGTGGTTGTAATCGATGCCTATTTCCGACTTTTTAATCTGACTGTTTTGGCCTGAGCAAGGCCTGAGCAATCAGATTAGCCCGGTGGATAATATATCAGGGTAAAGATCTGCTCCTTTGGCAGGGTCACCTTAACAATGATTCTCATCTATTCCATCTATAATTAAGTTTGGGATGTTTACTTTTGAGAGATGGGGGAGCAAAAGAACAAGTATTAGTATAGGTATACGGTACATCCCCTTTAAAAGACACTTGAGAAAGCACTTATATAAAGGCTTTAAGTGGAAGTATTTGCTCTCACAGAACACACAAAAAGGTTTTTTCTGGGTCCACTTGTTGCCACAAAACAACAGCTCCAGCCTAGCCCACAAGGCACAAGCCACTCTGGCTCACATACAGAGTTGAGAGGTCCACCCCTGCATAATATCAGCTGTATCTTATTCATCCAACTCTTCCTTCTTTCCTTAATTCAATTTTATATTTGCTGACATCCTGTATGCACAGTATTATACATCTGAAGCATGTTTGCCCTTTAAACTATTAGATAGAGTGTTTAAAATACTGTAAGATAAAATGTAAACTTATTATATCAGCTTTAAAATCAACAAAAAACAAAATAAAAAAACAAGTAAAAATTCTTTTTTTTAAACATTTTTTTTTCCGAAACGAATATAAAAATAAATAGCATCCAGACTTATGAAAATACTTATCCTATTGTGCCAGTTTCTGGAACAATACACACGCCTACACATATTGACAGATATTCCATCATTCACCAAAAAAAAACTCAAACAAAAGAAAATAAAACCCGGCAGTGCACTAGTTGAATGCATTTTTATTCCTAGATTTATTTTGTGATGCGGAGATCTATGAAGGAGCTTATCCAGTTGCAAAGAGTTTATTGTTCTGTGCAGTTGGTGAGCTAGTGCTCTTCAGAAACAGCCGCACCCATGAGATATCCGTTCATTCCATTAGAACTGATGCCATTGGAAGAAGGATTCTGGGAGTGTTTGGTCCAGCTTACTGAGTCATCTTCATCTGAGCTGGACTCAATATCACTACGGTCATCCTTTGATACCTGTTTCAGATAGAAATTGATATTTTGAAAGGCAATTTACAGTTTATTAATGTTAAATATGTTGAACTTTTTTTTACTAAAGGAGAACTATCACAAGAATGATGATTTAATATAATCTTCAACTCATAAGAATAATATTCTTTCTGAGCTGAGTGCACTGTTTGGGAAATACTTGGAATGACCAGAGGGTAACTGCGTGTACCCTGGTTATGTAAAAAAAAAAAACTCCCAGAGACATCTCTGCTTTACCCATTAGATGTAAATGAAAACAATCCTGGCTATAGATTTTAGGTAGCTCAGGGTGGCATATAACCAAAACCAAGCTGAATTTAAGAAAAGCATACCAATTGTTTCATTTTGAATTATACCTGAGCCTTATTAAAGGCTTAACTTATTCATGCAAGAGCTGTAAAGTCTATCAAACAAGCTGTCCAATATGAGACTCCAGCTAAGAACACGATTTATTACTTTGGGGCACATCTATCAAAGGGTGAAAAAGGGACTGCCACAGTTTACCAGTGGGCTGGATGGCCGCAGCCTTCATCATCATCCCCATAGCCCTCCTACACCTCTTTCCAAAAACGCAACATAGGTTGTGACCGAGTGGAGGGGCATTACAGCATTCGTGGCATGGATGGTTACAGACTGAACTGAAATAGAATTAACAGGAATACCCCACTAAGCTGGTTTACGGTCTGTACAGATACATACTACAAAAGAGCACAGGTATTTCCCTACACTGAGCATAAATATAGTGAAAAATGTACAGTTAAGTGTATGGTGGTCATTTAAGGCTTTAAATGTTCATTTATCAGGCTATTAACCAGTAACTGCACACACCAATGATCATATATGTGTACCAGAGCTGGTACATAAAAGCATATTAATAACAAAATTGAAATGGATGAACACTTTGTAATATCCTCATGAGACTTACATGCAAAGGATTCCATTTTCCAATCTTCCATGACAGCAGAAAGAAACACACAAACATGGATAGGTCAGGGTGCAAATAGCAAATAATAGCTGGACTTTCATATAAATAAATACAGTTCTCTAGTTCAATGCCCAAAACACAGACCGAGGGATATAATTTGTAAAAATACTGATTGCTTAGCTGGGAGATATTCCCTGTTCAGATTGTATACAAGGATTACCTTCCATTTGTTTTCAATTTACACAATGAAGTATTTAGCCTTGACATAACCCTTTAGCCTCTAAATTCCAGTAGTTTAGAGTTGCATTGCATGCATAAATAAAGGTAAAACTTTAATTGCAATAAGGGCCCACTTGAGGTGGAATTTGTTATGTCGGAGCAGTCTAAGTTTGAGAGGGTTAGTAGACATTTCTAGTTGTAGAACTAAATTCCAGTGGTTATGGGATGAAAACCTTTCCCAAAACTCTGCCGTTCACCTCCCCTTTTCTCTATGGTAGGTGGCACAATTTAAAAAGCACAGAAACTCATCAGCTACTAGAGTAAGATAATTATGTAGGGTAAGAAGGAATGAAACTCTTGCATCTGCAAATAAGACTGGAATGGTTATTTTAGAAAGGATGATATACTTTTAAAAACACAATAGGATGCTACAGTCACGGTCCTGCCAACCTGCACCCCATCAGTTATCATATGGTTATCTAGAATAGGGATTGTACTGACCAATTTGGCTGCTAGTAGTATTACACTGTAACAGGACATCAGAATAGTAGATCTATATAAACAATGAACAGGGAGCTGGAATAACAAAGCAGGCAGGACTTTCCATGGAGGCTTCTATTGCATTAAGTGGAGAGCTGGGACCGGAACAGTAATATTAAGTTTAAGGTGATATATATCATCAATGGAAAAATAAAATATTAATCAAAAGATTTATCCTTACCTTGCATTTGCAAATTGCTTTACATGCAATCTTGATTATGAGATATGACCAAAATAAGTGTAGGGACTGTAGAAGCAGCAGCAGTAGGTTAAATACCCACCAGGAGGGATAAGGACCAACAATTTCCCAGCTCTCAAACAATGTAGTGTTTAAAATCCTGTGAAAAAAAAAAAAATAGCCATATTATCCTTTGTTAGAATGGTAGAGAAAAACTGAATATAACTAAACAATGACACTGAACAAGGATATAGGCCATGGCATTTTATCACAAACTAAAGGATGCAGTAAAGCATGTGTTCATTGTGCTTTATATTCACATTTAAATACAAATTAATGAAATGTTATAGTTTTATAGCCAAATGCATATACTGTATGTGATAGCCTCTGCACTTCAAGTCGGAATAATCCTTTGGAGCATAGTGGTGACCTCACACCACCACTACTGGCACAGAAATTGACACACATTTCACCCAATTGTAGGTCTTAGGGGCAGATTTATCAAAGGTCAAGGTGAATTTTTGAATGAAACAAATTTCAAGCAATTTTTTGTGTATTTCGATATTCGATAAGAATTTAAAACATTTTAGAAAATTCGAATATCTAAATTTATCATGTACCTCCTAGAACTCATTTGGACTCAATTGGTGAACTTTGAAAAATCAAAGTATTTTTTGGGAAAAACTTTGACTCAAATTCAATCGAATGCGATATTCCTTCGATTCGTACAATTCGAATTCGCCTGAATACAAACCTATTCGATTGAAAACAGACCTATTCGACCAAAAGAAAAATTTGATTCAATTTCGGTTGGCCCTTTTGATTTCAACGTTTTTTTTCAATTCAAAATTCGACCCTTGATAAATATGCCCCATAGTTTCTAATTTCTAACACTTCAGTCTGATAATCCCATTACTAATTCTTGGCTTGATTTTGACTATACTCTTTTGGAAACAATTCTGCTGAACCCCATTGATAAGACCCCTTCAATCTGTTCTCCCGTGTCTAATTCCATCTTGGTCCTTACTGTCTGTTCTTGATGGCCTACACACGTTTGTTATTATAGTGAATTAAGGCATTTTTACAACCCAAAATGAATGTGAAAACAGTATGCAGGAGGTGTGACCTGTAGAGTAAATATATGAATGTATTATGTATGTATAACCTGCACAAAGAATAGGGTGATGTATGTATGTATGGTATGAAGAAAAGATTTAAAGAATTAAGTAGAGTGAATGTATTTACTGAAAAGAGTAATTATAGTCTATAGCGTAGATGGACTCATGATCTATAAAGAAAGAAATCAGATAGCGTGCTAGCTATATCAAATGATTTCTTACGATATGATAACATGAATGCATCCTGATATTTTTACTGTAAGCAAAATTTTGATTTCAAACCACTAGGTGGCACTTCTGTGCAGGGAGCAAGCATTAAAAGCTGTTCGGCTGCATCTATGATGCCAAGTTATAATCTAATTGCAGATAATACAGCAGTTATATTGATTAGCAATTCCTCAACTACAAAAGCCGGTAATGAAGAATCCTGATAGGAACACAACAGCAGGCAATAATTTATGTTGTCTTTGAGCTGCAAAAATACAGTAATGGTATTAAATAGACTGTGCAAACAATTTGTATGATATACTGCTTGCAATACCCAACAGTAATGTGAATTAATTAGCTCAATTCACACATTTTATCTGAAAAATAAACATGGGAAAATGTAAGAAAGGTTAACAGTCAGTCAGCAGACAAGATGCATGTACTGCATGCTCTATAGTCTATATCTGTACTGATCATAAAAATATTATTCTGTAATAATAAACCCCCCTACTAGTAGCCTCTGTAGCTAAATGATTGCAACAAGAAAAAATCCAATTATTTCCTAACAGTCTTTTGTACATCTCACTGCACTTTACCAGCACATACATAACACATTAAAGGGAATCTACAATCCTAACATGTATCTGAAAATATTCCCAATTTGTATGTGTTTTCAGTTCTGGAGGTTATTCTTTTAATATATATTAGTTTAAAAAAATTACATATTTTAAAACTACAGTCGAGCAAACTTTTCTTTTCAAGGTCTCAAACCCCTCCATTGCAGCCCTTAGGGCCCTATGCACTAGTTATAAATCTGGCACAAAGCACAGCCTATGGCAGGCGTTATGTACAGGGGTCCATAGCACTTTATGTCGCTTGATGTAACCAAGGTTGTTTATAGTGAATAAACCACAATCTTTGGGCATTTTGGGTTTTGGCAAGTACCACCAGCCTCCTACCCTGTCTCTACGCAGTGCTGCCAAATGAACTGGATAAAGCACTATTATTGGGTTGTTAAAAAAAAACATTAGTGCCAGGGACCCCCATAAAAGTTTTTTAAAAATCATTAGTGGTCAGGCCCCCATAAGTTAAAAAAAATGTTGGTGCAAGGGCCCCCCTTACAAGTTAAAATAACAAGAGAATATTTTAACAAAAAACATTGGTGGCAGGGGCCTATAGAGTATTAAAATAATACATTGGTGACTAAGGCTTTGAAAAAACAAAAAAACACACATTGGTGTTCAGTAGAACTTGTAGCTTCAGCTCCTTTCATGACTTCGCTCTTTACGTGGCTTCAGAACTTTAAGTTTGGCTCTTTTCGTGACTTTCGGTCTTTTCGGGGCTTCAGGACTTCAAGTTCGGCTCTTTTCATGACTTTGGATCTTTTTGCGGCTTTAGGACTTCAAGTTTGGCTCATTTCGTGACTTCGGGTCTATTCGTGGCTTGGGAACTTCAAGTTCAGCTCTTTTCATGACATCTCACTAGAGATACTTCTTCTTTAGCATTTCATAGCAAAGATTCGCTAGTGTTTGTTTATGCCTATCGTAAAGTCGCTAGTGATCTTACGCATAGGTCAATTTGAATAGGGCCGGTACATTAAAGTTGTATGGACGTCTTTATTAGAGATGTTGGTGCAAATGCTTAAATGCCCTACACATAAGCCCACTGTAAAATGAAAGTTCTATGGCCCTCAAATGTCTGGGGAAAAATGTTAACTGAAAAAAGTTTAAGTTAGGACTTTTGCAGGCAATCAGTTTTAAAAAAAAAAAAGGAGAAGTCACCAGCATTTTTTTTGTTGCACATGTCACTGACAAAAGGTTGCCAAAGTATTTCAAATCATATCTTAATTCCACCTTTTTTTTTTGAAATTATTAAGTGGCTGTGCACACAGATGCAGTTGAAAATAATTACCAAGCCAGCAGTAGCTGACGGTGCATGAGATTAAGCAATACAAATCATTAGAACGAAACCAAAAGAATCCCAAATTGCACTCTGTAATTATAAATTCATGCAACAAATTTTTATTTAACCGTTTGGTTTAAGTTACCCTTCACCACTCCGTAGTTCAATAATGCAAATTGATTACTTAAAATGCACTGTTTAAATTTATCCATTCATCACTTAAGTTCATAATTAAGTCAGATATTTTAATTCATTAAATTCAGAAGTTCATAGTTTAGATCCATTTCTTCCATGAGCGTTTGTTCCAGAATTCATTTCACCAGTTTATAAATAGAAAAGCAATGATCCTTAATTCATCTGTTAAAAACACAAACACGGAAGAGGAGAGAGGAGCTTATTGTAACAAGTTATCCAGGCTTTGTGAGATAGGACACGCCAAGTCAAAGAGTTATAGCATTGGCCTTTTATACAGCCTGCAGCTCTGTGTTAATCCCTATGAGCCGCACTGATTTCACAGATCCGGTGTAACTGGTTACATTGTTTCTAACGTAAGGCAATGAAACAAAACAGTTTCCAGTCTCAGGGAGATCAGAAGCACTTATTCACACATGTTACAAAGTTAGGTAACAATTCTGCTGTAGGCAGTGTTAGAGTCAACATCAAAGGTTTAAATGCGCTGCATGCGCTTTTCTTTTTAGTTATCCACGACCATTTGTAAGTACTGGTATAACATAGATTTATACTCATCTGCCTCTAGTGCTCTGGTCAGTCCACCGGATTTCTGACATCAAGATAGATGTGGTTTTCAAAGAGCGTGTTGGAAGCGCGTTCCTCTTTGTCTTATCTCAAAGATATAATAGGCTTTTTTTCCTCCCTTTTTTTTTTTTTTTTCCTGCCAAATCCAATGTGACAGACGATACTCTCCACTCTCCACTCTCCACTCTCCAAACGTGTTAAGCAGCCTACATATGTTTCGCCATTGTTTGGCTTCCTCAGGGCATGCTGACATCATCAGGGTGCGCCTTTTTATGGGCTATGGGTGTATTTTGCATATCTTAATTAAGTGTCCAACAAAGATGATAGAAATTTCACAAAAATTTTTGATGAAATAGGAGATGAATATCTGGCACGTACAAAAATAAATCACACAACTTCTAGTATAGTTTATCTTATAAACATGGAAATGTGGCACTATCTCTTCAGATCGATTCTTTTTCATTTACTATTGTTATTCAAGCATTTAGATTTACAAAAAAGCTCCAAATTTTCTCTCATCGTTCATCCCTTTGGGCCATAAAGTGTCCAGGACGTGTATCCATCTAAGCTCTTTTTGTAAAAGTAATTTATCAACATCGCCTCCCCGAATTCCCAAGGTGATATATTCAATACCATACACCCTAAGGCTGCTGCTGTTCCCATCATGTACATTATTAAAATGTCTAGCAACCGAACTTTTTTGGGACTTTCGCCTTATATCACCTACATGTTCTAACAGCCTAGTACCTAATGCCCTTTTTGTTTTTCCAACATATTTTAAAGGGCAAGTACATTCTAAAACATAAATCACACATGTAGTTTTACAGTTTATAAAGCTTTTTATTGTGAATTCCTGTGCATTTTTCAAGTGTTTGAATTTGTTGCACTTCATCATGTATTTACAAGCTTTACAGTTACCGCACCTGTGAGACCCAATCACTTTGCTATTAAGCCATGTGGGTTGTGGGTCTCGTTCAGTGCTTGTATAGTGACTGCGTGTTAACTTATCTCTTAAGGAGGGAGCTCTTAATTACACCTTCCCTGAAACTGGTACAGGATTTCATCGGTCTGATAAAAATCTTACAGTAAATACAGCTTGAGATAGTTTAATAATATAGGTATGGGATCTGTTATTCAGAAACAAGTTATCCAGAAAGCTGTCTCCCATATACTTCATTTCAACCATATAATCCAAATTTTTGAAATAAGAAATAAGTAATCCTTATTGGATGCAAAAAACAGCCTTTTGTGTTTATTTAATGTTTACATGATTTTCTAGTAGCCTTAAGGTAGCAAAATCCAAATTACAGAAAGATCCATTATCCTGAAAACTCCAGGCCCTGAGCATTTTTGGTAACAGGTCCCATACCTATACAATATATATATATATATATATATATATATATATATATATATATATATATATATATGATATACGTTTCACACATTTTAATACAAAACTACAGTATATAAGAAAGGACCCATAAACTTAACTTGTCACATTAAACTCCTCTGCTCTCCAAATATGGTGGTCAAAACTGCTATTCCAGTATATAACACAGGCAGATAAAAAAGTAATTTTGATGTATAAACACAGATCTCTTTGGATGCAGTGCTGGAAACAAATGTGTTAAATTCCTTGTGCGAGAACCCCCTAGACAAATAACATGGAGCTGAGTGGACACATGGCAAACAAAGTTCTCCTTGGAGCTTTGTTATTCATTACATATGTAGTTCACCGTTTCCTATTTTAGTTTTTATTCAATTAGTTTTTATACTTTTTGAATTCTTCTTCTCTCTAGCAGTAGGGGTTACAGACCCTGACATCAAACGACAATTATACTTTTATTGGTACATGTTATTACTCATCTCTCTTTACAGGCTTTCTCCTATTCAGCTTTCAGTTTCTCATTGAAACCACTGCCTGGATGCTAGGATAATTTGGGCTCTAGCCAACGGACTGCTGATGAAATTTCACACTGGAGAGCTGCTGAACAAAGAGCTGAAGAATTAAAAAAATATAAAAGGATGACTCAATGCAAAACTGTCTACATCACACTTAAAGTTAAAGTAAAGGTGAACTTCCCTTTTAAGTTCTCAGCTGGCTTTGGAGCTATTGAAGAGTTTGCTGAACATTGATAAACTGAGTTAAACACCAGTATGAAAGGCTTATGCAGCTGTAAAGGAGAACGGATTCTATTTACAGAACACAGGATTGGGCTGTGTAGGACATACAAGCCAAAATAACAGAAGACTTACCATAAGGGAAATACCCCCAGTCTTGCTATTAAAAACACCAAAGCAAACAGGGCGAAGAGAAGGTCAGATAATTTTTGGCATTTTGAATAATTTGCCATTTTTGCAGCCTAGGGGAAACATACACATGCTTAAATGAACATTTGCTCTGTAGAATAATTTTAAGCACCCAGAAATAATTCAGCAGTATTACATGAAACACTCCTACTGTATGTTCAGTTTATTGTTGGCATTCACTATGAATTATATCAAATCCTTTCATTTTGGTTTAGTTTTTAGGGATTTCTCACCATGGTGACGGAGATGGTGGTATTTTGCTAGAACATGAAGAGAAACTTTATATGATTTATGACACTCAAAAAGGCACCATGTAGCTATGTGGAAAATATCACCTACAAGGCCTAAAAATTAATTACAGTTTTAAAAAGTAATTCTACATTTTGGTACAAGCGGCTTCTTGGTCTGGTATGCTTAGGTGAAGAAAATGTAGCTGAAGGGACACACTAGTACTAATGTATTGGGGTATATTAAGAATCACACCTCCATGCCCTACTTTAGTTTAGTAGACATTATCCCTGTGGTGGTTCCTTGAAAATGTCAGGTATCAAACAATAACTCTGCTTCCCTCACTGTGTCATGGAACACACCATGGAAGAGTTAAAGCATGCATAATAATGTTATTCACGATTTTTTAACTTCTGGTGAGACTTTATTTAATTTTATTTTGCATTAGATGAGGCAACAATGTTGATGCTCCTGTCTCCTGCTGTCTTGAATAAGTGTAGGCAAGCAGAATGACATGAAATACAGAGTGTTTCCCACTGTAAGAGACTACAACCTACAGAAGGCAGAGACACTGTATGTTTGAGTAGTATATAAAATAGTTTATTATTGATACTGCTGTCCTTGATAAAATGGGTCGTTGGGGAACATGGGAATGCCTGCAGTTAGACTACAGGATGTGGCAGTGAATTTAAAACACATAAAACAGCTTGGAAGATACTGTAAGAGTGGGTGGAGGTTATCCGAAGGGCAGATGGATGCTCATTAGAAAAACATTATAGCAGTTGGTAAAGGGAATATTTGGAGTCAGAAGCAGAGATAAAGGGTTGCTGAACAATATCAAGCAAATGAAGAAGTCTTTTGCTTAACTCTAACAATGCTATAGTATTTGTGAAGAGCCTTGAGATTAAACAGAAGGTAGAAATGCAAAATCGGATGATGTCTAATAGCTTAGTTACTTTATATAATATCTGAACTTCATGATAATAAGACAGAGGTAGTTGGAGAAAGATGTGTTAAATTTGGCACACATGGGTATATCTACCCGTTCAGCTTGATGACCTAACAAGAAGATCACTCATCTTTACAGATTCACATATGGCCTTTCAACAGGTGCCACATCAGAGACATTCAGAACCCTTAGGTCCATTCAGCTGGTATTTGCCAGTAAAATAGTTAGATTTGGCTGGCTCATTTGGTATTCATCAGGAAACTTGCTGGCTTTATTCTCCCATGTACACCCACCTTTAGGGTTATGTCATGCAGGAAGATAGGAAGTTGCTACTTCATTGCAGGTTTAATTGCTTTCTGAAGGGCAAGTGGCCAATACTGCCCAATAATGTAAGAATGAAACTTGCGAACTAGAAGCAATACATACACAAAGTGCCTCCACGTTACTTCCATACAGGTCCAAGTGAAAACCTTTTCATGGATACTTACACATAAAGGAATCTATCATTTTATCATCTCACCTCTAGTAGAACATCAGCCATGTCATGGAGCCCCATCACTAGGGTACCTACTCGCACCATGTTATTCACGTATGAAAAGGTAATCAATGAGATTGTACCGAGGTGATGAAGAAACATGATGCCAAAGTCCTGAAAAGATAATGACAAAACAAATAGTAATGGATGGAGTGCCCAGCCTGAAAAAATGAACACAAATTATTTACAGTTCTGAATACACGTGTCACTAGATGAGGGTTATCTATAATCTATTTATGTGCAATATATATTTATATATATATATATATATTTATATATATATATATATATATATATATATATATATATATATATACAGTATATGATATACAACTTTTCACACATTTTAATACAAAACTACAGTATATAAGAAAGGACCCATAAACTTAACTTGTCACATTAAACTCCCCTGCTCTCCAAAGAAGGTGGTCAAAACTGCTATTCCAGTATATAACACAGGCAGATAAAAAAAAAGTAATTTTGATGTGTCAATAAACACAGATCTCTTTGGACGCAGTGCTGGAAACAAATGTGTTAAATTCCTTGTGCAAGAATCCCCTAGACAAATAACATGGAGCTGAGTGGACACATGGCAAACAAAGTTCTCCTTGGAGCTTTGTTATCCATTACATATGTAGTTCACCGTTTCCTATTTTAGTTTTTATTCAATTAGTTTTTATACTTTTTGAATTCTTCTTCTTCTTCTCTCTAGCTAAGTGAAGCTTGACCAAATGTTTACCTGGAATAGGAAGCTTAAATCCAAAAAGTGTGGAAACAAGGAATACGTCCTATTTGAAGCATGTACCTACATTTCCAAAACTGGGCCCTGGGAGCTGAGAGATGCCCATGGATATAAAAATATTTTTTTTCTCCTTAGAAAATAGCTATTCCATCATTATACATACATGGATTATGGATCTAGTAGTGATATGATACACAATATGGCACAAAAGCAGAGTATATTTCCTATTAGTCTATCATTCAGTATCACTAAACAATTATGATGAAATTCAAATGAAAGATATAAATCAACTAAATACTTAAAGAATGTGAAATTGGTTTTGTGCAGTTATGATAACTCACCAGAAACTGCTCAAATGTACATTTCTGAATCAAAGCTAAATCAGTTAAACCATACCTCCCACCATTTTGAAAATCGAAAGAGGGACAAAGTGTTTTGCCCCGCGCAGTGGCCCATTTTATGGCCACACCCCCTAATTACCATGTCCATTTTACAAAATTTGGCAGTTTATGGAAAGTTGGAACATATTTCTGGGGGTTTTAGGGTCATGTTTTATGTGTTATTACAGTTTTGCTAATTAAGATGAATTGCCCTTTAAGCTGCAAGTCACAGTTTCTCCAAGAGACTATTAAATAGTTACAATTGTTTCTTTGCTTATCGTAAATTGTTTCAAAAGTATCTAAGTGCACCTGCCAGGTATTCTTGGTTCTCTGCCAACAGCCAATTAGGTTTTAGAAACTTTTTATCTTTTTCTGTCTGGTCAGTGCAGGAGATCAAAGAGAAAGTCGGGATGTTTCAGTAACAATCCGGAACTGCAGGTTGAGCTGTCAAAATCGGGATTGTCTCGCAAAAAACAGGACCGTTGGGAGGTGTGGTTAAATAGTTCAAAACTCTCAATCTTTTCACTGTCTGTAGACTCCTGCTCTCATCTACTCCATTGTCTTATCTATTTATTTTAAAAGCTCTAATGCAACAGCAGCAAGTGAACTACAATTCTGAAACATATCTCCCAGAAGAGTGCAAAGCATAAATGAAAGGCACACATTTCTTGCACTTTACAACATGCCCTCTGGACCAGCTCTTTTTGCTCCCAGTATAGAGAACAGCAGCTGAGCCTTCCTATGCACAGTGTCACTGCAGCACTGTATTAATAAGCAGCAGGCAGGTATCATAAAATAAGCATTTCCTTTGGACACCCACTAGCTTGTACATAGCCATAGGCAGGTGTTAAGTGCAGGGTTGCTTTGTGCCCAATAATACTGTAATCTAAACATTGCAGATAGTAGCAAATCCCACAGGAACTAGTACTCCATGGAGGGGTCCTAAGGGGCAGAGGAAGCCAAATGGGATGTAAACATTGTTGGTAAGCAACACTTTACTCAAATTTTGGTAAACTACATATGCTAATTAGAAGAGTAAAGGGATGGACTGGATTAAGATACATTGAATACCTTAACCAAGGGATGAAATGGCATCAAACAGTTTACGTTTTAAGTATTAAATATGTTAAGCATTTATTGCAACATTAAGCCTTTTCCATTAATGCATTTCTCCAGTAAACAGCATGGCAAAGCCATTATACCAAGCTTCATAATTAGCTCCAAATCATAAGTCAAGAGCAAAAGCCTATGGAGAACTATGTTATGATGATTCAGACCACAAACCCAAATCGATTTTTTCCACAATCAATACAGCATTCATTCCTCTGCTTCACAAGGGCTCTCCCCAGCCGTTAATAAATACACTAGCGCAGGGCTATATGAAACTATGATTTTCCTTAATAGAACTGAAAGTGAGTCATTCATAATTTTTGTGTTCCAGAAATTTGTCCTGCTATAAGAAAAACAATGATAGAGTGGAAACACCAAATAAAGATATTCTTCAATAATTTTAGTTTTTCAAAATTGTATTGTTTTTCTAACCTTTTTAAATTAAAAACTCAGTAAGTATCTTTTGCCCCTTGTGCAGCTGACTCATGCCATGGCTATAGCTCTCTAAGCTGTTCTATATACAATTCTATATATTTGTTGCAGGCATTTCACAGCAGTAGCTTTAGACTCTACTAAACATGCTCTCTGGTTGCAATTTTTGACAGCAACTAATGTAGGAAACTGTAACAGACTTAAGTAAAGCTTAAAGGGATACTATTGCATAAAACAACAATATAAATAAAAATGATACCCACTTTTGGCATGAGCTCTTGCAGCTGAGCACAATTGCCTGTCTCTTTGCTCACTGGGACCTTTTCCCCATCCCCTTTATGCTCACAGTGTAATCCAACCCTTCCCGTACTTTGATCCATTGGTGCTAAATGTAATAGATGGAGTACAGACGTATGGTGGAAATAAGAAAGGGCTGATGGGATTTGTCCTTGGCTGTGGCCCACCAGGGAATTCTCTGACCAGTCTAGGTTTCAAGTGTAGCAATGTGTTCTTTGCACCTAAAGTTCTTCCTACAATCTCACAAAAACTCTAGCTACCCAATCATTGTCAAACTATAACTCCTAGCCACTCTATCTTATAATATCTTACAATTCCAGCACATTAGGCTCTGTGTTGGCCTCTTCAGCATTTCACTTTAGAAATTCCCCATTCCAAAACCTTTAGGTTTTTTTACTCCGTATTAAAGGTGATCTTCCATGACATTCCCCAGTGTCAAGTCGAGAGGTTGGAATGAGCAAGTAGCAATGAGAATGAAAATAGCAGCACTGTGCCTCTGTAAATCAGTCCTCCTATTACACCTAGCGTATTCATGAGTAATGTGCCGGTCATGCCTCCTTACTTAAAAGGGAGATTGAAACAAAACTTATTAGTGAGATTTCACACACAAAGCCAAAAAGAGAAAATGTTAATGTGAAAGAAAAATAATAAGCATGTTACAGCAGTGAAATTATATCTGTATTTATTCAAATGGTTGGTTTCTGAGAAATCCATCCTTAATCAAGGAGCAAAGAGGTGACACGTATATTACGGGACATAGCTTTTCCCTTAGTTTGTTTGTTTCATTATAGGTTTCTCTCAACCCACATATAATTATGTTAAACCTGCTGGCTCATTTATGTGCAGATTTATGTTAGATGCCTTATTTCTTTTCTAGACAAAACTGACTTTAGGGAAATACAGATGTGGTTGACAGTAACTTGAAGTCCTCTTGAATGCATTCATCGAGCTAGTGCACCAGATACAACATGCAAGCTGAGGATGCAAGGTACTGGCCTCCACTATGCTTATGTAAGTCAGCCTTTACTCCTTGTGCCAGTGATACTGCTACAGATACTCCCTGTATAGGCCCTGTGGGGCACAATTGTGCATACTTGGCACATACACCTGTACCATTGCTAAATGAGTTGCCAAACCTGCATCTCATCATAACTCTCCCATCTACCTTACCCAACATGTGCTGAACACTTTTACAAATCCCGGGTTAAACAGAGGCTCTATTAGAAAACCTTAAACCATCGGCGGTATCACTAAATCACTTCTTGTTATAACAAGAGAGACCAACAGCTGCCGGAGGGCTAAGGAGTACAGTCCAGCCTGGTTTCCATTAATAAATGAATTTAAACTTTTTAATACCTTTCCAGACATTTGGAAAATTTCATAAACCAGGCAATCATTGATTGGGTCATGACATAAGGAATTTAATATCATACAATATGGAAGGAAACTTGGTGGATAATGCTTGTTATAATGGTTGGATATAGTGGCTTTTCATTTTGCCAACCATTTAAATATTTGTTGTTCTTAATATAAACATGAAATATAAATGTGAGAAAAAACACCATTAAATGAGACAAGAGAGGGAGCTGGTAAGCCATTTGTGTTTTCCCTGTGACAGATTAGCTGCCAAGCTCCCCAGTAACCTGCTCATCATCGTTGAAACAAAAATTTGATGTAACGTAAGAACCATTTGCATATTTCCTGGAGTCCTTAATGCACTGCACAGAACTTGTTTTCTTCCTGTTATTTTACAAATGTCCATGCAACCTAAGGATTGTAACATGTATTTTATCTGCAGGAAATCTGCTCCTTAAAGTATGCCATCATTTTTAATTCATCACAATGAAGAACAAATGAGTAACCACTGCATTTACAGTATATTTTAATTAAGTCGTAATTATAACAGAACTAAGAGAGGAAAACAAAGGGATGGGTTATCTATGAACGTATCCTTTTCTACCACCTAACAACGTGAGTCTGAATAACTGGTTTGGTTCTACAGAGTGCCTTTTATAGGCAGTGTTTTCAGTGATAGGGAGAGCAAGGCTGATGCCTCTTAATTCTATACAAATCACAGTGGTGTTGATGTGCTTCCTTTGAAATCAAGGACAAAAAGCCATAAACGCACAAAGGGTGCGCTGTTAAATGGGTTCATGTTGCAGATTTGTGTATGCAGCTCCTTGTTTGATACCTTTAAATCAGTGGTTGCCAGACTGTACCAGGTGAACCCCCATTTGAAGTTCAACCTATCAATCCTACTGCTATAAGGGAACACTGATGCATTAGTCATTTAGCCATAGTTCCAAGAATATTTTAGACAGCCAAATCCTAGTTCTCAAACTAACTGACCTACAAGATGGGCCTTCAGATGTATCTAGGAGTACAAATAGTCAACCTTGCCTCTGTTCCACGGCTTTATCTTGTGGTTCTACTATCGACCTACCTCCCCAACCTGTGACTGGGGCTACAGGGTGAACATATATTTGAAGTTCTAGGTAAGTGCATGGCTTAACCAGTGTAAAGTAGGTTCAAAAGCAGCTGGGTCCTCCCCAGACAGCAGTAAATTGTTTTAGGTATGGTGGAGGGGGTCAGGGGTGGCAAGGGGTGTAAGTCACTTATGCAAAAAAATACTAAGTATTAAGTAGAGTTTAACTGTATAGGTAAAATCGGACAGCTATTAATGCTTTATGGTTCAGAAGAGAGGAACAAAGAATACTAAAATTTGTCAACTTATGTTGTGATTTTACCTTTCTCTTGATATCAGTGAACTGAGAAAACATCAAGGACCAGTAGAAAGAGAGTTCCACAACATAGTAGTAATGCAAGTCAGGGGTGAGTTGCTGAAAAATGAAAACATTAACAGCTATTATTTATTTAGTTTACAAAAAAAATAGAAAAATAAACAAAATTCACACATTAGCTACTTAGAATTACAAGTCAATATAATATATGTTTTGCTTTGAATGCAAAGACAATCCTTGCTATTTATGTTCTGTAAAAAAATGTATTTGTGTCTCTAAAGACCATGGTACACATAGCACCGTTCACCCACTATATTTTTCTCCACTCACAATTTACCTGTCATTGGAAAACCCAACACAGGAAATTCCTACCTGAAAACAAACAGTGTTTACAACCCAATTGAGCAGTACATTTGGTTAGATGTTCCTTCAACTAAGGTATATCTAAAATACAGATGATATCAAACACACCATGGTCCAAGCACTGGCAGTTTGTCATTTTAAAAACAGGAAACAAAAACCAGAGTACTAAGTCCTTGTCAAGGTCACTTGTAAATTAAATGCTACCTTGTTGTGGTGCAGAATAGAGCACACACAATTGTGATGAGTTATGAGAATTGCATTATTTGTTTTGCTAAGAGATTCAAGAAGAAGCAGCGACAAGATTAGATTTCCACCAGACACGACTCATATTTATATGAGCACACAGACACCGCAGCATCTTTGTGGAACATTGACTTTGAAGGCTTTTAGTGGGTGCTTTACTGCCTATGAAAATGTAATTTGTTATCCCTCCCTGTGGCCCAGGGCCTCATCTCATTAGATCTGGCAGTAAATTCTGCCACTGAAGCAAAACTGTATTGATGGAACTCAAAGGATAATTAATTAATATACATTTATTCTAGTATTAATGCACCAGTACAATGAGACAAAGCTATCAAGTATTATCTATAGTATACTGTATTTTTCAATCTACTAATTGCGTCATGCCTTTGCATATACAACATGTCCCAGAGGGATTAATCAATTGTAAGCTTCCAAAACCTATAATGAATGAGATCTATAGTATGATAATTTTTGGTCTATTTTGAAATACTGGGAAGAGTCTGGTGCAGACATTCAAGGAGAACTAACCCCTACAAATTAATTTGGCTAGAAATGCCATATTTTATATATATACTGAATTTATAGAACAATTCGAAAGATTTAGCATAAACAAGTTTAATTATGAATTTTGGGGCAGATTTTATCTTTATAGTAAGAGCCGTACATAGGTCCACTTCAAATACTACATGTAAATTAGAAACATGCACAGCTTCTTCCTTAAAATATTTATTTGTGCATTTTAACCACAACAAAATTTCATATTAACACATTCTAAAATACACCACAGTGCAGTGTCTCCTCCCCCGGCCTGCCTACCTTGTGTTAGCCACTCCTTCCTGATGCGTTTCGCTCTATTGGGCGATTCATCAGAGGAAAGTAATTGTCTGCCTCACTTCTATGCCTCAGGGCAGATATTTGATTGACAGCTCAGACATGTAAACACCTTTATAACGGGATTGGATGTTTTAATGAAAAAAATAATTTGTATTCCGTGTTTAATTTGCAAAGGACTTTCATTATACAGCATTTTATGTGTAGGTGGCAGGTCCCCTTTAAACTATAAACTTAAATTTTGGGAAAACGGTAAAAAAGAAAAGATCGAAAGCAATTGAAAAAAGTCTTTGTTTCTGATGCACACTCTGAAAACAACTGAACTGAAAAAAAGTGTTTTAAAGCTGATCAACCCTTTTAAGCACAGTTTTCCTAACAAGTCTGCATGGATATGGTAATGCAAAGGACACGTGTCACATAATGGGAACCACATTAAAAAAAACAGCAGTATCAATAACAGTATCAAAGGCTTAAAAAGAGATAAAGTGAGGTACAGAAAGATTCGCTTGTCTGAAGTTCTTCACATTTGAAATCTTTAATTACAGTCCTGTTTATATAAAGAAGCGGTTGAATTATATGAATAGTTTGTGCTGGTACCCTGGTTTGTCTTTGAAACACCTTCAGAAAATGCTATTTCCCTGTGCCAATGATTCTCCTACTAATGCAGCAGTACAAGAACTATTACTGTAGCTATTGTGGTATGTGAAGGAGCAATAAGACAGAGGGAATCTTGTAACAATAAGCAGCCTCTGCAGAGAGCAATACAAGCTGAAAACATTTTAGCGTTTGGCATCAGACCGGAACCCCAGGGGGTTTTGTGTTTGTTTTATTCTTTCTAAAAATCTTAATTGTGGTGTCTATTCGTAGTTTCCTCAAGTGCTTTGCATTTTTAGAAACACATCGGATTAATGTTTAAATCTTGAGGCTAATTCTAAATGAATTCATTTCCTTACCCCGGTGTGATCTCAGTGTGCTTACATGGCCTTGTGTGTTGCTCGATTAAATACAGATGGAGAATTATATCAGCAGAGCAATGTGCAACTTGGAGATGGAGTAACCTCTGAATATATGCCATGTTGTTTAAGTATATGCACCATTACGGATGGCATTTAGAAAGGAATAAATTCCATTCATTGTATGCTGAGAAAATATGGTAGAGATGGGGGCAAAGACCCAATCAATTGTATGTATTATAAAGGGTCTTCAACCGAAACACTGTAGTCTCTTTGCAGTAGCCAAAAACGTACTGTAAGAACTCATCCTGGTGGTCTAGCGGGGTGCGACGGGGACTCCCATCGCACCCACGGTGGGGACGCCCGCCTTGTCTTTCTTCGTGCATGCCGATGCTGGTTCTGAAGAGATAGCCACGCTGAAGCATCGAATTTGGTCATGAGATTCAAATATTTATAGACGCGCACGCCAATTGTACCTTGCCCAATGTAAAGATCTATTTTTAGTTCCTGGGTGCTATTTTCCTGTATTCTTTTATTGACCCTGCCTGTTCCTGATATTGTCTAGTCTGCTGCCTGTATGACTTCTCTCTTGGATCCTGCTCTGTACTTCGTATTTGATGTGTTTGACTCGGCCTGTGACCCCAACAATCTTTACGTCTCCTGAATCTGTACTGCTGCTCCCGTTTGGTATTCAACCTGGCCTGTCCCTCATCGTGCTTCTTGTTCTCCATTCCGGTACGACATGTGATTTCCTTGCCTGCCCCCAGAACTCTCTCCCTGGTCCTCTCACGCTAAGACCTGGTGGCACCTGAGTAGCAGAGGGCTCCTCCAGAAGCGAAATGTGTTTGTTATAGGCAGAAGACTGAGCCGTGATTGGGACCTTGGGGATTGTTCTGGGTTTGGGATACCATACCAATCGTAACACATACACAGCAAGTGCAGTCTGTTTGGACACCTTACATTATGTTCCTTTTTTTTCAGTATGTTTGCTGCTGTTTTAGACAATGGCAAACTCAAAAATGCACCATAAAATTTCTTGAAACTGACTCCTACCACACTCCTGCAATTCTTAAATAATATTTGCCCGATCACATGCTCATGTTGATTTTCAGCAATGGGGAATATGAATTTGGACATTTTGGATCAGAATTAGCCTCCTGAAATTACTACAGGAGCACTATAACAGCACTAAGCCGTGAAGGGACATGGACATAGGCTAGTACTCACAAACACAACTCCTTTAGAGAATGAAGATCGATTGTTGCCAGTTTCTCAACATTTCTATGGAAGTCAGCCAGCATGTAGTAGTTCTGTCTGCAAATGATACAAGGTTGGACACTACAACTGCTGGTCGTTGGAACATGTTGGTACAGCTTTGATGGTCTACAGCTGGGCAGTCTCTGTGATCTTCAATTGGTATAAAAAGACTAACAATTTGGAATTCTTGGTAGCCAACATTGAAAGCCATAAAATGAATAGTATCTGTTGTAAATGCAGAACAGGGATTGATTCTTTCTGCCAACCACAAAGGCAGCTCTCAGAGGGGGCCAATTACATTACATTCTGGGTGGGCCATTATAGAGAACAAACCAGTCCTGAACTGTGATAGTACCAATCACAGCTAATACTGCTGGACCAATGGGGCGCCAGTTGGTGAGCATAGCCAGTGTGTGTAAAATCCAGACAACTCAGCACAGATCTCACAGGGGGACTTGGGGCAAACTATGTGTATTGTGTTATTGAGGGTTATACCATACCATTTTTGAAGCAGTTAGGAACAACTAAGCAATAACATAATAGTTTACATTTTTCCCTCCAGATTAAAAGTTGTTTTATCACAAGTACAATCAAAACAAATCAGCTGAGAATCCCTCTGTATAACTGCACTTTATTTGAAAGCACCTAGGCTCCAGTTAGGGCTTCTCTGTGGACTGATGATTTGCTTTGACTGTGCTCCTACAAACAAAAAGTAGGATGTGACTTAACTTTCAGTTTCATATATTTTCCTTTTTAATACGAGAAATAACAAAAAACGTATTTCCTAATTTTTAAAACAATTAAAAAACTGTCCAGCACAAACCATATACATTACCCTCATGTTGAAAAAGAGGGTATATTTTCCAATGCAACTCCACAAATAAGGGGTTTTTCAGTTGACTTCTATTTTTGTTTTAATAACATTTAATAAATTAATAAAATAGCTTAATTGTCCCATCCAGTATTAACTCCTGCAGGCCTGGTCATTGATTCTCTAACTGTATTTAATGAATTATGCTGCTGATTAATGATTACATGGACAACTCATGGGCGACATCTTCCATATCTTTGGTCTTCTTCCGATCCTCTTCCTTCCCTTCAGAAATTTACAGAACTTTTTGGCACATGCTCAGTTGGTATGAATACTGGACTGCTCCAACTGTGCATGCACTAAATAACTACGTGTCCCGGAAGATGGCATCTATGAGCTCTGCCGCACAACTCTGCTTAGAAAAGTTAGCAAGCTATTCAGGGACACTTTTTGGAATACTGTGTTATGCAGGGAGAAAGCAGGGAGTGGGGACTAGGGTAGTATATGGAGCTTTTCTTATTGGGGGGGTTAGTTCTCCTTTAATGCAAAAGTAAAAGTTGTCGAGGTGCTGTAGAAATCAATGGGAGGTGTGCTGATTCTATTGGACCATTTTGAGAATGTTTGAGGTTTTTTTTTGTTTTCGCTACCAATTGTCTGAAAAACTAAGATTTTAAGAGGTTTTTGAGGTATTTGTATTTTACAGATCATTCAGTGCTTTTTTTTTTGAACTTTTAATAAATTCAGTGAGTTTGTGAGTTTAGTTGTGCTTCCAAAAACCTATAAAAATCAGACCTTTAATAAATAAGCCTCCATGAATAAAGCTACTAAAGTATTTGTACAACATAATGCCACTCTATTTGTAACTGCTTCTGTTGACTGTGTTCTAAAAATGTAAAATTATTAAAATAAATTATTTTTTAAATAAAAAATGCAATATACAAAATCTAAAGATGAAACGTGAATTACCTGATAAGGATAGTTGTACCAGCACTGTCTTGTATTCCAAAGCCATGGAGTCTAGAAACAAGAGAAACACAATTATACTGTAGTGAACTAATAGTAGCTAACATCTCATATTCTCTATGATACATTTCATTTAATTTATAGGCAGCCAGGTCTTTGTTTACACATGTATGAAAGTAAAATGTTTGTATACCGTATATATTATCCCTTTTTTATATATATATTTTGATTAATATTGCTTTAAGAATATAACTCTTATTGGACTACAGCTGGACTATAGCTTTCCAACATGCCTTAAACTTAATAATATGTTAAAATATCCTGGGATATTTAGTCCAGCAACTAGGGATGCACCGAATCCACAAATTAAAGGATTTGGCTAAATGACGAATCCTTTGTGAAAGATAAGGTCAAATACAGAACCAAATCCGAACCCTAATTTTCATATGTAAATTAAGGAAATGAGGTGGTTAAACAGCTCGAGGTTTAAAAAATTTCTTGTTAGTGTGATGAAAAGTCACATGTTTTTTTGGAATCAAATTCGGTTTGGCCAGGCACTGACGAAAAAAGATCTAATTTTGGCCAAATCAAGAACGGAATACTTGATTTAGTGATCCTACTACAATATTAGTATTTGTACAAGGTTTTACTGTAGGTGATGACTCAAGGTGACGTCCCAAGCTGGAAGCCCCCATTGTTATGCCTTCAATGGATCTAAACCGCTATGTGCTGGGTCATTGCTGCAAGTTTATATTGTGATGCCATCAAGAGTCTATGCATATAATCGTTACGGCCTGAATTCTTTCACATTACAGTTACGAGAACGAAAGAGACAGGTGTCTGTCTTTTTCTTCTCTCTGCTTGTGACGAGAATCCCTTTGCATCAAGTCTGACTGTACAAGTATCATGCCACTGACAATTTTGCAAAAACTCTCTAGGTTGTTTGCAGTTTTTCTGGTTGCAGCTCCTATTATATCTTCATTGTGGACCTGTGGCTTTTATACCTGGCAATTTATTATATTCTTTTTGTAATGTTCTCATGGAGCTATCTTGGGTTTTTTTGTACTGCTAAAGTGCCATCTCCTGGTTTTAAGCATATAGATATACTTAGCATATACAGCACTGTTTTTAAACCCCTGTTACACTAAATATGGACATGTATATCTATGCATGCAGGAACTTAAATTATTAAATGTAAAAAAAAAATCATGTTTGTATCAGAAAACATTAATTGTACAAAGTCAACATTTTCTCTGCATCTAGTGATTTCCCTAAGGCGACCAAGTCAGCAAACTTGTTCAGAAAACATCAGTGGAAGCGTTAGATAGTTGTTTGTCACTTTGAATAATATAAGATAATTATGATCAATGCATTACATTCAGTGCATAATTTGACCTGAGAGGTTTACATTTAAGTAGAATTTTAGCTTTCCCAAGTACTGGGTTGCAATAAAATATCAAGAATAAAGAGTTGAACAGATGAAGCTATCATGTATCATCTTTAGTTATTACAGAACACTATGGGATTGTTTCAAAAAATTATGCAGATCAGCAGTGCATTATAATTAATATTAATATTTCAGGCACATGGTTCTAGTCACTAATAAAATTGTATAACTCCATGGGAGCAATAAGCGGGGGACATTTCAAGTGGTTTAGAAACACCTCCTACTATTCTCCAAGCCTCCACTTACTATGCAGTTACTGAACTGAAATAAAATATTATCCATACTTAAAGGAGAACGAAAGGCAAAAGTTATACACTAACTCTTTGGAAAGTTTACATGCCAATGCCTTAAATCGCTATAAGTTTAGCTCACCAATGTGCATATTAAATTAGAGAACTGTCTTTAATGTTCCTAGGTCATTTGGAAGAATGCGGCCGCCATCTTAGGAAAGGAATATAGGCTTCTGCTTTCACTATTGCACATGCGCGAAAAATCACTCCCCTTTACCCAGGCGCGCATCATAGATATTCATGGCCAGAAAACATTAAAAACACTTTGTCCCCTTTGCTGCGCACTTCTAGCGTTTGGCGCTGCCTAGAAGCTCCTGCCTGCATAAATGAGTTGAGTGTCTCCATGGAGATGTGTGTCGTGCAAACTACAGGAGCGTGTTTACATGGGGTGGCATAAGCTTAATTTGCATGCGCGTCATCGTAGAAGTGAAAAAAGCATGCGCAGTGGTATCTATTTTTTCCTAATGCGCCTGAAGGCTGCCTCGGGCAGCCTGTAGAAAGCTTGCTGCGAAAACAGTGACGTCACTGGACTCGTTCACTCTCATTCTCAACAGAGTGCGTTTCCTGCTGCTAGACACCAGGGACAGCGGATTAACTCAGCCCTGTAAGTGCTTCTTCTAACAGCCTTATCAAACAGCTTTAGTTATTTTTTACCTTTCGTTCTCCTTTAATAGCCAATGGTAGGGAATAGCAATTCTAAACCAAATTTTTTAAAAAACCATAATTGTAAGCAACTTTCCAATATACATTCATTACAAATTGACAGTGCTTTTAAAGTTGTTTGTAAAAACAATTGATATTGAAAGAAACATTGACTTAACTCCCAGTTGTTACTTTTTAAACAATGTTGCAACAGTGTTGGTGCCCCAGCAAAGAGATCTGTTAATCAGCTGCCTTCTCTTACATTCTATCAACAGTCTTAGACATCAGAGCAGAGAATAGAAAGGGACAGAAACACTGCTTTCAATAGTAATACATGTAAAAATAACTTAAAAATTATAGAAAAGTTGAAATTAATGTATATTGCAAAGTTGCTTAAAATAATGTTTTCTATTATTAGGCAAATTTTTATTTTGGGGTTGACTTACCCTTTAAGTACAAGGCCCAAGTACAAGTACTATAGATACATCTGCAATAATCTAAGCAGTACTATATCAATACCTGCACTGGTCCAAGGAGAAATTTTTCATTTAAGTATCAGGCAAGTGATTAGCTTTTGTTAGCCAATACTCAGTGGCTAGTGATTGTGTCAGGAAAATCATTAGACAACACTGGCAGATATTACAGACAGGTGCTTCACATATTAAGGAATTTTCATCACCCCCTCTAATGGCGTTTAAACAAAATAAAAACTTGGATCTTCTGGTAAGGGCTGATATAGATAAACAAAAGATCAGAAACAACAATTTTTGGGAACCCCCAAAAGGGGACATTCCCCTGTTTATCATGTGTGCATTGTAATAATGTCACAAAAGGTAACTTCTTTACACGAAAGTGCCCCTGTGGTGTAGCTTATGTAGGTGAAACTACACAGATGGCAGATTTATCAATGGCCAAATTTCGAAGTACAAAAAACTTTGAAATTTGACCATCGAATCTTCCAACATTCGAATTCGAAGGATTTTATACATTGTACGATTGTATTCCGATCGTAGTACAATCGTACTCCGATCGTACTTAGAATCGAACGATTTGAACGTTGTTATTGTACGATTTTCCCAAAAAATCCTTCGACTAAAAAAAAACTTAGCAAAACACACAGGAGGTCCCCGATAGGCTAAACAGCAATTCGGCAGGTTTAAGTTGGCAAAGTATTGAAGTCGAAGTTTTTTAAAGAGACAGTACTTCGATTATCGAATGGTCGAATAGTTGAACGATTTTACTTCGATTCGATGGTCGAAGTATCCAAAAATTACTTCGAATTTTTTACTGAAAATTCCCTCGAATTCACTTCGACCCTTGATAAATCTGTCCCAAAAGGTACGGATGGGCTTAAACAGCACAAATCGAGCATATACGCTGTAAACAATTACATTTACCTATAACTGCACATTTTTGTGACAAAAAACATACAGTTTCACAACTGCGTTATCAGGTCTTTGACAATGTAGAACCACTTAGGCGAGGTGTTGATAGGCACCAAACACTTAAGAAATTAGAGAGGCGCTGGATTGACACATTGGGCACTTTATCGCCAGCGGATTTGAATAGTGAATACACTCCTATGCTGTTTATAGGAGTAAGTGTTCATGAATAATTTAACTTTAACTTAAGTGCTTGTTTTTAACATGTACCTGTGTTTTTGTATTTGTAATTCCTCTTTTTTTATTTGGCTATATTTTAGGACAATAAGATTTAAAGATATGGAAGCTCCAGATCCAAGGTAGTTCTGGGGGTATTTGTCCCCTGAATTCAGCAACGGAGCAGAAAAGAAAGCATTTTTTTCAAGATAATTAATATAAAGCAACAGTAAAGTAAGACTTTTATAATGTAGTACTGTCCATTTTCTATAGCCACAATGTCATTTTGTAACTTTTTTGTAATTTTTAAACGACAGTTTCTAAATAATACTATTTTGCAACTTTTAGATGACTGTTACAAAGTATTCACAATTTAAAATGATATAAAGCATCTTTTATGGTTCACTGTATAACTTTACTGTTCTATTTATAAACTCTGAAACTGTTTACTGTGCATTATGGGTAATATGGAGGTGACTGATCATGGCCCCTCCTCTTCCTGAGGGTATTTAAACACATGTTGGTAATGTTAATGAAAGGCTTGATAAAGGGTTAGACGGGCCCGAAATGTTGCCTTTGGGGCACTTTAAGTAAAGACTCACTTTTTCGTAATTACCAGAGTGCTGCTGTCTTTGTTGAAATTGTGTCTAATTGCCCTGGCAGGGGGTACAGCATGCACCTGGGGCTGCAAAGAGCCATTTCCTACTCTTGAAGCACACATGAATTGTATCAAAGACAAGTGATTAGCTGACACTGAAACACAGACACATGTAGCCTACCACCTGATAAAACACATGGGAAAGGAAGACAGTAGGAGTGGCTGAACTACACACCAGTACAGGTTCATACAAACTAAGACAAACAACCCAAACAACCAATGGATTATTCACAGAAACAGGGTCACATAAGACAATTTATATATATTGAATAAAGTACCCCCTCTTGTAAATTGTAAGGATAATATAAGTTACCGAGGAGTTTCATGACCATATAAAAACACGAGGCCGAAGGTAAATTCTAATATCCTCATAATTTACAACTGGGGGTACTTTATTTATTATAATACACAAATTTCAGTGAGTCACGTGACAGAAATGACATCAGAACTCACCATTTATAACTTACAAGATATTCATGGCTTCTGTGTAATGTGTATATATATATATATATATATATATATATATATATATAGTTAGTTAGTAACGTTCACAGCGGGAAACCGCTGCAACAGGAGTTAAATTCACACTTGGTAGTACGTGTGGTGGAAGCCCAGGGAAAAAGCCACAAATACTTGAAGCAGGCATGGTGAAATATACAGGATTTAATGGAACTGAAGCAAAACAGGAACAGGTCAAAAATAAAGTCTTTACCAGGCAGGCAATGAAAGGTTTAGGTCAGGAACAAACAGAATACATTCAACGACTCAGCCCTGAGCAAGGCTCAGGGCTTGGTTTTTAAAGGGCAACTGATTAGAAAACACAAAAGACATGAGAGTAACAAGAAGGGAGGAGACCAGGGAGTAGACAAACTGGAAACATAACAAGATACAGGATCACTATAACAGGATCAGGACCAACCCCAAGTAAGTGCACCGACTGTGCACTTAAAGTCCAGCAACCCCAGTCCCAAGTGTTCAAATCCCAGATGGTCCTTACACACACACACACACACACATATATATATATATATATATATATATATACATATATATATATATATATATATATATATATATATATATAGTTAGTGTTTTTGGCTATGTCTATTAAAGGATCACTTGCCTGATACTTAGTTGAAAAAGTTCTCCTGTGACGAGTACATGTACTGATAAAGTACTGCTTAGATTATTGCAGATGTTTATATAAACTAAAAGTCAATAGCCCAAAACACCAAAGCAAATAATCAACCTGCTAAAATGCTCCTGTCTTATGTTTATAGAGGGTATATTATTTTTTAAAATGCATATGTGTGAGTCACATCACTAAGAACCATTTATAACGGGTAACATCACTAAACACCATTTATAAGGATAATTTACAGGGTATTCATATCTCTTATTATACTGTATACCGTATATACCCGCATATAAGCCCAGTTTTTCAGCATCCAAAATGTGCTGAAAAAGTCTACCTCGGCTTATACGCGGGTCAGCGGTAGGAGTAGCTGAGATTGCAGTCACTTTTAATCATTCCTATACCAACAGTTCACTTGGGGAGAGACTGCAATATCCCACAATGCCCTCTGTTGGTTATATGAATGAATAACAGTGACTGCAATATCACACAGCGCCATCTGTTGGTTGTATGAAAGAATAACAGGGAGTGCAATACCACACAGTGCCATCTGTTGGTTGTATGAAAGAATAACAGAGACTGCAATATCACACAGCGCCATCTGTTGGTTGTATGAAAGAATAACAGTGACTGCAATATCACACAGCGCCATCTGTTGGTTGTATAAAAGAATAACCGGGACTGCAATATCACACAGCGCCCTCTGTTGGTTATATGAAAGATTAACAGTGACTGCAATATCACACAGCGCCATCTGTTGGTTGTATGAAAGAATAACAGTGACTGCAATATCACACAGCGCCCTCTGTTGGTTATACAAAAGATTAACAGTGATGGCAATATCAAACAGCACCCTCTGCACATGGTAGTGGGACAGTGGGACAATGCACACAGTAATCCGTTTGGCAATTCTCTGTCACCATCAGCTTTGCAAAGAAGTCCGGTTGATTGCTGGGGGGGTCGCTTTGGCAGAATGTGCGCTGCTGGGAGACAGGGCTATAGTTGTGTCTAGGCTTATACTAGAGTCAATAGGTTTTCCCAGTTTTCTTAGGTAAATTAGGTACCTCGGCTTATACACGGGTCAGCTTATACACGAGTATATTATCTGTATATGTATATATTTACAATAGGAAAAAGGCACAATCATTGGTCTTAAGGAAAAGAGGACTTTTTTACATTGACAATTCACTCCTCCCTGAGACGTGTCTCAGGACTAACAATGTGTCTTGAATCCAAGAATACAACATTTTGCTACAAAATTTGTATGACAACAAATAATTTTGTGTGGACAACAGCATGCTTTGTGTTCTTTGTGTTAGTGGGAGCAACATTAATTTTGTGATCGTGAAATGTATTTTCTAACCACAAAAGCAAAGTTGCCAATTGAAAAAGAAATGTGAATTTTAAAATTTACTTAGGGGCCGATTCACTAAATTCGAGTGAAGGATTCGAAGTAAAAAAACTTCGAATTTCGAAGTGTTTTTTGGGCTACTTCGACCATCGAATGGGCTACTTCGACCTTCGACTACGACTACGACTTTGAATCGAAGGATTCAAACTAAAAATCATTCGACTATTCGACCATTCGATAGTCGAAGTACTGTCTCTTTAAAAAAAATTTCGACCCCCTAGTTCGGCAAATAAAAGCTACCGAAGTCAATGTTAGCCTATGGGGAAGGTCCCCATAGGCTTGGCTAACATTTTTTGATTGAAGGATATTCCTTCGATCGTTGGATTAAAATCCTTCGAATCGTTCGATTCGAAGGATTTAATCGTTCAATCGAAGGAATAATCCTTCGATCGTTCGATCGAATTTTCTGCGCTAAATCCTTCGACTTCGATATTCGAAGTTGAAGGATTTCAATTCCTAGTCGAATATCGAGGGTTAATTAACCCTCAATATTCGACCCTTGATACATCTGCCCCTAAATGTGTTTGCGAATGTACTTGGGCTGATTTACATAATATAAATATGCAACAGTGCAGTTGTCTAGTGCAGCCAGTCAGATCTCGGCTTTCATTTTCTAATTTGCAGCAGTTCAAATGGTTCTATTTCTAACCACAATATGTTGTACAATATGTTTCTCTTTACACACAGCTGCTCTTTCTTCACTGTTTCTGTGAATCCTTTTGTAAAACAGAAATATAATATTAATGACCACAGCACGTCTAATATTCAAGATAGCCAAACTATATTTGAGGGTAATTGGTGCAATGTTTAAAAATACACAAGGAGAAAGAAAATCTTGTCACTGTTCCGTTTAGCAAAACCCATAGATTTTTTGGTGATTAAAAATATAGCACAGCATACAGTATGTTCAGAACAAGCCCTACTCTTTCAGTTCATGTTGTATACTTATCCTTTAAGTATGCTCAGTCTATGGGAATGCATATTCTTTTCTTAGCAGCTGATCAATTAGATAATATCTGTGCAATTTTGCCATTCACAGGTATGATGAAGTTGCATAGTTCCACAACATTTAGCAAGCTAAACTGGAATACGTAGTCAGATTAAAATTTTTCACAGTCATACTTTTTAAATTTGGGATTTATTTTCCTTATTCTGTTACACCATAATCTTTTTTGCTTTTCTATATGTGTTTTTTTTTTAATATAGGATAAACTCACACAGCATAAAGCTGATTTACTGTATAAAAGGGGATGCCTATTTCAGTTTCCAACTGTTTTTTCATTTACATCTTGCAGCTTCCTGCTGGGCTTTGAATTTCCCGGTACCCATACTAATTAATCTCTGTTTGCAGATGCAATGTTTTACCCTGTGCATAAGGAATCTTTTCTAACAGCAAAGTATTCACTGATTAAAGTAATATCCACAGTATAAAATTATTCTGTTACTTCAGACAGGACTTGAGCTGAGCTCAAGGTGTATTTATCAAAAGGTAAAAGTGAAAGTTCACCATTTGATAAATATGCCTTTAAAAATCCCATAGAAATGAATGGAGAGAGGCGGTATTGCACCCTAGTGGACTGTGGCGATCTTTAAATTTACTCTTTGATAAATATACCCCATGGTCTTAATTTAAGGTTAGGTTTCATGTCACACTTTGGGGCAGATTTATCAAAGGTCGAAGTGAAAATTCGAATTAAAAAAATTCAAATTTCGAGATAATTTTTGTGTACTTCAACTAGGGAACAGTCCAAATTCTATTTGAATTTGAAATAAATTCGAAAATTTGAATATCAAAATTTATCATGTACTGTCTCTTTAAAACTTCGACTCTGGCCATTCGCCATCTAAAACCTGCCAAATTGCTGTTTTAGCCTATGGGGGACCTCCTAAAACCTACTTGGAGTCAATTGGTGGACTTTGAAAAATCAAAGTTTTTTTGGGGGGAAAATTTAGATTCGTACAATTCTAATTCGATCGAAAACGGACATATTCGGTTGGTCGAATTTCACAATCTTTTAAATTTGAAATTCGACCCTTGATAAATCTGCCCCTATGTGACCCGACTGAATCCAGACTCCTGGACTATTTACAAGCCACCCTAGTTCATTGTATTATCTCTACAATTGATCTCTATCAGTAACATCCTAATTTATTGCCCATGAATACCTTTCACTGATCTAAAGGTGGCCATACACGGGCAGATAATGCTGACGATATTGGTCGTTTAGACCAATTTGGCAGCTAATCTGGCCATGTATGGAGGCTTCAGACGGGTCTTTCCGATCGACATCTGGACATGATATCGATCGGGAAGGTTTGATTTTTCTGCAATCCGATCCATAGGGCCGAATGTTCAGATAACCCCTGATATAGCCCTGCCGTTAGTGGCATATCGGGGAAAAGATCCGCCCATTTGGAGATGTCGCCAATCGAGCGGATCTTATAGTGTATGGCCACCTTAACAGTATATATGCTGTGCCTTTCTAGCTTTCATTTGTATTCTGCCTGACGAACGGGCCATGGTGCGCCTAAATATTGCATTGTATTATTATTGTTTTTTTTTTTAAAAAAGGTTTTTATTTTGTTTTTTAACAAACAACAGACAAGACAACTTATCGTCAACTTAAGGTATATTATAGCAGGACATACACCATACCTATAACCTGTACCAGCCTATTGCACTTCGGAGTTCCAATCCTTATTCCATCTATTGGGGTTTTCTTGGACATGTTAGATCGGGGAGTGCTACTTTGGATTGGCATTAACCCATGGGGTCCAAATGTTATCAAATTTTGAGGGAGCACCTTGGGCTACATATGTCAGTTTTATGAGTGGTAACGTTTTGTTCATCAGTGCTATCCAATCTTTGGTGTCTCAGGACTCATCCACTTTATGGCAATCAATTTTTTTGCATAGAACAAGACTGCTCTCATTAGTTGCCTAGAACCATTTCGGGGAATGATGTTGTCAATTACTCTCAGGAGGCAAACTTCAGGAGACTTAACCCTGGGCAGGGCCAACTGCTCATCTATGTACCCCATCACCTCGGACCAGTATCTATTAATGTGTACACATTCCCATACCATATGTTCAAAACCAGCGTTCACTTCCTGACACTTCGGACACTCAGCATTGGGTAGTATCCCCATAACTTTCAGTTTACATGGTGTGATATACACTTGATGAATAAAATGTATTAGTGGAAATGGCCCTTTATTTACAGAACTGCTCAAACTGTTCACATTCATAATTACTGCTTTTTATCCTTCAACAACAGTGTGCCGTCAATGCAGCTATGAAGGCCTATTTACAATTTCCCCCATTGCAAAGCACCCCATTCCCCCCATTCTCTGAGTACAGGCAGCTGATGGGAGAGCATTTGATATTGTTCAGGGACCTTTTTGAGAATTAAACTTAACCACTGACACTTTATCTTTAAAGACAACAATGTGCCAGTATAACTCAGAACATCCCTTGATGCCAAATTTGCAAATTCCCAAAACTAATGATATTTAAAAAAATCTATTAATAAAAATTTCTCTATTACAAATCCAATTACAATTTAAGTAAGGACGTAATGGCAAGTAGTTTATTGTTTTTAATTAAGGTGATAAATTGCATGCAACATAGCTACTTATTGCCTTCACATATCAAAGGAGATCCCTAGAATTTGCTGATTTAATAAGTTAATGTGCTATGAAACCGCTGTATCCAAAAGTCATTTTAACACAGGAATCAGAACACTGTTAAGAAATGGCATTTCCTACCTTTTTCAGGTATCTGACTCCATAGGTGAATATGTAAAGGTTAAACGTAAACTTCCACCTACAGAAAGCACAATAAATACATCTGTCAGTCGAAATGGAAGAGGCCAGAATGGTGGTTTATGAGAAAACTGCCTCCAAGTACTGTGTTTTAAGTAATGAAGCAACACTGGAAACATCAAAGTGTGGCTGAATGGTTTATTATTTTTTAGCATTCTCGATGGAGGCTGCCTTCATGGTTGCTAGACTCCATTTCAGAACACAGAGACCTGCACTGCCAACTTTAAGCAGTACTCTATCCAAGCAATTAGGTGTCCCATCTTCTGCCCCCTACAGTACATGTTCTTTGAATAACAAGTGAAGCAGTAGGAAGTGCAGGTCACAACTGGGCCCATGGTGGTCAGTAAGGACAAGGCTCTCTGGCACAATAAGCAGAGTGCAGCAGTGAGCGACATGCTATTGTGCCCTGGGGATCTGCAAATTACCCCACTTTAGTGTAACCTATCAGCACATGACTTGAGGATTAAGCATGTGAGTCACAGGAGTAAAGTTTGGAGCCTTCGACTACTTTATTCTGTACAGCTAAAAGTGCAGTGTTAGACGGCGTTATTTTCCTTGGTAAAAGATTATTGCAACTCACTTTATGATTTTTGGTATTTAAGTCGTTACTGATTTTTTTATTTGACACTCTTGCCCAGCTAGTCCCAAAATCTGAGCCTCTGAAACTGTAATTTTTCTTAACACTTTGCAACCACAGAAAATTTAAACTGTCCAGATGGAGAAAGACAGAAAGTCTATGTAACACAAAAATAAGAATTAAACTAAAGATTTTTTTTTTAGGATTGTACATGGAAATATAATTTCTTAGTAACTCACCCTTTTGCTATCCCATTTAAAACAGCTTGAGAACCACACATAGCAGATTGTGATTTCACTGATGGAACAGATATGGAAACTGAAAGGGCAACTACATTTCTGTCCACTTGGCAACTTCCTTTTGCATTCTCATTTTTTCTTCTTACCTTAGAGAGACCTTAAACTATGCATTGTAAACGGCTTCTTAAAAACTCCTTCCTTTTAGCTTCTCTGCTCGCTTTTGATCCCTTTTTTTCTGGTCTCTTCTATTATTTTCTCTTTATTCTTATGCTTTTCTCTTACCCATTTTGATTTGTTCTTCTCATTGTCTTCTCTCTCTATTTTCACATTTTCACATACTGGAGGGCAATTTAAAAAAACTAATATAAGCCTGTTGCTGCACTACAGTAATTCTGTACTCTAGATTGCAGTACATGCTTTAACAAATTGCCATTAACATGATTTCACTTCCTTTGTGCTAATGATCCTCATTTTGAGTCATTTTATAATCACTATTTTTATATTCACTATTTTTTATAGTCACTATTTATAATAACCTTTTAAAAAAAACTAATATAATATAATTAGTTTATATATAAAACTAATATAATATAAAAACTAATAATAAAAACTTAATATAACTCATATTGTATTACAATTCAGTACACACTCGTATTGAATGGAATGCCTGATGCAAATTGAACAGAACGAGTTATGCTAATTTATACACACATGTGTTTGATAACGTATGCACCAGATAGTTTATTTAAATGGGTTAACACGTGACTCACTTTGAACTGCCAATAGGAAGGGCACAAAACACGTTAGTTTGTACCACTTACCCACTGCCTATTATCACTTATGAAGCCTAAATAAAAGCCGCTTTTCAAAGATATTGTGTAGTGATTCCTGTTGTGGAAAATGGGCCAGCGCTGATCGGCGATACACAGAGACAGTAAAAATTCAAGCCCTACTGTGACGGTTTCAGTTACATTAAGCAGGAGAAACAGTAGAATGTCTGACAGCAGTTCCATCATGAAGTGCTGGCTCTTTCTGAAATTTCCGAATTACGGAATGGCTGTCTCCCATAGTCTTCATTATAATCAAATAATCCACTTTTTTAAAAATTATTTGCTTTTTCTCTGTAATAATAAAACAGTAACTTGTGCTTGATCCAAACTAAGATACATTAAATCATTTTTGGAAGCAAAACCGTCCAATTGGGTTTATTTAATGTTTACATTTAATGTTTACATGATTTTCTAGTAGGCTTAAGGTAGTGTGAGGGACATGTCCCATACCTGTATATCTGGAAAACCCCAGGTCCGGAGCATTCTGGATAACAGATCCCATACCTGTATATATGTATACTGTATTTATGAATATGGGCCAAAATGAAATTTGTAGATATATTTTACAGTAAATATACATCTCATTGCCTTTACTTAGGTTCATACCAAAACAGTTCATAAAGAATTCTGAGATAGGGCTATGTGCTCAGAGAATGAAATATTAATTACAATTTTTTGAGAGAACTGCAATCAATGTCTGCCTATTATAATATAACTGCTGTAGCTGCAATGCTTAGATTTTGTTTTCAAGATATCCCTGCCATGCTGTGTCATTGGCAGCAAGAGCTAATAAATATGAACACTGTGTCAATAGCAAGCCATTTAATTTAATTAACAATGCACTCCATCAAAGAGAATAAGCTATAAAACCAGACCTGCCATCTGCTTTTAACAGTGTGCCACTATATGATACTGCAAGGCAATTACTATATTTACAATATAAAATAAATATAAATAGCGGGTTCTCATTCTAAAAAGGTTTTAGTGTGGAGGGCCTTTCCCATTTAATGTAATTAAAACTAGGGATGTAGCGAACTGTTCGCGGCGAACTAGTTCGCGCGAACTTCGACTGTTCGCGTCCGCCGAATGTTCGCGAACGTCTCGCGACGTTCGCCAATACGAGTTTGCGTTCGATTCGAACAAAAATCGTTCGACCATTCGACCATTCGATTCCTTCGATCGCTAAAATCGAAGGATTTTCGTTCGAATCGAACGATCGAAGCCATTCGATCGAATTAAATCATTCGATCGAATGGCTTCGATCGTTCGATTCGAACGAAAATCCTTCGATCGAACGATTAAAATCCTTCGATCGTTCGAATCGAACGATTTTGCGGATGTTCGAAGTTCGCGAACTGTTCGCATTTTTGCCGGTGTTCGCGAACGGCGTTCGCGAACACATAAACGGCAGTTCGCTACATCCCTAATTAAAACGGACCTGTCACCTGCACATAAAAAGCTGTGTAATAAAAGTCCTTTGCAAATTAAACATGGAACCCAAATCCTTTTTTTTATTTAAACAGCCATACCTGTTATAAAGGTGTTTGAATATCTGAGCTGTCAATCAAATATTACCTGCCTTCCTCTATGCTAAAATCACACTTGATGTGATTTTAAATTCCAAGACTGAAGGGAACAAAATGTAACTTATAAATATGGTGTAAGTAAAGTTTATTTTGCTCAATAGAAAATAATTCAGAATTATTTATTAATATGGCAGGTCCCCTTTAAACCAGGCTTTTGATTTTGTCAGGCTAGATTGAAAATACTTCAGAATAAGAAACATTATGGGATCTGTTATCCAGAAACCTATTATCCAGAAAGGCCCACTCCCATAGACTCTACTTAAATCAAATAATTTTTTTTTTTTTAAAAAAATGGTTCTTCTATGTAATAAGGAAACATTACCTTATACTTGATCCAAACTAAGATATAATTAATCCTTATAGGAAGATAACCAGCCTATTGGGTTTATTTAATGTTTACATGTTTTTCTAGTAGGCTTAAGGTAGTGTGAGAGACATGTCCCATACCTGTATATCTGAGTGATATCTGAGTGTGTTGTGAAAATTTAAAAGCTAAAGAAAGGTACTGTGCTGCATGGGTCGTATGTGAGACCTGAAGCTAACTAGTTTTTGGAGTACAGTTGACATCTTTACAGTTCCCGAATTAGGAAATTAAGGACATTTGGGAGATTCTCTACTACTGAAAGTCTTCTGCAGTCCAGGAATCTATGGAGCCCAATCAGCAGTTAGTTTTCTGTGTTGAGATCTAGTTACAGTTGCCACCTGGCTGGTATTTAACCAGCACAGACAGTAAATCACCAGCACCAGTATTACAAAGTTACTGGGAATGCAGCTGCTGGTAATTCTGCAAATCCTATACTCCTCCTCTCCCTTTCCACTGCTGATCCAGTCTCTTCACAATAGAGTTGCTGCTGCCCCAGCCACCATTTCCTATCCAATAATTTCATATACATCATAAACCCACGCCATGTGATGTCATGGGCAGACCCGAAGGCTGCTATCAGTGAAAAAAAAAGTTGGCAACCCTAGATCTAGTACAGTTAAATGCATGAAAGCACAGATCTTCTTGGTTGTTCTGGGATACTGCCCATATACTACAATACCCTTGTATTATATACTACAATACCCTTGATTCTATGATGAAACCCTTCACCCATCCAACTTGTTGAATACTTTACAAGATAATACAGGCCTTTTTCAGTTAGGGGAGCATGCAATGTCTACAAACTAGAAGAAAAGAACTTTAATTTAAAGCAACGTAGGGGGTTCTTCACAGTCAGGACAGTGAGGTTGTGGAATGCACTGCCGGGTGATGTTGTGATGGCTGATTCAGTTAATGCCTTTAAGAGCGGCTTGGATGATTTTTTGGACAGACATGATATCAAAGGCTATTGTGATACTAAGCTCTATAGTTAGTATAGATATGGATATACAGAATTTTGTAGGGAGGGGTGTGTGTATGGATGCTGGGTTTTCATTTGGAGGGGTTGAACTTGAGGGACTTTGTCTAACCCGATTTAACTATGTAACTATATAACTAAATCCTCCCCCTTGCCTCAGAATTTAGAGGAGGTCTTTGTTGAGATGTACCTTTTTATCTGGGGTGTGCGTATGCCTTAATTCAAACCAGAGCCCTAAAAATAGGATGCTGCTCCTATGTTTCTTAGGACACATCATCAATATAGCATTCCAGGTGTACTATTCTTTGTGGTGGGGGTCAGTGTGTGGGTCTTGGAGAATGTAATAGAAATAGAACACCTGGACATAACCACCAATAGTCTGTCATATACTGTACTAATAATGCTTCTGTATACAGTACATCCTGAATATACTGTATATTAAAATCTCTAATAACTATTTTAGCCCCATAAAACACAATTTTCAAGATAGCATGAATTAAAATTGATTTTCATTGCAACATATTGATTTAATAAGCATGAGTCTGACATTAGGTCTATGATCCCTTGAAGTTCACTAGTTAAATGGATTAACTATGGCACATTAATTGGAATACACATTATCCGATGCTCTGTAATCAGAGGGTCAAACGGATTTTTTCCCCATCCTTTTCTCCCTTTACAGAGAAAGACATCTGTTGGAAATGTTAATTAGCTTAATTTACAAGACTTTGCAATATTAAATGTGAAACATTTTTTTAAAAAATCTTAATTTAAGTAATCATTAAGTTGCCATGGCTTCTGTGCTTGGGAGAAGTATTTAATATAGGCAGTATGCCGTGTAAATTATACATAAATGGCTGATGTGACGCAATGCACCTTAATATGCAGCAGTTTAAGGGAGGATAAAAGTGCTTTAACAACCCTAGCCCTCTTCAACAGGCCTCCCCCACTCCCAAACCAACGCAGACCCCCAATACTGCCCTGTCTTCTATACTTGTGAATAAAAAGCAGAGCAGCTCAGCAGGATTGAAGGCCACCATCTCTTGTTGTTTGATGTAATTTCCAAAGCAACAGAGTATGTGCAATTGATGTCAGGGTGGATCATATGGCAGCTGCCAAACCCTCTGTACTACTCTGATTTTTATTCACTAGCATTGATAATGGGTCAGTGTTGCAGTGTTCTTCCATTGTGGTGCAGTTCAGCAAGATGGCTTCTGGAGGGAGTCTAGGGTTGTCAATAGTTCAAGCCATCTGAAACACTGACCTTTACCAGGGTCGCTCTTTAAGGTCTTTAGCCAAAGTCCCATTTAAATCACAAAATAAGAGAACATTTAGTTCACAAAATAAGAACAAATATGTATCAGAAATATCAAGGGCAGCAAATACTTTCACCCCAAATCTCGACCCACCTGATCTTTAAGTTGGGCTTTCAGGTGTATCTAGGAAAGCAAATAGCAAGTATCCCTAATTCTCACCCTAACTGGCCTTCAGTCTAAGGGGTATATTTATCAAAGAATGAAGTAAAAGTTCACCACAGTCCTCTAGAGTGAAATTCAAAAGTGCTAGACAAACAGTGGCAGGGAGACTTAGACTTCACAAAAAAGTGAAGTTAAACATCTCCACGGCCCTCTAGAGTGAAATTCCAACACTCTCTTTTTTAAAAGAGTATTTATCAATGGGTGAAACTGAAAGTTCATCTTTTGATAAATACGCCTTTCAAAAACCCATAGAAATGAATAGAGCGTGGCGGAATTTTACTCTAGAGGACCGTGGAGATCTCTAACTTCACTTTTTTGTGAAGTCTAAGGGGCCGATTCACTAAGGGTCGTAGTCGAAGGTCGAAGTAGCCCATTCGATGGTCGAAGTAGCCCAAAAAACACTTCGAAATTCGAAGTTTTTTTAATTTGAACACTTCACTCGAATTTAGTAAATCTGCCCCTAAGTCTCCCTGCCACTGTTTGTCTAGCACTTTTGTATTGTGCAATCAACATATGAGGTCATAAGTGGCCAATTTCTACCTTGCATTGCTGTCAGGGGGATGCTGGGAGATGCAGTTCCTGAAAGTTAGAAAAGTTTCCAGTTGCCCATTATTAGCCTAGATGGAGAAAAGAAAATGGCCCCTTACATGCTCTCACAGAACCGAGTAAGTGTACTCGGTTTTTCTTGATTCCTCCTCTGCCGAAACCAACGCTGTATATTATGCACATCCCAGTCCAGCTGCTTAGAAAGCCCATCCAGACGCTTCTCATCAGGGTGCTGCAATGCAAACATAAAAATAATAGTTAATACAAAAGGCTAGACTGTGTTTATTTGAGCTGACATATACTGATTATACTTGGTAGGACTGTAGCCCTATGACAACTGACTTTATTAACATGTATTTTTAGAGCACCAATATATTCTTCAGCACTGTAAAATTAATGTGTTTATACAAAGAACAAATTCTATGAGGTGTGAATAAGAATTTTGGCATCACCTTGTGTGATAAATGATCATATTTTGTATATGTTCCTTAGGTGAAAGTGACAGGATTTAATAAGCCACTGCAGAATCTAGGATAACCCCAAGACACCGGGCCTGGGGAGATGGGGGTGATAGTGGAATTGATGATAGATATGATCCTTACTTCTGGGATGTTATGGGTATTAGTTGGGGAAACAAAACCATTTCCGTTTTAGAAAGGTTTCATTTAAGGTAAGGTTGTGACATCCATGTAGACATACTGTAGCAGACAGTGAGAAAGTGATTCAAGTTAAGAGCTCTGGGTCTAAATCAGGAGAGGAGACATTGATCTGAGTATAAG
Source organism: Xenopus petersii (assembly GCA_038501925.1). Lineage (NCBI taxonomy): Eukaryota > Metazoa > Chordata > Amphibia > Anura > Pipidae > Xenopus > Xenopus petersii. The sequence goes on from CM076689.1 coordinate 54,720,812, forward strand.
TTGATTAGTTTGCAGAGTGAGGGAGTATGGAGAGAAAATAATAAGTTCCCCAGGACAGAGCATTGAGAAACCCTGCCAGAAAGAGTTAGGGGAGAAGATGATGCTCCATTGTAAGAGACACTGAAGCAACGATTTGAGAAATAAGAAAAGAACCAGGACAGGGCCGTGCCACGAAGGTCAAGCAAATGAAAGGACTGGAGGAGGAGAGGATGTTCCAGAATGGTCAAACTTGAAGTCCAGAAATGTAGAATCTAAGTATTTTGAGTCACAAGGTGTCACAAAAGCACTAACTAGATAGGGACCTAACATGTTCTGAGGGTTTCTCTTAGTAGTCCTATGTGTAGGCATTCTAGTCACCTTTAGCATATTCAGATGTTCTGGTTAAACCAACAACATTTGTATGATAGTGTTTCTCTTTGGTAAAGGAGAAGTTCATCTTTGATTGAAGAAGAGACACAATGATAGTCTGATGGCTTGACAAGTGTTTGTATCAGAATTGCAGCAACTCTATCAGACCCCGCAGGTGAGACCTCATGCAGTTTTGAACTATTTTTGTATTTAATAGTTTGATGAAACACAGTTGTTAGTGAAAAATGGGTGCTAGCCAGAGAGAAGTATAAATCTACCATATGTGGAGACTGATGGTCTTAGTACAGTTATAAAACAGAATTGAAGGAGAACAAAATGAACAATCAGACAGGGAAGTTAAGTGTCAATAATTAAGAACAATCAGACTTTGTGGCATGCTACTAATGTGTTAATGTCATCATTTTCTTGAATTCAAATAAAAAGCACATTCAGCATGGTTTATTACATCTTAAAGTAAAGGGGGCATATACCCACCCTCACAACTTAATGTAAATAATATAAATATGTAAATAATATAAATATGTTTATTATAAATATAAACAGAGTGCCTGCTGATGGAACTTCTGTATTCTGTATGTTATTCATATACAATATGCCCTGGAAAGCATCTGGAGATGCCTCCTGCAACAGAAGGAAGACACATCTGGATCATTATTTACTTACTTCATTGTACCCATCCATAGCTCCACCCCTGGAGGCATCCAGTATGCTATCAAAGAGGTGACCGGTAAATAATACTTGGTGCTGATTGGTTGCTTTGGTTTAATAGAGACAGGGTAAACATCTCCACTTTTACTAGAGACAGGGCAAAAATCTCCACTTTTATAGCAGTTTATTACATGAGAATTAAAGGTCCATAAAGATGTAGGGGCAAATATGGTTATATTCAGAGACAATACCTTTGTGATTGAAGTGAAGACTTTTTCAAGAATGGCATTGTACTGAGCCTTCTGTGGTCCACTTGCTTGGATTTTCAGGGCCAATGCACATGGTTTAGCTATAAACCTGCAAAACAAAATTGCCATGGTCAATGTACCAACACATAAAGTAAAGGATGAAGCATCCTACATGACTACATATGGACAGCATTTAAAAAGATATCTAAAGAATGTGTAATCTCTTAACCTGGCATTTGTAAAAATGTATTGCATTTCACACAGTTTATCTAAACGTACACAAGAAAATTGTCATTCACACAAAGGATTGATTCTAGAACAATGAAGCCATTCTGTTATAAGAAACAGTGTCTAGAAGTTTCAGCAGAAGACTCAGCAATAAGAATACACAAGATACGTTTGATATTATGTCTTGCAAAGACACACGGCCAGATTTCAGTCATCGCAGTGCAATGGCATTTTTATGTTAGCATCTCCTAAAAATACTGGCCTTTATTTATCAAAACTTAAAAATTAGATCTGTAAACCATACCAACCCATATAACCCTAGACCAGCTATGTGGTCTAGAATAGGACAGAACAAGGGTCCCCAACCTATTTTAACCATGAGCCACATACAAATGTAAAAAGAGCTGGGGAGCAACACAAACATGAAAAACATCCCTGGGGATGACAAATAACGGCTGTGGTTGACTATTGGTAGCCCCAATGCGGATTGGCAGCTTACAGGATGCTGTTTGGCCAGACCTGGTTATTATACCTCCAAGCCTGGAATTCAAATAGAAGCACCTGCTTTGAAGCCACCAAGACCAACATTCAAGGGGTTGGGGGCAAAATGTTGCTCACAAGTCACTGATTGGGGATTAATGAGATAGAACAATCCAAAGTAAAAGTCTGTACTTTGAAGTCTGTGCCTGTAACAGACAAATAGTTCATGTGCTTTACTTCTCTCAAATCAATTGGGTCAATTAAGAATTTTGTACAGAGTTGTCAGTGGGGCGCAGCTTCATTATATACATATACATACTTGTACATATGATGGTCAGTCCAAGTCTTTAAAGAAACAGTAACACTAAAAAATTAAATTGTTTTAAAGAACGGAAATATAATGTAGAGTTTCACTGCATTGGGAAAACTGTTGTGTTCACTTCAGAAACACAAATATAGTATATATAAACAAGCTGCTATGTATTCATGTGACAGCCATTCAAGCTGGAAAAAAGTGAAAAGGCACAGGATACACAGCAGATAACAGATAAACTCTGGGATTCTTCAGTACGTATCTGTTATCTATTGTGTATCCTTTGCTTCAGTGGCTTCCCCTATGGCTACACAGAAGCTTGTTTACATAAACCAGTGCTGTCCAACTGGTGGCCCACGGGCCAGCCCCCCACATCAAAGTCTGGTTGCTGTGTAAGCATTAAAAGGTATAAATACTGAGATTAACTGGCCCCTGCATTGTCTCCCATCCCAGACTCTCTGCTTGTGTGTGCCAAACTCTGCCTGCACTATGCCCCCTGTGTGTGCTATACTGTGGAAGGTTGCTCTGGGGGTTTATTATTATTATATAGGGCCCCTAAAGTGTTTAATCATTCGCTGAGTTGTGGTGCTATCCCCAGGGGGGGAAGGATTCATATGGATTTTTTGGCATGTCTTATTATGACCAACCATTTGTGTTTTAAAACTGGGAGTGGTCAACACAGGCTTCCATTATCGGCCTCTGCCATGTCGCCCAAAAAATTCCGGCCCTTAGTACCACAGAAGTTGGACAGCACTGATTTAATCTATAGTAGTGTTTCTGACGCAAACACACCCATTTTACCGGAGCAGGGTAACTCTACATTATGCTGTCATTCCTCTAAAACACTTTAATTTTTTTGGTGTTACTGTTCCTTAAAGGTAAGCTGTTTTTGTGCTTTTTCTTAGTTGTTAAACTATCATTTAACATTCAGGAAGCTCATCTCCTCCATAAATGTTTCCACTTCTTATTAGCAATTTTTATAATGTCATGCACAAAAACTGCACGTTTGTTTGTCTCTAATAACACACCATGAGCATTTTCTATAAATATATGTATGTGCACTGATATCTATCTAAATACAACAGTTTCTAGGTCCTCTTGGGCAAGAACAAAGCATTCCTGTCTGCTTCTTGACATGTTCTGAGAATCAAAGAAAGTACTCAAAAGACAATTAACAAATAGCGGGGCTGGTCCCTTCAAAGGGCCTGGAGAAGTGGCACGGTAGCTTATTTTATGGGCAGCAACGGTAAGATCTAAGGAGAATGTCTGCTTGCTCTCCCAATACCAATGTATAGTAGTAAGTAGTCAGCAAAGCGATTGTCGGATTCAATCAAGGCAGTGCACGTCACTTCAATGGCCACTTTCCGTGGAAACATCATGGATAGAAGAAATTTGAAACAGCACCACTGTATTTTTCTTATTTCTTAAAAGCCTTTAATTATGCATAGGGGCATCACAGCAACGTTTCAGGCCTTGCGGCCTTTTATCAAGCTTGATAAAAGGCCACATGGCCTGAAACGTTGCTGTGATGCCCCTTTGCACAATTAAAGGCTTTTAAGAAATAAGAAAAATACAGTGGTGCTGTTTCAAATTTCTCCCAATACCAATGCCCAGCTTGGTCAATTAAAATTTTGGGAGACCTTGAACATTAGTTGGCCCTCCAAGGTAGCCCTCAACTGTAAAATAACATTGGCCACATTGGAGGATCTTTTTAAATCATGTGGAGGCCCTAGACTTATGATTATAATATATGTTGGAGAAACTATGGTATGGAAGGATGAGCACCTCTTTCCCAACATTTAGGGGCAGATTCACTAACTTCGAGTGAAGAATTCGAATGAAAAAAACTTCAAATTTCGAAGTTTTTTTTGGGTACTTTGACCATCGAATTGGTTAAATTCGTTGAATTCGATCGAAGTCGAACGAAATCGAACGATTCGAAGTAAAAATCGTTCGACTATTCGACCTTTCGATAGTCGAAGTACTTACCCTTTAAAAAAAACTTCGACCCCCTACTTCGGCAGATAAAACCTACCGAAGTCAATGTTAGCCTATGGGGAAGGTCCCCATAGGCTTGCTAAGCTTTTTTTGATCGAAGGATTTTCCTTCGATCGTTTGATTAAAATCGTTCGAATCGTTCGATTCAAAGGATTTAATCGTTCGATCGAACGAAAAATCCTTCGATCGTTCGATCGAATGTTTAGCGCTAAATCCTTCGACTTCGATATTCGAAGTCGAAGGATTTCAATTCGAGGGTCGAATTTCGAAGTATTTTTAACTTCGAAATTCGACCCTTAGTGAATCTGCCCCTTAAACATGAAGGAAAACCCCCACAAATTAACATGGATTTTGAGAGGTCTAGTTTTGGTGATACACTGGTTGGTAACTGACAGATCAATCAGTGAGCCAAATTGATAGATACAGTCTGAATGTTCTCCTTTTCACTTCCCCATCTGCCAGTGCACCATGTACTGGCAAACATGCCTGATCAATGAACTGACTTACATCCACTGTACAAGTATTCTGTTTGGGATCATTCCCCTAACATACTGCAAATGTTTAATACAACTTTATTAGAACAGCTTTTGGAAATGACCTGTCTAGCCTGTTACTTATTTTTATAGAATTGTGTAACCATAGGTTAGAAAGTAAGGATGATGAACAATAATTATTCTACTATATTTCCTTTAAATTATGCACCTACAATATCTTTTTCAATCTACACATACTGCAATTCACTAATTCTAGAGGTCACGGAACGTATAATTCCACAGTTGCTTGTCTGAGGAAATCTTGCTCTTTGAACAGAATTTCTGCAATGCACCAATTTGTTTGGCATCTCATCAGATAGAAAGGAGACCAGGAAGATCAAGAAAGCTCGGTATTTCTGGGTAATTAAAGCTAAGATACATATAGAGTACTAGAAGTACTCTATATGTATCTTAGCTTTAATTGCAGTTGGACATCCATCCTGAGCCTGCCAAGGAAATATAATTCTAAAGCTGAGATATTATTTTGTTTCAAACTCTAATTCATTGACTCCTCTTATTCCTGCACAGCAGAACATCAAGAAGGAGCTGAAACACCATCATCAAAAACAAAAGTTTTAAGAGCAATTTTGGGAAAATATGTATTTACAATTCTATAGATTGAAGTCGTGCTTGTATAAAAAAAATCTAATCAAATGATCGTCTTCTTCTTTTTTCCCTTTTTTAACACCAAAATGAATCATTTAGGATAATATTCTAAAGGTGCTTAAACAGAAACTGAAAGAGAAGTTTTACCCAACCGACCATCTTTAGCCAATTAAATCTGCTGTTTTGAAATGCAGAGTAAAGGGCAAATCATTCATACCAGGGTAATTGCTTAAATCTCTTACCAACAGCCATTACGTTAATGCTACACTGATCCTGCAAATGCTAGAGCTGTATTTTTGAAATTTAATATATGTATACTTTTTTTTAGATAGCTAAAAACCTTTCCTCTTTATCTGCTCAGCTTCAGGTTCCAAGCTTTAATTAAGACTGATTAAAGTAGCTGTCTGTTCAAGGTTGTCTCTGGGTTTTCTCCTGGGACACAGAACTAAAATTACTAAGGCATGTTGGATTAGCATAATACGGAAATTTGTGTTCTTCATAATACACTTCATCAAGACTGAACACATTTTTAACAAAAGAGCCCGAATTTAAAGAACAATTAAAAAGAATATTGCTATATAGCAAAATAAAATGTATTCATATATACACTAATGAGGGAATGTAATACTGTATATTTCGTTACCTCGAAAAATGTTTGCAAAGACCACTGTAAATGTTAGTGACCAAAATTTTGAATGTTTGCAAACAATATTTTTGCGAACTATGCAATTCTGTTGAGAAATTTAATTAAATCAATGATTAATTTAATTAAATAAATGAAAATACCGTTAATTTAACTTTTTGGCACAAACAAAAAATGGCTCTACTTTAACCCCAATTTCGACTAAATGTCACTTTTGCGAATCCCCTCTGCTGGTAAATATTGTGGCTTGCAGATTTAGCACCAGTTTTCATGCACAGGCATTGCACAGTGTCTTTGATCCGATTAGCTCATTCATTAGAGTAATAACTGTGAAAGACTAAATTCAACAAATCAATTTGCAAACACAAGCATCACAGAAAAGATATTTACATGTCTATAAATCAGGTTGGATATCAAGATTGGATTTTCAAACACACTAATTGGAAGAAAATACTGATCTCTCTCATCCCTACTGAGTCCCTCAAAGACATCTAAACCAATAAATTAATTAGGGTTTTAACACTAACTGTTTCAAATCAAAATGTTCAGTGATCCTTAGGACACACTAAGAAAAGTACAAATGGTTTCCTATTTAATCATTTCAAGTATAGTTTCTAAATTATGATAAATAGACTTTTAATATGTATTAAATCAATGCAGAGCAGATATAGAGCAGACACCTGCTAGTCACACTGTTAGTCACACCAGCAGACCAAATTCAATCCATGAAACATCATAAGGTCTATGATGCTGTCCTTCCTCCCCATGTTTGATTCGAGTGTAATATATTGAACCCAAAATGGCGCAATAATCAATATATGTAAGATAAGAGCAAGATGGCTGACACAGTGCTGAGAATCAGAATTGCATCTGTAATTGAGTTTTTGCTCAGTAGACTTCTTATTGGTGAACTGTTTTCCATGTGTAATTTTTTTTCTCAATTTCTATAGATTAAATTATGAATTATTTGTCTGCTTGCTCAAATCCGTAAACTCTGGTAAGAGGGGGGAATATAATATTAATAATTTATTATAATTATCAATACAATATATGATAATCTTTCATAGGTTTCCGAATAAGGAGTTTAACAACTGTACTGTATATTTCAAGGCTTCCCCATACATCAGAATTTTAGTTTTCATAGCATATAACAAACTTTCTTTTTCCATCAATTAAACATTACCCATTAACTGTATACCAAAATGTGAAAATCATTTTCAGTAATCTAGATAATTTTCAGGGTTTTTTAAAAAATATTTTTGCTCATGCAGTACAGGCAGGCAGCTCTTCTCCAAAATTAAAATATAAAATTAACTGTAATTCAATTGTCATTCTGCTTAGCAGATATAGAAAGAATTAAGCTATGATAGCTATGCCAATTACACTTCTCATTATGTTAATGAAGATATCTTTCCAGATCATTATCATGCTGTCCTTGCGTAAACTTCAATGATTCAAATTAGAAAAAGCATATTAATCTTATCCCTGATGATTAAAATACATGAAAGGAAATAGTAATTATCTTGTTTTGTTTGTTTCTAGTATATGTTTTATTTAAACAAGCATCATGATATTGACACCCAAAGCATCTTCCTGATGAATATTTTATTATTAAACATCAAAATTGTTGTTCTGCTACTACTAGATGGACACATTGACTGCTTTGACCATTACGGCCATAAACATTTAGGGGCAGATTTAATAAGGGTCGAATTTCGAAGTACAAAAAACTTCGAAATTCGACCATGGAAATTAAAAAACTTTGAATTCAAATATCCAATTAAAAGTTTTTTCAGCAAATTTGCCAATCCTGTGATCGAATAAAAATCGAACGATTTGAAGGATTTCAGCAATCGATCTAAGGATTTTTATTCGATGTGTAAAGACTTAGAAAATGGTTGTAGAAGGTCCCCATAGGCTAACATAGCACTTCGGCAGGTTTAATAAGTATTGAAGTCGAAGTTTTTTTTAAAGAGACAGTACTTTGATTATCGAATGGTCGAATATTCAAAAGTTTTTTACTTTGAATCGAAGTCGAAGTAAATTCGAAGTCGTAGTATCCTAAAAACTTACTTCGAATTTCGAATTTTTTTACTTCGAAAATTCCCTCGAATTCACTTCGACCCTTGATAAATCTGCCCCTTAGATTTCTTCTCCTTAACGACCAATTTCACTGCTGTTCGAGAAATCCATGAAATTATTGTGAGATTAGTGGGCATCAAACGATCATCTGACATTAGTCAGCAAATCGACTGGTCAGGTTAAAAAAAAATTTCAGAATTGGAAAATTGGAAAAAAGGAAAATATACTGTACCCTTTGTTATAAAATATGAGGACATAAGAAATTAAAAGTTCTGTGACCTGACTTGGTTTTCAGCCTCATACTTAATATGGTCATGGAACTCCTTAGTTACTCCAAATATATGTCTTCAAATATACACATGTTTGACAGTAGGGGTACATTATTTCTTTTATCAATGGTTCCTAAACTGCGGAGTTGGCCCCTCAGCCTGAATGTTGGTTAGATCTTGGTTTAATGCCTATATATTTGGGATGATAATATAATTGCTAGGGGGGCTTGAAATAAAAAGTCAGACAACCACCGTTCACTATAACAATACAGGACAACCATATCATACAGTATCTGTAGAATACCAGATGACAGCTACATTACAGCTCCCATATTTGGGAATTCCAGTGTTGGAGTGATGCAATATAAATAAATGAAACAGAGATTTAAAGCACAGTAGATCTTTGCATGCTTGGTTATGGGCAAAATTATTACTCTTTTTGCTCTTTTGGTGGCACTATATCAAGAAATCCCAGCGTTTTAAAACTGCAAGAGAGCAATAAGTACATCTTGCATAGTATGTATGTGAATATGAGACAGTGTTAGAAAAAATAGAAAGTGCACTGTATTTAGTCCTCTTATCCACAATAGGGAGAAATATCATAGGTAGAGTAACTCGCAAATTTGTAATTAATTTTTATTGGAAAGTCCTTGAATTACAATTTCAACATTTGGGTTAGATCCTATGTGTAAATGGAATAAATATTCTTGCTAATCCTTTACTTTAGATTTGTGGTTTCCAAACAAAACCAATAAGGGCAATATTAGGGGAGAATGCCCAATTAGAAGATCAGCTAGGATGAGATCTGTGGTGAACACTTTTTACGTGTATACAATACTTTTGTAAGTATGGTTCAATGTATGAAACACTGATGTTTGCCTATGTAAGTAACTGTTATGAACTAAAGTTTGGTACTCAAAACAGGGTTTGAAAGAAAAGGTTTGACAACCGTTGCTTCAGAGTGAAGCTAATAATGTTTTTTTGTTTTATGTTTCTTTTATTTAAGGTCTAATAAGCCAAGATATTCCAAATAACTAAATATGCCAAGCTTGCTGCAGCTTCTTGAAAATTGTTTAGGGGCAGTGCAAAGTTTTCTCCAGATGTACAGCAACCAATTAAATGATTGCTTTTAGGTGTTAAGAATAGTAATTGCTACCCTCTGATTAGGTACTATGGGTTACTAGGGTTGAAGCAAACACATTGCACCTGCTTGTAATCTTGTCCAATAACTTTTTGTGTTGGAATTACTTGATATATATAGGTATATACACCTATATACCCCCTGGCCAGTGCTCCTATCAGCAGAAAACTGTACCGGCCCGGATTATACCAGTGAGCACCACACTTCTCTATCGTCTTCTGCTTTCTTCACGCGGCTGCGCATGCACAGTAGTACGAAAAGCCTAACTTTAACTAAAAAGTCGGCGATATCATTCAACTGCGCATGCGTTTGCCCTGGGAAATTTGAAGCAAGAAGAAGCAAATCGCTCTGGGGTGCTCACTGGTATAACCCTGTTATAACTCTCAAGTGCAGGATGCCTTTTCTTCTCCTTTAATGGGGAGGATAATTATTTTAAGAATGGAAGGAGCATGGAGAACTTTGGAAGAAATATAATCAAAGTTTTTTAAACCATTTCTTCAGTCACAGTGGAGTAGGAGCAAAGGAGAGACTGAGAGGCCAATGGGTTATGCACGTTTAATAGAGAAAGACTTATGGCTAGGGATGTAGCGAACGTCGGAAAAAATGTTCGCGAACATATTCGCGAACTTGCGTCAAAAATGCGAACGGGGGCGTGGCCTGGAAGCCGAGGAAGATGGCTGCCTAAAACTCAGCTCCGTCGCTACAACCCGCCTTGAGCCCACATTAGCACCCCAACACAGCTCAATTCTTTCGCCACCCGGTCTGCTATATTGCAGAGCCTCTGTGGACGCACGGGAAGCAACAGCAAAAATCACACCAAAGGTGCTGCTGCTGTATCGGCGACGAGCGGCCTCCGCATCTTGTGAAGCGCACCTGAAATCCTGCCCGATCGCTGAAGGCAGCGGCTGATTCCCCTAGCGACGGAATGCATTGCTAGTCGCGCACACGAACTGCAGCTCGGGTGCCCAACAAACAGGTACTGTGAGCGTGCGAATCCAGCAGACCCTTTTCAATCGGGCACATACAACACGTGGCGGAGGGGAGGCCCTGCCTGCTTATAACAGTGTAGAGGTGACGCCATTCCAGCTTCACGAATTCTACCTTACCAGGCTCGGGCCTAACCTGAGGAGTGGTGGGAATCTGCATTAACTGGCTGAGGGCTTCAGTGCTATCCCCACAAGGCGGTCGCAATAGCGCCACACACAAGGCCCTGAACTGCATCACTGCTATATGAATAGGGGTGGGGGTGTCAACACTTTTTTGTGACCCATCTGCAGCTCTACCACGCTGAGTACCGGCGCTGTCCGGAGGTTAGCGGAGACCCGGTGTATGCAGACCCCAAGCACAAGGGGCATATAGCACGAGGAGCATATAGCACAGCCACTCCCGCCTTTATTTCACCGCTGACTATTTAGCCAGTCTGTGAGGCTGCGACACGGGGTATATCCTAAACGCTTGAGGGGCTCTACCTAGTTGTACGGTGCTTTTCACCCCCACCCACAATTCACCACGCTGCAGGCCTAACCGGGCCCATCAGGCTAACAAGCTACGCGACCAATATCACTCCTCTCTCCTCCCCCGAGATCACTCTTTCGGAGAGGCAGCAAGACTACTCCAATATTTTGGACTCCATCTTGCGCACTGTTGGGGTCTTCCTGTGACTAATATTCAGCCTACAAGTTTGCACAGATACCCTTCGCACCGATTGCTTTATCACCCGAACCCGATACGACATGGCTAGCGGCAGACAGAAACAGGCCACCAATCAAACTGAAGGAACAGCGGATTTCTTCAAAAGTCGGGCCTCTACGACCAGGGCCACGAGACAACTCTCCTCTACAACTGACTCAGATTCGGAAGCCCCGAGCACCAAAAAAGATATGAACGAACTGAAATCGCTCCTTCTTTGCTTCAAGGATGAGATCCAGAGTGAAATTAGACAGTCCCTTACAGAGATTAAATCGGATCTCGCAGCTATGGATGGTAGAGTGCACCATCTGGAACAAGCTCAAAGCTCGTTTCAAGAAGCCTCCTCCAATATGGAAACCTTAGTCCAGGATTTACAATACCAACTGAGGGACCTCCAGGATGCACACAAGGATCTAGAAAATCGCACCAGGAGGAATAATCTCCGGTTTCGAGATGTACTGGAATCAGTACAAATAGACTCTTTTTTGCCTAGACTTTTTAGGGCCCTGGCTCCGGATATCGAAGATAAATATCTTTTATTGGACAGAGCACACAGGGCATTACGAGCCAGGCCTAAACCAAATTCACCTCCTAGAGACATTATAGTACGCTTCCATTACTTCCAAACTAAAGAAGCTATACTGAAAGCGTCTCGAACTTCTCAAGTGGACTTAGATGGAATACGTCCGAAAGTTTACGCTGATTTGGCCCAAACCACCTTGCAAAAGCGAAAAGAGTTAAAGCCTTTGACAGATGTCCTACGCCAAAAGAACATCCCATACAGATGGGGTTTCCCATTTAAGCTCGTCTATCAACACAACGGACTTACACTTAGGGATGTAGCGAACTGCCGTTTATGTGTTCGCGAACGCCGTTCGCGAACACCGGCAAAAATGCGAACAGTTCGCGAACAGTTCGCGAACTTCGAACATCCGCAAAATCGTTCGATTCGAACGATCGAAGGATTTTAATCGTTCGATCGAAGGATTTTCGTTCGAATCGAACGATCGAAGCCATTCGATCGAATGATTTCGATCGTTCGATTCGAACGAAAATCCTTCGATTTTAGCGGTCGAAGGAATCGAATGGTCGAACGATTTTTGTTCGAATCGAACGCGAACTCGTATTGGCGAACGTCGCGCGACGTTCGCGAACATTCGGCGGACGCGAACAGTCGAAGTTCGCGCGAACTAGTTCGCCGGCGAACAGTTCGCTACATCCCTACTTACACTGTCCGACATCCCAATGATCTTGAGGAGGCCTTGCCCTTCCTCCAAGGCAGCGCGGACGTCCCCGCGGAGACTGAGGAGCAAAACCAGATCACTTAGAGGCCTAACCCTTTCCTTCTAACTGTTTTTTGATGACCCACAGCTATGGCTGATATTGAGCAATTTATGTTGATACATTTCTATTTGTCTCAGCGATGCTAGGTCACCTAGACTTGTCATTATAGCACCTTCCAGTTATCTGATTATTGTCTTGCTAGCTGTATATGTCTGTTGCTCTCCATATGTATACTATACGGGTACAGGTCAGTTAGAGAGAAATGCCTTTTTAGATAAGAGATTGTACCATGATTGTCAGTATGGCGGGTCATGCGGACGTATTCTCTCCTTTGACTCCGTTCCGTGACCCCCTCTCTAAAATAGAGATTTCCCAGAGGGCTGCAATTGACTTGCTCCCCCCCTTGGAAACCAGACGTCGCCTCATATTGGGAGACGACGCACTGTTTATTTTTGTTTGTTTGTTTATTACCCCACCTTGATTACCATTCTGTTGTTCTTTTGTTCTTAACCCTTCCTCTTTATACTTTCAGTTGCGCTTCACCTCACTCTCGTCTAGGAACACCCCAGACTGGCTTACGATGGGTCCCGGGACCCCCTCCGGCTCCTCCTCTTTCGACCTGAAGGTAGGCTCCCACAATGTTAATGGTTTCAACACGCCTCAAAAACGCACTATGGCCTTCTCGGACTATCACAAACACAGGGTAGATGTCTTGCTGCTGCAGGAAACACACTTTAGCAAAACATCATCACCTAAATATCTGTCAAAATACTACCCTCATTTCTATTTGGCTAATTCGTCTACCAAAACGAAAGGAGTGGCCATCCTCTTGGCAAAACAGCTTAAGTTTCAACTTAAACAAAAACAGGTCGACCCAGAAGGCCGGTATATTATAGTCACGGGCTTCCTTCAGAATCAACTGACCACATTGGCCTCAGTTTATGCCCCTAACGCTTCTAAGCAGGCATTTTTTAACACTTTCTTTGACAAACTCGCGGAGATCTCGGAGGGCAGAGTTATAGTAGGAGGAGACTTTAACACTACGCTTAATAACAATCTGGACAGATCCAGAGCCATCTTAGACCCTCAGACTCCCATCGCTTACGACAGAGATTCCAAACACTTGGCCAAATATCTAACCGCTGAAGCGTTAGTGGACTCTTGGAGAGAGAAACACCCGATAGAGATTATTCCTACTACTCTAATGTTCACGATACTTACTCTCGCATTGACTTTATCTTCACCAAGGCGACACAGATACAATATGTCCATTCGGTCACAATCCACGACATCACTTGGTCAGATCACGGTATGATAGAGATCATATTCGCTAACTGGGATCAGATGAGAGGGACAGGGAGCTGGAGACTAAATGAATCCATACTTTTGGATGTAGATACTTGCACTGACGTGACTAATGCGATCACAGAATTTTTCCGACTCAACAGCCCATCGGAGACATCGCTAGATCCGTTGGGATGCACATAAAGCAGTGATCCGGGGAATACTGCTCAAACACGCAGCACGATTGAAAAAGAGTAGGGAGGAGAAAACTCGACAGCTTTCACTTAAACTTCATGACCTAGCTGTTTTGCATAAATGTAACCCAAACAGAGACAGTCTCGAGAAAATACAGAATACTAGAGCGCAACTGCTTCATGTACTTTCGGATAGGGCAGCATATGTTATGCAGAAAACTAAACACTTATATTATGAATACGCTAATAAACCTCACACTATGCTTGCTCGTAAACTTAAAGCCCTACAGGCCTCACAAACTATACATGCTATTCGTATCTCAGACGGGACAACTACTAGAGACACACAACAAATCCTTAAGTCATTCCACACTTTTTATACTAACTTATACACAGCTGACAAGGCCCCGACTGCGACTTTAGCTCATTGCTCAGATTTTTTGTCCGATTGGACTCCCCCCCCCATTGTCACAGGAGGTCCAGGACATGCTAGCTGCACCTATAGACACCGAGGAGATAGAAGTAGTGCTCAAAAGCTCTAAACCGAATAAGGCTCCCGGCCCTGACGGCTTTACCGCCCGTTACTATAAAAAATTCTCCACTCAGCTGCTCCCCCACTTAAGAGAACTCTTTCAAGCTCTCATGGAAGGTGCACCCTTAACACAACACATGCAAACGGCGAATATTATTATGATATTAAAACCGGGAAAAGATCCCCAAAACTGTGATAGCTATAGACCCATCTCCCTCATCAACACTGATGTTAAGATTTTTGCAAAGATATTGGCCAATAGACTCTCCACAACACTCCCACAACTCATCCATCAAGACCAAGTAGGATTCGTACCGGGCCGTCAAGCAGCTGACAGTATACGTAAGGCAATCAATCTAATAAGTCTGGCTCCAAGGGTTAAGTCTTCTTCCCTCCTCTTGTCTCTAGATGCACAGAAGGCGTTTGATAGGTTAGACTGGAGGTACATGTTTGCGGTTCTGGAAAAAATACAACTACCACAACTTTTCCTGAATGGTTTTAAACAACTATATGTAGCTCCGTCAGCCCAAGTGGTGAATATGGGCCTCCAGTCTGACCGTATTGAGATTAGGGGAGGGACACGTCAAGGATGCCCTCTATCGCCTTTGGTGTTCGCTTTATCTCTGGAACCCCTAGCTCATGCCATTCGGAATAACCCCAATATCAAAGGCTTTCAAATAGGCGGACAAATTCACAAGATAAACCTGTTTGCCGACGATATCCTTCTTACGCTTACATCCCCTCAAACCACACTGCCGAACTTAATCCACACTCTTGATCAGTTCCAACGTATTTCTGGTTATAAAATTAACCCCACGAAATCGCACGCGCTTCCATTGAATATGTCAAATTCTGAACTAAAGTTATTGCAACTCAATTTTGATTACAAGTGGGAGGCTGACTCCATAACGTACCTGGGAATTCAACTGACCTCATCATACGACACTTTATACCAGGCCAACTACCCCAAGATGCTAGACAAACTTAAAAGGGATTTACTGACTTGGCATACATACCACCTCTCTTGGTTTGGTAGAATTGCTGCGATCAAAATGACATTACTGCCGAGATTGTTATATCTATTCAGAACACTGCCAATACACTTCCCAGAACGGACAGCTCATGTCCTACAAAAGGCAATGTCGGACTTTATCTGGGGGGGCAAGAAACTAGAATCAAAGCAGAGATCATGTCCAAGCCTAAATCTATGGGAGGGTTGGGGGTCCCTAACATATACCGATACTATATAGCTAGCAGATTGGAGTCCATGATACACATTCATGCCCCAACCAACGAACCCTGGAAAGAAATTGAAAATCATTATATCTCTCCTCTTCAGTTAGCTCACCTTTTCTGGATACCTAAAGCGTCCAGAAGTGCCTCCCTGGCTATTCTACACACGTCACAACAAGCTTTAGATTTATGGGATGCAATTCACCTGAAAACAGGACTGAGTACTTCTGATTCCAGATTTAGGTCTATCTTTTACAATTCAGATTTCATACCAGGATGCACCCCACATGACTTCACTCCCTGGATAGAGGCAAACTTGATTACCCTTAATGCCTTTCTGGTAGATCAGACGATGCTCTCGTTTCAGCAATGTAATGAGAAATATGATATCCCACATTCACAATTTTTCAGATACTTACAAATTAGACACTATGTGGAAACTGCACTCAAGACCAATACGAATCATACGCTAACATATTTTGAAACCATCTGTCACAACCGATCATACCCGACACACCTGATCACTAGCCTATATAGCAATATCGCATCAGACACCACGACTTCCCGCCAACCCTACATGGCGAAATGGGAAGAAGACCTAGATATTCAGACAAAAACCTGGTCGTGCATATGGGATGTGGCCAAAAAGACATCCATTTTTTCATATTTCGATGGTACTACACCCCGTCACGCATCAGTAAACTAAGTGGCAATCCCGACCACGCTAAATGTTTCAGGGGCTGTGGTGAACGGGGATCATTCTTACACACTTGGTGGACGTGCACAATCGCCCAAGAGTTTTGGAAGACAGTAGCCACTCTGCTCTCTGAGGTCCTCCATCTCACTATACAAGCCTCCCCACACACCTTTCTTCTAGGCATGAGAATCACAGCAATACACTCAAAAAGTTCGCACAAACTAGCCACGCATATTTTAACAGCAGCAAGATCATTACTAGCAGCTAATTGGAAAAAGTCACAAATCCCGGGACTGCAAACACTTATCACTAAAGTGAATTCGATTAGAGCGATGGAATCCATCCGAGCCAGACTTTTGGACAGGAGTTATGAGGAGGAGCTGGAGTGGCATCCCTGGACCCGATACTTGGAATTGCTTCAGATGGGGCCAAATATTGCATCGTGAGGTACTACACATGGGTTGTGTAGGACATGATCCCTTCACTTTGATGTCCGTAAATGGTTGAACGCATTACTTTTCCTGACACTTTTCTTCTATCATTCTCTTTTCTTACCCCCTTCTTCTTTCTTTTTCTTTCTTCCTTTTTTTTTTTTTTCTCTCCCATTTTAATTATCGATACAGTCGCTTTAAATCTTTCATAATGATAGTTCATATGTGGACAATTCATTTTTTGATCTGCTACGTAGATACTTTCCATGTCATGCCATCAGCTGATGTTTTCTTGTTGAACTACGTTCTGCATTTTACGCTGTATTGAAATAATTCAATAAAAATTTTCAAATAAAAAAAAAATGCGAACGGTTCGCGAACGTCGCGAACCCCATAGACTTCAATGGGAAGGCAAATTTTAAAAGCTAGAAAAGACATTTCTGGCCAGAAAAATTATTTTAAAGTTGTTTAAAGGGTGCAACGACCTGGACAGTGGCATGCCAAAGGGGGATCAAGGGCAAAAATGTATCTGAAAAATACATTGTTGACACAGCGCTGCGTTTTGTGCTGTAAAGGGCAAAAATCACACTACGTCACAGTCAGGTGATGTTTCTGGACACGGAATGTGAAAAAGCTCACACAGCTAGGTGGCACTTGGTTAAAGACTGGGCAAACAATGCCTGCAAGGGCAACGTATACAGTAGTGGATACGGAATATATTATTGCTGCTGTAAAAACATCACCCAGGTGATGTTTACGGACACGGAATTATTATTGTTATTTAGACAGAATGTGAAAAAGCTCACACAGCTAGGTGGCACTTGCATACCTCCCAACTGTCCCTCTTTTGACCACTCAACCCCCTGTCCCTCTTTTGTACTGGAAAGTCCCTCTTTTCTCTGCACTGAAAAGCCAGAAAAAAAATAGTTTCTAACTTAATTGGCTTTTGGCAGAGAGCTCAGAACAGCTAACAGGTGCAAATAAGATACTTTGTAACAATTTTGACTCTGGTTGGTGCTGGTAGTGGTGAACTACTAGTAGGGATGTCGCGGACTGTTCGCCCGCGAACTAGTTCGCGCGAACATCGACCGTTCGCGTCCGCCGAATGTTCGCGAACGTCGCGCAACGTTCGCCAATTTGGGTTCGCCTTAGCTGGCGCTTATTTTTTACCTCTCACCCCAGACCAGCAGATACATGGCAGCCAATCAGGAAGCTCTCCCTCCTGGACCACCCCCACATCCCCTGGACCACTCCCCTTCCATATATAAACTGAAGCCCTGCAGCGTTTTTTCATTCTGCCTGTGTGTGCTTGGAAGAGCTAGTGTAGGGAGAGAGCTGTTTAGTGATTTGAGGGACAGTTGATAGTAACTTTGCTGGCTAGTAATCTACTTGATACTGCTCTGTATTGTAGGGACAGAACTCTGCAGGGATTTGAGGGACAGTGAGTTTAGGTTCGTTAGCTTTGCTGACTAGTAATCTACCTTCTACTGCAGTGCTCTGTATGTAGCTGCTGTGGGCACTGCTTCTGATCTCATCTGCTGACTGCTGTAATAACCCAATAGTCCTTGTAAGGACTGCTTTTGTTTTCTTTTTTGTTTTTTTTTACTTTGCTACTGTAAGAGCCCAGTGCTATTAGTCTAGCTGTGTTGGGGAGTGGGTACAGAGCCATTGGGAAACATAAAAACATGCGTTGCCATGTAGTGGAAAGAAGAAACAGAAGCTAATGTACTTCAAGGATATGGATATTAACTCTCCCAAATCCTGACTGATATCTTTGGGCAGATAAGTAAACTAGAACAGACATTTATTGGCCCCAACACAGTAGAGACCCAAAGAGCAGTAGATAGGAAGGGTGGAGGATTATAAGTAAAATAAAGTAAGATGGCAACAGTAACACATAACACCAGGTTGACCCAACCTGCAGCCACATTTTATTAGACTACAGCTCCCACAATTCTCCAGTATAGCATCAAAGATTAGTCCAGCAACCATAACGATTCTTGAGGTAGCACTGTGCAATAAAACTTTTCCCAAACAGTATAATTTTGCCAAACTATATTATATTGCACAATAATCCCAATATGCACAATGCAATTCCTTGCATTTGATATTAATTTAGTCTTTAACTCATGTTGATGGACATCACACAAAGCACTACAACACACCACAGCACAATGTACTTTCAATGGAAAAAATTTCATAATAATTTGTTCTTAAGAGGTATTATAACCCCTTTTTCAACATGAGTTCAATAAATAGGGCTAGTAGTGTACATACATTTTTGCCTATTAGTCTTGGCGGTATCGTACCAGCTACGCCAGTGGAATACAAGCCAGGTTGCACCCTATCAATCTCTCAAGGACCAAACATGGCATAACTTAAATGTTTCTATTTGCCCTGTTTATCTCAAGAAATAACAAAAACACAGATTATTTGTGATTAAAATAATAGGCAACAGGTATGTTTGGCCCAAGGCCTATTCATTAAACTGAACAAGGGGTATACTGTCCTTTTAAATGAGATGCCATAGTGGGACATGGTGAGGGTATCTAAGCAAAATGGCTCCATAAGGTTTTTTACATCTCTACATGGGTAAGAAAAAGTAAATACTTTCTAGTTGTTTGATTACAAGTCCCAAGTAGAAGAACACAGGATGTCTTTATTAAATATATAAGCCTTCTCATGGCACTACAGAATTAAAGAAAGTCAACTCATAAAAATAAAAGCTAAAGGCTGCATCTCCTCATGATTGATGGCCTGGATTCTAAATTATCCACAGCAATCAATAGTTCTGAATCAATACAGTAAGCTTGTAAAATCTGAGTAGCCTCCTTGCGGATTTCTTGAAGATCCTTACATCCATGAAGAGTAAAGCCAAAAGTTACTATCGACCAGGAACAAGCAGTCTCCAATCTTATGAATCCAGTTTTTAGATTTATGCAAGCTTTAAGACCACAAACAACATTATGCAGGGTATTTATGATTTGTATTTTTTATTCCTTGGCTTAGTTTTCTTTATAATGTTGTTACTGAACCTATTTTCCCATATTGTTGACCAACAATGCATGACAGAAACCAGCACAATTTGTATCAGAATTGAATAATCAGCCCAGTAAGTAGCATTAGCTACTATGAGTGAAACTCATTTTCTGCTTGATGATTAGCAACAAGGTCTAAGCTTAGATTCTAAACAATTGACCAGAGAACAAAAAGAACGTACAGTGTCACTGACACTCCCAACAAAATCCAAGATGGAGAGCTCTTGTGCATAAATTTGAACTTTAGGCTGGTGCATTAAGCTCTGAATTTATAAAATAAAGAAATACGTTTTATTTTGACAATAGCATCATTTATGCATTTACATCAGTGTAGTTTTTTTATTGTTATTGAAAATAAACATTCATTTAATGTAAATGAGCAAACCTGGCTTCTCTGTCCTGTGATAAAGGAAGGTTTTCATATTGACTAAGTGCCAATCTTCTGCCGTTGCACTAGAGAAACCACTAATAATGATAAACCATCATGTTTGTTAGAACACATTTCAGTTTAATGAACTGTAAATAATGAATCTCAAATGATTACAGGCATGTTTTTATGATTATATATTTTAAATGGCCAAAACCAATATTTGTGGCTCTGAGGCTTCATTTCAGTGCTTCATTTAAATAATATAAAGGAGTGCTTACTCCATATATATGCAGAATAGGTTTCTGGGAATATATTGGTATATCTAAGAAAAGGAATGTGTATAGAAAACGAATCCGCACACACACTGGTTAATGCAGTCGGGAGTATCCCCTTTAATTCAGCCACCAAACATTCAACGTTTCGGGGGGGAAACACCCACCCTTCATCAGGATACAATTATTAGTGCAGTAACCAATTTAAACCCAACTTCCCACCCCTTCTTTTCCCATCATGCAACTTGCCATAGTAGTTAACCCTTATGTGGAACACAAGAAATTTAACCCTTATGTGAAATACAGGGAAACAATCAATTTTGATAAAACAGGTTACAAAATAATCATCTTCTATCTCAAAGTATCCAAGTGCAATAAATAGTGATGGGCGAAAATTCGTGGCAAAAAGTCGCCGGCGTCAAAAAAAAATTTTCGCCGGCATCAAAAACAATTTTTCGCCGGCGTCAAAAACGCCTGCCGGCGGCAAAGAAATGGACACCGGCGTCAAAAACGGGCGCCAGCATCAAAAACGAGACGCCGGCGCAGTTTTGCGAAAATTTGCCCATCACTACCAATAAATATTGTATTTAAACAATACAACGATAAGTTGCAGGATTGGTGAACTACAGGTGTGCGGTAGGAGAAATTACATATCTAAGAAAAGGTACAGAACAAACAGTGAGAAGATCTACTGCTTTAATTTATAAGGTAAAATATCAAATAACAGGAATAAGAGGGACTGAATATCAATTTGATCAAACAGATATACTCATATTTCAAATTATCCAGACAGGCCAATTAATTTAGGTGTCACTGGTTACCCATTACATTAATCCAAATAAAAATAAAAATGAACACTACAACTGAAAAGCCTTTAAACCCTCCCAAAGTGTCCTCAGATACAAGTGGCATAAGGCCAATGTCTGACTGGGGTACCTAATGGCCAACTGCACACCCCAGTGTTATTCAGATGAAGCCCCATGGAGACCACCGAGATTTCCCCCAGCATTGAACAGGCATGTCCTTTATCCCCATGTTTGAATATGCAATGTAATATAATGAAGTCAAAATTATATAATAAGATAACAGCAAGATACCTAACACAGTGCATGGAATCAGCATTATCACTGGTGGATTCTATTGCATCTATAATTACGTTTTTGGTAAGTAGAATTCTAATCGGTGAATTGTTTTCTATGTATGATAAATTACTTTTTCTACAGAAAACTAGGTAGCACAGTGTGGCAGCTTTTACAGATGGGTTTAGGGCCCCTTTTAGGGAATTGAAACCCAACCATACGGATGTCCCACAAAACCCCTCAGTTTTCAGTTGGTGATGACAAAAAATTCAATACAGATGCAATTACCTTACTGATGCTTACATATAAGCAATAAAAAATAAAACTACTACAGGTATGGGACCTGTTATCCAGAATGCTTCTGATCTTCCCGTAATTTGGATCTTCATACAGTACCTGAAATCATGTAAACAGATAAACCCAAATAGACTGTTTTTGCTTTCAGGGAAAGCAACTGGAAAGGAAAATCACTTTTAAAAATTTGGATTCTTTAGATAAAATGGAGTCTATGGGAGGCAACCTTTCCATAATTCGGTGCTTTCTAGATAACAGGTTTCCGGATAACGGATCCCATACCTGTAGTAGTACTATCAGAGATAACTCGATATCTAATTAGCCTGTATCTGGCAGCTCCTTAGCAGACTACATGAACGAACATATTTCATACTTCCGTTATATTTTATGACTCTATCATTATTCAAACTGCAATAAACTCATGAGAGCTAACAGATTATTCTTTTTTCCATTAATTCTGCCATGTAGCAATGTGATGGTATAGTGTATATATTGTAGTGGGTACACTAAATCCACAATTGTTTGATTTGACAAATACCAAATACTCCATCAAAGGTTCTATTAAATCAGAATAAGGAAGCTAAGCTGCATATGATTCATATGAAAAAAAACCCCCACAAAACACAAAAACCATCACAGCACAAAAAATATAAAAAAAAACCCCAAAGGCTCCCGCATGAGCAAAAATGTTGGTCTTGTTTTCACAACAGGATATCATTTTGTTTTGCAATACTCTGTAATACAGACATGGAATCCATTATCTGGAAACCTGTTATCCAGAAAGCTCAGAATTATGGGAAGACCATCTCTCATAGACTCCATTTTAAACATATAATTACATTTTTTTATTTAAATTAAAAAAAATAATTAAATTAAAAATTAAAAATGTTAGCTATTTCTCTGTAATAATAAAACAGTATTTTGTACTAGATATCAGGTAAGATAGAATTAATCCTTTTTGGTGGCAAATCAATGCTATTGGTTTTTTTAATGTTTAAATTATTTTTTATCATATTTAAAGTATGGAGATTAGTTATGTGCGGGCTGGACCGAAACCCACGAGTCGGTTGATTTCAAGCCAACACTCTCAAAATACCGATGAAGTGGCTTCAGGCTTCTTCCTGCGCCCCAATGACACTTGTATTTTGACTGCTCTGTAATACTGTATATTTTAGTGGACTGCCCTTAGGGTAAAGCACATATTTAGAGTCCTATTTACTAATTTTCGAGGTTGAGGAAAAAAGAAATCGAGCACCAAGAAAAAAACAACTTTTTTTCCCGAATGCCACAACAGAATATTCCCTCGCATGTTTTTCCTCATAAAAAAAGTCACATACTGATCCGTTCATTTTCAATGAGCCTAAAAAAAATTCAAATGTTTTAATGAACTAGGAAGTTAAATATATATTTAAAGCTGTTAGAGACAATTCCCTTTGACACCTATTTAACCTCACCAGCTATTTGCTATGTTTTTTCTGGAGACTTTTAGTGTTTTTATTCTTAAATATATGGTAAGATTCCAAAGAATATTCTATAGTATATTCGTACTCACAGTTTTTTTGTGAAAAAAACTAAAACTTGACATTTTATAAATTGGCCCCTTAGTGAACCTCCCAATGATGCACAAGACCCCTGTAATCTCTGTTAATGCAAATCACCACATTTGACCTGATCCTGTAACCCAAAGCAGCTGTTGAACGGTTAGACAGCTAGATATACTGAATATTCATGGAAACAACAACTTGCTCCCTTACTTACATTAAAGTGAATCTGAAAACCAGTTAAAAATGTAATTCAATTCTGCTTTTTAGTATACATTAAAGGAACAAAAACAACAAAAAATTAAAGTGTTTTAAAGTAATGAAAATATCATGTACAATTGCCCTGTACTGGTAACACTGATCTGTTTGCTTCAGAAACACTATTATAGTTCATATAAACAAGCTGCTGTGTAGCAATGGTGGAAATTGAACAAGCTGCTGTGTAACCTGAGCCTTTTCTCCTTTGAATGGCTGCCCCCATCGCTACACAGCAGCTTATTTATATAAACAATAGTAGTGTTTCTGAAGCAAACACATCAGTTTTACCAGTGCAGGACAAAACTGCATTATATTTTTATTAATTTAAAACACTTTTCTTTTTTGCTGTTACTGTTCCTTTAATAGGAATATTTGATTTTTGTTTTACCATACATCTGCTTGTTAGGGATGCCATTAAAGCTGTTGGTAAGGAAGATTATCTCTTGTATTAAGTATGCCCTTACTTTTCATCACCAGATATTTTCTATGTGTTATTAGGGGTATAAAACATGTTTCTGACCTGATCGGTACAAACAGAATCATTGTAATATGACCTATAGAGTTCTGTTAATATCCAAATAGAGGTGCATTGTGATGGTGCTGATAACAAGCCACAAGCAGGACACATGATGCCAGTTAGTCTATGGGACTTGCTGTTTAATAAAGAAGGTGATTTAAAGGGGAAAGATAAAAAAGCCCTGCCTTTAAAGCAGTGTTGAAAAACAGACAACCTTCAAATGCTGTTACACACAGACTCCCAGCATGCCCTGACCGCTTTTGACTACCCATTCAGCATCTCTAAATCAGCACTAATAAAAAAAATGCTCCCATTGAGGAGCTATGGTAATGTTACATCATCTTCAGGAAATAGAATGAATGTACGTTTTACCACAGGGATAACAAATATTGCTCAGGGCTATGATTTCTCTTCTTCATCTTCCTTTTAGATTCCGCAGTTATCACTCTACGAATCAGCCCTGACAAAGGGTAATCAGTGACCTTCATAAGCAGTTGTCAAGGTCTCCACACAATAACACTATGTAGCTCTACTGTGTTCATGTTGCAAGAGGGTGTTCTTTTCATACACAATAATAAGGGGAGATGTTCTAAACTAGATTTCCTTTTACCTTCACATTACCCTTGCCATTACTCTAATAACAGACATGCCTATCATGGTTCTTACAGGGAGGCTTTCCGGACCACTTCTACCATTTTCGAAAATCTTCTATTTTGTCTTGTGGTTTTTTTTGCATTTGTCATCTTTTAAACATTCAAATAAAGGCGGTACCTAGCTGTGTACAATGAAACTCACTCCTGCCATTTATGGAGAAAGCCCCTATAAGAATATGGTTACAAATGCTGTTTTCTATCTATTAAAGTTACAGTGTCATTCAAAATATTTAACAGTCCTATAAAAGTAATGAGCAATCAGTATTTATGAGTATGTGGGTAATGTCAACCTGTATATTTAAACAATACACAGCATGAAATGGCAATGCTGGCTTCTGAGCAGTGAGCACTCTAGATAACACATTTTTGAATTATAGATTCTATGCCTATATTAAAACTGTATTTCAGCTCTAATGACTTATTGGGCATATATCACCCAGAAAACGAAAAACCAGCATATTCATCAGCTATTTACTATCTTCATTTTAGAGCCACATGATGCTCCTGAGATGTGTCTCGTTACTATGGAAAATGTGTTGGTCTTCATATTGTGAAACTTAAAGTTCTTCTCAATGAGATAAGACCCTCACTTTTCAACGCACAATCACTACCAACTACCAAAATGGTATACTGTATACATATCTTTTTATACAGACATTTATGATTCCATGAATTTATAGGAAACCATGACACTCTGTCTCCTACACATAGGAACAATTTCCTAACCACTCTTGGACTCAGAGTAATTCAACCCTTCCTCACCTTATATAACTGAGCATAAATGGATTCTGTTACTTGAAGCCCCTCTGTTTTATATGGTGAATGGTGCACAGACTTTCCGAAGAGTAAAGGAACATCAAGACTCAGTTCAGACAGTGATTCTATACCCGCCAAACAATGTGAGTCTTAAAAATATATCACATAAGCTGATATGTAAAACCCTGCTTCATCTAAATTAACCATTATCATACAAATTTACTTTTTAGCAGTATGTGCCTTGGTTAATCCTAAATAGAAATTGCCATTTTAATTACTAAGGGTTGCCGCCTAGGACCACACTATTGTCGTGATGCGAACGAGAAAAACTCGGCTACACGTATTTCTAATTAGGTCACATGAGCCAATTCATGGATAAAGTTCTGTCCCACGCTTCTTCCTGTTACAGTTAGAGCTGTAATATTTCTCAAGGTAAAACACGTAAAAGGGCAATATTAACTGATATCCAGTTTGGTGTGTGTCTAGCCACTGCAGCAAAGTCTCTGAGACCAGTTAGCTTATTAATCCCAAAAATGTTTTATTGATAGGACAGCAGAATATGGAAAACTCAACACTGCAAATTGTAAATACAGGATGTAGTCCCAGCAGTAGTCACAGGAGGGCAGCACCAGCAAGCAGTCCTACATGCACAGTTATAACCCAACTCCACAGAATAGACCAGGCAAGGTGGGCCCAGTAATGTAGGCAGTGTCCCAGCCTGGGCTTTCCTTCCTTCGTTTTCTCCCGCGCTGCAATCTGTGCTACTGGCCAATCAGATGCTTCCTGGCTGCTCTCTCTCTCTGTCACAGCTGAAGTAATATGATCCGGCAGCACCTTGACAAGGGAGGGGGGAGCGAGCACCTAGGGAAGGAGCTAAAAGAAAACTCTGCTGCACAGAAGAAAAATCTTCGAGGGATCGCGACAGAAACCACAGTAAGCTGGGGCCAATGCACGAACAGGTGGAAACTTATGTGCATAGTCCCAGGGGGGGGCACTGCCCCCTCTTGCCCCCCTCTGTGGACGCCCATGGTCCCAGACTGACAGGCTCGGACTGGCAATCTGTGGGTTCTGGCAAATGCCAGAGGGGCTGCTATAAGGTGCCATAGAAAGTGGCTGTGGGGCTGTTTGGGCCTCTCTGTGTACCTGAAATGCCAGGGCCTATTTTAATTCTCAGTCCGGACCTGTAGACTGATAACTGTCACTGACCTTAATAACTGCCACTTGCCCAGTCAGACTTCCATAAGCTTTTGTGAGTCGAAGCTGACTGTGCCTCTCTTTTACTTGCAGCAACACTCCATCCACGTACTTTTCCTGTTTGAAGGCACTTTCAAGATGTGTTTCCCTCCCTGAAGTGCCACATTCTCACTAGGATTGGTCAGTCTGGGAAATGACTCAACAGTCCTCGATAAGCAATATCATTTTAAGTTCTCACCATGTGACTGTGGCTTTTTGGGATAAAATGTCAAGGGGCAAATCCACAGTGAGATTCTTTAAGAGGCCACTTAATATGAGATAAACTGTTACTGATTTTGGGGTACATTTTTTCTTTAACAAATGTCCAACTGGGATCCCTCCACATAAATACATATAACAGTGCATTCGTTCACTCCCTCAATACACCAACATTAATCTGCACTTTCAAGATTCTAAAAGCTCTTTGAATTTTAATGATGCTAATTATAGATTGTACATGACTATTTTGCCTATGAATCAATGACCAAACCTGATGCAGTCTCTAACAATAGACTTACGTTTCCTATGTCCCATCTGCCCTCTGCAGTCAACTCCTGTTCTTGAGACGTTCATATAATTCATATGAATGCTACATAATGCGGTAATGCAGAATATTTATTAGACTACCGCATTTACTAAAGAATCCTTTCGAATCCGTTTTTGTTTGAAATGAAAACTTCAGAGAGATAAATAAGTAGCAGAAGCTGGAGCAGTATAAGCAAATATAAAGGACGTCAACCCCATAAAATAATTATTTTGCCTAATAAAAGAAAACTTTGCAATATCCATTCATTACAAATTGTCTATAGTTTTTAAGCTATTTGTATTGCTATTGAAAGCAGTGTGTGTCTGTTCCTTTCTATTCTCTGCCCTGGTGGTTCTGGCTTTTGAAACAATGTAACACAAGCCAAGGGACTGACCGACCTGTTTTGCAGGAGGAGAATGGCTTTTGCAACATTGTTTAAAAAGAAACAACCAGAAGATAAGCAAATACTGCTGTCAATAGCAACTACAATTACAAATAACTTTTAAAGCGCTTACAATTCTTAATAGATTCATATTGGACATTTACTAATAATTGTGGTTTTTTTTTTTATAAGGCAAACATTTTTTTTGGTTTGGCATGTCCATATCTCTGTGTACAGAAAAAGACCTAGGTGGGAGGTCTTGCTGCCTGTACAAAACAATTACCAGCCAATCACACCACGCTTGCTTTATTTAAGGGCAGGATTTTGAAGGAAATCAGGAGGACTGGGACCAGCCAAGGAGCACATAATGGACAGTATCTCAAGTCTTAAACCTTCACCAGTTTTCATACAAGCTAGTGAAAATAACAGAAAAAATAAATAATCTTAAGGTCCCATATTAGACAAATACAAAAGATATAAAAGATGACTAAAGTGTTCCTGAAAGTACTTAAAATGGTGCCAACGCAGAAGGTGAAGTGGTATAAATGGATGAACTGCACAATGGAAATACAAGCGAACTGTGGGAACTATAATCTAAAATGCAGCTTGCTGAGAAGTGTTCATATAATCAAATACTTTACGTGGCTTTGTGGCAAGAACAGCACAATGGAAAAAGATAAGCAGAAAATGAGAATAGTGCCCTCACCTAGTAAATCATTCTCTGCATAAAAGTATTAAAGGGACATACAGAAAGTGTCTTGTTTTTTCAGCCAATTTTACCTTCACTACAACCAGTGAAGGTAAAATCTTCAGCATGTGTAAGGGCCCCTTGAATGTTTAGAAAGTACCTCCAGGTATCACACATCTCTAGAGAAGCAGACATGAGTGCCTATGACCTAAACACTGAGCAACCCTGTGTTGAACCACATCTTCCATTATCCCACTGACAGTAAAATGGACTTGGGAATGAACTTACTCAGGGATTGGTAGTGAAATATTCCACTGTCCCTAAAGTGACAGTGACATCTCTGTACAGTAATTAATGTAAAATGCAAGCATTGCTATAGAAAGAATCTTTGTAGCTGCTTCTGTAATTATTTACCTCCTTCCTATTACTTATAGAAAGTACTGCATACTAGATGTAGCACCATCTTGGCCACATCCTTTCTATTCCTTGCCATCTATTAATCTCTCTGTCTCTCTGTCTGTCTAATCTATCTATCTATCTATCTATCTATCTATCTATCTATCTATCTATCTATCTATCTATCTATCTATCTATCTATCTGTATATCTGTATATGTGTGTGTATCTATCTATCTATCTATCTATCTATCTATCTATCTATCTATCTATCTATCTATCTATCTATCTATCTATCATCATCTATATCTCTCTTTCTCTGTCATGTCTCTAGACTACAGGTCTCAGCATGCTGTCACTGGGGAACACAAAGCACGAGAAACACAAATGATTATAGCTGCCCCCAGGGGTGATCCTAGCCCCTCCGCCGGCCGAGGCAGCATGGTGTTGCTGCCACCCCCTCCCCCTCCCTGGAGCACTCACCTTTTTGGTCCAGGGGATCCATGAGGGTGGTGGAGGGGGCCAGGAGGCTAGCACAATGAGCATAATTGCGCTCTCTGCATCAGAAGAGCCGAATTTGCAGTTTGAAAACCAGGAATTATGCTCTTAAAGTACCAGGTGCGGCATTTTTGCCACCCCTGGTACCTTGTGGGGCACTGCCGTCTGAGGTAAGTTGCTCAACTCGCCTCATTGGTGGAGCACCTCTGGCTGCCTGCATGCACCCTGGGAAGATCCTTTGTACTAGTAACGCAGACTAAATGGCTATAGTCATTAATTAATATTTCCTTTTACCCAACAAACCTTCATCTTAAAATGAGTAAGCTAGCAGGCAGTTCAGGAGGCCCAAAGTTCTGATAAGAGGCATGGATCTGAGAAAACAAGGGTTATTAAATACCTAATTTGTTTTTATTTCAATTCAATAGAATTAGAATCACATTTGTTAAAATCCACGGGGATCAATTATAATTTATGTCAAGCACGATGGCAAACAAATATCAAATGAGTTTATTCTTGTGCTTCATATTCAATAATTTTCCCCACAGCTTATTGCAATCTGACATCCTAAACCACTTGACAATAATATGGTTAATCTTTAATTGGAATACAGGATTCTTATTGGAGAACATTTGTGCGTCTTTAATTAAACATGTCCGCTTAATCTGGGGAATAGGGGGTATATTAAGAGAATTTTAGGAATGGCTATATCCCCTTTAAAAAAAGAAATACAAAGTTCTCAACCATGGTTCACCTAAATTTTGCTGGACAGCTCCTACCATACACTGACCTAATGGCATTGGTATAAATCATGCAGCAATATCAGGAGTGCCGTCCGTTGGTCCTCTGTTCCGTACTGTACATCCAGCATTTCAATTGATGGAAGAGAACCCACCAATGAGAATCTGGATAACAATATGTACCCCTCAGCTCAATATTAAAATGTCCCAGCATACCTTAATTGTGATGATCTATTAGGCTATGGCCAGATGATGCAATTACGATTGCTGATTATCCCCAGGCTGCCTTGCCGCTCCCTTTATCTTTTGATCTGCTGGCGGATCTCGGTCCGAAGTGCGAAATGCAAAATCCGCCACATTTGCCTGCACCCCAATGCTTCTGGATGCAGGCAGAGCAGGAGCGGAGAAGCCGAGAAGGACGAGAAGGAGCCGCTGGATGAGATCCGCTATCATCCTAGCCTTAAAGTATTCTGGGATTTGCAGTCCAGCAACAACTGAATAAAGTGTGGTTGAGCAGTGCTGTATAGTAAGGTTGAGTGTCCCTTTAAGCACCACAGGCTCAGAAACAGTTACAGAGAACATGTAGGCTTAGGGCTTTAAGGGGGAATGTAATTAAAAATCACGAGCGTTATTTAAAATAAAGTTTTTGCTAATGTTTAGTGCTTGTAATATAAAATAATCTGCTGGCAAATATTACATCACTCATTATTGCTAAGCAAATGTTAACACATGCTCTGGAGTTTCATTAAATATTTGGTGGCCAAAAACGCTTTGCCGTTGAGAGATTTTATTACATACACATATTCGCAAAAGCCATTTGTTCGCAAACTTTGAGAAGAAGTTGTTACAGTCTGTAGTTGGTCAAAAAGGACGCAAACCTCTACTGTTTGCAAAGATGTTTGCGAACGTTTTTAGTTCTAATGGAATTTATTACATTCCCCCATTAGAGGTTTTGGTGCAAATAGACCTTCCAGAGCAGTGTTGCTTCATGTTACTGATCTAGGATTATATTTTCACGGGTTAAAGCATGATGGGAAGTTTGATTAGAGTGTAATATTAGCAAGTGATAATTGCAATGCAGCCTCAGTAGTGTATGTTAGGTAACATTGAGATGACTGATGTATAGCCGGTTAAGATAGTAACGATATTTTTATTGGAGAATTTTATTGAATTTGTAATTAAGCATGGAAGCCTACTTTGGTGAGTTATATTGTACGGATGGTTTACTACAACATGGCCTTTACTAAAAAGGGACATAATTGAATTTAAATTCATACAACTAAAAGTCTGTATCGCTGCACAGCTGGAAGAGACTTTTTTTATTGCTGTGCCAGTTTATTGCAGTTTAACATGGATCTACCAGGTGTTGCTTACAGAGCAAGAAAGACAGAATTGTGTTTGTGTAAGAGTAAGATTTACTATTTGTTGTCAGCAATAATGAAGTATCATACACTATAGTCCAGTTATAGGTAACTTGCTTGGTGCTCAATTATTAAAATACAGATATAAATCTCAAGGGGAAACTGTATCCAGTAGCTCTGATTAATGACGGTGTAGCGTCAGTGCAGATGTCATTAGTGGGTAGGGGTGTTGTGGGGAATATATCAGGGACAGAAAAATTGTATACTACAAATTTACAAGCAAGTGCATTTGCAGCAAATCTGTAATACTGGATGTGGTCATGGCTTGTATCATATTGGCTAGGTTGGTGGCAACCAAAGAAAGAGGAGGGTCTGAGCATATACCTACAAATGGTCAAGATTTGTAAAGCCCCACAAAGGGGAGGGCTTGCTGTGGATTGGGCAAACTGGGGGTTAGTTTAGTATGGCTACATTAGATCTATTTATAGCACCATCTTTTTAAATGGGGGCCCTTTTTATACTTAAATGGCAGGGTCCATGTTTCAAGGAGATAATAACTTGAATTCCATTTCTAGTGAGCAGAGGAAAACAAAAGAAGATAAAAGTAAAGGTAACACAGAAAGAAATCTGCAGATAAGAAGAGAGAGTAGAAGAGACTAACGAGGAAACAAAAAGAAATTCAGTACAGAAGTTTAGAAGAGCATAAGGCAATTGGGGTAAAATGGAGAGAGACAGTGAGAGATGGGGGATTAGGTAGAAAAGGGAACATACCTCCCAACATTTTGAAAATAGAAAGAGGGACAAAAAGTCTGTGATCACACTCATTTTATGGTCACACCCCTTAATTAACAGGTCCATTTTACAAAATTTGGCAGGCTATAGAAAGTTTGAACACTTTTCTGGGGGTTCAGTCGTCTTTTTTAAACACTGTGCCGCGTTTCTGCGCTGAAAACCGCATGCCCTTACAGTTCACAGTTTCCCCAAGAGAGATGCTTATCTTAAATAGTTACCATTGGTTTTTTGCTTATCTTAAATTGTTACAAATGTATCTACGTGCATCTGCCACATATTCTGCGCTCTCTGACAAAAGCCAATTAAGTTTTAGAAACGTTGTATCTTTTTCTGTTTGTTTAGTGCAAGAGATCAAAGAGAAAGTCTGGACATTTCAGTAACAATCCGGGTTGAGCTGTCAAAATCAGGACTGTCCCGAGAAAAACAGGACAGTTGGGAAGTATGAGGGAATACAATTTGGTATGGAGTCCCAAGTGAAGAACGCTTTAAAAGTGGAATCTACAGTAGATATGGAGAGAAAGGGGGAATTAGAGGGGTAGAGTAAAAGAAAATGTGGAGGGAAGAGACGTAGCAAAGAGCAGAAAGGGAAAGGATACAAAGCAACATTAATATATATATATATATATATATATATATGTATATATATATATGTATATATACTGTATATATTTCCACCACCCACCGAGATTTTAAGTTTTCCCAGAATATATGCAATACTGGCATCAGCTACATCAAAAACTACCATACAAAAACCCTAGAACTCGAAATCTTTTCCTTTCCCATGAAATATAGACTGCAAACAGGCCACAATGCTGGCTCTCACGCCTATGCTTAAGCAACAAATGTACTCATTCCCATTTGTCAAATGCCCTCTTCGATTTGAATTGGTTTATATCCTTGGGTTCGGCACAAGATATACTGCAGTTTCCTTATGTTCAGCACCTCTGTATACATGAGGGGCAAGTGAATGGAGGCACACAGGCGTCCCCTCTTCTGCCCCCGACTCATACCTTAATTGTGCAAGGTGCAGAGGTATGCATGTATCACCAGGATGGAAATTCTTTGTGAATAACATTTCTGCCCCCCCCCCACTTAGAGATCTAGCACTAGCTCCCGCAACATAAGTTAGGCTCCTGGTGTGCCTAAGCATTATAACCTTATACACAACTGATTGTTAGGGAACTGACATTATTAACGGATTATTAAAGTTATAGAACCCCTGTGTTACTTAATATTTTCAGAAATCTTACTTTCCTCTAGAACTGTCTGAAAGAGCTTTTATATGCTGCTGCCATCTGAAAGGTACAGAGCTGCCTGGCGTTAACCCCGACAACATTTTTCAGTGACAATCACAACAGTTGGAACACACTTTTTTACATGAAGCTACTTCCTATACATATGACTGAGACACCGGTAGCCTGTTGCAGATGCAGCACTGTCCCAAGCAATCTCTGGCTCTGCCATAGGAAAAGTGTGTCCCATTCACCCGATTACAGGTGGGTAAAGGCGTTTAAACTTTTAGGGACCTATGGACAATGCTAGAAGGCCTAGGTTGATGTAACCTTTCCCCTGTCAGAAGGCTGGACAATAAAACTCTAACATCCCTTCCATAAAGAACATGAGGTTAATCTGTAAAATGTTTTTCTCCTTCCTAAACCTTATCAAAGGTAATGCCTGCTGTGCCATTAAGCAAATCTTGCCCTCTTTCTGACTGTATAAGCATAATCTTTAGATAGGAGAGATAACAGAACTATTCTCCACAATGTCATTTATTTAGGGGATTATGGGGTGCAGCACCCACATCTCCTGAAAGTCATATATAGCATCCAAAAATGCTCCCCCCTGCAGACTGCCTTCCTTGACTTGACTGCAAACTCTTTAGATAGTGTTTTTATTGCCTGCACCTCTATACACTTCTTATACACTTCTTATGGATTCTGTCTATTAGATACCTTGTTTAATTATCAACTATGCAGGATGACTACAAGGCAAAGTAAACATTTAAAGAAGTGGTAAAGCCTGAATAGAGTTCTAAGCCTAACAATTAGACAGCAATCTAATGTTTCAAGTCAGACAGAATGAAAACAAAATAAGTTAAATAAGATAAACTACCATAAAATATAAAGACCTGCAAATGTTCTTAGATTGCCATGACCAAATCCTACTTATTTAGTCCATTAACAAAGTGGATACATAAAGGCTAAGCTGTGAAGGTTAGGTAGCATACTAGTAGCGTTGAGAGCCCTGGGTAGAACAAGGGTGTGTGGGGTTCAATGAGATAACAAATGCTGTAGTTGCAGCTGAAACTGTTGAACAGAGGTGCTGTCAATAGCAGCATCACTCAACTTGCACTCTCTAAGCAGTCATATGGCTGGTATATGTGTGTCCAAGAGGTTCTGCAGCAGTCCCAGACCCCACAGCTCTGCACATGTTCATCCTATAGGGCAGGCTGAGATGATGAAGATGAGTGAGTGAGTGAGGAAAGTCAAGGTGCACATAGAATTCCCAGCCCATTTACCTTTCAAATAAAAGCCGGATGCAGAAGATGCAGAAGGCCACAGGGATGGCCAGATACAGGTCCTCAGCTTGGGGGAAAGTGGATTCCTCAGTGCTCTTTAAATCCGCCCAGGTGACATTGTGAGGCAGCCAAAATCTCTCATTCCAAAACCAAACTAGGATCCCTGCCATCTTGTCCTGTATTCCTGTGTGTGTGGGTGTGCCAGGGGCAGGGTCCAAGAGGGATATTCAGTGCCAAGATATCCCCCCGGGGCTTTGGGTAGCAGCGTCCCTGTTTCGATCCAGTAGCAGCGCCTCTTTATTCCCTGGCTTGGTCCCTTCTCATCATTAGGAAAGGGGCGGGGTCAGATCGCAAACAAGCGCTCACTGGAGCGACCGCAGCTGCAAGCGCGCTTGTGATTGGGCAGGACGCGCACCACTCTTGCTGGGAACATCTTCTATATTGGACAGCGGCTCATTTATTTTGTCTTAGAACAATTTAGTGCACGTGCCTGTGTGTGTCTCTGTAGCTGCAGCAGCCTCTCAGCTTCATATAATGAACGACACGGGGTACACGTGCCCACCCCACAGGAGATGGGATGTTTCTCCATGAGCAATAGTGATACTGCTTTCCAAAATGAGCTTCTCGTTTATCATATTAAAGCCACTGGGATGTGTATAGCCTATTTTCTACAGGCTCAGAAATATCCAGCACAATCGAAACTCGTGGCACTTTTAGGGGACTGTACATCTTAATATAACTGATTCCAAAGTAACTTTATATTTGCAAATGAAATTGCCCTTGAAATGAACACCTGTCTGTCCCTTTCTGTTCTCTGCACTGCTGCTCCTGACTTTAGAACTAATGTAGTTTCTAGCTCACCCATGTTGAAGGCAATTTAGGAACATAGAAATTGAAGTGAAAGGGCATTTATATATTTTTTTTAAAATTCAAGTTTATTGAAAGTGTTTTATATTGAACATAAAATATATAATAATCATATAATCAAGGAATAGAAAAGAAAGAGAGAAGAGAAGAAAATGAAAAGAAGAGTAGGGCTTAAAGTCAAGACAATTCTCTGTATTGCTGAGTAAAGTAATATGAAAATTACTGTAGAGAATGGAGGTCCAACAGAATCAAGTGCTATGTCCCTGAGTAGAGAGAGAGAGGAAAGAAATAGGGGATAGTAAAACCGAAAAGAGGAAGAGTAAAAAGAAAAGAACAAAGGTTCTTCGAGCCAATAGGAATTCGAAAGGGCATATATTTTAAGCCTTAGGATTTAGGGACTTCCCTCTGTGAAGGGATTGATTCTGGGCACAAGATTCAGAACTTTAGTTGACCTTTAAATACTGTTAACGGAAAAAGAAAACTGGAATGATGGTTGAATGAGACAGTGATAGGTCCAACACCTCTGGAAGGAATTCTAGCTCCCAGACTTTGGTCCCAACTGTACTCAGTTTAATCCACAAAGAAAAAAGGCATTGCTTGCCAGGAAAGCATTTTCCATCTAACAGTTTGGCTATTTTGGCACTATCTCTGTGGATTGTAAGGACCACATTGAAAGGGGCAGTATATGCATATCTACACATTTTTGCCTATTGTTTTAATCATGAAAACATCTATAATTCATTTCTGAAGCTACTCCTTGTGGTCCTTGCAAGACAGATCATTTGATTAACAGTGCACAGATAATCACCTGCATAGTGGAATCCTGCAAGCAAAGCAGTCACAACAAAGAATGAAGGGTTGTATACTTCCTATCTAATATCATGATAACATGCCCTTATAGTTTTCTGTTGATTTTATATAAATGTACTTATAACACAATATATTTCTCCTTTTAAAGCACATTTTTCCCATGAGATCAAAGCATCATAGTATTTAATTTGTATTTATAGCTATGACATTATAAATATCATTTGTTAACTTAATTTGTATAAAACCCCATAGGGAAAAAAAGATTAGCATTTGTAATTTCTTTAAAATTCCCCCACTAATCTCAGCACATGTGAGATGTGAACTGCCTCTATACTCTGTAGTTGGGCAGCCTGATGGGAGCAAATGTACAATTAATGCCTGCTGGCTAAAAGCAAGCCAATAAGGAGCTTTTATATATAGTGCAAGCCATCTAGAAAAAGAAATTAGCAGGGGACATTCAGCTAGGTTATTACAGTCACTATTTGGTACTACTTATAGTGTCATGTCACCTTGAAATTAACTTGTAGTTCCAATTAAAGTATTTACACCTCTCTATTTTACCATGTAAACTTTTTTCGGTTAAAAAGCAGTGGCCCCCTTCACCCCTCCTGGAAACGAGAAATAATTTTAAAATTCAGACTTGAATAACACAGAATTCTCAACAGCTCTCAGATGAATTAAAATGCAAAACATCCTCCAAAGAGAATCCCAGCTGATATATCTGGAGCCATGTGGTTTGTTTCTGAAAGTTTAATTGGAAGGAATAATGTTAAAAACTCATTTTTTCCTAGTGTAGCGCTATAGTAAACTGACTTGTATGAGGGCAGTTTTAGCTACTTTCCTTTGAAGGCTGATACCACAGATGAGCTCTCTTTCTCAGGGGTAAGCCCTCGCAACACGGTGGAGGCAGGGTATAGTGTAACTGTAACTAGGTGCGATAGCACAATGATGGGCGCCAGCAGTTCTTAACGGTTGAACATAGAACTGTATTTATTGAACAACAGCACATAGATCATTCAGCACATTGATCCACAATGGAGCATAGAACATACACAGCAGCATAAAAGGAAGCATATACTCACAGCACGTATAGGCTGAATCCCCACAGGCTAGGGAATAAACAGCAGAGAGTAAGTTGACAGCATGTGATGGGTATTGCCCAGTTTTCAGGATATCTTCCAGTGGCAGACTAGGGGAATTCCTATCATCCCTATCTCAACACTTGGTTCCTTACTCCAGG
Organism: Xenopus petersii; assembly: GCA_038501925.1. Taxonomy (NCBI): domain Eukaryota; kingdom Metazoa; phylum Chordata; class Amphibia; order Anura; family Pipidae; genus Xenopus; species Xenopus petersii. Next base: position 54,758,539 of record CM076689.1, read on the forward strand.
TCAGTAATACCCTGGGATCTTAATCCCTCTAATCTCTTCGGCGGAGCCTTGAGCTGCTCAACTAAATAACCTCTTTATCACTCCTAGAGTGATCTATAATTGAGTATAGCTGTCTAATTACTAGGGCCAAGGCGCCTAGGGTCGACACTACCCATTCCCTTCCAGCCTGCTTGGTTGGGCTAAAGTAATGGACCCAGACCTCATGGTTCCTAAACCTTTTATACTCTGGCACAGTGCCATCTGGTGTACACTGTGTGAACTACAGGGGTTACATAAGCACAAGGTCCCCATAAGGACCTTTTAGGCGTCCATATAACTAGGGATGTGCCTGTCTGTAAAGTGTAAGGGATTTTCACATCCCTACACTAGCAATGAACAAGTGTGTTTTTATATGCATGTCTGATTCCAATGTACTATAATAAAGGGAAAAAAATGATAACAGCAAGATGCCTGACATCATGTAATGCTTAGGTTTAGAAACCCTTTAAAGGAGAACTAGCATGACAAAGAGAAATTCCCATCCACTAGCCCACATTTACCCTCCTCCCCGCATAGACCGCTACTTAAAAAAGTGTCACTGAATGTCACACAGACCTCTGCATGCAGAGTAGCACAGCGGAGCTCACGGGTGCCATCTTTGGTATCTTCAGAACCTTTTCTTTCCTTCGGCTATCTACAGAGATTTCCGGTGCATGTGCAGTAAGCACGAACACCAAAGTGGCTCGAATTGCGCATGCGCACAAACCTTAGTGTTGGCGGTCCTTTAGCAAATGTATCTGAAGATGCTAAATATGGCGCCTTTGAGCTCCGTTGTGCTACTCTGCATGTGTGTGACATTCAAAAATCGAAGTACTGTCTCTTTAAAAAACTTAGACTACGACACTTCGCCACCTTAAACCTGCCGAATTGCTATGTTAGCCTATGGGGACCTCCTAGAACCTATAGCAAGTATTAGTTTTTTTTTGAAAATCGTTCAATCGATCGATTAATATGTTCGAATCATTCTACAATTCGATGGTCGAATTTCAAAGTTTTACCACTTCTGAATTCAAAAACTTCGAATTTATGGGTTACCACCAAAATTCGACCCTTAGTAAATGTGCCCCTATGTCTGTGTGACATTCAGCAACACTTTCTAAAATAGGGACCTATGTGGGAAGGGGGGCAAATGGGGGCTAGCGGATGGGGACTTTCTTTTTAGGGGGGAGTTAGTTCTCCATTAACGGTGGAAGCAAATCCTGCTGTACCCTACTGCTCAACCCAAATTTACTGAGTTGTTGCTGGACTACAAATCCCAGAATAATTTAACATATCATGAAGATTGAGGCATGCTGGGGGCTGTAGTCTAGCAACATCAGGTTTGTATTCTCTAAGCAATATTGCACAATAAAACTTTTCCAAAATGCAAAATATCCTCTAATAAGAATCCCAGCCGATCAGTATAAATCTAGCGCCTTCTTTTGTGTTCTTGAAGAGTTTTAAGCATTGAGCACAGTTTCCCCCCATTGAACAAGTCTGCCGTTTATTCCCATGTCTGATTCCAGTGTAGTATAATGAAAACATTCTCATTGATCACTTCTGTTTGTGATTTGTTTTCTAGGTGAAATTATGTTTGTTTTTTTCAACTTTTGTATAGAACTAGGAGGCACAGTAGAGTAGCTTAATGGCTGGTTTTAGTGTTCCTATAATTACAAATGAGACTATAACTCCCTGCATTCTTTATTACTTTATCATATTTTATAGTATAATAGGAGTTGTAGTGTATTAAACTTGGATTGAGCATCAGGGATTAAGGATTAAAGTCTTGATGAATATTAATGCTCAGAGTGGCAACTGAACTGCATAGAGTACTGACACCCATAGAATAGAGTGTGTTTTACTGCTCAAACATATGTCTGTTTTGATAAATAATTCTTCTCTTGTGTCACTATACGTATATAACTATGTTTGCACTTAAAGTGCAACATTGCTCAACTGCTCTCCTAGATTATGACATCATTTTACCATATCACACATGACAGCAGTTATTGTACAATATATATTTTAGTAAAATGTGCCATAGGGAACAATAACCCCCTGCCAGACCAATTAAGTGTACACACGTGAGTTTCTAAAATGCAATGGATTCTATTGAGTGCACTATTCTTCTTTATCCTGGGGGCCTTAAAAGAAATTTAATTTTTAAAGCAAGTTATCTTTAGATAATAATGTTGCAGTGGAAGCCGTAAGCCATAATAATAGTTTCAAGTCGCTCTGTCCTGCTGCTATATAGCGAGACAATAAACTGTTACACTCACACATTTCTGGGTTATATCCTGGCAAAATGATATCACACATAAAGGAGACATTTAATTCTCAGCCATGCCTGGGGCGATAAGAACCCTTTAAAGGTCCCTTAGTCCTGAATGAGAAAATTCTATTTAACCACTTCCACGCTGGCTTTGTTTGATCTATCAGTTGCCATTTGAATATACTTCATCTGGCACGTACAGAGTTAAAAGCATAGCTTTGTTCCTTAAAACGGTATATTTTAGATAGAAAAAACTCATCTCAGTGCCTAAATCAGCTGCCAACGTTCCTACAGGTACAAAGGTGAAGTACTAAAGCTGCTTATTCTGCATATGGCAGGTCACTAATGGAAAAACCTTTGAAGGATCTTGATTGTTTGACTTCTAAACTTGTACTAGAGTGGAACCTTCCCCAGGAGGCTTATTTATTGAAGGTCGAATAGTGGTTTAGAGGTTTTGGAAACCACAACTAAACTCAAAGACATCTTGTCTTTGTCTGTGTGACTCACAAGGACCATTTCCCAACCCACCTTAGGCTAACAGTGTCAGACAACCTTTCTCTCACCTTGTTTAGGACTTAAAACCCATCTGCTTTCCAGGGTCAGAGGTTCATAGATTCTGTATAAAACAGATGAGCTTCCATGCCCAGAAGCACACATCTGCTGCCCCCTTGCTCTGTACCTAGGCTAAAAAAGCAGAGTAGGACAGAGGAATTGATTGCCAAGAAGAAGCAGATTAGAGGACAAAGGGAACCCTTTGTGAGTTTGGGGGACACATTTGAAAAATCACAAAGGGAGGGGTTATACTCCTTTGGCAACAATGAATGATAGAACATTTTCCATCTTCCAGGGCCAGCAGTTTAGCTGATGCAGTAGTATCCTCTTTGATCCAATAATGGGATCATTAATGTCCAATACACCATGGTCATATTCTCTGAATCCTCATAGCTTAAAAGCAATCAAGAGTAAGATGAATTATTACTTTCATCTAGAAGTACATTGATTTCCGTGGGTGGTGCATGAATTATTCTTCTAGAGAATGTCAGATTTCCAGGCTGTTTTTACTGTGAGCGTATTGTACATTTCTGGATCCATCTAAGCCAAATATATATATATATATATATATATATATATATATATATATATATATAGAGGTATAATCATTATTACAACTTTGTATACATGTCCATGAAAGGATGTTTCTTGGCACATTGTATTCAATGTTATCAATATCACATGCTCCAATATTTCAGCCTACAACTATACAGTACAGTTTCCAACATTGAAGCATACAGTATGTTCCAAAATGGGGATTAGTCCTCATTGTAAGTCCAAGGCAGTCAAAGGAAAAGATGGAAAAGGCAGCATTTATGGAGAACACTGATTTAGATACTTCTGAAAGACCTGACAGAAGACCACTGTGTTAGAAAAGAAAGGGTTTGATCCAAAAAAGTCTAAAAATCACTTGTTTAAGGATATCATGCATTCTTACATAAGTAATTTAATAAGATACAGAGAGCCAAAGGTTGGACATTCCTAATCTAAATTTTACATTATATCATGTTGGGGAGACATAGATACAGCTAAGGTTGGTAGACGGGGAGGTTAGTCGCCCAGCTACAAATCTTCTCTACTGCGGGTGCGACTAATCTCCCCAAATGTAACAAACAAGGGAAAGTTGTGCTCACCCCTAATTTTTAAAAACATTAGGCGGGGGTGCAATGAGGCTGTGACCACAAAATACATATAGACAAATACAAGAGTCCTCTACACTCTGTCAGGGAGCCGGGAGCCCCCTCTGGGGAGTAGTCCGGATCTAGGAGGAAGCCCCTCACGAGGGATCCGGGTCGTGGTATCCAGGGGTAAGGCAAGAGAATAATCAAAGTCCAGGCACAGGTCAAAAGGCAGTCGGAATACAAACAAAGTCCAGGTCCAGGCAAAGGGTCTATGGCAGGCAGAGTAACAGTGAAGTCCAGGTACAGGCAAGGGGTCACCAGGAGGAATCAGGCAGATATTAGCAGAGGGAACAGGTAGGGAACCCAGGAATCACTTAGGGAACAGGATTCTATACTTGGGCGCCATTCTAGCATCTGAACTGGCTTTTTATTTGAATTTGGCGCCTTAGTGACGTCATTGACGTCCTTGCGCCGACGTCGGCGCACTGACGTCATCGCGCCGGCGCCGCTTACCCACGTGGCGGCCATGGGCGCCGCCATCTTGGGAGCGACGCCGGCAGGAGAGGACGCGCCGCCCGGAGCTCCTGGGCCTGCTCCGGGCGGCGATCGTTAGAGTACCCCCCCCTCACGGGGGGCCTCCGGACCACCAGGACTTGGCTTCTGGGGAAACTTGGAATGGAACTCCCTCACCAGACGAGGAGCATGGACATCAGAGTATCCTTCCCAGGAGCATTCTTCAGGGCCAAAGCCCTTCCACTTGATGAGGTACTGAAGGGACCCTCTGGAGATTCTGGAGTCTAGGATCTTTTCCACCTCGTACTCGAGTTGGCCCTCCACAGAGATGGCAGGAGGAGGAGACTGAGCGCCAGAGAACCGGTTGGTGATGGCGGGTTTCACTAGAGACACGTGAAACACGTTGGGGATTCTCATCTCTGGTGGAAGCTGGAGTCTGACAGCCACAGGGTTGATTATCTCCAAGATGGGAAATGGACCCACGAATTTTGGACCCAACTTGGGAGATGGTATCTTTAACCGGATATTCCTGGAAGAGAGCCAGACCTTATCACCCACCTTGTAGAGAGGAGAGGATCTTCGACGACGATCCGCGAAAGTCTTATGAACAAGAGCGCTCTTCTCTAGGTTCAACTTGGTAGCAGCCCAAATAGCAGACATATGGCCTGCGGAATCGTCAGCAGCCGGGACGTCAGATAACACAAAGTCTTGGGGAAAAGCTTGAGGATGCTGACCGTACACCGACATGAACGGAGACCTTCCTGTAGAGGAATGACAAGCATTATTATGAGCGAATTCCGCCCATGGGAGGAGATCAGACCAGTCATCCTGGCAGAGGGATACGTGGTTCCTCAGGAACTGTTCCAGGGCTTGGTTGACACGTTCAGCTGCCCCATTCGTCTGCGGGTGGTATGCAGATGAAAACTGAAGAACAATTCCCAGGTCTTTGCATAAGGAACGCCAGAACTTGGCAGTAAACTGGGTGCCTCTATCGGAGACGATCTCCACCGGGAAACCATGCAGGTGGAAGATGTACTGGATAAATAGCTGGGACAACTCCACCGCAGAGGGCAACTTCTTCAGAGGGATGAAATGGGCCATTTTGGAGAAACGATCAATGACAACCCAGATCACAGTGTTCCCACAGGAGGGAGGAAGTTCGACAATGAAGTCCATGGACAGGTGGGTCCAGGGACGGGAAGGAACCGGCAAGGGCTGTAGTAACCCACTGGGGCGGGAGTGACTTGACTTAGATGTGGCACAAACATTACAAGCAGCAACAAAGTCCTTCACATCTTTGCGGATATCAGGCCACCAGACCAGGCGTCGTAAGAGTTCAAGAGTCTTAGCTGGGCCAGGGTGTCCGGCTTGCCTGGAGCAATGGGTCTGTTGCAGGATAGGCAGACGCAGCTCAGGAGGAACAAATGCCATCCCAATGGGAGTATCAGAAGGAGCAGAAGACTGACCAGCCAGGATTTGGTCGGCAAACTGTGGATACAAGGAGGCAATAATCTTGACTGGAGGGATGATTGGCTCTTGTCTCTCAGGAGAGCGGTCCACTGGAGTGAAGCTACGAGACAAGGCATCGGCCTTCCGATTCTTGGAGCCTGGGCGATAAGTCAAGATAAAATTAAATCGAGAGAAGAAGAGAGCCCACCTTGCCTGTCTGGGGTTTAGCCTCTTGAGGGACTGGATGAACTCGAGATTCTTATGATCGGTGAAAATCTGAACAGGAATCAGAGAACCCTCCAAGAGGTGACGCCACTCCTCAAGGGCAAGTTTAACAGCCAAGAGTTCACGGTTCCCGACATCGTAGTTCTGCTCTGCGGACGAGAATTTCTTGGAGAAATAGGCACAGGGGTGCAACTTCCCATCAGCGGGATGTCTCTGAGACAGGATGGCTCCGGCTCCGACTTCAGAAGCATCGACTTCGATGCAGAAGGGTAGTTCAGGATTGGGGTGTCGGAGGACAGAAGCGGACGTGAAGGCCTCTTTCAAGGACTGAAAAGCTTCAATGGCAGATGGAGGCCACAAGCTGGGTTTACCCCCTTTCCGGATGAGGGCCAGGATAGGTGCTATGCGGGAAGAGAACCCCCGGATGAACTGCCGATAGTAGTTAGCAAATCCGACAAATCTCTGGATTGCCTTGGTACTCAGCGGGAGAGGCCACTCCTGGATGGCAGACACTTTCACGGGGTCCATCTCAAATCCCTCGGGAGAGATAATGTATCCTAGGAAGGGGATCTTGGACACCTCGAAGATGCACTTCTCCAACTTGGCGAAGAGAGAGTTCTTCCTCAGACGAGAGAGTACCTCCTTCACCTGGGAGCGATGGCTTTCTAGGTCTTTAGAAAAGATCAGGATGTCGTCCAGGTACACGACTACGAACCTTCCTAGGAGATCCCGGAACACATCGTTAACAAACTCCTGGAAGACGGCAGGGGCATTGCAAAGGCCGAAGGGCATAACGAGATATTCATAGTGCCCGTCACGAGTGTTGAAAGCCGTCTTCCATTCGTCACCCTCACGGATGCGAATGAGGTTGTACGCCCCCCGGAGATCCAACTTAGAGAATATCTTCGCCCCCTTCAGCTGGTCGAAGAGTTCCGCAATCAAGGGCAGTGGGTACCTGTTTTTTACAGTGATCTTATTCAGGCCCCGGTAGTCTATACATGGCCGAAGGCCTCCGTCCTTCTTCTCCACAAAGAAGAACCCAGCCCCTGCAGGAGAGGTAGAAGGGCGGATAAACCCCCGCTGGAGATTTTCTTGGATGTATTCCTTCATTGCGGTAGTCTCTGCAGGAGAGAGAGGGTAAGTGCGGCCTCTGGGGGGCATTGCTCCAGGCATGAGTTCGACAGGACAGTCGTAGGAGCGATGTGGAGGAAGGAATTCCGCAGACTTCTTACAGAACACATCGGAGAATTCTTTATAACAGGAGGGAAGAGACTTTAGCTCGGTTGAGGAGATAGCTACCTTCTTGAGGGGTTTAGCAGGAAGGCAATGCTGTTGGCAGAATGGGCTCCAACGAGAAATCTGCCCTGTGGACCAGTCTATGGTGGGATTGTGCAGGCGCAGCCAGGGGAGACCCAAAACAACTGGAACAGCAGGACAAGAGATAATAAGAAACGAAAGTCTCTCTTTATGCAGGGTCCCAACCTGCACAGGTAGTTCGCCAGTGGTCATCGTGAGTACAGACTCCAGGGGTTTATCATCTATGGCGATGATCCGCATGGGAGAAGGCAAAGGAAATAAAGGAATTCCCATGTGTTTGGCAAAGAGAGCGTCTATGAAGTTACCCCCTGCTCCGGAATCGATGAAAGCATTCCCGAAGATGGTCTTATCAGTCAGATGAATCTGGAAGGGAAGGAGAAACCTGTGTGAGTTTTCTAGGGTCTTCTCCTGAGACTTATCTCGAGACTTTTGAGTAGTGACCCCTACATGAGTTACCATAGACATACCTCGGGGTACAAAACTCTTAGCCTTTGCAGGACAGGCATTGGCGAAGTGGGAATGTCCGCCACAATACAGACACAGGCCTGACATCCGTCTACGGAGTCTCTCTTGTTCCGTGAGGCGAGTTCTTCCCACTTGCATGGGTTCCTCCTGGAGAGAAATGGGTGCTTGGGCAGGCGGGGTGACGGGAGCCTGCAGGAGAGGCCTCTGGAAGCGGGGTGCCAACATGGGTTGAAACTTCTTGACGCGATCTCTCAGGATTTGATGCTCCCTCAGAAGAGTGTCCACCTTGACTGCCAAGGCGATGAGGTCCTCCAGTTGCGTGGGCAACTCACGGGAGACCAGGTCATCTTTGATGCGGAGGGAGAGACCATTATAAAATGCAGTATGGTAAGCGACGTTGTTCCAACGAGTCTCAGCAGCAAGTGTACGGAATTCGATAGCATACTCCGCTACACTGCGGCTCCCTTGGCGGATTTGGAACAGACGGGAAGCAGCGGATGTCACCCGGCCGGGAGCATCGAAGACAATCCGGAATTCTTTGAGAAATGCTTCTGCGTCATCCATTAGTGGGGACTGCTTCTCCCAGTGTGGAGATGCCCACTCGAGAGCTTTCCCTGCCAGACGAGTAATCACGAACCCCACCTTGGCACGTTCAGAGTCAAATTCAGTGGGGTGTAGGGCAAAGCGAATCTGGCACTGATTCACGAATCCTCGACAGGCTTGAGGATCGCCATCGTAGAGAGGCGGAGCAGGAATATGTGGACCAGAAGTGGAGGATTGAGTAGCCATGGCAGCAGCCGCTTGCGGAGGAGGTGCCGGCAGGAGGGTCGCTGGTGTCAACAAGGAGAGCTTTTCCAGGATCGCCTCCAGCGTGTGTCCCACGTAATTCTGCCGGGCTTCATACGCCTCCATGCGGGAATGCAGGCCTCGAAAGGCCCTGCCGAAATCGGGCTGAGCTTCCTCAGTGGGATCCATGGCCCAAGTATAATGTCAGGGAGCCGGGAGCCCCCTCTGGGGAGTAGTCCGGATCTAGGAGGAAGCCCCTCACGAGGGATCCGGGTCGTGGTATCCAGGGGTAAGGCAAGAGAATAATCAAAGTCCAGGCACAGGTCAAAAGGCAGTCGGAATACAAACAAAGTCCAGGTCCAGGCAAAGGGTCTATGGCAGGCAGAGTAACAGTGAAGTCCAGGTACAGGCAAGGAGTCACCAGGAGGAATCAGGCAGATATTAGCAGAGGGAACAGGTAGGGAACCCAGAAATCACTTAGGGAACAGGATTCTATACTTGGGCGCCATTCTAGCATCTGAACTGGCTTTTTATTTGAATTTGGCGCCTTAGTGACGTCATTGACGTCCTTGCACCGACGTCGGCGCACTGACGTCATCGCGCCGGCGCCGCTTACCCACGTGGCGGCCATGGGCGCCGCCATCTTGGGAGCGATGCCGGCAGGAGAGGACGCGCCGGCCGGAGCTCCTGGGCCTGCTCCGGGCGGCGATCGTTACACACTCAAACCATTATCAATATATTTAAGACAGAGACATTTTGTGCATACTGCTACTGAAAAATGCCTTACCCTTTAAACAAAACAGGGATTGTTTGCCCATATATTGCAATATATTTAAGCTGGCCAACTACGTCAAAGTCATCCCATATCTGGCCAGTCCTATGCTCAATTTTCATCTGATTCATTAAGAATTCAATTGCTTAATTATACATTTTACAAAGGGACTAAGTTTTACCTGCAACTTACTAGCTGCTTTCAAAGTAAAACTCCCAAACGTGGCTGCCCTTTTATTAGACACCAGTGGGATCACCTGACTATAGTTGGGAAGGGTGGGAGCTACAACATGGAGCTGGTCACTGCTCCTGTATAACTATAACAAACAAGGGAAAGTTGTGCTCACCACTAATTTTTAAAAACAGTTATATATGCTTTCAGAATTCCTCTTCAAAAATTGTTATCCACATTTTTTCTATAAAAAGCTGGATCAGAAACCTTACAACTCAATGACATATACAAGTTAAGGATTTTGATTTAGTAGTGTACAGATTTTCTGGACAGATTTGGAACATGATTTGCATCATTTTATGTCTACCCCCTACCGGATTGCTCCTCACCATGACTCTTAGATGCAGATGGAGATGAAGAATGAAGACTTGGCTTTTAAAAGTTCTTCTATACCTCAGTTGTATTGTTTCCTTTGTATTTGAAATAGTGAACAAATACCTTTATTTATTTATTTAGCACTACTTACTCAGCTTCAAAGTTTAGCATTGTCTAAGTTATCATAGGCTGACAGCTGCAGCCGCCCTTGTACCCTTCCATAGCCCTCTTATTATAAGTATAGAATAGTAGCCCAAGTGTTGCTGTTTCACATGACAGTACAGATTTGGCTAGTCAATAGGAATCATAAATGGACTTTATCATAGCATAGCATTATCTTGTACAAAGAGATACCATAAAACTATGCCCACATAGATGCATGTGCAGTAGAGCAAAGCCTTCGTGTACTGATCATGCACCAGCGCAGAGGGGATCCTTGGGAACTTTAGAGAAGATGGCAACACCAGAGCTGCCATTAGGGGGGTTCAAAAGTACTACAATAAGGGACCCGATGGCAGTAGGGGGCCCTTTGATAGAATTAAGTGATTCACATGCTGCAAAAATTACAGGGCATGCAGTGGAGTGGGAGGTTGTGGGTGGTTTAGGGAAGAGGGCCAGACTCATTTTATGAGTTGGAAGGCCCCCTATGCTATCTGGTTAGTTGGCCATTATTCTGTTGACAGGCTGATGATGGGATTCTGGGGGCGGGTGATATTACTCCAACCTGCAGTGTAGCAGAAAAGAGTGACCGAGGTCTATCAGAGCACAAGTCACCTGACTTGTGACCTGAAGGCACCTGGGAAATGGGCAATATGTCTAGCCCCATGCCAAATTTCAAAGTTAAATATAAAAAAATCTGTTTGCTCTTTTGAAAAATGGATTGCAGTGAAGAATTCTGCTGGAGCGGTGCTATTAACTGATGTGTTTTGAAAATAAAGATGTTTTCCCACGACAGTATCCCTTTATTCTTTCAATGACTGGTGTTACTGGAAGAGAGACAGATATTAGAGTCAGTGCTACAGGTATATAAAGAGTGCAGCTTTATTACCCCCTGAACTGTTTATCATCTGATTGGGTGTGTTCCCCTTTCAACAAGGCTTTCAAAGCTCATTAGTACCTTTGAATAAAAAGCTGCAAGTGGCTTCCAATCTACATACCTGGCCCCCAGCGCTGCTGAAAGAAAAAAAAGTTAGGCACGGGGGGGCCTGAGGGCGGGGGGGGGGGAGTTGCAGCTCGGGGAGGGGAGCCAGAGAGTGCTTTGTGTGGTGAAGCAGAATGTAAGGCTTGTATTTTGCTAAATAGTTTCAAGATACAGAACCAGCAGTGCTTTTAATTTAAATGACATCAACTTTAAAGTTTATATAATTTCTTTATGACTTTTTTTTAATAACACAATTTCGTTTTTTGGATTTACATACCATTTAATGGAAAGCCTGTAAAGGAATGTAATGGTACATGGTACTTTAACACCAGTTCTGGTGGCGGGAGCCAGAAGCATCTCCTGTGAGTGCTGGTGGTTAATAAAACTCATTAGCAGCGCAGCACTTGCTAGGACACTGTCCTTGTCATTGCTGCTGTTATGTTTTGGTTAGCCGAGTAGAATATAACAGTGCTTTATTAGCAGAGTCATGCAGGCATTACACAACAGTAAGCTTTCACTTTTAAAGGAGAAGGAAAGGTTAAAACCAAGTAAGCCTTATCAGAAAGGTCCATCTAAATATACCAGTAAACCCCAAAAGTAGTGCTGCTCTGAGTCCCCTGTCAAAAGAAACACAGCATTTCTTTCCTTCTATTGTGTACACATGGGCTTCTGTATCAGACTTCCTGCCTTCAGCTTAAACCTCATTGCCCTAGGCAAGAGCATGTTCAGTTTGCTCCTCTTCCAACGCCCCCCTCTCTTCTCTACTGTAATCTGAGCCCAGAGCAGGAAGAGACTCAGGCAGGAAGTGATGTCACACCAAGTTAATACTGCAGCTCCTATCCTAAACAAACAGAGAGTTTCTAGAGCTATTTATTCAGGTATGGTAAAACATTCTACAGAATAAATATAGCATTCTAGCTTGCACTATTGCAGCTAATCTATTGGCAATAAAATGCCTCCGTAGCTTTCCTTCTCCTTTAAGCCTGACAGGAAGTATTCGCCGTATAATTATGAGCACAGTGACATCTACAGGCCATTTGTATAAACACCACATATTCCCCCTATAGTAGGAAAGCATTGTAAGCAAAATGTAATAAACAACAACAATGCATCTTAAAGCAATAATATACATTATTCACATCACATAGTCCTGGGTCCATGCACGTAGTTTTCTGATTCTCTCAGTACGCCTTATAGGTTCACTTTCTTCAGGCTTATTGCAGTTGACATCAGGAGTAGGAAAATGCCCTTCATCAAATGGAGCTTCTTCAAATTCATATCTAACAGGAGCAAGACGACTTGCATTCCATATGCGTCCATCAGACAGTTCATATGTGCATGGTCCTCGCTGGCGTCTCACTTCAAGTGGTGTAGTAAATTTAGATTGTCCTTGTTTCAGTATTCCTTGTTTCTTAATTCTGACTAAAGATTCAGGCTGAAAGAGTACTTCTCCGGAACCACGTTTTCTGTCAGTATAAGCCTTGCATTTGGCTTGGTGACATTTCACAATGTCAGCAGTAGATGATTTTGTAGGCACAGTACTTTGTGGAAGTTTGATGTCTGCAACATGTAACTTAGTGAGCATCTGTCTGCTATGTAATAATTCAGCAGGAGATGATTGGGTTGTTGCATGGCATGTTGCTCTGTAGTTATGTAGGTACTCTGTTGTAAATACTTTCCAAGATTTCACAGTAAGATTTGCTGTCTGTAGCGCTTCTTTCTTTAGTGCTCGATTTCTCCATTTGCCTGTGGGTAATACACTGAAGATTTCCTATGCACAATATTCCTCTCTCTCAGAAAGGGTTCAAACTCATATGAGACAAACTGTGGTCCGTTGTCTGATATGAACTCCTTTGGATTACCTTCTCTGCTGAAGACTGTAGACAGAAATGTTATTACTGTAGCTGATGTTATATGAGAAACAAATGCAATTTCAGGCCATTTACTGTAATAGTCTATAAAGGTTATAGCAAATCTACAGTCCATTGGATCATCTGTAAAAGGACAGACAATATCAATAGCAAGTTTTTCCCATGCTGAATCAGGAAATGGTACTGGTTTTACATCTGGTCTTAACTTAACTTTGTGTACAAAGTTCTTTGCACAACCCAGTGAAGTGTTGCTTTGTGGTGACATTTTAGACACTGGCTGTGTGGCAGGCACTGGTGCTGTAGTAATGAGACCATCGACTAATTGTAGGTTTATTGCAGCAAAGAGATCCCTTCCAAGTATAGCAGTACCCTTATTCACAATGTAAAAATCACATTTTGCAGTATTTGATTCAAATTGTACAGTCACTGGCAAGCAACCAAGCACAGGGATTGGATCCTTTAAGTAACTGACCAGTTTCAGGGCAGGTGCAACAAGCAGATCTTTTGCAAAGTATTTCAAGAAAATATCCTTTGGTAGTATAGAAACAGCTGAACCTGTATCAAGCATCAGGTTAATGCAGTGTGTTGTGTTGAACCACAGTAAAAGCAGTATTTTCTATTTGTATTTGCTGCACGGTTTTGTAGTGTAGGTGAATCCCTTTCCTTAGCACTGTATTTTGCCTGTGACTGTGCATTAATAGGCCACAGTGTTGTATTCACAATCTGTATATTCCCAGCAGTTCCCTGACTGAGAGTTTTAGCCTCTACCACTCCCGTTTCAATTTGGCTAGCAACTGTCATAGCCTTAGCAAGGGTTAAATCCTGCAGTCTCTCTCTAATGCGAGGTGAGTTTGTTTTTTCCACTATTTGCTCTCTTAGTATTTCATCTGTTAGATTCCCAAACTCACAGGTAACAACCAGCTCTCTCAAAGTTGCTACAAATTGTTCTGTGGATTCGCCATTACGTTGTCCACGTTTGAGGAATTTATATCTTTCAGCAACCACATTTACTCTTGGCACAAAAAAGTTCTTTATAGCAGTAAGAGCAGTTTCATAAGTCTCATCAGGTAATGGTAATGTATAGAATATACGCTGTCCCTCTGCTCCCAGGCAATGAATAATTAAAGCACGCTTTCTAGCAGCAGAAATCTCCCCTTGGTCAGCAGCAATAATGTAATTTTCAAACATACAGATCCAAACAGTAAAAGGTATTGTAGGCTCACCAGGGTTTGGAAGAAAAGGCGCAAGGCTGCTGCAGAGGTAGTAGAGCCATCCTTGTCGCCATTTGTTATGTTTTGGTAGTCGAGGATGAGTTGAGTATAACAGTGCTTTATTAGCAGAGTCATGCATGCATTACACAACAGTAACTTTCACTTTTAAGCTGACAGGAAGTATGCACCGTATAAGTCTGAGCACAGTGACATCTTCAGGCCATTTGTATAAACACCACAGCTGCTTTCCCTCCTGTGAGTATCAATTGCTATAGGCAGCTGGCATTTTTAACAGCAAAACCACCATGTAAGCATACAGCTGCACATAATCTAATTGCTTGTAACAATGGATTATTGGTGTAATATTCCTTTGAAATGGTTTCAGTAATACTGGTGGACTTTAGCGCCATCTAGTGGAAGTATAATCCTTATAAAATGGTTTGGATCATTTTCTTTTCCTGTTTATGTAGTTTTAGTTTGGTATTTAGTTGCCTTGAGATATGTTAGCTTACCAAAATTCTGCTACTAAATATTGAATCTATTTAAAAGTAAATTGCTCTGTTTAAATGATATTTGACAGGACAGAAGCCCAACATCCGCTTCCTCTAGAACACAGTAGCACTATTCAGCCTACCAATACGCCCTGTTCAAGTGCATCACAATAGGATCTTTATAGAGTAATGTGAGTGGCACAGAATGGTCTGTTTTTTGTTAACGTAGCTGCGGCTATTGTGAAGCACAATAATAACATGGAAGTCGCCTGAGACCATCTATTATAAACACGTTGCCTTGTCTGTAACGGAAATGGAACAGAAATTAAAATCATGCACTGTACACAGCCTGTCAGCTAGCACTGCTCTGCCCTGTACTGATGCTGCTGAATATGATTCCAGCCCAAAGCTTATTAGCTTTCTATTGCCATTAGTGATGGGCAAATTTGTTCTGTGTCGCTGAAAAATTGCGAGTTTACCGCGAAATTCGTGAAACGGCAAAAAATTCACGAAGCGCATTGAAGTCAAAGGGCGTCAAAATTATTTTTAATTAAGAATAAAAATTGTTTTTTAAAAGTGCGCCATGTATTTGTCCAAATACATTAAAGTCAATGGCCTTCTGAATAATTTTGAAGCACGACAATTTTTATGCCGCAGTTTCGCAAATTTATTAGTTGGTGCCGATTCACCGGGAATCCACGCCTGGTGAATTTATTCGCCCATCACTATCAGAATATTATCAGAGTCAAAAGCATAATGGGAGATGTAGTGTAGCAGTCATAGATATAGATTTGTAAAGCAATGCTGTGAAAAGTATCAAGCATCACTTGATTAAACCTCGGCTGTATTTAAAATCATGCACAAGTGTTGCTTTAAAGATTTGTCTCTGCTAGAGTATTGCTTATATAGAACCCAAAATCCATGTGTGTAAACTTACACAATGGAGCAGTGAACATGTTTATATTTTACATGATGTTTCTGTTTTCAGTGATTTTTATGATAGTAGCAGTTTTAAACTACTAATATCAGGCTTTTACCTGAACAGTTCTGATGGTATTTTTAGTAGTACCATTTTGACCTCGTGTAAGACAAAACTCAGTAAAGGAAAACCTTTAGTAATAGTCAGGCAATTTATTCTTACATAATACAACATAACAGTTTTGTCTGGGTAAGCTGTTGGAGTAACACACAGCATGTCAGCCAAGGACTTACCAAAGACCCACCTCTTGGTCCAGGCATTATATAGCTTTCAGAAGGCTTTTACAGTAATTGTGACAAGGGGTTCACGGAAATACCATACATAGTCTGTCTCCTCCTTGTACAATTAATGTCTAAATGATTTACTTAGTCTTACATGTTATCAAAGGAATGTTGTAACATACTGTGCCTAGCTCCAACGGTCCACAGCCTCGCGATCAGCTATTGGCTAACCAAGGCCATTGTGGTATTTCCAGTAATTTGAGCAACACTTCTGCAAAAGGGGGCCCCACCAGACAGGCTGGCATTATGCTAACACTCTGGAATTTAAGTAACAGAGTGATGATCCTTTGTTTGTATGGCCTAGTATAAGCTATATGAGTGACCATTGTCCACAGTAGACCATTAGCCCTTATAGTCCATCCTGCCTTGGGCCCTATAGTGTTATGGCGTCATAGAGGGCGGGGGTGACAAATATCAACCCTCTGACACTAGCCATTCATCCGTCATAGGAATTAGACCGTTCCAGATATATTTTATAATAACAGTTCTCTTCCAAAGTCAGAATTTTGGCAACCCTCAACTAGCTATGCACTTTCTGAATTCAGTTAACCCTTGAACTGCTGACTCTCAGTTGAGCCAAAGGACATGGTATCAGCAGTCTAATAATGCAACCACCTGAGAAGCAACAAAAGTAGAAAATAAATGAAAAATGCAAAAGTGCTCAAAAAGGCACCCTGAATAAAATGAAAGTGATTTAGCGAAGACAAAAGAGAATTAACTTGCAATACTGAGGGGTTACTTCCCCTTTAAACAAGACTGAATATTAAAGGCAAATACCAAGAGCTATAGGAGAGGTTGATCACATTTTGCTAGAAATTCCCTGGTCAGGTAACATATTTGCAGAAGTACATAGTCAGCAAATTCTACAGATTCAAACAGTGACAGAAACATAAATCACATTTTTTTTCTCTTATCACAAATGCACAGAAATTCAGTGTTGTGTTTTCTTTCTAAAAAAAAGACTTTCCCACATATTCAGCAATTCTTCAATAAAACTAATCAAATCCCTGCCATAGGCTAGACCTTTAGTGATATAAGTTTAGGAGGCAATAGGAGGAGATCCTGGGAATTGTAGTCAGAGCTGGAGATTGATTTGGGTGTCTCTAGGCCAGTCAATGCAATAAACACCTGCTGCCATAGCACTGGGGTCTTTATGGCATTCTTACAAATCCAGACCTGGTTGTAGTTCATCTACAGATGGAAGAAAAAATGTCCTGTTTTGTGCAACAGAGTTAATTTTGAATTTTTGGGACTATGGTTTTAGCCATCCCTCTTCTGGTCTTGATTAGTAACAGCCTAGTCACCTTCCTATAGTTCCAATTTAATTTTAAACCCCAGAACTGAAAGGCCTATAAAGCCTCCCACATTTGTCCAAGACAGAAGCACCACTGGACAGAGCTAAGGGCATGATCAGGAGCATAACGTGGTTTGTAATGGGGCATAGCCACAATGCTGTAATAAAAACTATTAGTATTAGTATTGGGTGGGAGAAGAATAACCTGCACAGACCCCACTACCTATCGAGCAGTGCCCAGTGAATACCCTTGGACTTTAGCCAAAGATTCCTTGTCTGGGCCAGGAACCAATAAAGGGAGGAAGAAAAATCCCTAGGCTATTGGTCATTGTGGTGGTGTGTCTTTGTGGAAGGGAGGTAGAAACGAGAGAGTATAGTCTAGGGTATGTGAGCTAGGGGTTGCAGGTGTCTTGAGTTGCACGCCAGAAGACCCTAGTCAATGAAGAATCAAAGGGCAAAGAAAAACTGCAGCTATTTGGCTAAACGACTTTAAGTTTGACAGGGCCTGGAATTACCTCTCAAGAGAAGAGCATCCACAGAAGGCGCCAACAGCTCCATGGAGAGTTCCACCATTTGTAAAATCAGCCAATAATGATGTAAACTCAAAAAAGAGACTTCCCATTAGTGCCCAAGTAAAGCCCAAACCTAGAACAGAAAGCATGAATGAAAAGTGAACTCTGGAAGAATTATCCAGCTTTACCAAGGAGAGGCAGTAGCTTTAGTACCTTATGCATACCCACCTGCTTAGGGGCCCAGCTTTTATAGACTAAAGATGGAGACTTATATGTGCCATAGAGCTCTAGAATGTAGTGCTAGGACCTGCACTTTCCTCAATATGGTGCTACCTGCATTTAGCAGTATTTAATTAAAGAGGGGAAGGAAGGAGGTATGCCCCATGCCCTACCACTCAAACATGTAAGCTAGAAGGGGCCATCCGGCACATCATGACATCTTTTTAAATGGCAGAGTGCAGTAATGCCCCAAAAGTAACCAAGAACGAAGGCGGTACAATTTCACTGCCCTTAGTGCTCTAACATTTGTATTGGGGACATTAGTAAATGACTACTTGGATTACAGGTTATGCAATCTCTACAGCAAGCAATAGTCATGTTGGGCTGTACAAAGGCAATATGCATATATTATTGCTTGGTCATAAGACTTGCTCTCTGTTAATTTCATTGCCACAATGGGTCTGTCTGTGGTTTGGATTTTGACATGAGAGTGATTTACATACATCACAATGGTGGAATTCATTGGCTTCAAGTGATAATGCATCACATGATAGAGAGAGAATTTCCCTCCAGTCCGATGATGATATAAATGCACTGAATCCCAATTGCTGATATTTGGGTAGAGTAAGGACTGCATTCTCTAAGGGGGCAAACTAGCTACCAAATTATTCATTATTCATTACAAACCAGGAATAAATGTTACTAAGTCAGTCAAAAATGTTTTTTTGGTCTTTCTGTAGCTGACTAATTGGAATTAACTGTTACTACCCAGGAGGAGTGATGTCACAACAGTTTAGTAAGAAATCACCCCAGCTGGACAGTACAAGGCTATTGGGGGAGGAAGTATGAACAAATAGCCATACAGTGCCAGGCTACGCCTGAAAAATGAAGAGTGTTTGAGTTATAGGGTAAAAACACAAGATATGAAACATAAGAAGAGTGGTGGGAAAGGTGATACCTTTATTGGCTAGATGATAATCACAGCAAGCTGTCAGAACATTTCAGTTCCTTCTTTCAAAGCAAATCAGTTGTGATTATTATCTTAGCCAATAAAAGTATCACCTTTCCACCACTTTTCTTATGTTTTATATTCAAGAGGTTTACCCTGTAGCTTTCTGACTGGTACAACAACACCTTTACTAAAAGCTCTTGCTTATAGGTAGAAGGAATAACCTAACATTCTTGGGAACAGTGAATACATTTAATGCTTGGATTTTAATATGGGAAGGTGCTGTGTATGTGAGGTGCGGTGGCGTGGTACTGAGCAGATGTGACATTTGCATAGAGGGGCAGAGAGGTGAAGGCACAGCTCAGAGCAATGACGCTATGGTCTAAGCAAGAATGAGTCACGGATTGATGGTTCTAATTAGCTCAGTGAATGATAAGAGGATTAAAGGAAAAGTTTATAGAGAAGTTGCATGGGCAAATGTTCTGTGTCTCAGGTGAGTGTGGAGCCAGAGGGGGTCATTTATGAAATGTGCAGAATACAAATGCAAATTGCCATGTTTCTTACCATGCAGTATTGCAGCATTTACCCCGTCAGAATTCCCGCATTGTTGGACCACAGCTTGCATGCAATTCACCAGTGCTTGCATAAATCAGTGTCTGCTTTGGTAAACTGCACACAAGTTTCATCACTTTTTTTAGCAGAAATGTTGTCACTTCTTGCACCTCATGTGCATCAGCGTGATATTTACTGCATGTGTTTGTGAAACCACCCCAAGCTTCGCTTGTCCATGCTGTGAACCCTGTACTGTATTCTGAGTGTGTGTGTATCAGAGCATTCACATTGGAGCTGTGCAAAGGGTGGATGGAGTGTTTATAGGGAAAGAATTAATAGGTTCCAAGTGCACTCAGTTTTTCACATGCACTTATTTCTAATGATCCCTGTGTTTGCTACACTTGCACCAACATGCTTCTACTGAGAAAATATGTGCAAAAACTGGTACACAATAGCACTAGTATTTACCATCTCCACTATGCATAAGGTGCTTTTGTGCCTCTTTGGTGCTATCTACTGCTTAGCCAATAAGCGCATGAGCAGTTAGGGTTGACATATATTCAGTTTTTGCATTAGTTACCTAGTTCAAAACTTCCTGGATTTCTAAAAAAACAGACATGACTGTGTGCTTATTGACATGCTGCATCATAACTCCACAAGCCTACCCCCCTAAATGTCATTATCCTTCCTCCTACACCCCTTCTGCAAAATAAACCCTTGTCTGCAAATGAGGCAACCCTATAACAGGTACAATCTGAAAACGGTCTGATCTCGTAAGATACATGTACCCCTTCCCCCTCAGCTTTACTACAAGATTTAGCCAGAAGTCCAATGGCAGCCTGGGAGTATTTTCATTTTTATATACTGTATATAGGCACACAAGGGCCACCTCACTACAATCATACACACTGGCTCTATATATATAAATAAGGCCCTGTTCTTAGCTGCTGGAACATCCAAATTTGCATGCAAAACACAAATATAGTAAGATCATCAGACACAATTTGTAATAATAGTTTTGCCCCTGAGACCAATACATTATTGGATTTCATGAAATATATTTTATCTTGCAAGAGGCAGCAGCTACCACACAGCCTGTTAAATAATAAACATATCCATGTGCAGACTACATAATGATAAACTATTATGGCAAATATTTCTGAAGTATAAAAAACCCTGCATAGAAAGTTTATTTTCCCCACACAGGCAGGAAATAAAGTTGTGCGTCTGACAAACATATGCTACAACAGGACTTTATTCTTCTGACAGCGACTGACAACAAGCCAAAGCATCAGGATGAGCAATGATCCCGCTCCTGAGAAACATTCACAACTGTCAAGTGAATGTGACATTCGGCAGAATGCAGCCCAGGCGATCATGAAAAGAATGACAAGACTGCTGAGTCAAAAGATGTTCCTGCAGCTCAGCCAACAAATGAATCAGACAAGGCAACTTGTTAGTATAAAGTACAATGCTGAAATTAGTGATTGTGCAGATTGAAAGCTAACAAAAGTAAATCAATTACTTTTTAGCAGAGTCGCCACTCATTAATTAGCTACCCAGAAAGAAAAATCACTTGGTTGTATTTCTGTCATTAGAGAAAGTTCAGATACAACAAGATCAGAGAAAACACCCATACAATGACATCTGCTCGATCAGAACCATTAGGTGTGTTTGCTCATGCCCCCTAATGGCACAGAGAGTGTGGTATCATTGCAGGATGATGCTGAAGACTTCAGCCCCAGTACTGGGACACAGCAGGGAACATCAGTGCCATCTTTACTGCAAAGATTTGGTCATTAAACCCCACTGATGACAATTCCTCTTGCCTGTTTGTAGGTTCATAAATCCATGTATTTACATGCAGAGAATTAAATGAAGGTGAAGAGAAATGTATTGTTGGCCACTTCATCTCCTGCACCTATCCGGCGTGTCTGTTCCCTAAGACTTGAGTTCTGGGAATTGTAGTCCAGCAACTTTGGTTAAAAAAACACTATTATTTATTCCTACTTTACCAGCCAACTAATACAGGTAAATCAAGTCAATTTCCCTTAACACGCCAGAAGTGGTCCCTGCAAAGTATCATCAGGCCCAGTATTTCCCTAGAATGGAGCTATGAATATGACTGAACAGGCATTAACAGCAATGTTAACATCTGTAAACAGAGAGTAGGTGGTAAAAGCAATATTTACCTAAGAATATGCATTCTGATAAAGCAGGCCTGGCAAGGAGAATGTTTACTTGAATACGAAAATAGCTGAAGGTATGGGCACAGATGAATTTGAGGGAGAAAGTCATTTAGTTTAGAGCATTTATTTGTCATAAGGATAAAAAAAAAAACTGAAAAAAAAGCAATTTTGTTTTTTTTACCTGTCAGTCAAGTATACACTGAATATTTTGAAATTGTTACAAATTGTCCAATGTCAGAGATATGAGGTCCTCCAGCATTATAGGAAGCCTGGGGCCCCATGCTAAGGAGGATAAATATTATCTAATTCTGGAATGTGTAACCTGAGACCCTTCAGATGTGTTTGAACTACAAATCCCAGAATCCCATTGCAGGAGAAAGCCAGGAGAGCCCAGTTTAATAATATTGCTAAGAAAACACAAGTGGGGTAATTAGCAAAATCTGGTACAATGTCAAAGTTAAGCTGACAATATGCTTGCAAATAATATCATAATATAGAATAAAGTTTCATCTGCTAATGTTCCATGTTGGCCAGTGCTGGGCACATATGCAGATGAGGTATGAAGAGGAGCCACCGCTCCTAATTACTTCCTGCTATTCTGATCATTTGTGTATTTTGCATGAACCATCAAAGCAACAGAAGGGGACTATGCCATGCTTAGCCACTCTTATACTCTTCATCTATTTGGGCCATGGACTTAACAATTAGACATGCACCTGATCAACTCATATTTGGCTGCATTCATGTTATGGCAATGCTTGTGGCCACATACCGTAAGTGCCAGAATAGTATAAAACTCCATACTAAATTCTTCAAGCACATAATAGCTGGGTGTCCGTGGTTCTAAACATTACTATTCAATATAGTAATGAGACAAATTAACTTTCCAGTAGCAATTCACATTGCAATACTCAAAAATTCATAGTCTGATTTTATTCTCTGGGGCACTCCTGGAATTCTTTAAGGGTATTTATTAACTGCTATCTCTAACTAACACTCCTTAGCTTTGGGCTGCTTATTTCTCACTGTCTAGTACTAAAGCACCTCCACCTAAGAATGCAGGCCTAATGCATCACTCATACAGTGCCCTCAACACCAGTCTGGGCTAATCACAGCATCTATACAACTGAAAAAGCCTTTATAAAAAGCCTTTATTTTATATCTAGGGCAACAGCAAGGTTTCGAGCCATAACTGGTTCTTCAAGTTTGATAAAGAGCTAAATACAGTTTGAAGTGTTGCTGTTGTCCTGGATGTAAAATAAAGACTTTTAAATTTTGCAATGGAGAGATGCCCATACCCCATAATCAGTTGCCTTCTAGCTGTATGGATATTACGGATGTGCACCTATTATTACATTTTGTGTACAAGTGAGTGCTACCTTTTTTCTTTTTGCATTAATCCAGGATCTGGAAACCACAACCCACCTAACTAAGAAACATCTAAGAGCTACTTCCAGGCCCAGGCTGGCAAACTGTAGAGTCTGGCAAATGCCATTGGGGCTACTGTAAGATACCATAGACATTCAATAATTATGAAGCCCGGGGCGGGGGGACTATGTGAGCGTTTCTGTACTTGAAATAACAGGGCCTATTTTTTATGCTGTTGCCAAACATCTGCTCATATGACATTTACCCATCTACATGATATGATGTCACAGCAGATCTGCTAATTTCTAGGGTCACACTATACCACAGACAGAGACTTCTATTCAGATATCATATGTAGTGGTCAATGTTTGGTATAGTCAACTCAAATTAAGTTGATTTTTCTATATGCACACAATAAGAACTATAACTCATAAGAGGCATGCTGGTGACTCTTGAGGTTCTAGAAAAGACATCTACTCAAGAAGAACTCATGATAAGTTTATGGCTTATCTGGTTATATTGCACATATGCTTCTGGAAGCATGCAATGATCAGGCCGGTAGGAGGAACCCTGGTCATCACTAGTGATAACTGAGGATCTTTCATGTCACTGGCTCAACATTCTATATTTTATTATCCTATAATTTAGAGTCAATCAGAGGCTACTCGGGCTAGTCAACAGTATGTGTTCATGCATTACATTTGAATGAATGAGTTTGCTCAAAAATATGAAATATTTGCATTGTCAAACAAAATTAAATATCCTTTATTCAAACCAATCAATGTAAAAATCAATGTAGTCATTAAGTATCCCACTGCTGGCAATTATTTTTTTATACAATGCCCTACTGCTCCATTCTTTTACGTGAGCTGACATTAAAGCTTAAAGGCTGAAAAGTCATTCAATGCTAATGAGTGAAAAGACACTGGACATTTTCACTACCATATGTTGGCATTTAATTAAATGTAAATTATTTAAAAGGGCATTAGAACAACTTATTGGCATATGTCTCATCACAACTGTTGTGAGCTTTCAGATTCTCATGTGCAATGCTTTCTATAAGGGGGTTATTGAAGAATTGTTTATGAAATCTCTTTCCATGTCTCCTTATTTTGTCTAATACGGAGGACACAGAATGCATAGTTAGAGGACACCCTAAGAGGTTTTGAGTAATTATTATTGGTTATATACATTAAACATATAAGAATACATACAAAACAAACAATAACCAATGCAGGTGGTAAAGAGGGACCTGCCCAAAAGTGCTTACTATCTAAAAGGAGAAGGGGTTCTGGTATAACCCCCAGCCGGTGCAGTTTTCTGATGATAGGAGCACCAGCCCAGGGTTTCAGGTAAGTCAATAAAATCACTTGGGGGTGCCTAACATGTGGATCCCTCAAGAGCACCAAGCCTTTCCTTCTCCTTTAAGACACAAGGTGTGGGGATGGAGTCAGATTCATATAGAAGCTGGGATTCTCATTGGGGGATTTTTTGCATTTTAATGCAGCCACAGGTCCTGGAAATCAGGGGAAAAGCTCCCTGCATGCCTTAATGAAATGTTAAAGTATGTAAAAATTTGTAGTACAGCAACAACTGAGCAAAGTGTTATAGTGCAGTACAGTACTGAATGTAGCCACCCAGGGACTGTCAGCTTTAGGGGGTGGCCCTTGGGTGCTTAAATGGGAAAAAATGTTTCCATAAAAAAATTCTGCCCAGGCTGCAGACGGACGCATGTTTCTAAATCCGGCAGTGAAGGGGAGGAGGGCACCAATTGGCACATGCAACAAGTCAATATGTGCATATGCTGAACAGGAAGGAAATGTGGCAGGCTGCACCACATGCCCCAGCAGACTGTCTCTAAGCTCTATGGCACGTAAAGAATTCTGGCCACTGCAGGCCTTTCAGAGGGGACTTCAGTGGACAAAACGTTCTTTTCCCTTTTGCAGCAAGCACCGGTTCAGCCGTTAATGAAACAGATTGCTCCCGGTGGGTCTGGATAGGCATGTATTTGTGATCTGTGGGTAGCCAAAATGTTCTAAAGAGATATACTGTAACATACCCTATTGAACACACATAAAGAGGCAGGCAGTCTTTAGTATTTTGTATTTTGGTGCTTAGGTCCATATATTACCAGCAGAAAATATATAAGAAAAAGCATTAAAGAGACTGTTAATTAGCACATTACATGCAGTTTAATTACGGTATATATGGCTCATTTATGAGGCACAATCATTGGCAAATTTGTAAGTAAACTCTGGAACCCCCACTGCTACACATATACTGCCAGTACATTTACATATCATATTGCCCTTACTTCATTTCCAGTCATATGAGCTGATAACCAGCTAACATGTCTATTACATGAGCAGCAGATACACAATGTTAATATTATTTATAATAGCAAACGCTGGATTGGTAACAATACTACTTGGCCTGGCTCTACTGCTATAACCTTACATTAAAGGGTGTTGAGTGAACAGGACAGCCAAATATCAACATCTAGGCTGATGGCACACAAACCAGTTCTGCAACTCCTGTGAAGGCTGTGCTGCCTGTTTTTGACTATGGAAATTACACTGCTGATGCATGGAGATCAGCCCGTTTTAGTGTTTTGGCCATAATTCACCTGTATCAGCAGTGCAACATATGACACAGAGGCCAGGAGCAGTGGATGTGAACTAATTCAAGCCAGGACTAGAGTTACCAGCTGGTAGGTATTTGCTAGGCCAGTTGGTGAAAATAAACCCAGATACCAACGCTGTTAATAGAAAAAAAAGGTAACATAGATAGAAAGGCTTGCCAATCAACAGCATAGGTCATAATGCCCTATGTCCTCTAGGGCTTAGTATAGGGCAAAAGGAAAACGAGTCTTTGAATTTCTATTGATTTGCTTTCTATTATCAAAGCAGAATATGGGAGCAGCAGATAAGTTCAACATCACTATTGCATTCCTCTTGCCATTCACAGTCTGATAAAGTGCTGCTCTGCTTTGCACAGTGACGTGTTAGGCCTATTAGCACGGCCTTTGTCTTAAATGCAGGGCATTTGCTGTCAGAAAGAGAAAAGGTATGGCAGGAATGTATAGAAAACGTAATACTATGCTTACTTGTGCCGATTGTAATGTTATTCAATGGAAAGTCCTTTTGAAGATTTAAACATGGCCAACAAATCTCCTTGTGTGCCTTCATTCTTCATGGCACAGATTAAACAACAGACAGCGGATAAACTCTGTA
Organism: Xenopus petersii; assembly: GCA_038501925.1. Taxonomy (NCBI): domain Eukaryota; kingdom Metazoa; phylum Chordata; class Amphibia; order Anura; family Pipidae; genus Xenopus; species Xenopus petersii. The sequence continues at coordinate 54,784,865 of CM076689.1, forward strand.
GAACACCATTATATTCTACAGAGTTTATCTGCTATGTAACCTGATCCTTTCCTCCCTTGAATAACTGCAATCACAACTATACAGTAGCTTGTTTACATAAACTATAGTAGTGTTTCTAAGGCTAATTCCACACGTGGCTGAAACACGACCTGCTGGCAAAAAAACTCCCTGTGTGACATTAGCCTAAAGCAAACACACCAGTTTTACCAGTGCAATGCTACAGTATTTAACATTGTAAATCCTTTAAAACACTTTCACTTTTTAGTTTCTGATTCTTTAACACAGAGATGCAGGAATATTGCCTGATTGCTAAACCTACTACTCTCGCCCCATGGCAATCATCTACATGGCAGCATTGGGTAAAAATAGCACCACTGTGTTTCAAACACACATTTCAGTAACAGACAAAGTGCAATTACACATAAAACGACTTTGGGTTGAGGCCCACCTTTATATTGGTTACCTACTGCCAGGCCCGGACTGGCAATCTGTGGGTTCTGGCAAATGCCAGAGGGGCTGCTATAAGGTGCCATAGAAAGTCAGTATTTAGTGGGCTGGTGGGGACTGTTTGGGCCTCTGTGTGGGCTGATTGGGCCTCCGAGTACCTGAAATGCCAGGGCCTATTTTAATTCTCAGTCCGGACCTGCCTATTGCAGCCCCTCCTTGACTGGGAAGCCTCCTGGAATCGAGTACGGAGACTTTTCTGAAAACTATTGACACTGGTCCTTGTCGGGGAATTTATGGGTAATTGTCGTGGCACCAGGTTTGTGGCCTAGAGGGGAATGTAATAAAAGTCGGTAACGGAAAAACTATTTGCAAGGCGAAAAGTTATGCCTTTGTGTGACCACTTCCGACCGTTTGCGAATGTTATAGTGTGCGCCAATGCGCAGTCGATGTAATAAAACTTCTTTTAAAAAGTTTGCTCCGAGAGATTACGACACCTTCAAGCACTTCTTAAGAGTGCGCAATTACAATTCGCAATGCAATAACAGTTTATTTTTATTGGTGCGAATTATTTTTCTCTTTGCGACTTTAATTGCACCCCCCCCATCAAGAACAAGAAATGAATCTCAGCCATGACTGAAATACTTCTGTTAGACAAGAGGTGTTGCTTCTGCTGCTCTGGCTCTAGGTAGATTAGACTAGATCCCCGGCGCCCCCTACAGGCAGTTCAGCTCCCGAGTGGTGCTGGGACTTGTAGTGCACAGAGACACAGGTTACAGATGTCAGGAGAGGATCAGACTCGCCCAGCTGAGCGCACAGGGGAATGTGGAGGCGCCACCTCTCCTCACTCACTGACTGACACACAGGCGCCTCCCCCCGCCTCTCTCTCCCCTGCGGTCGGCCTTTCAGGCTGTATCCGAGCTGCGAGTGAGTGTGAATGAGCCGGGGAGGAGCGCACGGAGAGTCCGCAGCAGTAGCAGCAGCAGTAGCAGCAATAAGCCTAAGAGGCGCAGCATCAGCACCACCACCCTGATCATGGCAGCGGAGCAGCAGCAGCAGAGCGAGTCCCCGGTGAACAGCCCTCAGCCTCCAGCACAGCCCATCGGCTGGCCCATCTGCAGGGAAAGCTACGAACTGCAGGAGGTTATTGGTCAGTCCCTTTAATCCTTCCTCTACTTGTGTCTGTGTGTAACAAGGTGTCAGTCCCGTGACGGCCACAAGCACCGTCATCCCCGGCCCTGCTGCACCTACATCTGCAGTCGCCCTGCCTTATTATGCCTCGCACCCCATCTGTTCCACCTACATACTGGCCAATGGACACAATGACAAAAGAAGGCTGTTAAAGGCCAAGAAATACAGGCTGAAATACAATGTGAAGTTGGTCTTAGAACTCCTGTTAATGTAGGAGAGGGTGCCAGTAACGAGAAGGGGGCTAAATGGTTAAATTACAGTTATTATAGAAGGTGTGCTTACAGTATTGAGAAAAGAAGGGTTTAAATAAAGTGTTAGGAAGGAGTTAAAGCTACTGTTATTGTAGTGGGGGTTGGAGGAAGGGGTTAAATAGTGTGAAGATGGGTTTAAAAGTGCAGTATTGAAAGTGAGGTAATAGTGCTGAGAAAGGGTTAATTAGAACGTAAGGAAGAAGTTAAAGCCACTGTTACTGCAGAAGTGGGGGTTGTGCTATTGTCAAAGGAACTGGTTAAAACAGTGCGAAGAAATAGCTAAAAGTACAGTTGCAGAAGGCAGTATCATGAAAGGAAGGGGTGAAAATACAGCAAGGAGCACTTAAAAATGTGGGGGGGGGGAGGGAGAACATTTAAACAACAGCAAAAATAAAGAGAAGTAAAGGGTTAAACCGAAACTTGATTCAACTAAAACTGCGGGAGCAGGGCATGGATAATGCAGGGAAAGGGTTGAAAGACAACAAGGAGGTTTAAAGGGCAGCGTGTAAAGGGTTAAACTGTATCGAGATGGAAGGGATTAATTGCAGAAAGAGGAAAGTTAACACAACAAGGAAAGGGCATTTGAGCGTGAATTATTAAAGGTACCATATCTGTTGTGCTTGATTATACACTGTAGGCCAAGGATGTCTTTGGTGGATGCTGGGGCTTGTAGTTCACAGGCCACTGCTTGACTCTCACTGGTACAGCCCCATAGGCTTCTGATGGATCAGTTGTCCCTGGTCTCTCACTAGTTTCATAATTACTACAACCAGCTCTAGGTTGCATTTCTTCCCTGGCAAGCACACTGGCATACACACTGGCACGCACACTGGCACACACACTGGCCCACACTGGCCCACACACACTGGCACATACACTGGCACACACACTGGCCCCCACACACACACACACTGGCACACACACTGGCACATACACTGGCACGCACACTGGCACACACACTGGCACACACACGGGCACATACACTGGCACATACACTGGCACACACACTGGCACATACACTGGCATGCACACTGGCACACACACTGGCACACACACTGGCATGCACACTGGCACACACACTGGCACACACACTGGCACATACACTGGCACACACACTGGCATGCATCCTCCAGCTCCTCTGCATAGGTAGATAGTGATAGTTCATCCTCTCAAGGTTGCCCAGTCAGGGGAGCAGTCTGTAGGCCAGCATGAGGCTATTGGGACCCCATAGCACCAGATGGCATGCTGAGACTTCCATGCTGTTTCACTGCTGTGCTGCCCGTGATAACGGAAACCACAGATGCCTATCTCTGCCTACCCACCCCCTCCTTTACTCCTGTTTAACCCTGCAGTACCAGAGCTGCAAGAAGAGTTGATTTCCTATTCAATACTCTCTTGCATTTATATTCTATTCCATGATTCTACTGGGCCCCTCTGTCATGCTCTTACTGTCACCAAAGTGTTAGTTGGCCCTACTGGGGCAACACCAGCAGTTCATACAGTACACATGCAAATAGTAAAATATGCTTTCATTGCTTACATGGCAGACTCAAGGCGTTAAATCAAATTTTAAAGGCAACACAGAGGCGATGTTTGTATTTTCATTTGAACGTGTGAGTTACTTGTGGATCAGGTGGGTGGAGTGGCTGAAAGGGCAGATGAAACCTGGGTGCTTTTCCCATAGATAACAAAGCTGCACTGTGTAGCTCAGCACTTTTCAATAGGCCTGCTCTGCTTTCTCCATACTGTATCAGTTGCCTGCGTGATGCTGCCCTGTGTGTCTTTGTTTCTTGTTTAATCCTTCAGCATGTTTGTGGATTTTTAAATTGTCTGATACATGGCAATATATAACTCCAATTACCAGCAGCAATAATATTTTTTAAAGATACAGTACAACCTTTCAAATATGATTTATGTATATTCATACTATATATAAATATATCTTGTATAATGTATCCTTGTAAATTATAACTGCCCTGTTGTAAAATATATAGAGAATATTGTACCACTGTTGTAAATTAGAAGTATATTAGAAGTCACTAGGGGGGCATTACCCTTTCTGGGGAACTTGAAAGTCACTCAGATTTTAGAACTTGAAAGTCACTCAGATTTTAGAAATCACCAAAGAAATCACCATTAGTGACTTTATGGCATTATACAAGTATGAGACTGCAGGGTGAGTGTTTTCATGTAGGTTAGTACGTACTGAACTTCAAAGAAGAAGGGGTACAATGAACAGGTTTCAGGAGTCATTTGACATTGCTAAGCATTATCCTTCCTTCCTTCCTTCCTTCCTTCCTTCCTTCCCTCCCTCCCTCCCTCCCTCCCTCCCTCCTTCCTTCCTTCCTTCCTTCCTTCCTTCCTTCCTCCCTTCGGATAAGGTGCCCAGGGCTCTATCCCAACCTATTATTATCTTGCACTTTCCGCTTGCTTCATAAATGAGGTCCAGAATCTTATATACTGTATGAACATGTCAGTACAGGCATGGGACCTGTTATCCAGAATGCTCGTGACCTGGGGTTTTTCCAGATAACGCATATTTCAATAATTTTGGCTAATTTGATTTGACCCAATAGGCTGGTTTTGCCTCCTCCAATAATTATTTATTAAATTGTTGTTTGGATCGAGTACAAGGTATTGTTTTATTATTACAGAGAAAAATGAAAATAGTTTTTAAAAATTTGGATTATTTGATCATAATGGAGTTTATAGGAGATTGCCTTTCCATAAATTGGAGCTTTCTGGATAATGGGTTTACAGATAATGGATTCCATACCTGTTTTACATTAATATTAATCCTATATGATGTACGAATATTTAATATAGTCAGCATTTCTTGTGTCAGTGTCTGGCCTACTGAGCCTTGATCAGACTTAATCCATTGGCTGGATTGTTTCTGTCTGGCAATGTGTTCTTATACAGGTATAATCAAGCAAAGGTTTGCTTCTGTATAATGACTGGTGTAATGAGATATACAGTTGATGTATTGATGGGAGTTACAGTTGGACTGCATTTGATTGCTGGATACAGAACATGTTGTATGTGTTTGGCTAGGCATCCCCGGATCCAATTATAAGTCATTTGTGCTTAATAAGGGAGGCATTGACTCCAGAACATTGTTAGACCGTGTGTTGGGAAGGTTTGGTTCACATAGTTAATATTTTCCTAGAATGGTGTGAGGGTATGTTAAATAAATACACAAGGTTTCCTTTTACGCTGAGTAAAGGGAATGCATAAAGTTGTCTTTTGGGAGTAAACTCAATGGCTACCATGTCAATTTATAGAGTCTCTGTAACAAGCAGAACCTGTTTTCTGGCTGAATTGCAGCTCTGGCAGGTTCCATACAGTACATCCCTGCTTCTCAATCAACAAAGAAAATGTTCTGCAATACAGTTTAAAGGGGATCTCCAACTAAAAATTGCTTTTTCTTTGCACAATGAAATAAACTTTCCTTCAGTAACCTTCAGTAAATATTCTCAGTGTTATTTATTAACGTAATTGCAACTAAAAGCAGGATTTGTGTATCAGCTACTGCACTGCTGGTTTTGCATCTTGAAAAGTAATTTCCCCTTTAGGTCTGTCAGCTGGCTTCTGCTACATTGTTTCAGGAGTCAGAACCAGAAAGTTGAAGAATTAGCAAGCCAGGCAGACACAGCTTTGAAATGGCAATTATATTTACACAAATGCGGTAGTTCAACTTTAAGTTAACTTTTAGTATGTTATAGAATTGCTCATTCTAAGCAACTTTATAATTAGTATTAATCTTTTCTTTTTTATAGTTTTTGAATTATTTTCCGCCAGCTTCTGACTCTTTCCGGCCTTTAAATGGGGACCACTGACCCCATCTAAAAAAACAAATGCTCTGTAAGGCTACACTTTCCTTTATATTGCTACTGTTTATTACTTCTCTTTTTATGCAGGCCCTCTCCTCTTTATATTTCAGTTTGTTTTTCAAATCAATGCATGGTTGCTAGGGTAATTTGGAACCTAGCAACCAGACTGCTAAAGTTGCAAACTGGGAGCTGCTGAATATAAGCTAAATTACTCAAAATACAAAAATAACGCAAATTGCAAAGTCTCACAGAGTATCACTCTATACATCTTACTAAAAGTTTATTTAAAGGTGAACAGCCCCTTTAATACCATTGAAAATATCTAATGAATGTATGCTTAGAATTATATTTTCAATCATGAAAAAATATGTTTTTGTTTTGGAGATCCACTTTAAAAAGAGAATTAAATGCTACACATTATTTTTGGGCATATGCACAAGCGCAAGCAACCACAGCCCTTTAGCAGCAGCCCAGTAGCTCTCCATCTTCTTTTCTGCTGATTCACTGCATATGGTCTGGGCTGCTGTCACTTACCCGCCCTGTAGCATTAGCTTCTAGAAAAGAAGTAACCTTATTTTCCACCCACAGTTTAGCTTCTCAATAAAACCACACTGAGCATGTGCAGGGCCCTGGATCTATCAAATATCCAAGATGGGCAACTGTTATTGCCTGGATGATTGCTGTTATAGGACTGTTGAACTTCTCTGTTGGTTTAGAGTTTATTATAAAATACAGTATATAATATACTGCATGTATAGCCATATGCATCAGACTTCAGTGTTCATTAACGCATAGGGCGTACTTCACCTCTTTGATTGCCTTAATTTGTAACAATGAGCAAAACACCGCTAAAGGGGTGGTTCACCTTTATGTATTCCATACCTGTTTTACATTATGTATATATACACATTTTGTTGATATTGGGTTGAATTCATCCGATCCTTGACTTTAACAAGGGCCCCAGTCCCTGAACTAGCCACACGAATTTGACAGTAGGTAGCAGGTGTTTTTCTTCTTTCGCCATGCAAATTGGTTTTTGTTATGACCAAATAACTACATTTTTGTCTCATCAGTACAAAGCACTTTGTTCCAAAATGATTGTGGTTTGTCTAAATGAGCTTTTGCATACAACAAGTGACAGTGTATGTGGCATGAGTGCAGAAAAAGGGCTTCTTTCTCATCACCCTGCCATACAGATGTTCTTTGTGCAAATTACGCTGGATTGTAGAACGATGTACAGAAACACCACCTGCAGCAAGATGTTCTTGCAGGTCTTTGGAGGTGATTTTTGGGTTGTCTGTGACCATTCTCACAATCCTCCGCATATGCTGCTCATGTATTTTTCTTGGCCTGCCAGACCTGGGTTTTACAGCAACTGTGCCTGTGGCCTTCCATTTCCTGATTACATTCCTTACAGTTGAAACTGACAGTTTAAACCTATGAGATAGCTTTTTGTAGCCTTCCCCTAAACCATGATACTGAACAATCTTTGTTTTCAGATCTTTTGAGAGTTGCTTTGAGGATCCCATGCTGTCACTCTTCAGAGGAGAGTCAAACAGAAGCACAACTTGCAATTGGCCACCTTAAATACCTTTTCTCATGATTGGACACACCTGCTTATGAAGTTCAAGGCTTAGGCTAAGGCCACACTAGGCGATAGCGCCGCGATTTGACTCGCGGCGACTTTTCGCCGCGACTTTTAAGCCGCAATCGCTGGGGAAACTTTTGCGCTGGCGTCTATGGGGAATCGCGAAAAATCGCCAGCGTAAAAACACACGCGGCAATCTTTTTTCTATTGTCGCTTGAAATCGCCTAGCGAGGCAATTTCGAGCGACAGTAGAAAAAAGATCGCCGCGTGTGTTTTTTGGATAAGTGTCTCTTGACCAAGGCAGTGGTCTCACAGGACTTCAGCCTATCCCTTGCCATTAGTTTTTATAGAGGACAGGTTGCCAAGGCTAAAACATTGATTTCACAGGCTTACTCATTCCTCCCCCGCTTACGACTTGTAAAGAAGAGAGATTGCCTAGGGCAACAACCATTTTTAAAGGCATAAGATCACCATTAAAGCTATGGGTTTGGGGGTCTGCAACCACATGGACATTTGGCCATTCTTCCTTTAGAGGAACTCTGCTAAAATAAGCAAGTAGGTAAAACTCAGGTTTTCTTTCATTTTTTATATTTCAATTTTTTACACTGTAATTGTCTTGTTTAGTTCTGACATTGCAAGTTCATGTTGTAGTTGCCACAGGGAATCATTTCAGTGACTGGCATAGCTGTAGAACTCTTCATAAAGACCACCCCTAGCATTTCTGTTATTACTGTTCCTTGAAATAAGTGTATACTGTTGGCCTGTACAGAGCTTGGGGTACACACATAATTTATTTTACGTGGGGAAAAAGGCTTGTTACTTTAATACAGGTACCTGGTAGCCTTGTTTCTGAATCACATAAACAACATAAATGGAAAAAGAACAAAGAAAACATTAAAAACCAGTTATGTCATGCTTCATGAGCATACAATGATACAGAATGACAGGATCAAGGATCCTGAATGACTCAGTGTTTCCATTGTTTATATTTATACTGTACCTGTGGCATGGAGAAGAATGTGATTCAGTAGAAGAGTGGGATTAATTAGGAAGGTAGCCAGAAAAATAATTTTAACTAAAAAATACATTTGCAGTAAATGATTCAACATTGTCTAGGATTATATAAAAAAAGCAGTTTATTAAACAAAGGATGTCCTTTTGCAGCAGCGTCCCTTTAATTCCAGTAACTTGTACAATGGACAATCTTCCCAGGACCTTTGGAACTATCACAAATTGTTCTGATTTAAGACACTAATGGGATTTTAGTTAATGTTCAAAACAAAAACATTGCTTTTCCAACCAACACACTATTCCTTATGGATGGAGTAAGTTTGGTATACTGTCAGCAGGTAATGGTGATCGATGTGGAGTGGTAGGGTAGGTAGGTGGCTGTCGGCAGCAGTATGAACACTGGGAAGGATTTAATTAATGTTCAGCAAAAATGGAAGCAGGGCTCATATGATTTGGAACATTGTCTGATGCACCAGTCACATCTGCTCTAATAAATGGAATGCTTTTCTTTTATGATAAAACCATTGCACCCATTTCTTTGTCTCACTATGTTAATAATAGCATTTACATGCAAACAATAGCATTAAAAGGCCACTATGCCATCAACTTTATTCTTCGTATTGATTTGTCTGATGGAAGAATTACATTTATGTATACATATACATTCCAGTTTATTGGCTCAGATTGCAGTTTTAGCCTTGCCTCACCTATTGTGATCTCTGGCTGTCTGGTGTTATAATACAATCAGCCTTGAATATGCTGAAAAATATATCCTTATAAATGATGCTTAATGATATCACCAGTTATAATGTAATTGCTTCTTAGTGATGCAACTTGTGTTATGTCTTAGTCTAACTTGGGTATTATAAAAATATACTATATCCCCTAAAAGGTCATGGAACTTCTTGGTGACCTTCAATACCCGTATATTTTACAATGGGGCATTCTTCCCTATATCAGTGCTGTTCTAGATTTTCCATGCTGGACATGCTTTTCCAATTATCCATTATTTAGTAAAATTGGGGATTGGTTTAGTATAAAAAGATTGTAGAAGGAGGTCATGTAGGACTTATTCAACTGAACAGTTTCCTCTTTGCCCTTTTTGTCTTTTGTTCATGAAAACATAGATTTGGTTTTTATTGGTTCCCCTCACTCTGTACCTACAGTATTCCTCTTTCTATTCTAATGAGACTTTAATTGTGGTCTTCCAGCATTTGAGATGAATGAGCCTAGCTGGTTCTCTTACTTCTTTCATGACTTATATAGCTTTCTTGTAATGTTGTTCTAAGCTTCCTTGCTCACAAGGCAACAGTGGCAGAGCCTCCTCACCGCTCACCTGACAAAGGGGCTCCATGGAACTGGACTCCCAAACATTCAGAGGCCTTCCGCAAAGTTGCTGACATCTGACTCTCTTTGTGACCCGGAAACGTTGCACTCCACATTAAACACGCTAGGCAATCTTGCTTGCAATTAGAACTGTGCGCCTTTGGATTGATTTTTATAGTTTATCAAAGCAAGGTATATCCATATTTAGTTTCAGGTGCTAAAACTAGATGAAAGGGAGCACATTTCTTAAAATAAACCTGTAAATGCATGTGTTTGTTTATGGTGTTAAATTTCCTTTGCATTAACGCTTCCTGCTTCACGCGTTTTACATTTTCGAATTGCAGAATGCTTAAAGAAGTGCCCTGGTTTTGCATCTGGTATTGCTAAACCTGTTTTTCTTCCTTCTTTAAAGCAGGGATTTGTTTGGAGAATAAGTAATATCGGTAAAACAAATAACAGCCAGGGGAATGTTCCTTAAGAACAATATAATTATGAGGGCTGGCGGTGCATGGGTGATAGGGCTTAGTCTGGACCACATATATAGAAGTGAATTATCAGTTTTTATCAGTTTATATATATATATATAGAAGTGAATTATCAGTTTTTATCAGTTTATATATATATAGAAGTGAATTATCAGTTTTTATCAGTTTTATTGTAGGTCCCTGAGGTGATAGCCCTGTGACAACCAAATAAAACTATGAATTCATTGTGCAGGCCTGAGCTTAAAAATAAGCAACTCGACTCATGGTGTGGATGTTTGGCATGTTGGAGTCAGTATTGACTGCATTATGCATTAGCAATATACATGTCAGCAAATATTACTGAAAAACAGCACATTATGTAATTAGCACCAAAATACAATGTATATTACAGTAAAAGATTTCTAAAACTATGAAGTCAGAAATTTTTTAATATGAATTCTAATCTAATTAGGTAAAGGAAAAGGTAGAAAGGTAACATGCAGCACTTTCTCTGCTAGTATCCTCTGCAGCCATGAACTGTTTATATATGGCCTTAATAAATGTATTGTCCTGTGTGGCAATCACTGTAGTCTGGACTGAATATATTGACAGAAAGCAGCAACGTCCTCCATTCAACCATTTAAATGTCATGCTGACCTTGTGAACCATGAAACAGCTCCAAACTTTGCATATAATATCGAAAAACTCTGCATTTATTCCCTGGAAATATAAACAGAGCCAGGCTGAACGTAGATGCATTAAAGCTTCCAAAGTCATTTACTCTGGTCACAGACAGTTTTGTGAGTCACAATAGCAGATGGAGCTGATTGAGTCATCCTGATCTTAGATTGTATTTTGGCAAAGAGCTAATGGCTGACAACGCTGACATGATACAATACATTAGAGCTTTGTATAGCCCACTTATTAATCTTTTACAAGTAAAAGCAAGCATTTTTTATTACATAATATTCCCTTAGTGGGGATGGAAACACTGTTGCTGAAGCACACAGTACCCAAATAATGCTGGACCCAAACTCCCAGCATATTGCAATATAATAACAGTTTAAGGGACAGGAAACCAAGCTGCACTGCACTGCTCAAACACACATTGCTCAGTTGTTGCTGGACTACAAATCCCAGAATAATGTAATGTATAATAAAGGTTGAAGCATGCTGGGAGCTATAGTCCAGCAACATCAGCGTTGTATTCTTAAAGCAATATTGCTCAATAAAACTTTTCCCCAGCTCTCCAGGGCCCACAACAACATTAGTGTGCAAAAATAATCCTTCAATGAGAATCTCAGCTGTGTCAATCTGGCTCTATGGGGCAAATTCACTAAGATTCGTAGTTGCGCCAGCGTCCACTTCGCAGCACTTCGACAGGCGTATTTTCGCCAGCGCTACGCAAATTCACTAAAATCTGAAGTTACGCTCAGGGGAAGCGTAAGGTTGCGAAGTTGCACTAGCGTTAATTTGCCAAGCAAAGCGAAGTTACGCTAGCGATGCTTAATTTGTATACGGCGCCAAATTGAAGTTACAATGGAGGTATATGTACGGGAGCATCACTACACAAGCCTGGGAAACCTTCAAAACAGCAAATAAAATTGTTATTTTGCCCTACACATGTGCCCACTGTATAGTTAAGGTGCCATGAGTTAGGAAATGTAGGGGGGAAGGAGGGTAGCCCCAAAAATGTTTTCGATCTTTTTCAGCCTATCACCATTAAAAAAAGAAAAAACGCCAGCGTTTTTTGGGACTTAGTAAATTTTTTAACTTTTTTTGAAGCAATCCCTATCTACTCTATCTCACTTCGCCTGGTCTGAGGTGGCGAAGGAAGTCTGGCGTAAAAGGTAGCGTTCAGAAAAATGCGTGCGTCAGTGAATTTGCGTCATTACATCCGTTGCACAAATTCGCCAGGCGTAAGGGTGCGAAGTAACACTAGCGAATTTACGCCAGTGTCCGTTAGTGAATCGGCGAATTAACGAAAATGCGCTACGCTATTGAATTAATGCTAGCATTAGGCGCTTCGTCCTTTAGTGAATTTGCCCCTATGTTCTTTGTTCCTGCAACTGAAGTGGAAGCTTTAAGCAGAATTTTCAAAAAATAAACAAGGCTGTGTTTTAGCCCCATGTCTGATTCTAGTGTAATATAATGAAGAGAAAAATTACATAATTATATCTATAGGTGAGATAATAGCAAGATGTCTGACATAGTGCTGGGAATTAGCATCCCCAATGGTCAATTATTTTGCATTTATAATGAAGTTTTTTTATTAGTAGAATTATTATTGGTTAATTTTCTTGCATCCATATACGGTTTTCAGCAGCCTCTACGGAAAACTAAGGGGCACTGTGGGACAGTGTTAATGCTGGATTTAGGGTACCTTTAAAGCATTCAGGGGGCGTATTCTTAAAACAACACTGTTTAATAAAGCTTTCTGCTGGTATGTTTTTGGATCAAGCTGGCTCATTCAATGCAAGAGTATCCTATTTAGGGCTGTACTTTCTATATAGGCTCCTGATGGTTCATGCCTACGGTGGCAGTTTTAGAAGATTCCCATCATGTGAAAAAATTCTGGGGTGAATTTTTTAAAAGGGATTTCCCCTAAATAGCTGCCCTGTCAAGCTATGAATACACAGACTGTATTGCCAATTATTGAAAGGAGGGGATTGTTGGAGGTCTGGGGCTTAGGGTTACAGAAGTGCTGTTTCTGTATATTGATGTTAATAAGCCTTTCAAGTGATGATGAATTCAGTAAGCATACAGAATTATATAGTCAAAGGGTATGGCCAACCATAAGATTAATGTCAAACTAATCAAATGCTTGTTACTTCTGGTTACTGTGGTAAATATAATGGGTGCTAGTAACCAACAGACGCCAGTCAGTAGCATGCATGTTAAACTGTTTGAGTTTCCATGGGTTACTAGACCACCTTTGTCCCTGTTCTTACTATAGTATAATATAATGTAATGTAGCACTAAGAATTTTTCCTAAACATTATCAACCAAAAATATATTTGCTTCTAGCTCACAAGATCAATCAAAGCTACTGTATAGTAAGCTATGCTTATCACTGATAGTGTGTTGGCTCCAAATAATAAGTGCTTCATAATATCTGTGCTGTATTACAAACAACATAACAGCAATAACAGATTATAATTCTGTGCTGCAGATATTTTATCACATACCCTAAGGGTATTTGCCAGCATGCAATTTAGTTTGCTTTTTCCCTTCTATTAACTAATTAGCGAATGAGCGGGAGATCTCAGTAGATATGACAAATATTTAGCAGAAGATAAATGAGTTAAGTCACTAGTAACAGGGGTGAATCTGGTAGGGGATGAGGATGATGAGTTATGGCAAAGATGAATTATCCAAAGCATTATAGAGATGATTTAGATGTTGATATTGGAAAATCAGTGGTGTTTTTGTTCTTATGACAACGAGTGATTAGAAAAGGCATAAACCAACTGAAAATTTCCTTACATAAATGCGTATTGGGAAGTAGGGAGAGGGGTGAGCATAATGGGTCATGGTCAAGTCTCCTAAATACGGTTCCACAGGGATGACATATCTGTCCTTTATTTAAGGCTATTGTTATTCCATCTTTATATTGTACTTACTTGGTAGTTTCTAAATATCTTACAATTATGCTAAAAAAGTTAACATATAACATATTGGGGCATTTTCTATTATATGCTTTTATTTTAGGATTTTTTTAGCATGATTCCAGTGAGTTAGCATCTGTTATCTGCGCAAACTTTTATTAGACTTTTGTTATTGTCAATGAAATTTCCCCCGAGGGTCTTTCGTAGACATCATGCCCTGGATCAGACAGAGGAAATGAGCCAGTATTATCTGCTGCGTCTGTGTGAGCATTGCTATGAGATTAGTGATCTTGTTGCTCGCTCTTTGATTATATGTAAGAATTACAGTATATATATATACCCACACCTGACATGGCATGCTAGCTCAGATTAACAGGTAGTATATGAAATTTCACAATAGGCAACTGGATGTTGTTGAAACACCAGACCATGTTACAAAATAGGTTCATACACTGAACTTTTTTGGATATCCAAATAGCAGAATAAGACAACATAATTTTGACATAGTCATATCAAAAACCTGCACTGTCAAGGTGACCTGAAGACAGGTTTGATGACTTATATATAGATGGCCTTGAAGATAGAATGCAACAACAGGTATGATATTTGTCCTAGGGCATTTAATAGTAACCAATAGTCAGCTGTTGCCCTTTCATTACTATTATTCTAACTGCTGATTGTTGGTAATTGTTGGTAAGGGTTTTTAACCTGGAGCAAATTTAACACCTGTAACCCCTCAACTAAGCTGAACTCATCTGAATTGAGGATTGATATTCCTTTGACATATTCTTTGTAAATGTCTATGTAAATTTATGGTTTTATACTTGTGGCATTTACAGCTTGTCGTTGCTTCAATCTTCTAAACTAAATATAATATTTTTTACTTGAATAGCAGAGAAAAAGGTTTGCATAGCACATGCCCAGTTTCTGGTGGGTGGTAGCGGATAGGCTATTAAATATTAATATTAGTGTTTCTAGCACCTAGATCATGGCCTTGTACTCATGAATCATTAAAAGACCTGTAGACCTGGCTGACACATTTATAGTCATGCCAATACTCTATTTTACATTAATTGATATCCTGTATTCCCTCTATGTATGTGTATTTTATTTTTAGCTGGTACTAAACAAGTCTGAACAAGACATTAAGTGCACACAGGGCAACAAAGCAATGAATATTAATTAAAAATATATACGATAAAGTCAGTGATTAAATGACAGGTGTTAAGTGATATAGGTGGAAGGAGAACATAATAAGAAAAGTTATACGTATGCAGCTCACAGTGATATGAACACTGTTAATGTTAAATTAGAGATGCTTTTCTAGTATTTCAAGAAGTTGGATTCCAGCTTAGTTTTGAGCAAGAACTTGCCATAAAGTAATTCAGGGATGGAATTCAGTTTGTAAGCAGCGGCAAGAAAGATAGATTTGGGTTGTGAGAGACAGATGAGGGTGGTATGAAATGTGTCAACTCCGAGTCTGAGACTTTCAGGAAGCTTCTGTATGAAGAGAAAGTGATGATAAGATAGTATAAAGAAGTGAAGGGCTTTAAAAACATTTGTAGGGAATTTTTTGCTTAAAGAGGAGACTTGATAAGGATCTGGTATACTGGGCCTTTTTTTCCTTTTTCAGCTTTGAATAGCTGCCCCATGGCTACACATCAGCTTGTTTATATAAACTGTAGTAGTCTGTCTGAAGCAAACACACCAGTTGTACTAGTGTGTAGTAGTAGGGCACATCAGTACATTATATTTTCAATAAAAAAAAAAAAGGCTAACAATGACCACACTTTGTAAAAGGGACCCAATAATATTGTTTGAGAATTACCCTGACCCAAGTATTGTGCCTTCCACACTACAGCCTACTTCCAATTCAGGTGGCAATGCTATGGGGCGTGTGTGCCCCAGTTTGCTTAATTTGTGCACCTTCCTCCTCCAATCCAAGGTCATGTGCGTGTGCATAATGAGCGAGCTGTACCCTCTTAGTATGCACATTTCAGTGCCCCAAACATGAGGAGTAGCTCCTCAAATGAGAATCCAGCCTGGTCTATTTACTTAGACTTACTTAGATCATTGCCAGAGGCATGGAATGCATTTTCTCTTGTCTTTGTTTTCATTTTTGTGGTTTGTCAGATATTTTCCACCTGATTGTCAGGTCACTGGTCACTGACCCAGGCAACCAAAAAAAAAAAAAATAATGCTCATTGAGGCTACATCGTTTTATTGTTTACTGTTGCTTATTTTTCATTAATGACTTCCCATTTTCCCTCTTCCATTCTGACTTACAAACCACTTCTTGGCTATTAGGTTAAGTGGAAAAAAACTGAGCTGAACTGAAAAAAAGTGCTGGAAAGTGAACAACCATTGTAAATGTTGAACAGGTATTCTACAACAACACAAGTCAGGGTAAATTGAAAAATCCCTAATCCTTTCTAAATCTTTTTCTTAATGCTTTAAATATGTGATATTATTTCTGAAACTGCACTACTGAGCAGTTCTGTTTCAGGAATAAGTTGACTGTTGTTTCTTCTTTTAACGTAAATACACAAGCAGCTATAACAGGAGAACTAATTTCAATAGGGGTCATTTTAATATGACCCTTGATGCAAGTGATAGAGCACTAAGGGGGGCAAAAGTGCATTCCTTAGTGCTCATTTAAAAAGTAATTGTATCTGAGGGTCTGGCTGTGCTCGGCACCTATCACTCCCTTACTTGCACAAATTGGGGTGGCATATGTGCCTTCCCCCACCTCAATGCTGAACACATCTAAATGACATGCAAATTAAGGAATGGGAAGAGGGTGGGCTGGGGGTGCCTATGTGTCAGATTTTAGGGGTCATTTACGTCCAGTGCAGTGAGCAATGTGCAATTTCGATCACAATTACCGGTACATGATTAAAATGCAGTATTTTGCCCAGAATTTCAGCATCATTGAGGTTACAAGGGCTGTTATGACTGATGCAATTGTAATGCGTCTGACACAGTTGTGTACAATTCACCAAAAATGAACACAACTGTGCACATTTAGCAACAAATCGGACACAGTTGCGTGGAAGTCTACCTAGTCTTCAGCGTGTGAGGGAAGTCTGCACCTAATTCCTTAGGTGCAAGTTTGCTTCACCTAGACACGAAGGGTACCCTGAAGCCACCACTTGGTCAGGAGGTTCCCCTGCATCGATATGCTCCAAAGCAACTGCCCTTGCAGTTGTAAATTACTACTTTTGTCTTCAAAAGCACATGCTCCTTGTGATTGCCCCCCATAGAGTAGAGTACCTGGACATGGGTGCCACCAGCTCTGCTATGCAATATTGTACTTCCAAATGGCATGGTTGGGAAGTCAAAGAAAGGGGATCCCTGATTAGACTTTGAATTTAGTTCTTCTTGCAGTGTCATCAGCTGCAACCACAGCTAGCATCACACATCGCTAAGTAATATGTTCTCTCCATTACCCATAAAGAAAACATAGAATCTCCTGTACAGTAAAGTGTATGGTCGTTAATTGGAACATCAGGCTAATATAGAAATGGATTGTTTCCAAAAGTGTATTCTGTGTGTATTCTCCTTATATGCAAAAATGAGTATGTAAGACTGAATGGCCTATCTCTAAACTATATTACAGATAAATTGCTATTCAAAGATGAAAAAAACACATAACATTTCAATTACTTTTTTTTCTTTCAGGCAGTGGTGCGACAGCTGTGGTTCAGGCAGCACTATGCAAACCCAGACAAGAACGAGTCGCCATAAAGCGAATCAGTTTAGATAAATGCCAGACTAATATGGATGAGCTGCTTGTAAGTAAGCATTTATTTCCATTTACTGCTTTTTTGTTTATGTTTTACTTTTAGTTTGGAAAGTGAACAAAAAGCTGAATTTGAACTATATATGTTTTAAAAAATCAATGAGCTTTTTTTTTTTTTTAAATCGTTTTACTGCTCTAGCTAATTTCCTGTTTGTATTTTTCTATAATGAATGTGTTATGCATTGTGCTCCCCAACATCAGGAATCTGTATGTTTCATTCCTATAGTGAAGGGTTGCCTCCTGTCCAGTTTTGACCCCAACAGCCCAGTGTTTGGAAGGGCTATCTGTGTCAAAACCTCCTGCTTGGTTTACAAATATGGAAATCGCGACAGGACCATATGATTTGCCGTGGGATCGGCCAATTGCTAACCCCACCACTGATGTCATGACCCCACCTCTCCACCTCACCCCTCCGCCCCGTGACATGACTGCCCACACCCCATGTGATGCCATGGCCCACCACCCTGCCTGGACTTCATCCCATGAAAAGGTGGCAACCCTACTATAGTGTGCTTCTCAGAATCTACACTGCTGGTCACTTCATGGATTACTGGCACATGTATTTGGAATATTATTATTATAAGCACTTACAGCATGCTTATAATTTGCTAGCTGTAGAGTATTTGGATATAAATAAGGCAGCATTACAGCACTATTGTGGACTGCTGTTTGGACATATTAGATGCAAGTTGACATGTTTCTTACCCACAGTGCTTTGCAACAAAATGAGCAGCTTTAGATGCAAGTACCTTTGATGAATGGTACTAATATGCTCATTGACTGTTGCAAAAGTTGACTGCAACAGTTCTTGTGCTTAAAGGAGAACTACACCCTAGCAATGAATATGGCTGAAATTATTGATCGAGCCTAAAGGTTCAGTAACATAGTAAATTTGGTTGAAAAAAGGTACTCACTCATCAAGTTCAATTTTTTCAAGTCTATATATAACCTGCCTAACTGCTAGTTGGTACAAAGGAAGGCAAAAAAACATTTGAAGCCTCTCCAATTTACCTCAGAAGGGGTAAAAATTCCTTCCTGTCTCCAGGATGGCAATCAGACCAGTCAACTTGTGCTATGAGCTATCTTTCATAACCCTGTATTCCTTCACTTTCTAAGAAGCCATCCAACCCCTTCTTAAAGCTATCTAATGTATCAGCCTGTACAATTGATTTAGGGAATGAATTCCACATCTTCACAGCTCTCACTGTAAAAAGGCCCTTCACAATCTCTATAGTAATAATGATCCCACCTTCAAAGTTGTCACAGGAGCTTGCCATCTTGCATTCTGTTAGGAGTGTCAGTGACACTGCACATAGTTACAGTTAAATTGGGTTGAAAAAAGTCCATCAAGTGCAACCCCTCCAAATGAAAACCCAGCATTAGGGATGGGCGAATTTGACCCATTTTGCTTCGCCAAAAATTTGCCGCCGGCGAAATGTCGCCAACGCCCATTAAAGTCTATGGGTATCAAGGTTTTTTTGACGCGCAAGGTGAAAAAATTCGCCCATCCCAGCATCCATAGTGACACCCCTCGATACTTTCACATAAATTATATATACCCATATCTATACTAATTAATATAATATTAATAGTCTTTGATATTGTGTCTGTCCAAAAAGTCATCCAAGCCATTCTTAAAGGCATTTACTGAATCAGCCATCACAACATCACCCGGCAGTGCATTCCACAACCTCACTGTGCTAAATGTGAAGAACCACCTACGTTGCTTCAAATGAAAGTTCTTTTCTTCTAGTCTGAAGGGGTGGCCTCTGGTACGGTGATCCATTTTATGGGTAAGAAAGAAAAAAAATATCCCCAGGTTTTTTGTGGTTTTCGTGGACGTAAGTCAGGTAAACAAAGCAATAATACCTGACTGTTACCCTCTGCCCACTACAGAAGACCTCATTTCCCAATGCCATGGGTCAAAATTTTTCACAAAGCTGGACCTCCGTAAAGGCTATTCACAAATACCCCTCTCTTGGCAGCTTTCATTACACATCAGGGACTTTATCGTTTCAAACGCATGCCATTTGGGCTGTGTTCTGCTCCAAGCTGTTTCCAGAAAACCATGGTAACTGTTTTTGCAGGGATCCCTGGGGTAACCATTTATCTGGATGACATACTCATCCATGCACAGTCTCTGGAGGAACACAATGCAATCCTTGATCAGGTATTTCACAGGCTGATGGACTATAACCTCACCTTGAATGAAACAAAATGTGTTTTCACACAAACTGAAGTTGACTTTGTGGGTCATAGACTCTCATCACTGCATATAGACAAATACAAGAGTCCTCTGCACTCAACCCATTATCAATATATTTAAGATAGAGACATTTTGTGCATACTGCTACTGAAAAATGCCTTACCCTTTAAACAAAACAGGGATTGTTTGTCCATATATTGAAATATATTTAAGCTGGCCAACTACATCAAAGTCATCCCATATCTGGCCAGTCCTATGCTCAATTTTCATCTGATTCATTAAGAATTCTATTGCTTAATTATACATTTTACAAAGGGACTAAGTTTTACCTGCAACTTACTAGCTGCTTTCAAAGTGAAACTCCCAAACTTGGCTGCCCTTTTATTAGACACCAGTGGGATCACCTGACTATAGCTGGGAAGGGTGGGAGCTACAACATGGAGCTGGTCACTGCTCCTGTATAAACTATAACAAACAAGGGAAAGTTGTGCTGACCACTATTTTTTAAAAAACATTTTAAAAAATAGTGGTGAGCACAACTTTCCCTTGTTTGTTATTGACTCTCATCACTGGGAATTCAACCCTTGCAATCCAATGTTTAGGCCATACATCAATTGCCTGAGCCAAAAGACAGAGCAGAACTCGCTTTGTTTCTAGGATTCACAAACTATTATCTATGTTTCGTAGCTGACTATGCAGAAATCACAACACCATTACGTGCCTTACTTAAAAAGATGTCCACTGGGAGTAGACACCAGCGTGTTCCCAAGCAGTCTATACACTGAGACATTGTATTGCTTCAGCACCAACCCTTGCGCATTTTTCAACAAAGGCACCTACATTTGTCTCTTGTGATGCTTCAGCTGTTGCTGTAGGTGCAGTCTTATCACAGATTCAGCATGGAGTGGAGCACCCTGTTACTTTTGCTCTCTCCAGCTAAGCAGAAATATGCAGCAGGAGAGCAGGAGGCACTGGCCTGTATATGGGCTTGTAAAAAGTGGCATAATTTCCTTTATGGCAGGAAGTTTACCATGAGAACTGATCACCTGTCAGGGAGCCGGGAGCTCCCTCCAGGGAAGCAGTCAGGATCGAGGAGGAAGCCCTCTCGAGGGAGCAAGGTCGCGGTGTCCAAAGGGTTAATCCAAAGAGTAGTCAGAATCCAGGCAAGAGTTCAGGGGCAGGCAGATAATAACAAAGTCCAAAGTCCAGGCAAGGGTCAAGATAATAATCAGGAACAAGATTAGCAATATCAGCTCACAGGGAACCCAGGAAACACTTAGGGAAAGTTTTCACACAAACTGAAGTTGACTTTGTGGGTCATAGACTCTCATCACTGCATATAGACAAATACAAGAGTCCTCTGCACTCAACCCATTATCAATATATTTAAGACAGAGACATTTTGTGCATACTGCTACTGAAAAATGCCTTACCCTTTAAACAAAACAGGGATTGTTTGTCCATATATTGAAATATATTTAAGCTGGCCAACTACATCAAAGTCATCCCATATCTGGCCAGTCCTATGCTCAATTTTCATCTGATTCATTAAGAATTCTATTGCTTAATTATACATTTTACAAAGGGACTAAGTTTTACCTGCAACTCCCTCCAGGGAAGCAGTCAGGATCGAGGAGGAAGCCCTCTCGAGGGAGCAAGGTCGCGGTGTCCAAAGGGTTAATCCAAAGAGTAGTCAGAATCCAGGCAAGAGTTCAGGGGCAGGCAGATAATAACAAAGTCCAAAGTCCAGGCAAGGGTCAAGATAATAATCAGGAACAAGATTAGCAATATCAGCTCACAGGGAACCCAGGAAACACTTAGGGAAAGTTTTCCTATACTTGGGCGCCATTCTGGCGTCTGGGTAGCGTTTTTATGTTTGAATTTGGCGCCATAGTGACGTCACCGACGTCCTGACGCTGGCGTCGATGCGCTGGCATGTTTGCGCCGGCGCCGCTACCCACGTGGCGGCCATGGGCACCGCCATTTTGGGAGCGACGCCGGAAGGGTTAGACGCGCCGATTTATACTCTAAATGGCCAGAGGTAGCTACAGCAGGGGTCATTACATCAAAAGTTGTCATTACTATCATGGAAGGATAGTTTTCACGGTGGGGACTTCCACTAGAAATCATTACAGACAATGGCCCACAGTTTGTGTCAAAAGAATTAGAAGATTTCCTTCAATTGAAACATTAAAGAATGGCCTTAATATCCACCTACATGAAGGCCTTCTATTCAGCAAGGCCTTAACTACAGTTCTACAGCACTACAGGTCTGCACCCCACAGCGCAACTGGGGAATCACCAGCAAAACTGATGATTGGCCATAATCTACGGCTGCCCCTAACATGTTTACATCCCCAGATAAAAGTACCAGAACCCAGAGACTTGCGAGCAAGAGTAAAAACCTATCAGGGCAAAACAAAAGCTTACTATGATTCAAGAAGAAAAGCCAAGACAATTACCCTTAAGGTTGGGCAATGGGTGAGAATAAGAAAACCCTCAAACAGTTAAGAATTTGATCCCATATTGTATGACCCCATTCAGATTCACAGTCAGTTAGGACCAGTCACCTACAAATTGCAGGATGGATCTACTTGGCATGTGAGCAATTTAGTACCTTTTTCTGAACCTTCACAGGTGTGGGACACTGCCTCTAACTGGCATTTCTGGAATGATACACCGAATGTGGTTGCACAGCCACAAACACAAGAAAACCCATCAGGTAATATTCCACCCCCTGTTGAACGGGCCACTGAAATATGCTGAAGTTCAGCCCGCACAAGCAACTTACCTAGGCATCTGGATGACTATGTACTTTATAAGGTTTCCAGGTTTTGAAGCATAATAGAGAGGGGGAGATGTTGTTTATTTGCATAAGCTGTGTTAAGTTTTATAAAGTTAATAACCTTTGAAGGATGTTAGAATGTTGCAGCCTTAGGAATAGTGGGAGGAGACTGGGAAGCTAGTCTCTGTGTGTGTGGGAAATAAAGATGGTGAACTGATAACAGCCTGCCTGCATTACTGTGATATAACAGAGGCCTTACCAGGGACCTATAAAGAGGCATAATTATGTTTTCATCCCTTGAGTTAATGCCCTTTTTTATGCAAGACAGAACTTTATTTGCTTTAGTAGCCACAGAATGACACTGCCCAGAATTAGACAACATGTTATCTACAAAGACCCCTAGATCCTTCTCATTTAAGGAAACTCCCAACACACTGCCATTTAGTGTATAACTTGCATTTATATTATTTTTGCCAAAGTGCATAACCTTGCATTTATCAACATTGAACCTCATTTTCCAGTTTTCCAACTTAGACAAATCACTCTGCAAAGTGGCAGCATCCTGCATGGAACCTATAGTTCTGCACAATTTAGTATCATCTGCAAAAATGCCCGTGTAGTAGATGAGGAGCTACTGGGCAATATTTGGAGGCACAGATCTTCACTGTTAGAGGGCTGTGGTTGCCTTGGGCTGGTATAGAAGCCTAAAACAGAATGTTCAAACTTACTGCCCTACTTCTTAATTGAGCTTTATAATATATATTATGCTTTATAAAAATTTAGCCCTTTTATGCTAAATGCCATGGTACCATCTTTTTTCCAGCTTTTCAAGGTATCCTCTATACTGACTATAGAAAAGGTTTGCAGGACAGATAGCTAAGAAATGTTCTGTATTGCGCATACAAACACCAAGGGCAGCCAGTGTATACGAGTGTGACTTGGGTAGCTCATTTCTCCTCCCTTCCTTCCTTATAGGGGATAGCCAGGGAGGAGAAATAGAGCGCCACATGATGGATCGTCGCCCTGTCGCCGTTTCTGAAGAGGAGTGCAAGTGGATTTTAAAGTTTGATATGTGTTGGTGTCTTTTTTTCGTAGCATACTAATAATTTTTTTTAGAACATTTTTGCTGTTACTGGTCCTTTAAGTCGATCACATTCACTGCCTTCCCAGAATCTAGGTTCCTGCTCACCTGCTCATAAAAGGCAATTAGAAATCACGTGGACTAGTATAATAATTAGTACAATAACATTACAATCAATCTTATTTAGGGTAATGAAAAAAGAGCATTTTGATGGAATTCATGCTTCCTGCAGGCAGCAAAACCCCCCAAAATATTGCATATCCAACTGGAATGGCTGCTGAAAAAACTCTTAAAAAACATGTGTCTGACTCTGTACCTTTTTTTTTTAATAATATAAATGATATTTTTTGTTTTTTTTCTTCAGATTGCTTCTACATTGTAAATTCTGCATTGTGTTCAAGTGTAAATACATCTTTTTGTATTCTAGCTCTGACTTATTTAGTCTATGGGAATTACAGATGGCACTGAAATGTAAAGTGCCTTATAGCAAACAAGACTAATCATTTATTATTGGCAGTTCATGTACAGCAGGCATGTTTAGTCTTGATTGCAGGGATTATCGGTCATCAGCTTTTCTATTCTGTTTGGGAAAAGTCTTTTTCTCTGAATAAGAAATTAAAATATTCACAATACAATAATAAGAAAAGATTAGTTGATGGAGAATTCCAGGCATTCTCAACTAAACTGGAGTTAATTTAGTGTTTCTGAGTCTCTCAGAGTCAAAATATTTATTTAAGAATTAATAACTAGAGAGATTGGCTCTACTGATTCCTTTCTGTTTACCTAGGAACAGGAAATGAAGTGCCAAATATATATTTGGTTCAAATATAGGGATATATGATATTGTATACAGGGCTGTTTATAGAGTTTTGAGCCAAACAGAATTTGAGGGATCACTTTATTTAAAAAGGAACCTGTCCTTTAGCCCAATTTTTGTCAACCGAAGGGCTGCAGTTTGGACAAACATGGTATAAAGGGCTAAAAGACAAGGAAAGGTCTATTCACTGGGAGGGGGCGCCACTGTACTGCGCATGTGAACAGTCCATATTGCCTCAAAGAATGGGAATTGCTATAAGAAATGCTACAAGATGGCAGATGGTGCTAGATAGAAAGTACAGCTCCAAGGTTTGTTACTGTAATTACTATTGTGCAGTCTTTATTTGTATTAGCAGTTTGTAAAGAGCATTTCCCTTGCCTTTCAATTGTCAACTACTATACAAACTTCCAGGAGCATTTTAGCAAATGTTGCAGTTTAGCATGTGTAACTGACATTTTGTTGTGTTTAACTTAAAAGCAGAAATGCTAACACTGCCTCTATATTATTACAATGAATAGACCTGAAAAGAGACAAAACATACCAAAATGAATGGCAACGTTTACTTGCTTGGCAGGTATCGGGAGAATTAGCTGTTGATCTTTATTTTTACACATCATAAAACAAACAGGTTTTTTTTTTATCATACTGCCTCCTTACTTGAGATTATCCAGTTTGAAATCCATTAACGTCCAAGGGGGAAATTTACTAAAGGGCGAAGTGGCTAACGCTGGAAAAAATTTGCCAGCATGATGTCATTTCGGCACTTCACCGGTTTACTAACGGTCGCTGGAGTAATTTCACTGGCGTAATTTAGCCAAGGAGATAGACTCTGGTGCAACTTCGCACTCTAACGCCAGGCGAATTTTTGCTCTGGCGAAAGAGCGTTACTGCGCAAATTCACTAAGTTTTTGATTTTACTGACTGTTACCTCTATAGCCAGACTTGCCTTTGCCACCTCAGACCAGGCGAAGTGCAAAAGAGTAGATAGGAGTTCCTCAAAAAAAAAGTTTAAAATTTTTCCAAAAAAAAAAGTTCCAAAAAACACTGGTGTCTTTTCCTTTTTACAGGGTGATAGGCTGAAAAAGATTGAAATTTTTTGGGGGTACCCTCCTTCCCCCCTACATTTGATAACATATGGCATCTAAACTATACTGTGGGCACATGTGTAGGGCAATATAACAACTCTATATAATTTTATTAAGATTCCCTGGCCTTGTGTAGTGTAATGTATTTGCTGCAGCATATACGGGCATTGTACTTTAACTGCACGCCATATGCAAATTAGCATAACTTCGAACTGCTGAGCATATTTTCGCTAGTGCAACTTCGTTCGTTACCCAGTGTGCAACTTCGGATATTTGTGAATGCGATGTGCGCAAAGCCAGCGCTGGCAAATTTTCGCCGGTTAGTGTATTTGCCCCCAAGTGTTTGCCCTGGGGAAGTAAGTTTTGCCTTTAAGGGTAATGACAGATTTGGAGATTTGTTGTCACCAGTTAAATCAGGGTTACCACAGGCAAAAATGTATGATAGGAAAATACACAGTGTTTCCTTTTATGAAGTCATCCAAAGTCTCCTCTCTAGGCACTTTTGGTAGTTATATAGCTGGTAGTATTGCAGATTCAACAACTGCCGAAGGGCCAGTAGGGTATTATTTCTCTAGAGCAGGGGTCCCCAACCTTTTGAACCCATGAGCAACCTACCTAACATTTGGTAGCCCCTATGTGGATTGTCAACCTACACTGAGGCTCTGCTTGGCAGTACACCTGGTTTTTATACAACCAAAAGTTGCCTCCAAGCCAGGAATTCAAAAATAAGCAGCTGCTTTGAGGCCACTGGGAGCAACGTTCAATGGGTTGGAGAACATGCTGCTCATGAGCTACTGGTTGGGAATCACTTGTCTAGAGCATCTATATGCTGAATGTTAGTTTTTCCCTGTCTATTGGGTTTTGTTACACATAATGCAAAAACCTTTATCTTGAAAACCCCAGGTCCCAAGAATTGTACATTTTATTTGACACCCAATAATTTTGTGAGTATTTTCTCTGCAGTTCTAACTATAGAAACTATAAACAAAAGTTGACTATGTGCCAAATTATAAAAGCTCTTGTTATACTTTTTGGAGAGTGTGGGTGTATTGGCCAAAACAAACATTGGTAGGAGATACAGAGAGGATCTTGATATAATTTCTTATTTGAAGGACTACTAAAAACCTTGGGGCTCCAAAATCAAACTCCACTATTGTGAAACCAATAGCCTTGAAAATCAAACTGTGTTGGTAGGCCTTGACTGAATTTTCATTTCAGCTTATGTGATGTTGGAAAGCTGAAAATAAGCATCGGATTTACGTAAGGCCTATTTGCTGTATTTTTGTGATACTATCCCCACCTTGGCTTTATTTACCAGATTGGCAGCAAGGGCCAGTGCCTAGGGCAAGGGTAGAGGGGTGGCCCTTGGATGTCTATATGGTAAATAAAAAACACTTAAAAAAAACCTTCCCAGCCTACTGCCGGATATTATATAGTATCTTCTGTGATTGGCACATGCGCAGTACTGCAGGACCATCTGTGCATTCATCAAATGAATACGTATACATACCATCTCTCTCTCTATATATATATATACTATACCTGCTATCCCACAGCCACAGTCCCTTCCCAGAGGCTCATATGATCACTGCTAATATAGGTACCATCTCTCCCTACTATACCTGCTATCTTACAGCCACAGCCCCTTCCCAGAGATTATTATTCTCACTGTTACTATATGCACCATCTCTCCCTACTATGCTTGCTATCCCACAGTCCCTTCCCAGAGACTATTATCCCACTGCTACTATAGGCACCATATCTCCCTACTATACCTGCCATGCCACAGCCCTTTCCAGGAGCTATTATCCTCACTGCTGCTGTAGATACAACGTCTCTCTATTATACCTGCTATCCCACAGCCACAGTCACTTCAATACAGTTACAACCCCAAACAATTGTACCTGTTTACTCTGCAGCAGCAGCATTGGTGGTAGTATAGACTATGACTGTGCATTTATTCCCATTTTAACAATTCTTTATAACCTGATACTTTATTTTTTTCTTTTAAGGTGATACATTTCATTGTTGTCTTCACTATATCATGTGTTTGTTTCAGAAAGAAATCCAAGCCATGAGCCAGTGCAGCCACCCTAATATTGTGACATATTATACCTCGTTTGTGGTGAAGGAAGAGCTTTGGCTGGTCATGAAATTATTAAGCGGAGGTAAATCAAGAAAATTTTGAAACGCGTATATAACATTTAGCCTTTGGTTGACACTTCCTCTTTGCTATAATATCTTCCTGCAGCTCACTAATATGAGGCTGTATATAAATGTGTGAAAATATGCAAGTATGCATTTATAGTTATTCCTTGCGAATGAATCATTTTTTTTTACTAAATCGGGTAAACCTTGTCTCCAAAAAGTGTCATATTGCATTTGCTACCCTAAGAGCATTCCTATTTTTAATAAAAAGCAAATTACATTTCAGAAGACAAAATGGGACTTGGATACCCAAATGTCCACACACAGTCAGATTTTTATCAGTTAGTGTTACCAACTAGTGATGTGGGGGCTGGGAATTTCCTGACCTGCACTCACCCTAACCTGCCCTTTATTAACCCAGGCCCAACCCAGCCCAGCCCAAGTTTGAAAAGCCACTTTAAAGGAACAGTAACTCCAAAAAAAAAATATAATATACCATAACTGTCCCGTTTTCTCTGGGACAGTCCCGATTTTGACAGCTCATCCACTGTCCCATGTTTTTTACTGAAATGTCCAGAGTTTCTCTTTGATCTCCTGCACTGACACCAGTAAAAGATACAACGTTTCTGAAACTTAATTAGAATAAGAGCTTTTTTAACAATTTAAAATAAGTAAAGAAACAATTGTAACAATTTAAGATTAGCAGGTCTCTTGAGGAAACTGTGGCTCACAGCATAAAGGGCAATTTCAGCTTCATTAGCAAAACTGTTATAACATATAAATCATTGCACTAAAATTCCCATAAATGTGTTCAAACTCTCATAACCTGCCAAATGTTATAAAATGGGCATGGTTATTAAGGGGCTGTGGCCATAAAGTGGTTGTTGTCCCTCTTTTTGTTTTTCAAATGTTGGGAGGTATGATAAACTGTTGACCTGCACTGGTAAAATTGATGTGTTTGCTTCAGAAACACAACTATAGTTTATAGAAACAAGCTGCTACGTGGCCATGGGGGCAGCCATTCAAGCACAGGGTACACAATAGATAGCAGATAAATTCTGAAAAATCCCATTGTATACTGCAGAGCTTATCTGTTATCAGCTGTGTATCCAGTGCATTCTCAGCTTTGAGTGGCTTCCCTCATGGCTTTTTGAAGAAAACACACCAATTGTACCAGTGCAGGGCAATAGGACATTATATTTTCATTACTGAACAACACTTTCATTTTTGGTGTTACTGTGTCTTTAGGACTTCATCCTATTATCTGACATCAGAGGGAGGGAATCCAAATCGTAATGCCATTCCACAGCCCCCCTAGTTTTCTGCAGAAGTTACTGATAAATGTAATTATTGATGCAAGAAAAGGATTTGACAGATTAAAGGGATACTGTCATGGGAAAAACATTTTTTTTTCAAAATGAATCAGTTAATAGTGCTGCTCCAGCAGAATTCTGCACTGAAATCCATTTCTCAAAAGAGCAAACAGATTATTTTATATTCAATTTTGAAATCTGACATGGGGCTAGACATATTGTCAATTTCCCAGCTGCCCCAAGTCATGTGACTTGTGCTGTGATAAACTTCAATCACTCTTTACTGCTGTACTGCAAGTTGGAGTGATATCACCCCCCTCCCTTTTCCCCCCCAGCAGCCAAACAAAAGAACAACGGGAAGGTAACCAGATAACAGGTCCCTAACACAAGATAACAGCTGCCTGGTAGATCTAAGAACAGCACTCAATAGTAAAAGCCCATGTCCCACTGAGACACATTCAGTTACATTGAGAAGGAAAAACAGCAGCCTGCCAGAAAGCATTTCTCTCCTATACTTCCGGCACAAGTCACATGACTGGGGGCAGCTGGGAAATTGACAATATGTCTAGCCCCATGTCAGATTTCAAAATTGAATATAAAATAATCTGTTTGCTCTTTTGAGAAATGGATTGCAGTGCAGAATTCTGCTGGAGTAGCACTATTAACTGATTCATTTTGAAAAAAACATGTTTTCCAATGACAGGATCCCTTTAACTATTTCAATATAGATGCAAACTAATTGACCAATAAGAATTCCCAGCACTTTGTCAGGCATGTTGCTGTTATCTTATATACAGAGATAATTATGTTATATTTGTCTTCATTATATTACACTGGAATCAAACATGGGGTTGAAAACTTGTTAACTGCTGGACACTGGGATTTTTTGTTTGCATATTAAAGGAATCACTGCCTGAAGAGATTTGGAAAAAAAGTTTTGGAAAAGTTTTATTGTGCAATATTGCTTTCAGAATACATTCCTGATGTTGATGGACTACAGCTACCAGAATTCTATGTTACATTTTTCTGGGATTTGTAGTCCAGCAACAAGTGAGTAAAGTGTGGTTGGATTGTGCAGTGAATCAGGGTTTAACATCTTTTAAAAGGAACAGTAACAGCAATAAATTAAAGTGTTTTAAACACTACTATAGTTTATATAAACAAGCTGCTGTGTAGCCATGGGAGCAGTCATTCAGAGCTGGAAAAGGAGAAAAAGCACAGGATACACATCAGATAACAGATACACTCAGTAGTATACAGTGGGAGGCTACAGAATGTATTGTTTTCTACTTTATATCGTGTGCTCAAATGGCTGCGCCTAGTGATGGGTGAATTCATTCGCCAGGCGCAAACTCACAGCGAATTTGCAGCGAATAAATTCGCGAAGCACCCGCAGAAATTCGCCGGCGTCAAACCTTTTTTTTTACCGGCGTCAAAAAAAACAGCGTTTCGCTAATTTTTCGGCTATGCGAAACGCCGCAAATTTGCCCATCACTAGCTGCCCCCATTGCTACACAGCAGCTTGTTTATATAAACTATAGTAGAGTTTCTGAAGCAAACACATCAGTTTTACCAGTGCAGGGCAACACTACATTATATTGCCATTATGTTAAAACACTTTAATTTTTTTGGTGTTACTAATTTTTTTATAAGCTACAGTAAACCTTGCTGCACTGCATTGTAAACACACTTTACTGGACTCCAAATCCTAGAATAATGTAACATAGAATGAAGGTTCGTGCATGCTGGGAGTATTAATCCAGTGATTCCAGTGTAATATAATGACCCCAAAATGACACAATAATCTCTGTATGTAAGATATCAGGATTCTCATTGGTTGATCCTCTTCCATCTGTAAATTAAGTTTTTGGTCAGTTGAATTCTCATTGGTGAATTGTTTTCCGTGTGTAAATTTGTTTTGTTTTCTCAACTTTTATAGAGAACTAGGGGTCACAATGGGAAACCTTTTTGGTTGGGTTTAGTGTCCATTTAAAAAGACTGCACTGCACTGCTCAGCCACGCTTAACACAGTGCTTGCTGGATAACAAACCCCAGTATACTTTAACAGATTATCGAGGTTAAGGCATGTTGGGATCTGTAGTCCAAAACATTAAGGTTGTATTCTTAAAAATGCTCAATAAAATTTCCCCCAGTTTCCAGGGTTTAGTGTTCCTTTAAAGAGTTTTATGTGCTGTTGCTGGAAAATGGTTTCCTCCAATAACGAGTAGTTATATGTTAGTTAGGATCAAGTACAAGGTACTGTTACAGAGAAAAAGAAAATATTTTTAAGTCTATGGGTGATGACCTTCCCCTAATTCTGAGCATTCTGGATAAACTGGGTTTCCAGGTAATGGATCCCATACCTGTATAGCTACTGTATATTGCACTGTATATACTGTATTCACCAGACTGACACTTTGTTTAAATACAGGTTCTATGCTGGATATTATAAAACATGTAGTAGGCAGGGGAGAGCATAAGAATGGAGTTCTGGAAGAGCCAATCATTGCAACGATTCTTAAAGAAGTGTTGGAAGGTCTAGATTACCTGCACCGGAATGGACAGATTCACAGGTGGGACGCTATGCAATTACCTTAAACTGTACATGGTTAAAAAAGATAAATCATTTCACGTTTCTACGTTGATTCTCTGCGTAAAAAATTCTGCTCAAAAAGTGGTGTGTGCTGCTGTGGTTTGGGTTACCCTTTGCATATTGTAAATAAGTAGATACAGTATATTCTATAGGATGGATAAACTTTGACCCCCCATGTGTTTGTAATGTTTTTGTACACTTCTCCCCCAGTGTGTTATGTTTTGCTACCGTGTTCTTCTCTGCTTCCACTAGTCCTTTGTTGAGGGATACGGTAACTCTGCCAGTCTCTTATTTAAACCAATATTTGACACCGGGGTTGCCAAACAAATTACCACCAACCAATGTTAACTTTGTGATTCTTTATAAAAACTGCCCTCATAGTTACATAGTTAGTTACATAGTTAAATTGGGTTGAAAAAATACAAAGTCCATCAAGTCCAACCCCTCCAATTGAAAACCCAGCATCCATACACACACCCCTCCCTACTTGCATAAATTCTGTATACCCATATCTATACTAACTATAGAGCTTAGTATAACAATAGCGTTTGATTTTATGTCTGTCCAAAAAATCATTCAAGCCATTCTTAAAGACATTAACTGAATCAGCCATCACAACATCACCCGGCAGTGCATTCCACAACCTCACTGTCCTGACTGTGAAGAACCCCCTACGTTGCTTCAAATGAAAGTTCTTTTCTTCTAGTCTAAAGGGGTGGCCTCTGGTATCCACTTTATGGGTAAAAAGGTCCCCTGCTATTTGTCTATAATGTCCTCTAATGTACTTGTAAAGTGTAATCATGTCCCCTCGCAAGCGCCTTTTTTCCAGAGAAAACAACCCCAACCTTGACAGTCTACCCTCATAATTTAAGTCTTCCATCCCTCTAACCAATTTAGTTGCACGTCTCTGCACTCTCTCCAGCTCATTTATATCCCTCTTAAGGACTGGAGTCCAAAACTGCACTGCATACTCCAGAGGAGGCCTCACCAGGGACCTATAAAGAGGCATAATTATGTTT
Source organism: Xenopus petersii (assembly GCA_038501925.1). Classification (NCBI taxonomy): domain Eukaryota; kingdom Metazoa; phylum Chordata; class Amphibia; order Anura; family Pipidae; genus Xenopus; species Xenopus petersii. The sequence goes on from CM076689.1 coordinate 54,817,430, forward strand.
TCATCCCTTGAGTTAATGCCCTTTTTTATGCAAGACAGAACTTTATTTGCTTTAGTAGCCACAGAATGACACTGCCCAGAATTAGACAACATGTTATCTACAAAGACCCCTAGATCCTTCTCATTTAAGGGAACTCCCAATACACTGCCATTTAGTGTATAACTTGCATTTATATTATTTTTGCCAAAGTGCATAACCTTGCATTTATCAGCATTGAACCTCTTTTTCCAGTTTGCTGCCCAGTTTTCCAACTTAGACAAATCATTCTGCAAAGTGGCAGCATCCTGCATGGAACCTATAGTTCTGCACAATTTAGTATCATCTGCAAAATAGAAACAGTACTTTCAATGCCCACCTCCAGTTCATCATATTATATTATATAAAAAGTGCAAGTGATCCTTCCTTCTCTCTCTTTGCACAAGGATCCTTTCTCATCAGTAGGTTTGTGAAGGTGCTGGCTCCAGGTCTAATCGTGGCATCCTGTTGGCACCATCCCAGTTGCAGGAATCAGGGTGTCAGTTGCTCTCCTCATATTCTGTGCTTCTCAAAATTCCGGTGCCAGATACACTTGTCTCCAGTCAAGGAGAATGGAAAATATACACTAAGGAATAAAGGGCAGTTTAGTAAGGCAGAGAATAAACAATTCATTAAAGCAAGACTGTAACTACCAGCCAGACTGGTCCTGTATGAAACTTGTGTTACATTTGCAGCCCTAATAATAATAATAATAATAAAGCAAAGATGTGTGCTGTTTTGGAGCCTTCATGTTGCTGCCAATTATACCATAATTCCAGGAAATGTCATGAGCTGAATTCCTGGGCTTCTCTTAAAACACTTTATTTTTTCTCCATCTTAAAGCTGCTGCCCTTGGCATAGGCCCTGGTAATAATGTAAATACAGCACAGATAAGCCCTATATAACATATGGTCCAACCTTCTTATGGCTAGCAAGGCTGCTTTTTTTATAGCAAACAGATCACTGCTGAATCCTGTGACCCACAAGAAATTAACAGCAAATTAATAAAAAAACCAAAGCAGGTCAAGTTATATCAGTTACTTAATGGCACTATCATAGTTTAGAGAGAAAAGTAACTGCTAACTTGCTACTGCAATTGTATTGTACTACTGTTATATTCCTCCTGTATGTGGCTCAGTAGAAGGTCTTTTGCTCTCTCACTGGTTGGAACCTGCATTTATGTTTCCCTCCCCCAACCTTTCATGAAATTTTAGTAAAATATGTAATAAGTTCCATTTAGGCTTTTTCTGAGCATTACATGAATATAGTCTTTTTTCCCTCTCTTTAGCAAACACAAAATAATTTACATTCCTGTAAGTGGTTGGATACTGGACAGTCCCTTAGTGTATTTTCTGGAATTTCATTAGGCTTGAGACTTGAGCCTATATGAATGTTAACTGCACAGGGTATAGTGGAAGTTAAAAGAGGCCTTGTGTGAATTGTGTGATAAATGTGTCCTATAATATACAGTACATCTGTTTTTATTCTTCATGAAATGGTTCTTACTCTATGTAATTTTTAACTGTGTATCCTGCACAGTTCAGCACCCTGGACAGCACTTTTTGAAGAGGTCATAAACCTTAGATTGCAATGTTTCCCCATCCAAATGTTACTGGAATACAATTCCCAGCATAATTATCAAGGCTTGAAGCATGCTGGGAGCTGTAGTCCAACAACATCATCCAAAACAAAGAGCAGAGACCTGCAGCTATTTGCACAATGTCCTACACAGTGTACAAAGTATAAAAAAAATTGTGCAGGCATTGTAAATGAGCCCTTTTACTTTTCAGACTCAGTTTACTAAGTGCTATGTCCAATAGGCCAAAATGACAGCAGGTGGTGCTGTTGCTTCCAAATTAATTATGCTTGCAGTGTAAAAACTGCCAATAGCTTGAAAAAAAAATTAAAAAAGATTTAAATTGCAAAAATGCTTAGAAGAGCACTCTGAGTTATTTTAATTTGTAATCCCTTTTACTCTGACAATTTAAAGATCACAAACTATTGGGACAAACTGCTTAGTGAAGCTTGGCTTTAAGGTTCACTTTCCCTTTAATTGTTCATTTTTGTAGTATTATCAGAAGCATGTATTTATAAAATGCCAACATATTCGGCAGCATTGTACAATCAATGTGTGTACACATTAAACATAAAAAAAAAAACCAACAATAGCCAAAAATGCTTGTACGTATTAAGCTAATTCTCGAATAAATAAATGACTCATTATGTATTTGTGGTTCAAAAACCAGTTCTTCCCTTTTCCAGCAAGAGCTTGGTTTAAATGTAGCTGCATTTATCTTTTTATTGCAGGGACTTAAAAGCTGGTAATATCCTTTTAGGAGAAGATGGATCAGTGCAGATAGCAGGTAATTTCACTTAATGCAGTTCATGTTGTCTTTATATTATTTTCCTGGTTTTCTTTACATACAGTTTATGTATTTTGACTGTGAGTATTGCATCCTGAGGGGTTAAAGGGAAACTAGAGCTATGCTTTTGGATTGAGAAAACATAAAGATGCCTTTGGACTGAGACAATTCTAAATGTGCCCTGAAATATTGATTACATTATTTAATGTATTTTTCATGCACATTATTCAGTTCAAATAGGAACACTTTGTTTGCATTACACAGAGCATCGGCAATAACTTATTTTGAAAATGTTTAACCCTTGATGTGTTTAAATATATTTTCCTTTTGAATATTGTTCTCTTTATCACATGCTAAATGTCTAAAGGGACACAGTATTAACTTCCACCAGAAAAACAGTTTCTACAGAGCCAATGCTGACAACCCTCCTATGTCAACTAACCCACATTTTTCAGGGATGCACTTACATTTAATCTCACCCACACCTGCAGTAACTATTCAGTTACCTGCTGTTTGAAATTTGTGCCTAAACCACCAACACTGAAATGCACTTAAGTGCCACCTGAATGTTTAGAAGCAGTTAGAGCACTGTTAGGGATGGCCTGGGTGGAGTGGGGGCATATTGTGGGCCAAGAAGGTTTTGGCATATACCCTGTGTGGAACAGGGTATGGTATAATTGGAGCAAGGCATGGTCTAGAGCAGTGATCCCCAACCAGTGGCTTGTGAGCAACATGTTGCTGACCAACCCCTTGGATGTTGCTCCCAGTGGCCTCAAGCAGGTGTTTATTTTTGAATTCCTGGCTTGGAGGCAAAGTTTGGTTCCATAAGACCATGTGTACTGCCAAAAAGAGCCTCCTTGAGACTGCCAGACCACATAGGGGCTACCGAATAGCCAATCACAGTCCTTATTTTTCCCCACAGAAACTTTTTTCATGCTTGTGTTGCTCCCCAACTCTTTTTACAATTGAATGTGGCTCATGGGTAAAAAAGGTTGGGGACCCCTGATCTAGAGGAACGGGACAGGGACACATTTGTATGTTGATGTAGACAAAAATGTACCCAGTTTTGAAAAATAAAATGAGACGACCCATCATTGTAAAATTAGTCTACTAATCAATATATCGCCCACATCAACATGGGCAATATTTGGTAATAGGACAAACATTTTGAAAGCTGATAGGAAACTGGCAGGGATTGTTTTAGCAGTCAGCAGAAAGGCTATATTGAACTGCTGGACTTCAAATATACCTCCAACGTTGAATTTAGTGAAGTTAAAACTCGATACCATATAGGGGATTAATAGCAAAAAATTGGAAGGCATTGGCTCCCCCATCAGAGAAGGAATTCCTGGAAAGAATCAGATATGTTCGGAGGATGGGTTATCTGACGGCACTCAAACATGATAAGGTAGATCAGTTTAATAAGATCTGGGGTAGTTGGGATGCTATTGAGGCCATGTCACACTTTTGCGCTATTGTTAGGAAATGATGTAAACCGGGTTGAGGGGATGTCAAATAAAGTCAATACAGATGCCTTGGTAGGACGGTTGGGGGTTTGATATGTCTGTACGATGGGGAAGGGCAGGATGGTGACTTGCCGGTATCACTGGGACAAATATTTTGCAGTCATGCATAGGAAAAGTTTTGTTTTCTATGGGTTTGTATTGCTGAAATTCATCTCAAGCTGTTTATTTTGTAACGGAAGAAAATGTCATGGCCCATTGAGGGCAAACTGTTTGCTGTCTATGTGAAACTTGGAAAAATAATAAAAATGTTCTTACCAAAAAAAAAAAAAACTCGATACCATATGGACTGGCTGGAAGCTACCCTTAATAGGGAACGCCAGGTAGCAAATTTCTTCAACACCTGGATGAGATATGTTCACACACTGTCCCTTCAAAGACAGCAAGAAATAGCTTCAGTATTTAGATTTACTTCATGGTATATGTCAGAGGAACTGTCGGGTAGGCAGATAATATCAACAGGGAGTTAGATAAAGACACTGCAGATTTTGCAAGAGAACTGAATTGGATAATGGGAGAAGTTGGGGGGACTGAGGGAAAGAGATACCCAATTGAGTAAATCTTGCCTTATATAATACTCTGTCTTACATTGAAAATTAAACACGTTATGTTTTCTGTGATTGGGGACGGTCGATGAAAGTGTGTGTCTTAAATTGCAAAGTTTTACAACATGTTAGCTTTGCTGTATATGTATTGAACCATGGTGCAAATAAAAACATTAAAAAAAAAGTAAGGATCGGCAGGCTATGCTCACAAGAGCTTACAATCTAAAAGTCCTGTCTGTCTCTTACTTGCATATACAATTGCACAGGCCCACTACAACGCACAAGCATTATAAAACCTGAAGAATCTTCAATTTGCAATGTTTTTTTCATTTGTTTTTCAGATTTTGGAGTAAGTTCATTTTTGGCAACAGGAGGGGACGTCACCAGGAATAAAGTAAGGAAAACGTTTGTGGGAACTCCGTGCTGGATGGCACCTGAAGTGATGGAACAGGTAATATTAATTTATGATTCAATTCATACTTACCTGTAGGGAACCATGGATCAAAAAGGATTAAATATACACGTATGCCATATCACTAATTTTATTTATATTATAATTTTAGATTTTATTCAAGAGGCTTAATGCTGTGGAAAATAACAAAAATATAGTTTTCAAGGTTTATTCCAAGTTATTTTACTGATTCAGATAAGATCCCCTGATGCAATCTGTAACACCTATGGATATATCGATCCATATTTATGAAAGAAGGAACAACCAGTCCCTCCTTCCCAAAAATCGGTATATTTCTTTATTCTAGTTGTTGTTAGTATAATGTCCATGTTCGATTTAAGCCAATAGCAACACAGATAGATACATTAATAGACTAGAATAGATAAAATAGATAGACATAAGTTTGCTCTCCCCCTTTTCTCTGTCAATTCAAAGGTCTTTGATAGTCAGTTACTTTTTCTTGTAGGTGAGAGGCTATGACTTTAAGGCTGATATGTGGAGTTTTGGAATAACTGCCATTGAATTAGCTACGGGTTCTGCTCCATATCACAAGTATCCTCCTATGAAGGTAAGAGCATTACGAACTCTGGGATTTCGGAGCTGATCTATTAATATGCAGTCAAACACATGTATTTTCAGTGGGGTGTTAGCTCTTGGCACAGGTTAGCACCAGTACTGTGCACTAAAATCCATCTGAACAGTTAATCCAGATGCAGGTTGGATATGGGGGCATAGACAGTTATTTTGGTTAAAGTTGGAAAAAATTAAAATCAGTGTTGTTTGACTGCTCGGTTAAAATTATTGACCATCAAATCTTTATCTTACTGTGCTAACATAAGGACAGCATTGGTTATTAAAGGTGATTTTGTTTCTGTTTTATGCTAATTTGCTATGGGATGTACAGTAATTGCAGTAAGACACTAGGGGGTATATTTATCAAAGAGTGAACTTAGAGATCGTCACAGTCCTCTAGAGTAAAATTCCGCCACTATGCATTCATTTCTATGGGATTTTGAAAGGCGTGATTATCAAAGGGTGAACTTTCACTTTCACCCATTAATAAATTCTCTTTTAAAAAACCCATAGAATTGAGTGGAACGTGGCGGAATTTCACTCTAAAGGACTGTGGCAATCTCTAACTTCACTCTTTGATAAATATACCCCTAGGAGTCATTTATCATGTGTAGGTCACAGTGCAGAGTGCAACAAGAAAAAAAAAACTAGGTGCTGGCCGCCATGTTTATTGAAGTTTGCTGCTTTTGCCCCCTACCCATCCTCTAATTTATGTGTTGTCAGGTGGTAAGCCCTGGCTGGCACTGCACTGGATTTTTTTTGTCAAGCATGAGCTATAGAGCGGAGCCAGAACCTGGATGCATGTGTTCTTTTTTTGAGGACCAAGGTGTACAATTGCACCCCTTATTGCTCTTAAACTAGCATTGAGGGGTAAAGTAAATGGCCCCTGTTGTCTTTGATCTTGTAAAACATGCTGCCTTTCATTGCCTTGACTGGGAAAGGCCCAATGGCACACCAGTACACTATTATTAAGGCCAGTGAGAAAGGCTCTAAGGTGGTAGGGCAGGGTAGAATTGGATTGAAGATGGCCAATAAGCTGTAGCATAAACATTCTACTCAAGAAATATCTAGTATAAGTAATCATAGAGCAACTGGACTTGCTAAGTAATCATTGAAGATGTTTCAATACTCATCTGAGCAGCTTCTTCAGTTCAACTCCAGAAGCTGCTCAGATGAGTAGTGAGACGTCTTTTATGATTTCTCCTCAAGTCCAGTTACTCTAGAATTACTTATACTAGATACACCATCACCTGTATCAATGAGAATCTTCATAGTCATATTCTAGATATTAGTGATGGGCGAATTTGCGCCGTTTCGCTTCGGCGAAAAATTCCTGAATTTCGCACGAAATTTGCGAAACGGCGAAAAATTTGCGAAACGGCGCCGGCGTCTCGTTTTTGACGCCAGCATCCATTTTTTGCGCCGGCGTCCATTTTTCCCGCGAATTTTCGCAGGCGTTTCGCGAATTTATTCGCTGGCGGCAAATCGCGCAAATTCGCCGCGAATTCGCACCTGGCGAATAAATTCGCCCATCACTACTAGATATAGAAAAATGTTAAATGGTGCCCTCTGGTGGACAAACGAGCAACAACGCATCTTTAAGCCATGGAAATGCACTTGTTTTACTCAGCTAGGGAAGCCAAATAGCACATGAATCATTATCTAAACCCATAACTAGGGTTGTCACCTGGCTGGTATTTGACCAGCCTAATTCACCAGCCTGGACCTTTATTTCAAATTGACCTGCAATGTACTTGCCAGTAAATGTATTATAACTTTGCATCCCTCCCCTCCCTTACCGATTCCTGACCAAAACTTTAAAGCTATTACCTCCTGCTCTCTGCAAACTACAGCTCTTGGACCCTCCCATGCCATGCCCATTTACCTTCTCCTGTGACATCACCAGGACAGGAACCATTTAGTCTTTCAATTACACAACAATATATATAGGATTATCCATTTGAACATTATGAATTTGCTTTTAATATATTATTTATTCTGTTACCAGGGAGCTGGTGATGTGTTTTAAACCCAGACAAAGTTTTACTTACCATTTTCTCATCAGAGTTATTATTGCCCTTTCAATAAATACAGTACGCCTGGCTTTTTGAAAATAATAATTGCAGACTTTTCATGAACATCTCCATAGTTTCATGAGTCTGTTTATTTCTCTAGGTCTTAATGTTGACCCTGCAGAATGATCCTCCCACCCTAGAGACAGGAGTAGAAGACAAAGAGATGATGAGAAAATATGGGAAATCCTTTAGGAAGCTAATTTCGTTGTGTCTCCAAAAAGATCCATCAAAGAGGTAAGTGATCCCAGTTCCCTGCTGGCGAATTGTTCTTCTGACACTAACAACAATGTTCTGAATTGCAATAACTGTGAACACTGACTGCATTCAGGTATTCAGCTGCAGTAAAAGTCAATACTTCTCCATAACAAGGGGATCAAGCCAAAGTCAGCAGAGCCGTATTTATTACTGGGAAACTGTAGAAAAGCAGAACCATAAGGATATTCATTACAGGAACTTTTCCTTTAAAGGGGTAGTAAACCCTGCTGCGCTGTACTATTCAACCAAACTTTACTCAGCTGCTGAACTGCAAATCTAAGAATAATAATAATGTATCACATTATGAAGATTAAGGTTCTCTGAGAGCTGTAGTCCAGCATCATCCAGGTTGTATTATTAAAGCAATATTGTTCAGTGAAACATTTTTACCCAATGGTAAATCAGGTGCCAGGCCAAACAGACTTGTCACAAGCTCAGGAATAACTGGCATGCATTTCAGTAACAGCTGGGCCCTGCAATTCATAAGGCGTGCAAATATTTATTCCCAGTGGCTCTGTACGTGGAAAGATTTGATTTAGAGCACTGGAACGTTAGGAGTCAATTTTCCACTTTTTGAAATCATAGTTGTAGTTGTGCTACTATTCTGGTCCATAGTGTAAATGTAAATATTTTAATGATTGCTGAGCACCTTTTATATATATATTTATATATGTACAGTGGTGTTTAGAGAAGTAGTGCTTGATGAGTTAAGGTATACATTAATAGAATAAGTAATGATACTTGATGGTATTGGTCTAATATTCTTCTATACTGTAAAATGTAAAATTACTCATCTAAAAAAAATCTACAGTTGTTTTCTAGTTTTCAACATTTTATACCCCTTATATAATGAAATTGAAAAAAACTGTGGCACCTGCTGGTCATCTCCACCAATTGCATATAGTAAAAAAAATGTATTTAGTGAAAAAATAGTTTTGTGATGTTGTTGACCAGATTAAACGCAAATCACTTTTTTGCTTGGTAATTTAATTCTACTGAACAGAGCAACTTTTTTGACTCAATTTTTTTTACCAACTGTACCAAGTCAGCTGAAATGATCAGCAGGTGGCACTGCTGTTTTATTTGCAGAAACTAGCTAATATCTTGAAAATGAGACAAAAGTTATTCATGTAAATGACAAACATTCTCAGAAGTGCAGGGTAAGCACTTTTACATTTATTTATTTGGGGAGTTGACATCTCTTTCAATAATGCACAATGAGCTGGGCTAGTTTTAGGAAGGACAGAGAGGGCATTTATTATGCGGACCAACATCAAAGGGCCCCGGTAGTTGGAGTAAGCAAAGCAACAGTTCAAAGGACATTGTATATTTCATATCAGGGATCTTTAAACCTGCAGTATGAACATGACTCCTACATTTATGTTGAACAAATGGCTATGCTGTGCTTTAAAAGTGAAGCTCGCACACTGTGTTATGGGAGCATACAGAACAGGCTGGCTCACTCACAGATATATATATATATATATATATATATATATATATATATATATATATATATATACCCGTCCTGGAAATGTGCAGTACTTACAAATTCCCATGCACTTAAAGGAGAAGGAAAGCTACGGAGGCATTTTATTGCCAATAGATTAGCTGCAATAGTGCAAGCTAGAATGCTATATTTATTCTGTAGAATGTTTTACCATACCTGAATAAAAAGATCTAGAAACTCTCTGTTTGTTTAGAATAGGAGCTGCAGTATTAACATGGTGTGATATCACTTCCTGCCTGAGTCTCTCCCTGCTCTGGGCTCAGATTACAGTAGAGAAGGGAGGGGTGGGGGGAGAGGAGCAAACTGAGCATGCTCTTGCCCAGGGCAATGAGGTTTAAGCTGAAGGCAGGAAGTCTGATACAGAAGCCCATGTGTACACAATAGAAGGAAAGAAATGCAGTGTTTCTTTTGACAGGGGACTCAGAGCAGCACTACTTTGGGGGTTTACTGGTATATTTAGATGGACCTTTCTGATAACGCTTACTTAGTTTTAACCTTTCCTTCTCCTATAATGTAATGTATAATTTATCTGTAACACTCAGACGTTACAGAATGGATTGAGGTCAAATATGGCACAATGGATATCACTGCGCTCAGTTTATAAATCAGATTTGTGGGTAACACACTGTGCATGTTAAACTGCCGCCTTCCACCCTTGCCCGTGAACCAATACATGCAATGCATAATGTTTTATTCTTCCAGCTCCATAGATATTTACTGTAGTTAAGGTAACCTGCTGCCTTTGATCACTTGCTAGAGTGTCCTTCTAGTCTAAAGAAGAAGGTGCCAGGGCGGGAGAATAATGGCAGATTCCGCTCACAATCTCAGGGAACGCATTTGCATAGTAATGTACATTTCATGGATTAATCCTCTCAAGGCATTGGCCCATGAAGGGCAGCAGATAACAGAACAACAGAAGGCACAGAGACACACTTAGCCCTCATGCCATGCACACTCATTGATCTCATGGGTAAAGCAAGCAGCCGAATGTGTGCCAGGGACATATTTATCACTTATAACAAGGTTGGCAAAAGGCAAATAAACAAGGCAGATGCTTAACTTGTAAATAGAGGTTTATTTTATTTCTCGTATTACAGAGGAGAAAGATGCTTTAAAGTTACAGAAATGCTTTAAATCAACAATTGTTTTTCTTCCACAGGCCGACAGCAGCTGAACTGTTAAAATGTAAATTTTTCCAAAAAGCTAAGGTAATGTAGCCAAAATATATATATATGTCTAAGAATATGCCTTTCATTTGTTGAATTCTAATATTAGGTTAAAAATTAGCTTTCTAATTTGCTACCAATTAGTGAGGTAAGACGAAACACTCTGCAGATTCACAAACACACACATTAAGAATATGGTTAAAAAGATGAAAAAAATTATTAAAAAGAAAATATCAGTAAAAAATATTTTTACTAAAAAAAATGTAGTAAAAAAAAATGGATTTTGGAAAATTCACCCTGGGGTCCAACAGGCTTCACTAGGACTATTAATAGGACTATTAATTAAGTTACAGGGATGGTGAGCGTACACACTATTTGTAGGGTGGTGGGAGGGAATTGCCTTCTCCCTCTGGCTGTCAATCACTGTCTTGTTCTGTTGCGAGCACTTTCAGAATTGTAGCTGGTAGTGTGTCGGAACTTGGAGTAGGGGGTGTGCTTTTTGGAGGGGTCTTGGCGGCGGCTGGTGATATGGAAGGAATTGGATTCACAAAGATAAAAATGAATGCAGTCAGTATAAGTCCCCAGAAACAGTGGGTCTTGGGCAAATTTCTTGAGAATAGATGCTGATTTATGCTGATTCAACAGTTGGCCCTGCACCTACAATTCTCAACTTATGATGTCTCCCCCCATCTTTGGTATCTCTTATTAGGACAGCCATGAAAATGTTAAGAACTATAGGGCAAGTTGGGCATAGGTTGGAAATCACTACTATTATTTATTAATGCTTTATGTCAGTGCTTTCCATCTTCTGTGGTACAGAGAGCCAGACTTTTTCTGATCTACATGGCAGATGGCATCCTGTATTGACCACTCCCCCTTTAAAAAAACACACCCACTTTAAACCACACCCACATTATCACAAGAAATGTTAAGACAATACCCACATTAATGGTGATAGCACACCAAAACAACAAATGGTTCGTTCTCACTGCAGGGATATCACTTATCACTTATATATGAAAAAAGTTCATGTCATATTAAGACATACCCAGTAATGTAACTAGAGGGGGGCGGGCCCTGGCGCAGGACGTGCAGTTGGGCCTCCACACCCCCCTCCGTACGCTATTTTCGTCTGGAATCCAGTGGCGTGCGAGCTGCCGGGGGGAACTGAGGGGGTGCGGGCCCTGGCCTAATTGCACCCCCTGCTCCCCCGGTAGTTACGCCACTGGACATACCCCTAAATCCATAAACCTCCTCCTCCCCTGCAGATAGCATAGCAACACCATGGGCACCTCCTAACATGTATTTCCAAATGCTAACAAACCCCCACCAAGTTTACCTCCCACAGGCACACACAGGTAGTGTAGGGCAGGCAGAGTATGGCACACACAAGCAGAGTAGGGCAGTCAGAGGATGGCACACACAGGCAGAATAGAGCAGGCAGAGTATCACACACACAGGAAGAGTAGGGCAGGTTGAGTAGGGTAGGAGACCTATCAGGACCAATCCACTCTCCTTTACTACGTACAATGTCAGTGCTGCTGCTATCTGAGGTGTGAACAATGTGGGTACTGACAGTTTGTGGTGTGAACCATACAGGTCCTTGCCAGTGTAAACAATACAGGTTCTTACAGATGTAAGGGATGCAGGTTTTTTTACAGCCTGAATCTGAGGAACAACTTTGTGGGTGCAAGAATTCTGCAAAAAAAGCATGGTGCTTCCTCTTGTAATTGCACTTTGCTCACTCAAAAATAAAAAAATGATCTCTATAGTTTCTGATGGCACACACAAGCAAGACTGTTATTGGTTAAATCTGTTTTCATAGATATGCCTGGATTTTCAGTTTGGCTGCCCCTAGGCCACAGATTCGTGGCGTCTGCCTCGTAAGTGCCCCCCCTGCAAGCACACGTAAGCGTGCGCTGGTTCCCACTGCATTCCTGTGTATCCCCAGTGCTGCTAGAATGCAGCTGGGCAACATGCCGTCCATAAAATCTTGCTGTCCTGTGATTTTTTTAATAAAATCTGGCTTTTAAAAAATCATGAATTTTTCTGGAATTTATTAAATCCTGAGGATAGAAAATCCGAATCAGAAAATCCGGCATGTCAGACCTATCGAGGTTGCATATAAGTCAATGGAGAAGTCCCAATGATTTTTTGATGTGCTCAGAGTTTTTGGGCAAAAATCTGAGTTTTTGGGTGAAAAATCCAAAAAAAAATTGAAAATCGGATGAAGAATCTGAAAAATCGGGAAAATGTAACAATAAATAAGCGCAAAAAACCCAAGCGGATTTGATCTGAGGTTGTAGCAGAAATTTTTTAGATAAATTCAGACTTTGATAAATACAGTAACCCCCTAAGTATGGAGAACCAAATTACAGAAAAAACCCAGTCCCAAGCATTCTAAATGTTTAATTTTTTTATTGGAAATGTATCTGTAAATAGAGATTTGTTTCATGTTACTAATGGTTAATTCTCATCTTTATCTTATAGAATAGGGAGTATCTCATTGAAAAACTTCTTATCAAAACACCAAATATTGCAAGGGGAAAGAAGGTAAGATACTTTGTTCCCGTCAGTATATATATATGTTTTAGGTTGACTCACTTAGGGTAAAGTTTTGATATAAGGCACAACAAAAGCTGTGAAAAGGTGATACCTTTTTTTTGGCTAACTAGGATCAATCATAGTAAGCTTTCAGAACATTTCAGTCCTTCTTCAATGCTGATTATAAAGAAGCTATGTTGGTTCTGACATTTATATTTATATATGGATTGTTACCAGAGACAGATATATATGGGAGGTGGGCTATGCAAAGGGGTCCAGATAAGGAACCAAACCAAGTAGATAGCAGATTATAGTAGTAGTTTGTTCTCTTCACGGATATTTGTTTTTTTGGAATAGTTCCTAGTGTGGGTTGTTAGCCATAAATCCTTGTCCTAAATTTAGTCCTGTCTCCAGACATTTAAAAGTTTACATACAGTAAGTTTGTATTCCCACACTTTTCGTTTATTTTTTGTTTTGAAATTTCCTTTGAAAATTTTTTATATATATTTGCCTACTGGTGTGTCCAGTCTTTTATTGTTCATTGTGAACCGATGGTAAGTGGTTCTTTTTCAGAAGCTTTGTCCCTTTTCCCTGTTTCCCCTATATAAACGCCTCCTGTTGGACACAATTTTGCCTATGACTAAGTGCTAGGTAAGCATGAAACGCGTTAGGCGCTATAAGGTGATTTTCTAATGTTTTTTAATACTTTGATGTAATAAACTCTATTTTTTAACTTATTAGCATGCTTTGGAGACTTATTTAAGTATATACAAATAAAAAGGGGCATAGATTCGCAGGAGGAGGGGACATACTTCCACTGTTCAGAGTGCTGGTAAGGCCCCATCTAGAATACTCCATACAGTTTTGGTCTCCAGTGCTCAAACAGGACATTATTGAATTAGAGAGGGTCCAGAGAACAAGTTGGTAAAAGATATGTAGAAAGAGAGAAAAAGAACTGACCCATAAGACTGCACCAACCCATCCCACAATCAAATCACGTAACGTTTAATAATATATATAAAACTGAAAGTCCAGGTAAGGCATTAAAATCAGGGAAGAGCATGGATAAGGGAAAAAACTTAGGTAAGGGGTTGAGGGTGTGAACCTGCAGTCTGAGTGGGTCTCAGACCCGCCTAGGTAGGGGTTAATGGTGTATTGCTATATTCTCTGGAATGGGTCTCAGACCCACCTAATAGGTTAACACCTATATGTCAAGTGCTCAGTTTGACTATTATAGTAAACAGAGAAAGACCCTTAATAGTGCAATTATAAACCACCCCTTCACCCACAGCGCACCCCTCCCGGTTGCATGAAAGATATCTGGTCTCTAAATGCTTCAAGCATCAAGGCTCAACCCACCAATTAAGCTAGCATGTCGGCAAATCTTTCCAATTAATTACCCAGCCATTTCCAACCCCTTCACCCGCATAGCAACCAGTGCCGGGCCAAGTCGGCCAGGCGCCCCAGGCAACCTGGCCGACTACGTCGCCCCCCTGCTGTATTGGAAAGCGCATGTGCCGATGACGAGCGAATGCGCATGCGCCGATGACGAGCAAATGCACCGTGACACGTGCACAGAGGACACACGAATGCGCAGAGGACGCACACACTCGGAATAGGAGAAAAACTACTGCCACAGCTTCTGGAACTAGGGGTAGGCGTCGGAAGAGTTATGTGCCTGGTGCCCCTCCACCTTTGCGCCCTAGGCACGTGCCTCTTCTGCCTACCCCTAGTTCCGGCCCTGATAGCAACCCTCCCAGTGCCGTAGACTGAAGTCGACCTATGAAAGGTTTGTTTGTACCCCCCTTCCTTCTAGAAAGCGCCTGACGTGCATTTCGCCCGCAGTCATTGGGCTTTGTCAAAAAAGGTATGCAAAATCTCAGCTATGAGGAAATTGGCCAGCGTTCGTCGCCCTGGACACTAACTGCATTGTAGTTAATTAGCGTTGTCTGAGCTAATTTTTGCCTGCCGAAGTGTAGCGATGGGTGCGAAGCAGTCGCTGGCGAATTTTCACCGCTTAGTAAATTTACCCCCTTGCCTCATGGCAGAAACGCCCCTGGTGGTGTGCTGCAAATAGCTAGCAGTATTTCTTACCAGTGGTTTTAAAATTTGCTGCACCCAACCTGATATGTTTTCTGTCAATGTTCTGAGGCCAGAGACAATAGGGTGCCCTGGTTTTTCATCTTTATGAATCTTGGGGAGCTTATAGAAGGTGCCTATTTTAGGGGATTCTGGCACCAACTGTGTTAGATTTGTATGTGGTTCTGGGAATCCTTTGATTCGGTTTCTGAGTTCTTTAATGTGTAGTAGGGGGTATATTCAATTCATTTATATATTCATATATAATGTAATGTATAACTGAGAAAACATACATTATGGAAAGCTTTCATTGAACATATTTAATCATCAATACAATGAGGAAATATTTAAAATTGTATCTACAGTTAAACAAAGTATTTTTTTAATGCAATATGAGATGAGTAAGAGGGTAAATAGATTATACAACAGAATATATGTGAGTCCAACTCAACATAGCAGTCCTAAGCATTTTCTTCTGTGCATTTATTTCTATGTCATGTAACTGCTTTCCATATATTTATATGTGCAGATCCAGGGTAATGAAAAATGTTCTTTATGTTTAAATGTGTAGCTTTAAACGAGCAGTTTAACTTTACGTCAGTTTTTAATGTGTTGTAGAATGGACAATTCTTAGCAAATGTTTTAATAGGTCTTCATTTTTTATTTTTTATATGAATTATTAAAATTTTTCCAGCTTTCAAATCGGGATCACTGGCAGCCAAAGTACCCATTGCCAATTGTGTATGTGCAATAGAGTAACACTTTTTGATTTCACTCTACTTTATATGAATATAAATCAGCAACTAGGGATACCAATGGAAATAAAATGGTGGCGCTGTTAATATTTACTGACCCAGTGCATGTTTGTTTGTCCTTTGAAACATTCCCATATATGCCACATATATATTTTACTCCTTGATTATAGACTTTTGACTTGCAATATCGTAATGATTGGATTAAATCAGAAATATATAGTGAATGTAAGGAGACTGAAGTCAGCTTTTTGCGGTGTGCTCTCTTAAGCATCTTATCCCAGTCTTGTGAGATGAGATTGAAACGCATTGACAACTGCAGAGTGAAAGAATAGATGCAAGTGGCTGTATAATCTGGCAAAGATGGTCTCCAGTGCTGCCTTTGAAAATATACTTTTATTAGTAAGGTCTGGCATTCCCCCTATGTACCTCAGATATAATTATATCTGGTATAAATATGATTGGCATTAGGTCTGAAAGATCAATGTTGTGAGTTAAATCCTGTAACCTCTGGCTGTCGGGGGAATGCAAAGTACAGTAACTTTTCCAGTATAATTTATCTTATTTGAGTGTTCAGGTTTTGAGGCCAGAGTGGCCTCCATTTATCTTAAATCTTTTATAAGTTGACTTTTTTTTGTGATATTTTTGGGATGTGGACGCAAAGTAATTTTTTTTTACCCACGATACACGTGTCAGATATTTTTGTCCCTCTTTCCTATTTTCCTAATTTTCATAATTATGGGAGGTATGCAACTCCACTTCTGGATTTAGTATCATCTCATGCCTCCCAACTGTCTCGTTTTCAGTGGGCCCAGTACGTTTTTTAGGGATAGAGTTCAGTAGAGGGTCTGGGGCCAACATATTGAGGTAAATATAGAAAAATCATTAGAATAGGTGGCTTACACGTGAATTGAATAATTTTGAGAAGTTGCAGTAGGATGTTTGCTCTTGCATATACCAAAAGAGGGCAGTGTAAGACTTACTGAACTTCCTTCCAATTCCTTCCTTCCAATATTGCATTTATTATTTTATTTTTCTTTTACATTTTAAAGCCTGCGTGTAGTTATTTAGTAATTTACTTCATTTTTTGGAAATTTGAAATTTAGTGTGTGATTTATCTGAAAAAGTTAGTTTGCAGCCAGAATAATTTTCAATTGTTTTAGCAGCGTGACTCTAGTGATGAGGAATCCGTTTTGGAATCCGGAATTACCTGCGTAAAAACAAAAACCAAGGGGGAAAAATGCGGGAGGTTGAAATTTATAACTGACAGTTGGAGAGGCACAGCATGGAGGAATAGAAAGCGCGGAGTGGGGGAATGTGTTTGAGAGAAAAAAATTAAATTGCTATATAATGATATCAGGTATATTTTCAAGCAGGTGGCTATGGATATCTTGCATACAAAGAAAGAAAATGTTCATTGCAGCAGGTTTTCTCCTTTTATTCGTTAAGACAGAAACTTTCAAATTCTCCCTCCAAGTTAACCCAGCTAGAAATACCAACTCCTCCTTGTCTTACCAGTTCACCAGTAAAGGGCTGGCAGGACACCAGTAAAAAACCCGGTGGGCCCAGGCTCTTTTGGGCCCCTTCGGCCCAGACCCTCTTCTGCACGAAAAACTCACCAGTGTGTGTGCGCACTAGGAGGGGATGGAAGTGGAGGTATCAGTAGCATCGAATAGTTTGTGGCTGGGGGGCCCGGGGGACGACATGGGGGGCCCCAGGCTCCCCCTAGCCTGGTTAGTTTTATGTGGTACAAGAGTGCAATATTCCTTAGTGTACATTCAATAGGCTCTGCAAGTTGTAAATAACCCCTATTAACGCAAAGAGATGCACACACAAGCACCCAGCATTAATTAGACGACCCAATTCACTCAGGTGCTCCGTCACTGGCAACCAAAGTTTAGCTTCAATTTCGAGTAGGTTAGTGAATTGAGGCAACAGCAGTCAGCAGAATACCTGCTATATCTTTATTGTGATGCACAATAAAGATATAGCAGGTATTCTGCTGACTGCTGTTGCCTCAATTCACTAACCTACTCGAAATTGAAAATAACCCCTATTAGTTCTGACAATACAAGAGGAACCGATTCATTAGGCTTATGGCACAGGTGATGTTTTCTCAGAGCTCCACTTTCTAGTTCACCTGGTTTTCTTTCAAACTAAAGACATGCTTCTCAGCTAGAATTCAACCTTTCTCCGCAGCCTGAAAAACTGTGGTAGAGAATATGAATTAACAGCACCGCTATTATTACTACATCATGTATATCTGCAGGTTGCTGAGTCTCATTTTCACTTCACTCTGACATTGTATATGAATTAATCACACTCTGTAAATGTTCGATAAGTTGCATGTGTATGATGTATTGGGAGTGGCAGATACATTTGTAACATTTATAGAACCATTTGATTTCAATGATGACAGACACCTTTCAGCGTGTGGTTAGAAATGAATTAACAACTTGGGCTTTTTTTATGGAATGTTAGGATATTTCTATTCAAGTTTACAATGCAGTGCTAAGTGCTTATGGATTTGCATGGGCTTCAGTGTGACTCATGGTAAATTGGACTGTGATTTATGAATAAATGTTACTGCAATTAATGTGCTATTAGGGCGAGATAACTGATTTGCCTAATTGCTGGTGGGGCTGTCAATCTAAACATATTCAACTATTGTACATTGAGAGCAACATCTGATACATTCAATTTGCAAGAAAAATTACCACTGCCACTTTAAAAGGAAAAGGTAAATCATGTCATAAAGCAATGATAGTGACCTGTGCTGCAGATAGGTTTAAACAAACAGAGGATTATAAAGGGTAGAGTTGATCAAAAGTAGCCTTTTACTTTATATTGCATGCAGTTGTTGTACAGAAATGTGCCATTGAGCATTTCAAGGCAACAGCATCGGGATATTGGCTACTGGTATTGCCTCTACTGACTGTCATATAGAAAGCAACTTGCCTCAAAGTGTTGTTCAACTAGAGTAGATTGGTAAGATAACTGCGCTGACAGTTTCGATGATGGCGAAGGGCTAGCTTTCCACTTCCCACAACACATACATTTCGCAGTGAGCCATAGTGTAAGTTACGTCTGTCATCAGAACAGAAACATCTTTAGAGCAGGTACTCAGTAAAGGTAATCTTCCACCAGGCAGTTGTATCAAAGTGAAATAGTATATTGTGTCCACAGCCTTACGCATTTCAGTTTACAAACATGTAGTCATAGACTCACGAGGAAACCTCGGGCGACTTCGGAAAATGAAGCAATCCGAGTGCCGGCAATTCACATTCCAGCCATCGGGAAGGCATTTCCGGGAGAGTAGTCAACCAAAGAAGAGGAGATTTGTTGCTTTACAACTAATCTCCCCGAATCGGACTGTGTGCCACCACCCTTAAGTAGCTCATCATTAGGACTCTTTTTAAAAAAAAGTAGTAAAGTGATAATGGCTTCATATTCTTGTTTAATGTCAGATACCATAGATGCAATGTTAAAAGTGGGTATATAAAGCACTTTTAATTTGGAAGTGTAATATCTCTGAAATTGTTAGATCAGGGACAATAATGAGCATATCCTTCTACATGCCAAAAGTCAGTCCTAGAATATCTCTCTGTTACTTCATCTTGGCTTTTCCAGAGGGCTAGGGCCCACTTGCGTTTGTACAGAGTAGCATCATGACAATGGTTATAAAATTAGGTCTGTATAAATATATTTCTATAATTTGTTGTGAAATTATGAAATTAACTTTGTCAGTACTGCACTTTGTAAATTACCCCTTGGATCTCCTAGGTCCCACCACCACAGCAATAAGATAAAATATTATATAAATTCTAATATAAGCCCACAATGGAAATAAGGATGGAATGGTGGTTATTCTTAGACTAGGACCCACTAACGTCAGGTTGAATAACCACTTAACCAGAAGGTTCCAAGTAAACAGATGACATATTTCTATATTAAAAACAGTGCTTAATGATTTAACTTGGCTTCCAGGGTGTTTGCCATGAGCAATACTTCCACCCACATAATATATTTTTAATACTTTTGCAAAAAATCTGGTTAGCACCATTTCCAAATAAAAAGACAGAAAATCCAATACAGAAAAATAATACAGAAAAAATGTCGGACACTATTTTATGTCATGGAATTAAAAATGCAAATGACTTTGGAGTCTGGGTGACAATAACATTTTGACATTTTTCCTCTTGAAATGTAAATATTAATGTTGTAATAATTATGGGTGCATTACCCAGAATATATATAGTCATGGTAACATACCATACTGATAAGACAATAGCTAAATAAGAGCGAAGGATCCGATAAGACATATGGGGGATTGATTATTATAGTAAAGTAATAAAAAATAGATATATTGTACAGATGCCACTATGCTTGCAAATCAGGTAGATGCAATTTAAATTGACTGATGTGGATACATACTCGTTGGTTCATACCAGGAGGTTGGGTTCCAGGTTCTTTCATTATTCATATTATCCTGTTTTCTGTAAGTGTATAATAAAGTTTCTGTGACAGTGCACCTGAAGTGGTAGAAGTAGATGTCACATTGATCAAGTTTCAGTAGCTTAGCTTTATAGCATCATTCTTACCATGGCTTAGATTTTCTTTCTCACCTTGTATTGCTGGCATAATATTATTATAATATTATGTTATCTCTGTGCAGGCTATAAGAAAACTGATATTCCCCTATGGAGAGTTAACTTTTTGGCTCCATCTTGAAGTGTTAAGAATCCACAACATTTTGCTGACCACCAACTCCCTTCCTCCGATGAAATTCAGCTGTTCCCACCCAAGGCCAAGCTAGTTTTTGTAAGGGAAATATACAAAAGAGAAGTTATTAAAACCCCTGCTGTTAAAACATAAACATGCAAATATGCTGCAAAGTTCAGGTTTAAAGGAGTTCTGAAGCTTCCAAAACAGGGTTGCTTTAGATAAATCTAACTGGACTGCTACTCAAACTCAAAAAGGAAGCTGTAGACCAGAAACAATTGAGATGATTCATAAAACAACATTTTCTATAGAAACAAGTGGCCGTATTCATACTAGAGTATCCTCCAATGAAAATCCTGTTTTTCTCTGTTTACACTTGACCCTTCCTTCTTTGTAATATATGATTGCCTTTGAAGGCATTGAAAAACATTTTTTCTAGCTCTTCATAATATCTGCCTGTCTGAAGTTTATCTAATATGTGATATGATATGATATGTAGTCCAGCAAAGTCAAGAATTCATTCTTGTAATGCTGTTTCCTAGGTATCCAGGGACAGCTGTCCACTTAATATGTATTTCCAGTGCCTGTCTGCTTTGTTTTCATATGTGTTCAAGCAGTTATCTCTAGAGACATCAACACAATTTTCATATTATTTAGCAGCTGAATAGCATTATGGACTCTTTTATGCTGATTTATTACCGCATTCTATTCAGTGCACTGTTATCTCCCTTTGTTATATAAATATGAACTGGTAGGTAAGATCTTCATAGGGACATCCTCTTGCGTCTCTATGTTGCTATCTACCTTTGGTTTATTTACTTTTTAACTGGCCACACACAGGCTGACTTTGGAAAACCGAACCAATAATCTCTTGAATGTTTTC